>CAIGQQ010004433.1:3485044-3528838 GCA_903798035.1 Danio albolineatus | reverse complement strand
AAATTTGGGTTGAGTGTAATAGTACACCACCTTTTTTTAGGACTACACCACTGCATATGCCATAGATCTTTGCCAAATCAGATCATAAGCTGTGATTACTGGAAGCTCTTTTAAATTGATTGTTAGTAAGGATTAGCGAACTACTGGTTTGACCCAGGTTAGAACTTTTTAGTTTTTATTGATTTTTCCTCAGTGCAGAATTATTTTGACATTTAAAAAAAAAAAAATTAGGTACAAAACATTTTCCCTTTACGAAGAGGGGCAAAATGTCACTACACAGACTAACTGAACCTGTCATTGAGCAGCCTATTATAGGCTTTTCACCTAAATTTTAAGCAAATTAAACACAAAACGATCATTGAGCACAAAAACATCTAAAAATAACATTTGTTTTATAAAGCATACAAAATACAAGCATATACTGTATATGTCACGATCAGAGGAAGGAGAGGGAGACAGATGTGGAACACAGTATATATTTATTACTGTAACATCTCAGGGTAAACTCAGGTTCAGGTAAAGGCAGTCTTTAGAAAGGGGAATCCAAACAGAGGCATGAAAGGTTAGTCACTTACCTGAATGGCTGACAATGAGCAAGACGAGTGGCAGAGCAGATGCAGATCACAGAAGGGTATCTAGGTAGGTTCGCTGGAAGGTACGGGTGATCGTGTCCATATGTGATACTCGACGGAGACAGAGTGAATGAAGGGAGCTTAAGTAGACGGGGCAGAGTGAGATCAGGTGGTGAACTAATAACAGGGTGAGGGTGCACGGCTGGATGATGGTCTAGGTGATTGGGATGGCTCTGAGGAGGTGTGACGGACTGGGGACTGTGTATATATATATATATATACACAGTTGAAGTCAGAATTATTTGCCCCCCTTTCAATTTTTTTTTCTTTTTTTTAAATATTTCCCAAATGATGTTTAACAGAGCAAGGAAATGTTCACAGTATGTCTGACAATATTTTATCTTCTGGAGAAATTCTTATTTGTTTTATTTCGGCTAGAATAAAAGCAGTTTTTATTTTTTCAAAGACCATTTTAAGGTCAAAATTATTAGCCCCTTTAAGCTATATGTTTTCTGATAGTCTACAGAACAAACCATCGTTATACCATAACTTACCAAATTACCCTAACCTACCTGGTTAAGCCTTTAAATGTCACTTTAAGCTGTATAGAGGTGTCTTGAAAAATATCTAGCAAAATATTATTGACTGTCATCATGGCAAAGATAAAATAAATCAGTGATTAGAAATAAGTTATTAAAACTATTATGTTTAGAAATGTGTTGAAAAAGTCTTCTCTCTGGTAAACAAAAATTAGGGAACAAAATAAACTGGGGTGCTATTAATTCTGATATATATATATATATATATATATATATACATACACACAGACACAAACAATCTATTAACAGATTTATTTGACATAGTTCTTTGATCTCTTTCTGTTGTGATAATGGTAAATAATGTGTTATATTGAGTTTGTAAGTATCACTAGACATTCCTGATGATATCTGTGCTCTAATCAATTCATACATAAAATTGAAAACACATAAATAAACACACATTAAATACAAAGATGCATGCTTAATTTGCATAAATACATGATCAGATTGAGTTTATCACATTTATCAACTCAGAGTTTATTGTGCTTTCATCCTGCGGTATGCATTTGCTAGTGTGCTTATGCAGTAAGGTACAAAACTGACTGTGGTTAGAGGCACGGTGGCGCTCTTACAGAAAGACAGCGTGTAGAAGAGAGCATGAGTGCTGGTGGGTGGTCTGAAGGAGTCTAAGAGGCTCAGCAGGGGCAGGGTTGCAGCTGTACAGGTCAGTCTGTAAAAGGCGCTGTTTCCACAGCTCCTATTTTTTTGCAAATCACCATGAGTAGGCAAATGGAGGCTCAGTCCTAGGCCGAACAGGGCCCCTGTGTTGCGGAGGAGGCCGGCGAAGGGTGTAGTGTCCAGATGGACCCATTCAGATTGAATGCACCACTTCTGTGCCTTCATTAGGCTCCAGTAGGGGTCTATTGAAGCAGCGTCCAACAGCACATAAAGCCCCAGTGCAACAAACACCAGGCAGAGGATGGTGTGCACGTAACCCATCAAGCTGGCTGAGTAGATCCAGGACACTCTGTTGAAAGCCTTGGCCACTGCAATGCCTGTAAGTGAAGGTCAATAATTATTTTATGCTGATACAAGACTAGGAGGGCGCCACGGTGGCCGAGTGGTTAGCACGTTCGCCTCACAGCAAGAAGGTCGCTGGTTCGATCCCCGGCTAGGCCAGTTGGCATTTCTGTGTGGAGTTTGCATGTTCTCCCCGTGGTTGCGTGGGTTTCCTCCGGGTGCTCCGGTTTCCCCCACAGTCCAAAGACATGCGGTACAGGTGAATTAGGTAAGCTAAATTGTCCATAGTGTATGTGTGTGAATGTGTATGTATGGATGTGTTTCCCAGAGATGGGTTGTGGCTGGAAGGGCATCCGCTGCGTGAAACAAATGCCGGATAAGTTGGCGGTTCATTCCGCTGTGGCGACCCCGGATTAATAAAGGGACTAAGCCGAAAAGAAAATGAATGAATGAATGAATGACAAGACTAGGAGAAGAAAGTGATGATTATTCATACACTGATCAAAAGTCTCTTATACCTATCAAGCTAATTAAATGATACATATTTTCTATATCAGTGTACATTTTGGAATTTTCAGCATTATTACTCCATTATTTTAGTGTCATATGATTCTAATCTGCTGATTTGAGGCTGAATTATTATTATTATTATTATACATATTGTTTATAAAATGCAAGCATATTTATGAAAATAGTGATTTGGTCCTACACTCTCAGAAATAAAGGTACAGGAGCTGTCACTGGGGCAGTACCTTTTCAAAAGGGACATTTTGTACCCAAAGAGTCCACAGTGGTACCTACTTTTTAGGTAACTTTTGGCCCGTTTCCACTGAGTGGTACGGTACGGTACGGGTCGGTACGGGTCACCTTTATCAGGCTTGCGTTTCCACTGCTAAAGGGTACTCTTTTGGTGGGCGTGGTGTACGACAGAAAGTTTTAGTCGACTTCATTCTCGCTCGCGGGAATTGTGTACAGTAAAGCTTTACGGGTCGTTCACAAATCATACGAAAAGCATTTCTCACAAAACAGAGGCTTTATTATACACATACATTTTTGAACCTAAAAACTTATTTAGGTTCAAAAACAACACGAAATCTAGCCCACAGTCAGTGCAAACCTCTCATCTGCGTCTTTAATCCTCACCAGCACTTGTGTGACCTCTGTTAGAGAGTAATTTCATCATACCGAGCTCATAATAGTTAGTCCAGAAGGTGATGATGATAAGCGTTTCTTCATGTTTGCTGAAACCATTATTTGCTCATTTGTTTTTCCGGCTTCTCCTTTGTTTTTGCACGCGTCAGTCTCGCGTTTGTCTGTTTCTGAAAGAATCAGGGTTTTAAAAGCACGTCTATAAACAAGCGCACGTTATTATCATCAGCTCAAGAAGTTTGTTATTTCAAATATTGACGCGCGCATGAGAAAGCGAAAGCGCTTGCACTTTAGACGGGCTCGTAAAAAAACTACGGGGCACAGGGGAGAAACTGCTCTTCTTCTTCTTGGCTTTGTGGCTGTTCAAGACGACGACAAGGCTTGTTTGAGCTCGGGTTGACCATGGCTTGTTATTATATGTTTATGTTATTTTGGCGTATTGTCTCTCAGCTGTGTATTAAACATGGCGGGTCCTTTGTTTTCATTCTGGCTTGTTGCGCGAGCAAATGACGTATCTCTGTAAACCAATAGCGCTCAGCTGCACGTGTAGCTACACCTTATGGCAACCTTTCTGTTTTTTGGTACCCTTTCGAAAGGGTGGCTAAAAAGTGGTATGGTACGGTTCGGTTCGGTACGCTTTTAGACAGTGGAAACGGCCTTAAAAGCGTACCGAACCGTACTGTACTGTGCCGTACCACTTAGTGGAAATGGGCCATAAAAAGTGGTACGGTACGGTTCGGTTCGGTCCACTTTTAGACAGTGGAAACGGCCTTAAAAGTGAACCGAACCATACCGTACCGTACCACTCAGTGGAAATGGGCCAAAAGGTACCTAAAAAGTACCTTTGAGGTACCATTATTGACCCTTCAGGTACAAATATGTACCTTTTGAAAAGGTACTGCCCCAGTGACAGCTCCTGTACCTTTATTTTTGAGAGTGTAGGACCAGCAATTAAACTAATGAAGCCATTAACGAAAGCAATTACACTTTTATAAAATAAACCTTTACATTCTTCTTACAAAACATGCTCTTTCTGAAATGTCTCTTCTTTATTGGTTCATCAAAAATAACCCTTTATAGAGGCTCCAAAACAGCAGTGTACTATTGGCTGATTTTTGATAAATGTCATGGCTTTATGAAAAAACTTTACTTAAACTTCTGAATTTGTAATATAATTTGCACAATAAAATTAAGCAGCACAAATGTTTTTAGCATTTAGCATGACAATGAAGTAATATAGCTAAAAATGCAGCCTTTAATCACAATAAATTACTGCATTTTAATCAAATAAATGCAACCTTGGTAAGCAAAACACTAACATTGATATTTAAAAAAACAGTCCAAACTTATGGCCTTCAAGAAATAGCCAAATTATGTGAAAAAGGTGCAGTATATTTTGCAACTGACCTGAAAAAACTCCAGCAATGACCTGATGTGGGAAATGAGCAGCAATGAAGACTCGAGAAAGACTGACACACACCTGCACACTCCAGAAAACAGCCCAGAGAAGACCCTGCAAGCACCTACAGTATATGGCACAAACACATACGATAAAGCAAAGTTATTAATATTAAAAAGTAAAACAGAGATCAGATCTTTCATTGTTCTTCAGATTATGTGAGTAATGGGCCCGCATCGTCCACCCAAAAATAAACTGCCTGTGTACAATATACAACCTGAAGCGAGGAAAAAACAGATCTAAGATAAATGAGCCCACAAGTACTAATGAGGAATTTCCTTTTGACAGGGGGCCCAGCCGGCAAAGATACTGTAGTTCATGATATGATTTGGTATTCCTAAGACAAAGCCCGTATATTTTCCTTCCTTCCTCTTTATATCAGTGATTGTTAAGAAGGATTTCTTGTTGCTGAAGGGCATTTCCATGCATTCATTCAGGTATTCTCTTATAAATTAAGTTGTACTGAATATTAGATTAAAAGGAAGTAGGAGTATAAACAGAACAGAGTCCTTCACCATCTCTTTAGAGGGTCACATTCCTTCAAATTCAGCAGCAGTGACGTGACCATGGCATAGTAAACCCCTGCAGCGCCCATCGCATGTCCCGAGGGGCTTCCTAGAAGAGCGGACAGAAAGCACTGTGAGACCTGCTCCTGATTTAGTGTTCTGGCTGCTCTGTGCAAATAAAATAAGAAACATCAGGAGAGACTCACCAGGGCCGGTCTCACAGGTCATAGGGAACTGTTTAATTTGTGGTACACTCAAGTTGCCATAGTAAACAGTTTCTCTCACCCACCAGTAAGGTCGCTCGCCAAACATGAGCCTGTTTAATCATTTAAGAAAATCTGATTAGAACAGATTTCATGACTATGAATTCAATACACGGCTAAATGGATGTTCAGTTTTAAGACTATTTGTGAGACTATTTTTTAAAAATTGGTTATATAAGCTTTAATTTAGTCTATAACTCTGAATGCTTTGGATTTTCATTCTTGAAAATGAAGGTTCAAAAGCTGTCACTGGGGCAGTACTTACAGAAGGCTTTTTTACTGTAGACACTAATATATGCACTAATTCTACTGTGCACAGATTGTAATACCTTTAAAGGAATAGTTCACCCAAAATTTTTAATTTCCTCATTTCCTCAAACCTTTTAAACAATTATAACTTTCTTTCTTTCACTGAACACAAAACAAAACATTCTGAAGAATGTTAAGAAAAAAACAAAACGCCAATGACATCTATAATAAAACACAAAAAATGGCTGTTTTTAAACATTCTTCAGTTTTTCACATTCTTCAACTGATTTGGAAGACGTAGAAAATGAGAAAATATGAATTTTTGGGTGAACTATCCCTTTAAGGATCCTTTAGAAACAAAAGGCACAACATGATTTTTCATGTACGACGCGATGCTGAATTAACATCTATGTTTATCCTGCACTCTCAGAAAAAAAGGTACACGATGGTACAAATAAGGTTTCTTTGAGAAACAGTTTTGTACTTTTGTAAAAATTGTACCTTATATGGTACTGAAAAGACCTCTTACGATACTGTTCTGTGCCTTTTATGGTACAACTGAAATGAAGGTACACAATTGTTCTCATATAAAAGGTACAAAAGTGTTCTTTCTTTTATGAATAATTTCCATATCAAAACAAGAATCATCATTTAAAAGTATATGTTTAATGATACTTATAAACATACATTTTTAGTTCTATAATACAATAATACAAAACAACTGATAAAACATAAAACTATGTATTGTAAACTAAACATTTAAGGCATTTTAATAAATGTTTGGTAAGCATTTTTGACACTGTTAAGGTAACTGTTAAGTGTCTTGTCACTGTGGTGGTACCTTTCACAAAGTATACAATATTGTATCTGCAGGTTTTTAAAAACAAAGGTACATTTTGGTTTCCCATGGTACTAATCATGACCTTAAAAGGTACAAATTTGTTTCTTTTCTTAAGATACAATTGTGTCCCATAAAAGGTACTGCCCCAGTGACAAGGGTTTGTACCTTCTTTGGTACAACATTGTACCATTTTTTCTAAGAGTGTGGAACATCATTTTTGTTGGAAAACGTAATCCACACCTATACACTGCCCCTAAACCCAACCAAAACTGTAAATTATTCCTAAAATCAGAGGTGAATAATAGTTTGATAACAACCATGTAGAAGTGCACAAACCTAACAGTAAACTTAACATAAATGGTAAACAGATCCCTTAATTCTGATTGGCTGATTGGAATGTTGTTCCAGGATCAACATAGATGTTAATCACATGTCCTACTTGGTGAAATAAGATGACAGCGACAGCTCTGGTACCTTTATTTCTAAGAGTTTTAGTCAATAACATATTAAGCTTATCGTTTAACATTTACCTTTAACACGTTCTGTTTAACAAACACTTACCACTTAAGGACTAAGTTGAGCCAGTCTCCAACAACAGCAACCCAGACCAGCTTGACTCCCACTGCTGATTGTAAGTGGAACCAAATGGGGAAAAAAACTAAAAATGTTGTCCGCAGGTCTGCCATTTTTGACACAAAGGTGAACCAGCTTTGAGCGTGCCCAAGATGCTTCTGCAGGTATAATGTGCTGCTTATCCCATAACCATGCAAGACTTCCATTACTGCTGCTGGTCTGCTATAGAGTAACATTACTGATCTTCATTTTCGTTCTCAGTCTTTGGATAACATCTAGTGTCCTGAATCTGGATTGCCGTCCCGGTGATAACCTGCATGAATTGCGCCAGCTGCTTTTATCCGTCCACTCAGTTGCCTGGTCACTGCGCACCACCTGAGCTTTGGACTCTCTGGAGTAAATAAAGGGATAAAATGGTCTCCAAACATTAATCGGTGGTCATTAAAGGGGGCATGTACCGTGCATGTGTGTGAAGTGGCAGGTTTAAGGTTCTAAATTTAGCTCTCGATTATGGGAAAATCACGATGGTCGAATGAGGTGATGACATGCATGGACACACAGGACACTTGATTATTCTCTCAGAGGTTGTTTTGCTACTAGAAATAAATGCATGTACACTTACCGGCCACTTTATTAGGTACAACTGCTCGTTAACGCAAATTTCTAATCAGCCAATCACATTGCAGCAACTCAATGCATTTAGGCATGTAGACAGGGTCAAGACAATCTTCTGCAGTTCAAACCGAGCTTCAGGCATGGCTGTTGGTGTCATACGGGCTGGTCTGAGTATTTCAGAAATTACTGATCTACTGGGATTTTCACGTATAACCATCTATAGGGTTTACAGAGAATGATCCGAAAAAGAGAAAATAACAAATAAACAACAATAAACAACAAATGCGTTGTTGATGCCAGAGGTCAGAGGAGAATGGCCAGACTGGTTCGAGCTGATAGAAAGGCAACAGTAACTCAAATAACCACTTGTTACAACTGAGGTATGCAGAAGAGCATCTCTGAAAGCACAACACATCAAACCTTGAGATGGGCTTCAGCAGCAGAAGACCACACCGGGTGCCACTCCTGTCAGCTAAGAACAGGAAACTGAGGCTACAGTTCGCACAGGCTCAACAAAATTGGACAATAGAAGATTGGAGAAACGTTGCCTGGTGTTATGAGTCTTGATTTCTGTTGCGACAATCAGATGGTAGGGTCATTTGGCATCAACAACATTAAAGCATGAATCCACTCTGCGTTGTATCAACAGTTTAGGCATGTGGTGGTGGTGTAATGTGTTTCTTGGCACACTTTAGGCACATTAGTACCAATTGAGCATTGTGTCAACACCACAGCCTATACCCGAGTATTGTTGCTGACCATGTCTATCCCTTTATGACCACAGTGTACTTATTTTCTGATGGCTACTTCCAGCAGGATAACGCGTCATGTCAGTGCGAATCATCTCAGACTGGTTTTTTGAACATGACAATGAGTTCACTGTACTCAAATGGCCTCCACAGTCACCAGATCTCAATCCTCACCTTGAGAATGTTATGGAACGGGAGATTTCACATCATGGATGTGCAGCCGACAAATCTGCGGCAACTGCGTGATGCTATTATGTCAATTTGGACCAAAATCTCTAAGGAATATTTCTAGTATCTTGTTGAATCTATGCCACGAAGGATTAAGGCAGTTCCGAAGGCAACCAGGTCCTAGTAACGTGTACCTCATAAAGCGGCTGGTGAGTGTATGTGTGTAACATTACAGATGAGCATCTTTTTTCAATGTTTTAATATAATGTATCACACGCTTTCCAACATAGCATTTATTTGATCAAATATACAATATTGTCATGCCATAAAAGTACCATTTTGATTATCCCCAAAAATCAGTGCTTCTTAGAAAAAAAAACATTTATTTCTTATGTTTTATAATTAATCCTAACAGCTTTAATGATGCTTTTCCAAAAAAAAAAGAAAAAGAAAAAAAATTTAAAGTTTTGTGGAATGGAAAATCCATGAAAGTTAAATGTTCTTTAAGCAACTACTAATGGCAATAGTGAACTTTTATTTATAGGTGTGTATTTTAAGTGCTGTGTTGATGAAGAAAAAAATAATAATTACATGAAATATCATTCTCTTCTTTGGTTTTTAGTATCTCAGTTCTGGTTGAGCTGTGTGGCCATCAGCCTAACAGTTACAGGATATTATTAGAGTTTGAGCGAAACCTTCATGTGACACTGTTTACCTTGACTTGACATAGTGCTTCATTTCCAGTATCCTCCGCAGGCCTGTTCGTGCGATGTCTCACGATTTTGTGAGATGGCAGATTTTCCACTGGCTTCCCGAACTTGTGAGAGCTGTACCTAGAATGACTTAACCATGTGGAAAAACAAAGATGGAACATGTTCAAGGCAGACTGTAAACAAGAACACTATCTGCAGGGTGTTAAGAGCTCCACAATGTTTACAGATGCCATCTCAGAGGCCCATCAGCACATACAGTATGCACTGATGGGCTTTCTACTATTTGTCATGCTTGTGCATTTTACCATGTTTTGAATTTTGCTTTCTGCTGTTGAACATACAATCTTGCATTTTAAGTTTACGTTTGTGAACCGCTCTTGCTTTCGTGAGCCAAATGTAGCTCACATACACAGGAAAATATACAGGAAGTTCTCAGTTCTTCAAAGGGGAATGCAATCTCACGCCCTCTGGTCATGTCCAATCTCAGAAGCCTCTCTCACTGAAAACAGCGGGTAACAGAAAAACAATGGTCAGTTCCTGTGGGCATTCAGCTTTGAAAATAAATACTGCAGTCCAACATGCACATTTACATGCAAGTGTGCACATTTATATTCATTAAGCATATGCTGGTATGACAAGGGTTGTGGCAGGAAAAGTGTTCATAATAAAGGAAATAAGTTAAGGTGTGAATTTTCTTAGCAATGCTCAGATGTTGTTTTCTTCCTGCCTCGTTTCCTTTTTTGTGTGATAATATTTTGATATATATATATACTCATATCTATATACACTCATATGTATATATACTAATGTACACCTGTCCAACTGCTCATTAACGCAAATTTCAGCCAAATCACATGGCAGCAGCTCAACGCATTTAGGCATGTAGACATGGTCAAGACAATCTGCTGCAGCATCAGAATGGGGATGAAAGGTGATTTAAGTGACTTAGGTGCCAGACGGACTGGTCTGAGTATTTCAGAAACTGCTGATCTACTGGGATTTTAACGCACAACCATCTTTAGGGTTTACAGAGAATGGTCCAAAAAAGAAAAAATATCCAGTGAGTGGCAGTTCTATGGGTGCAAATGCCTTGATGATGCCAGGGGTCAGGGGAGAATGGCCAGACTGGTTCGAGCTGATAGAAAGGTAACAGTAACTCAAATAACCACTCGTTACAATCAAACCTTGAGGCAGATGGGCTACAGCAGCAGAGAACCACAACGGGTGCCACTTCTGTCAGCTAAGAACAGGAAACGAAGGCTACAATTTGCACAGGCGCACCAAAATTGGTCAATTGTAGATTGGAAAAAGATTGGTTGGTGTTATGAGTCTTGATTTCTGCAGCGACATTCGGATGGAAGGGTCAGAATTTGGCATCAAAAACATGAAAGGATGGATCCATCCTGCCTTGTATCAACGGTTTAGGCTGCTGGTGTAATGGTGTAAGGGATATTTTCTTGGCACTCTTTGGGTCTATTAGTACCAATTGAGCATTGTGTCAACGCCATAGCCTACCTGAGTATTGTTGCTGACCATGTCCATCCCTTTGACCACATTGTACCCATATTCTGATGGCTACTTCCAGCAGGATAATGCACTTTTATGTCATAAAGACTGAATCATCTCTGGTTTCTTGAACAGTGAGTTCACTGTACTCAAATGGCCTCCAGTTACCAGATCACAAATTTAATAGAGCAGGGCTGCTCAACCCTGTTCCTGGAGATCTACCTTCCTGCAAAGTTCAGCTCCAACCCTGACCAAACACATCTGAACCAATTAAATAGGACCTGAACAGCAACTGATCACAGGCAGGTGTGTTTGAGATGACTTGCAAGTGAAATCTGCAGGGAGGTAGATCTCCAGGAACAGGGTTGAGCATCCCTGCAATAGAGCACCTTTGGGATGGGGTGGAACAGGAGATTCACATCATGGATGCAACCATGTCAATATGGACCAAAATCTCTGAGGAATATTTCCAGTGTCTTGTTGAATGTATATCAAGAAGGATTAAGGCAGTTCTGAAGGCAGAAGGGGTCCAACCCGGTACTAGTTAGGTGTACCTAATAAAGTGGCCGGTGAGTGTATTTAGTGAGTGTATTTATTTATTTATTTCTACTTTTCAGAGTAATTTAGAAGCATACTTGCCACAACATGCAACAATACACAACAGAATCACTAAAATTTCAAATGAACATGAAATGAAAAATAAGAAATAAGAAACTAATTCAAATAAAAGCTTTATTAAAACAGTGTTGTTTGATTGTCAGTTATCAGAACATTTGAACTATGTACATTTGTTTATAAAACTGTAATTAAAATGATGTTTTTTAGCTAATTTTTTTTAGAACTAAATGCTAAACATGTATCTTTTCTTCTTGAATTCACAACCTTGATGATCATTTAAGTTTTTCTGTATGCATGCAGCCTTTAATTCAGCGTGCAACTGAACAGTGCAGGCCACATTTGGAAATCGTGATCTCCAGTCCCACTGGGAGTGCTGAGAAAGAAGCAGCTGTAGAGCTTGTGCAACTCTTGGAACCATTGGAATTCTAAGCAAAGCCAGAAGACATTACTCTTTCTGGGATTTCTTGGAATTCTTTCAGTACATGATACACAAGCACTTATCATCCCTCCTGTGAAACTACAGCCTGGGAAACACAGCAGAACTTAGATAGACCGAATCTGTGTTGTTGAAATGGGCTTTAATCCCATTTTATTCATAAGCTAGGTACATTTTTGCACACTTTACTAAATGCATATATGTTCAAATGTAAATAAAGTGGCAACCCTTAACTGAAGTACTGTTTTTTAGGCAGTGGAAAAAAACTTTTTTTTCTCTGTGACATTGTTTATAGTTTGAAAACATATTGATGGAGCTACAGAGTTCATTGGCTGATAATGACATAAGGTTGTACTAAGGGAGTATGTTTGAGAAATAATTACTCAAGAAGAAGATGTTAGAGCACTGCATGTTGCAATGTGGGAAAAGCTGCTAAATGAGGAAAATATAAAGATGTGTGTGCCAAATTGATATGAGCTGTGGCAAACACTGTCCATGTGTTAAAAAAGGGATCCTTCACCCAAAAAAGAAAATGTGTAAATTAGGCCCATTCAAGATGTAGATGACATTTTCTTCTAGATCAGTAAAGAAGCTGAAACAGAGGTTAACTTAACAGCTACCAGGGACAGCGCATGGTCACATAATTACAATATGTGTATGTAAAAAGTTGTATTGAGCTAGTTGTGAACACATTTTTGCCATTGACCTACAGTTTATTAATAACCAAGGATCACAGTTTCAGCTAGAAAATCTTCAGTGTTCTACTGAGAAAAAGTCACTTACTGCACATCTTGGACGGTCAGAGGTAGGGCTGCATGGTATTGGAAAAATATAATATTGCAATATTTAATTTTTCTGTTATAAATGTTGCGATATGAATACAGTTACACACGATTGAATAGTTTGAATAGTTCTATTAGACAGTTTTCTGGAGAGTCTGACAGTATTCAGGTACAGAGGTTGAACAATCACAATGCAATAAAGGCTTTTCTTACTTAATTTCTAGTCTAAACATCTAAAAATTCTTAGATCAAATAAAAATATTGTTTAGTATTTAACTTTGGAAGAAATAAGTCAAAATTAATAGTTTTTCCTCAAAAGGATTTGGCAGTTTGAGTGCGAAAGAGTGTGTACGAATGTTTGCCAGAGATGGCAGTGATTATTAAACCACGCTGTAATGAACTAAACTGAACTTCGACACTGAAAACTGGACTGACACTGTTTCAATTTTTTTATAATGCATGTGAAGCTGCTTTGACACAATCTACATTGTAAAAGCGCTATACAAATAAAGATGAATTGAATTGAATTGCTTGCAGCTGGAAGGGCATCCGCTGCTTAAAACAAATGCTGGATAAGTTGGCAGTTCATTCCGCTGTGGCGACCCCAGATTAATAAAGGGACTAAGGCGAAAAGAAAATGAATGAATTAATGAATGATTTGGCAGTGGGGTTAGAGAAATAATCTTGTTTTCGCTTTGACATGTAGATATTTTAAACTAGAAACAAGACAAATAGTCAGGTTCTATCTGCGTTCTGAATGATTTTGAGATATTAAGCTTCAAAGTTTTTGCATTCAGAGAAAACAGTCCGTGTGTAACATTGTTTTTTTAACTAAAAAGTCTTAAAAAGGTAATGTAAAAACTTAAAACAATCCCATAATGTAAATAGGTTCTTAATTAATAAGAACAAAAATGTCAGATAGAACCTTATAATTCTAAGGTGACAAAATATTCTAAGTAAGAAAAACATTTTATCTATTTATATTTTTGTATTCCGTATAAATACAGTAATTAAATACAATTCTGCAGCTCATGGTAAACTATAATTTAGAGTTAACATTGCATATCTTGCGATGTGACCATTGCAGATGCACACATTGCGATATTGATGCTGAAATGATATATTGTGCAGCCCTAGTCAGAGGGTGCATAAGTTAAAGGGTTAGTTCACCCAAAAATGAAATATCTGTTATTACTTAGCAGTGCTCAAAACTCTGATATTAATTATTGACCGTCATGTGGTTGCAATCCCCTAAAACCTTCAGATCTTCTGAACACACATTAAGATATTTTAGTTTAGATTACATTTTGGATATTTTATTTTAGATTAAAGTCGAGAGCTCTCTCAAATACTCCAGACAACAACAGTTCAAATCCACAAAAAGAACCAAAAATACTGTCAAAACATTCCATGTGACTTCAGTGGTGCAACTGTAATCTCATGAAGCTCCAAGAACACATTTGTGTGCCAAAAAAAAAGGTAAAATCAACTTTGAGTATTTGTTTTGAGCACAAAAGTGTTCTCTGAGACTCATATGATTACAGCCGAACCACTGCAGAATGTTTTGATAGTATTTTTGGTTTCTTTTTTGACTTTGATTGCTGTCTATGGAGGATGAGGAAACTCTCAGATTTCATCTATAAAACCTTAATTTGGGCGCCACGGTGGCGTAGTGAGTAGCACGTTCGCCTCACAGCAAGAATGACGCTATGGTTTAAGCCTCGGCTGGTTCAATTGGCATTTCTATGTGGAATTTGCATGTTCTCCCCGTGGTTGCCTGGGTTTCCTCCGGGTGCTCCGGTTTCCCCCACAGTCCAAAGACATGTGGTACAGGTGAATTGGGTTGGCTAAATTGTCCGTAGTGTATGAGTGTGAATAAGTGTGTATGGATGTTTCGCAGAGATGAGTTGAAGCTGGAAGGGCATCTGCTGTGTAAAACAAAATGCTGGATAAGTTGGCGGTTCATTCCGCTGTGGCGACCCCAGATTAATAAAGGGACTAAGCCGAAATGAAAATGAATGAATGAACCTTAATTTGTGAAGAACAAACGTCTCAGGGGTCTGGAACAGCATAAGGTTGAGTATTAACAGAATTGTGGGTGAACTAACCCTTTAAGAGAATGAAGCTCAAATGTTTTAATGATAAAAAATAAACAAATAAAACAATTATTATTTCAACGTCCTTTAAAACCACAGTATGTGTGAAGATTATAGCAGAATCATGATGTGTTGATATTTTCTTCAGGTCTGACAGATCTGTCTGTTCTTTGTTCTCAACACCTTGTTCATTACACTGACAGTCCACTTTAAATCCACTCCAGCAAGTAACAAACACAGCACATACTTTAATGAAATATCTCACTGTGTTTGTTCAGACCACCAGTTTGTTTGTGGATATAAACTCTTGTTTGTAACGGTTTGAAATGACAGGCAGGACAGGTTGTTTACATCTGAGAGTTTGCAGCACATATACAGTAGGTCTGTGCACGGTGATAAATTCTTTTACCTTATAGGGGAGAGGAGCCTAGTTGTTTGATCTCATTAATAATAAGGAACTGAGTCAAATGCTCTATTAAAAAAATGTGTTTAACAGGGGTCACCACAGTAGAATGAACCACCAACTATTCCAGCATATGTTTCACAGAGTGCATGCTCTTCCAGCTGTAACCCAGAACTTGAAAACACCCATACTCTCACATTCACACACATATTCATTCATTCATTTTCTTTTCGGCTTAGTCCCTTTATTAATCCGGGGTCGCCACCGCGGAATGAACCGCCAATTTATCCAGCATTTGTTTTACGCAGCGGATGCCCTTCCAGCCACAACCCATCTCTGGGAAACACATCCATACATTCTCATTCACACACATACACTATGGACAATTTAGCTTACCCAATTCACCTGTACCGCATATCTTTGGACTGTGGGGGAAACCGGAGCACCCGGAGGAAACCCACGCAACCATGGGGAGAACATGCAAACTCCACACAGAAATGCCAACTGGCCCAGCCGGGGATCGAACCAGCGACCTTCTTGCTGTGAGGTGAACGTGCTACTCACTACGCCACTGTGGCGCCTCACACACATATATTGTGGCCAATTCAGATTATTCAATTCAAACGCATATCTTTGGGCTGTCGGGGAAACCAGAGCACCTGGAGGAGAACACACAAACACATGCAAACAGGGAAAACAGTCAACCTCCACACAAAAAAATGCCAACTGGTCCAGCTAGGACTCGAACCAGCAACCTTCTTTCCATCGCCTCGACAGTGCTAACAACTGAGCCACTGTGCTGCCCCTTAACATACCTCATTTGATAACATCTGCTTTGACAAACTGCCTAACTAGGTCAACAATACATTTTGTTTTCATGTTATACAATAATGGTTGAAATATTGTAGCAAATTTTCTAAAAAGCGTCAACTAACCATTACTGGTCTCTCTCATTGCAAAGTGTTTAGTGGAGGAGGTTAAAGAATGTATAAACGAAGATAACATGGAGATTTCTGACACGGCTGCTGCTCTCCAAACATACCATCTGGAATTCATTGACTGCTGAGATCTTGACAGAATTGCTGTAGCCTATATGGATGTGTGTACATAAGGGGGGAGGCTGTCTGTTTGAGATACAGAAAAAATAAAAGAAAGAGTTGGAATTTACTTTATATATACACATACATTAGTAATTTGCGTGTATACAGTTTGAAAGCAGAGGCAGTTGGGAGTGAAATAATCATTAATCCTTACAGCAGTTTTTCGTAGTGTCAGTTCTCAAAATTTATAGGCCTCTGATGGGTCACGCTCTTAGCAGGCTTCTGAATTCTTTATCTGTTCAGCTTTAAAACCACAAGTGTGTTGTGCACGTTTCTGCTGTTATTAAGGAGCCTACTGATTTAATAACATTGAACTGTCCACTACAATACTAATTATGTGGAACAAGCAGACAACAAAAAAAACCAGAATGTGTTATTCACTGATTGCAGGCCATAAAAGTAAACACCAACCTGATGTCACCAAGTAGGACATGATTCTGGATTAACATCTTAGTTGATCCTGGAACAACATTCCAATCAGCCAATCAGAATTAAGAGATACGTTTACCATTAATGTTAAGTTTAGGCGTACGGTTAGGTTTGTGCACTTCTACATGATTGTTATCCAACTGTTATTACCCTCTGATTTTGAATATAATTTTTTTTAAAAAGTGAAAGAGTTAAAAAGTTAAAGTTGGGTTGCGGTATAGGGAATAGGTATGGATTACATTTTCCAACAACACTGATGGTTCAGCATCGACATAGATGATAATTCAGCATCATACTTGGCAAAATCATGACGTACACTGGAAAAGCACAGTGGTCATATAATTCTTATGTCACAGCTGCATATTTTACATTATATCACTTTGCGGGAAAATGGGGCAGCACCTTTTCATGCATTTCTGTACATTTTTATACATGGGTGGATATTGTTAACATCTTAAATCTACACATTATCTGCATAGCTTTCATATAAATTTTGTTAAGTTAAAAAGTTAGTTGGGTTTAGGTATAGGGAATAGGTATGGATTACATTTTCCAACAACATTGATGGTTCAGCATCGACATAGATGATAATTCAGCATCATACTTGGCAAAATCATGACGTGCACTGGTAAAGCACAGTGGTCATATAATTCTTATGTCACAGCTGCATATTTTACATTATATCACTTTGTGGGAAAATGGGGCAGCACCTTTTCATGCATTTCTGTACATTTTTATACATGGGTGGATATTGTTAACATCCCAAATCTACACATTATCTGCATAGCTTTCATATAAATTTTGTTAAGTATTTTTCTGAGATATACAGAAAATAATTGTCAGCTGGTGTGGCTGTTAATATAGCTACAGTTTGACTATAGTTAGTTTTCTTAGTGTGAACAGGACTTAAAGGGTTCATCCCACCAAAAATTGAAATCGTACTCACAATTTACTCACTATTTTAAGTGTTTTTGTAATCTGTTGAACACAAAAATGAAGATGCTTCGAAGCTGACAACCTGTAACCACTGGCATTCATAGTAGGAAAAACAATTACTATTAAAGTCAATGGTTACAGCTTTCTTCAAAATATATTTTGTGTTCAGACAAACTCAGACAGGTTTAAATCAAGTGAAGTGTGAGGAAAATCAATTTAATTTTGGGTAAACTATCCATTTAATACAAAGTTATAACCCTCGTATGCCTTGTAGAAAAGTAAGCAGGATTGATCTGAAAAAGAAATATGACCAAAATAACCAAGTTTGATTTTTTATTGAAGGGCGGAAAAACGTTTTTCTAAAAATAAGTGTATACTTTGTCAGGTGTTTTATCAGTGCATTTCTTAAAATTGTTAGAAATCTCACTCTTTAGAGCAGAGGTGTCAAATCCATTTCCTGGAGGGCCACAGCTCTGCACAGTTTAGTTCCAACCCTGCATCAACATACTTACCTGCAGGTTTCAAACAAGCCTGAAGGACTCAATTAGTTTGATCAGGTGTGTTTAATTAGGGTTAAAGCTAAACTGCACAGAGCTGCGGCCCTCTAGGAGCTGGATTTGATACCTGTGCTTTAGAGTTTACATTCTATAATAAAAATGGCCCAGCCTTAACGAGCTAGGGTTTAACCCAAACAATATGCTTTGATACATTTGAATCAATTTACAAAAAGTTCACCAAAATGTACAAAAATGAAAATAACAAAAATCACAAAACACAATTCTGGTAAACAGAAACTGAGAGAATATTCATAATATTTACATAGTCAGCTACAAAAGCAGGAAATACTTATTTCCAAAAAACTAACAAGCTAAGAGTGAGGATATACTACTGCAAATCTATTAGCAAATCTGTAGCAACATAAAATCTGCATCAAAATTTTCACTCAAACTTCATAACACCTTCAAAGCCGTGGTAAGTGAATGGCTCCAGTGGGGAAGTGCACTGATCCTTTTCCAGACACGCCATTTTGTTGTACTCACAGTCTTTTTCAGAGCCCGAAATAAAATGCACACCATCAGGCGAGTTTATTGACGGATCTTCATCGAAATAGTTGTGTGGCCTAAGGATGACACCGCCACCATTGCCCACCGTAACGGTGTTGGGAATGTCTTCTGCATGAGGAATGTGCAGGAACCCAGCAGTGACCCAGGCAACCAGGTCCTAAGAAAGACATAATGAAGATTACTTTATTATTTGCAATAAATCAAAGCACCTGCTCAGTAAAGATATTCTGTTGAAGCAGTACCTCGTTGTCGATTGTCTCATTATCTTCTATATATTTGCTGAAGTCCACAAATGGTTTCCACATGTGATTCTGACTGTATAGACTGCTACTGGTCTGCTCTTTATCTTTATGCTTAGTTATAGCAACCTTATACCTAAAAAGAAGAAGCAAATGAGAGACGTTAAAGCATTAAACAGCTCCTCTAAAACATGCATGCATTTCAGTATTCAGTGCATGACTCAAAACAGTAAGACCTTACCGAGCCCAGGACATGGACTTCTCTGTAGACTCAGTTTCAGGCAGGTGATCTCCCGCAAAGCTCACCACCTGAAGCCTGTAAGAGCGCTGGTGGCCCCAGCGATTAGTTTGATTACTTGCTATATGAAGGTAACGGGGTGTTTTGGCACCATGAAGCAATGCTGCTGCTTTCTCTGTCTTGATTTGCTGCTCCACCAGTCGTGGTATCTTTGCTTTCTCTGAGGGCATCCATGGCAATGGCACCTCCTCATAAACCATGTCTTTAGTCTGAAACATATTCTTCACACCTTTGAATAGAAAGAGCGAATTTTTAAATGGTTTTGTGACCGTTAGCAGTACATTTTAAGCATTGTTCTCTGCAAGCTGAGGGCTATACTTGACTTTTTTTTTTAAGTCTAGCCACCCAAGACGTCTTATTATGACATGTTTTTTTGACAATGACTTGACTTTCATTTATACATGTTAAATTAAAAAGATTATTTGCTTAGTGTAAACAGTAATATAATCCTCGTTTATATCATTAAAGACAATAAACATACATGACAAATTGGAGGCAACTTGTCACAAAGTTTCAACATGTTTTAAGTGTGTTATTTTAACAGCAATAAAAAAATATTTATTAGTTTTTTTTCAGTATTTATGTTTTACGTCTAGTGTCCAATGTTTAAGCACACACACAAAAAAATCAAAATGGTATCTGTAATAAAATTTTAGTACATTAAATGTTTTGTAACTCTAATTAACGTGCTACTGTATGCCACTTACCCACGATATCCAGGTCAACTTTAAAGCTGATGAAGTGTGTATGGATATTTCCAAGGACGTTTTCTGCAACCTGGTGACCGTATTTCAGATTTCCATCAACCGTAAAGGAGGATGATATGTAGCCGGTGGCGTGAACTCTTGCTTCCACTGAGCCACTCTGATAGAAAATGAAGTCCCATATGTAGTCATAGTTGCCTATAGCAGTAATAGAGCGGATCACCAGGGCGCTGTTCGCCATCCCACCGTAACTATTGTGAAAGAAATCTGAGAAGTGTCGTCGCAGAGGTCGCCCGATGTCATGCTCAAACACACAGATGGAGTTTCTGAAACGCTGTGTGACGTTCGTGTCGATGTAGCGGTGCGTGTCTACATATGTGGCCGCGTACGGGCAGTCGATCCCGCGCACGAGCTCGTGAGCGAAGCGACCGATTCCGATACTGGAGTCGAGGAACTTGGTGAGGATCATCCCAGGTGTGATGGAGCCGTAGACAGACATCGCCTCCTGCACGCTCAGCTCATACGCAATCCTGTCTCCTCTAAAACGAATATCAAACGCCCTCATCCCCGTCAGAGAGCTCATACCAAACGCAAAACTCCAGTCTAAATAAACCACCTGGTTGTTTTGAACGCTGTAACGTTTACCTTGAAGATAATACTGCTGTGGTCCCAAGCCAGTCGGCTTTTTCCTCGGCTTCAACGAGGCGAAGTTGTCGATCTTTTTGTAGGTTATCTTTTTTAAATGACCCGCTTGGTAATGTCTCACAAAGTCGTCAACGCTGTCTACGTATTGGCCGTTGTACAACAACTTGTCAACCGTCCAGTCGGACGAGTTGCTGCTTTCGTGATTGATCAGCATCTCGAAGCCCACGGGATGGATGTACATGCCACTGTAATCGCGGAAAAAGGAGATCCAGGTCTTGCGGTCACCAGCTTTGATGCCTCTTGGCATGCCCTCAAACGGCAGCAGTTTATTTGTCTTTGGGTCATACCCAAAACTTTCCTTCAGGGGTTTTTCAAGTTTTTGGAAAACTCCATGAAGGAGTGTGAAGAGCTGCATGTACTCTCCGATGGTCACCGTTCTGGCTGTAAAGGGTAACGTCTTGGTGTTGTACTTCTGCTCAGTAACATCACGATGCGTTAGAGGACCAGTTAACGACACCACATACTCCTTCAGGTAACGGTGTTCGCCGTAGAAAACCACGACGGACGCTTCGCGCGCGGGCTTCTTTCCGTTTTGATCCAAATAGCTCAGGACATCAGCCTTCCTCGGGAGCGAGAGGTCAATTAAGAATAGGTAGTTGTCTGAGGGCTTTGCTAATAGCGAATGGGAGATCTTTAAGTCTTTCTGCGCCCACATGTAGTCGCGAACAGCCTTGTACTCCTCTGGTGTCAGGTCGGCAAAAACCAGACTTTTATCTGAATGTGTGACTTGCAGAGCATCCTGTGACTGGGACATGCATTTCGGAAGCTTATTCGAATTTAAGCATATCAGCACAATGTTGAGAATCACTGAGATAAGACCCAGAAGTATCGCCAAGTATTTAACTAGAGAATCCATTATCGAAGCGACCGCTCCTCTCTTCAGCTCAAGGGCAACGCTCGCGTCTCGAGCGTAATGCGCTGCAGATCTCCTACTACAGTTTACTTGAAGTATCCCAAATGTTATAGCCCCACCCATGTGGGCTGCTCCCCTAAAGTTCACGCACGACCCCAGTGTTATATAATTAGCTTTTATGTCAAGTCATTTTTAACGTTGCATTTTTGCACTTTGTATTAATAAAGCCAAGGAAGGCCCACTTGTGAACAGATTAATTGTGTAAAATAACTAAATCTGCACATTTTGAGGAATTTATCTGTAAGATTTAATGTACTTCAGAAACCTATTTTTTGGGAGTGTGAGAAAAAAAACTAATTAGGATATTTCTTTCTTTAGTATTTGATCATTCTCCCGCACACCGTTCACTTCACCCACTCTGCTCTCCACAGCTCACACAGAAAGATCATATCAACGAATGTTGTGAATCAATGCAAATGACTTTATCCATCATTTTTCCTTTAAAACGTCTCAGTGTGACTGGTTCAGTGGTCTAGTTCTCGCAGAAACAGGCATAAGCAAAGAAAAACCCTTTATTTGACCTACTACAGAAGGAGTGCCATTTGTCATAGTAATCTACCAAAATGACCTCCTGTTTCGCACAGCAGGGAGGCTCTCACATTGTTGTTTCTGGCACCCCTTGGAGAATGTTTTACTATGGTCAGTATTTAAGGAAGAGTGTCAAGAAGTTCAGGGCACCATTCTGTAGCCAAACCAGCCCACGGTAGCTCTCATGCACCATATGCATCTTATCAAAGTGAGAATTTGTTAAAAAAAAAAAAAATAGAATAGGTATAGGGTTCTAGAACAGTGGTTAATGGCCTCTGATAATGACCAATATCCTTGTGATTAAGAGATTGTATACTCGGCTGGTACAAGACTCAGAATGTTTTATAGGAATAAGAAATAAGATTAAATTAAATTAATCAAATGTTCATCTAAGTTAGACATCGCAATAATCTTTTTTTAACATTTTACGATTGAAGTCAGATAAAATGAAAGATAATAGCCTGGGTTGACCAATAGACACCTTCATTGGACTAACTGGATGGACCTTACACTCTAAAACAGAAATATAATATATAAAACTTTAACCACATAAAGCCTAACATGTCACCAATTGTTTGTGTTGAAGACTAAAAACAAGGAACAAGTAAAAGAGTCGTGTTGCTCAACTTGCTTTGTGCAGCCTGTAGTCCACATCAGTTTTTGTCCTCCTATACCGTATGTTTCATCATTTTAAGTTTATTTTCAATGAGGAAAGAATGTTGAACAACAGTTCTCAGGTTCATGTTGACAGGCTACATTTGTGCTTCAGGGAAAGAATTAGATTTCTTGATAAAATGCGAGCAAGGCGGCCTATTTTGAACAGTAATTGCTATTATTTGGTCTCCTTCTAGTTCTTAGAAACACAGTTAAATTGATAAAAACAGGAAACGGGAAACAGGAAATGCCTTTGAGAGGAGGTTTGAAAAGTCTTATTCCCTTAACTTAGGGTGAGGGGTATAATACAACAGAATCTTATAGACAATATTCTTTCAATATGCTTTTTAGCCCAATTATTATTATTTTTAGGAGGGACAGGACAAAACACTACAAAACATCAGATGCTTCAACTATAGTAAATTCCCTTTAATTACACTTTGCATTATCACTGTAGAGGCAGCACGATCGCCTTACAGCAAGAAGGTCGCTGGTTCGAGCCTGGAGTTTGCATGTTTTCCCTATGTTTGCGGGTTTTCCTCCGGGTGCTCCGGTTTCCCCCACAAGTCCAAAGACGTGCTATAGGTGAATTGGGTAAGCTAAGTTGTCCGTAGTGTGTGTGTGTGTGTGTGTGTATGGATGTTTTTCCAGAGATGAGTTGCAGCTGGAAGGGCATCCGCTGCGTAAAACATACGCTGGATAAGTTGATGGTTCATTCCGCTGTGGTGACCCCAGATTAATAAAGGGACTAAGCTGACAAGAAAATCAATGAATGAATGAATGATTACTGCATTTGCATTAATATTTTATAAAAATGCCTAAGTAACATTTGTTAACTCACTTCACTCTGGTTCTACATTCTGATCATTTTTGAGATGTTCCTCATGAACAATATCAAGTTTTGCCTCATTTCAGCTGCAAATAACAAGCCACAAATTAGATATATCATGCATATGTTTTGCAGGAAAAAAGGAATTAATTTTAAATTATTTATTTCCTCTCTTTTACTTTTTATTAAATATATGTATTGTAGTGACATCTTACCCAATCTACTTCTATGTGGGATGCTTAAATTCTAATTAGTAATTTTGCACAGGTAGATGCAGCTGGCTGGAAAGATACAGTCATATCAATATCTGAAATTTACTTTAACATCTCACTTAAGGGTTTCTGTGCAGCATAGATGTGCTTAATGTCTGAAAGGCGAAGCATTTGCATGCGCATTCCTAGTAGTATCGAGGTCGTTTGAACCTTATACCCTACGCATTAAACTCTGCTTGTGTTTGCAGAAATTCTGTAGAAAAGTTGAAGTTTGATTGGGTGCGGCTGCCAGAAGGCTGCTAAACCAAAACTCCAACTTTTAATATCAGTTGCAAAATGCTTGCGGATCTCCCAAATGTAATTCTTGCAGTGCATTGGTGTAACGTCCCCACATGTGAGAGCTCCGTATATCAAATTATTCATTGGTATCTAATAAATTACTAATACTTTTAATAAATTTTATTTTAATTGAAACAAAATCCTCTCTCGACTTTTTATTGAACACGCATGGAATTTAGGTAAAAATTATTAAGGAATAAAATATAGTTGTTTTTAAATTATTCACTATATTCATCTTCACATAGACCTTAATCAGGAAACTATATTCGTTTACAGGGCTTATTAGTCATGAGACTGTTAAGATCAGAATGTTTTTTAATTAATTATTGAAGTGGCCAATGCTTACCCTAAAATTTCTTTTTTTGCCAGCAGCAAAAGTGCTTCTTGAATTTGATTTTGAGGCATTTTTTCTAATGCCTCAAGTCTTTCTCTAAGTACACTTTTTTTCTGAAGGCCCATTACTGCCCACTTACAGGGCAGCCACAGACTGAGGTTCAAATCAAACCCTGACAAGTGACCTCAGTTTTGCACTACAGATGGTTTATGTGCACACTGCAGAGTGAAGCTGAGATTCTATTCCTGTCCTGATAAGGTCTTTCTGAGTTAATCACAAATGTTTGTGATGGGTTGCAGCTGGAAAGGCATCCGCTGCATAAAGCATATGCTGGATAAGTTGGCGGTTCAGTCCGCTGTTGTGACCCCAGATTATTAAAGGGACTAAGCCGAAAAAAAGAGAATGACATTCCTAAAGGCAAGATTGCCATCTGCTGGTCAGAAAATTCACAGCCGTTGAATGGACATCAAATAGTGAGTTTTATCTTGGAAAGTTCGACACAGGATTGAATTGCATGTGATATACCACATTAAATTGAAAATTAAACCGATTTTATATATCTGTGTGTGTGTGTGTGTGTATATATATACACACATATATACATATATAATGTAATCAACAATGTAATGAAACAGAGATGTTTAACATAAGAGAACGGGATAGATCACATAATTAACCTTTCACGTAATATTCTTGCACTCATAGAAAAGTGATACAAAAACAAACAAACCTACCAATCTAAGAACCAGAATTTGGTTACATATGTTATGTACTTTGCTTTCAAATGTAAAAACACAAAGCCAAACATCATATAAATTAACATTAAGAACAGAAATGTTCATCAGAATTATTCAAAGCTGTTTGGACTAATTGCTGAAGAGGCATTCTATTCCCTGACGTAATAAGATGTTGCTATGCAACACAAATAAAAACTTACTATGCGTGATTCACGTAATAGCTGTAGATAAAAGTATCTATTGTCTGGAATTTATGTATGGTACTGTTTGTATGGCTAAACAAAAGACAGGACCTAAACTAAAACAACATAATCGAATGGATCCAATTATTTACGAGATTCACAAAAATATCAATATTTTGTAAATTGTTTGCCATAGCATTCACAAGTTCACCATTTGATCAACCCATAAAATCGTCCTGCCCATGAGATTGTTTCCTTTTGAATGACGTCAGACATTTTCCTGTCAGCTGATGCAGTAGGCGTGTTTACGTCGCTGATGTAAACAGAAAGGACCATTTTGATCAGACAAATCTAGAAGCCACAGTAACTCATCAAAGCTTTTCTGTTTTCACCTATGCAACGCCTTAAATAGTACACGCGCCATGGACTTCTACATTAACCTGAAGGTGACTTATCGAGGGAATGCGAAGAGTTTCTTGCTGTCTGGCTCAGAGACGAAGAGCTGGGAGTCTATGGAGGCCATGGTAAGCAGAGGATGAGGAGGTGATGTCAGTCTGATCACTCACCTTGATGCCGCAAAGGCTTTCACCTCGCAGTCATCCGATGTCTGGCTCAAGCGTTAAGAGCAGTTTTACTAGACATCTGTTGTGACATTAACTACTCTTGTGAGTTTATTCGACGAGGGGCATGGCGTAAAAGCTTAATGATTAAGAGAGAAAGGGCCAGGCGACCATTTTGCCCAAAGCGCACGAATTAAGAAGCAGCCATATTTACATGTAAAAAGTATATTGTATATGCCTTGCGTAAATCTCTTATTTAGATTAGAGCATCATTTCAAAGGCGTTTGTACACTGTGAGGAGAGGAAACATCTGTCATGTATGTGGATCCAGCACAAGCTCCTGGGCAATGTTGACTTAAAGACTGTGTTTCAAAACCTGCTATGCTCCCTCAATAGCTATCACGATAGGGGCGTAACTGTCAGATACCCAGAATGCCATCTAGATACGTATCTCGCTAGGTTTTTCAAAGCGGCAATAACTTCTTACATCCGTTTTAAATAAAATGATTTTGCTTGTTTCTTCGAAAACACATTATACTTGTGTCAGTTTGTAGTTGTAATAATGGTCAGGTAGCGGAGATCACAATATAGGTAGTAGGGACTTATATTACCATGGTAAACCAAGCAAGGTGTTTATTGCAAGCCCACGTGTCAAATAAGTATGTTTACGTTATTAAATAATTATTAGAATTGAAATGACTTACTTGTGAAGTCCAACGACAGGCAGAACCAACGCTCGGCTGCAGGAAACAGGTGAGGTCAGTCCCTGATGAGAGGTGTCTTGTGTAACGGTCGTTCGTCACTATTTAAAATGTTTGGCCACTGTCCAATTAGAATCAAGCATCATATTTAAACTTAAACTCTTCATTAATCTCTGTGCTGACTTTTAATTTCTTCCTTATTCAGGTGAAGAGGTCTTTTGGCCTGTGTAATTTACAACTAACATATTTTGATGAGGAAAGCGAAGAGGTAAGCATGAAGTGATAAATATTTGTGATGTTCCATGCAATTAAAACTTTTTGAAAAGACATCTGATATAGGCCTACATTACATTATTATTAATAATAGGATTATTACCATTATTGGTTAGTATTTTGATCATAATCTTGCATGTTACTGTTACAGATATCAGTCAACAGCCAATGTAAGTAATATGTCCTTATCTATTTTTGATTCATTATATGCATGCATGAATTGTGAATTCAGTGCACAGACAATGATATGTTTGCATATTTGTATTATTAAATTATTTACAATTATTATTATTTTTTGTTCTTTTTAGTGGAATATGAAGAAGCCCTAAAGGTAAAGTCACTCAAGCTATTAAGATCAACAGTCCTCAACCTGGTTTCCTCAGCAACCAGATGGGCTTCAAATGGACCCTTTTCACAAGACTGTTATAATGCTTTTAACGGTCATCAGCATCTTAAATCCTTGAAAGTTTTTCATATTTTGATAAAAAAAAAAGTATGAACATTTTATATGTGCAGTTGATTTGTTTCCCCCAATTTCTTTTCAATTTTTTTTTCAACACATTTCTAATAGTTTTAATAACTCATTTCTAATCACTGATTTATTTTATCTTTACCATGATGACAGTAAATAATATTTTACTAGATATTTTTCAAGAGACTTCTATACAGCTTAAAGTGACATTTAAAAGCTTCACTAGGTTAATTAGGTTAACTATGCAGGTTAGGGTAATTAGGCAAGTTATTGTATAACGATGGATTGTTCTGTAGACAATAGGAAAAAACAAATTGCTTAAAGGGGCAAATAATTTTGACCTTATAATGGTCTTTAAAAAATTTAAAACTGCTTTTATTCTAGCCAAAATAAAACAGACTATCTCCAGAAGATAAAATGTTATCAGGCATACTGTAAAAATTTCCTTGCTCTGTTAAACATTATTTGGGAAATATATAAAAAAAAAAAAACGGGGGCAAATAATTCCGACTTCACCTGTATGTATGTAAAATATATGCATGTATGTACTTTATAATATGTCATTAAATAAAAAAAAAAACGAATTACCACTTGTGCGAGTGTATGCGCAGGACAGTAAATTTAATGTTCTCTCTTCTGGCTGCAGTTGTCAGTATCACACATATTATTTGTTTTTTGAAAACACCATCATAGAGTCTTTCTATTATTTTTCAGCAAATATTATTGTATAAAAATGATTTGTTGTACTTTTTCTATTCACTGCACTCTAAGTTTACCCAACTATGACAACTTGCGCTACTGAGATACCCAAAAATGTGAAAAGAGTCCATTGCCTACAAATAGTTTTAGTCATTTTTACACTGATTTTTTCCTGAAATTATAGAGTGCTGCAAGACAGGGGAACAGGCTACAAATGAATGTGTATGAGACGAGGGGCAGTAGAGCCACAGTGCCAGGACCGGGTCCGCCACCAGGGTCAGGGGTGGGCATGACCCAGGTGAAATCTGGTACTGTTGGAGAACCCAAGAAGGGATTCAGGCCTCCTCAGCACTGCCCTACTTTGGCACAAGTGGTGAGTCGCAAAGTTCAAGCCGCAGTCCAAGAGGAAGGATTGGTAAGATTTTATAACCCAATGATTTTGCACAATCACAGATGTAGCAACTATTCTTCACAATCGTTTAATCAAATTTTAGTCTGTAGTTGATTTTGTGCAATATTATAAATAATTCAAATTTAAATAATTATTTTTATAATGATAAAATCAAATAATGTAACTAAAATCTGATTTAAATTTGATTGTTGTTTGCATGAAACATAATATATATTTGTTGAAGACATCCAGATGTTAGTTACTGGTATGTCACATTTAATTTTTACACCCTGCCTGTGTTTTAAAGGTAATTGTAAATGAACTTAAAGGTGGAAAGGCAGAGGACAAGACACCCCCAGCTTGGTTCACGTCATACATGGAAAAGGTATGAGAAAAAAATGTCATGAATGACATGCTATTGATTGTAATGTGAAAATGAATTATATACAAATTATATTTGTAATTTTCATCTAATTTATTTTTTATTAAAACCAAGAAATTTCATCATCACTGTCATCATTTATTTACCCATCCTTTTATTCCAAATCCATTTGGCTTCTTTTTTTTTTTTTCCTCTTTCCAGATGATGTTTTGAGTTATTTTTGGTAACCAGTAGCCATTGACTTTGTATATTGCGATGTGGCTGTATATTGGCACTGGTGAGTGGCGTGCGTTGGTTAGTGCCAGTGACGATACACTGCCACATCGCAATGCTACAAATGTGATATTGCATTTATACAACAATTGATGGCATACTCATCTATATAAAAAAGAAAATCAAACACAGAGAGTCTCAAAAACCCTTTCTTCCACCACTCATTCTGCAGCTGGCGTCAGAAGAGCAGAAACCGTTGCTACTTCACCAATGTCACTTTAGAGCTAGTATGTGAATGATTATCTAATTTACGTCTAATGTGATGACAAAACAGGTGATTTTTGCTCACATTTTAAGATTATAAGGCTGAATGGCATGAAATGCTATCAATCTACAGAGATTTCCCAGTATTTCTCTGTTGCAACTGGCATTTCACAATAATTAACCACTAAAAAAGCCAGAGCAAAGCAAACACTACCACTTTCTGTGGTATAAATACAGCAATACAAAATACTAAAGAGAGAGATCGACTTGGAATGTCACATACCTGATTTATAATCATTTGTTCTGCTGTAGTTTAAAACTTAGGCTGAGAAAATGCTGTGTTTCTCGCCTAAGGATTATGCAGTCTCTGTTGCTGTCTTGTGGCAGAATGTCAACCTTTACTTTTTTTGGTCTTCTCAGACAGGCTGATGGCGGCCGATGCACTGAATGCGATATGCTGAAATTATAAATCTTTTAAAATAGGCACTTTACTTATAAATCAACTGCATAGTTGCAATCTAAACAACTACATTATCGACTAAAAAAAGCATCAAATGTACTTTATGTTGTCCAACAGCAGCAATATTTGTCAAACTGTAGAGTGTCCTCTGCTTGTTGCTGTATGTGGGTGGAGTTATACATAAGGGTGTAGAGTTAAGAGGCTAGACGAGTGCTGTTATTTGCATATTATCACACGGCTTTCAGCCAATCAGATTCAATAACCAGATGTATATACAATATGACTACCACTACCAACATTCTATTATGTTATTTTTTTTGTGGGTGAACTATCTCTTTAAGTTTACTATCCCTAATTCCTCATACTGTTTAAGTTTCATACTTTAAGGTAAAGACAAAGAAGAGATAATCTCCCTTGTTTTTGCTCTCTTAACAACTTAAATGACTGCGACAGTTTAAGGACCAGGTGGTTCGAGAGGCAGTAGAGAAGATTTGTAGGGAGTTCTCTGGACAGTGCTGTATCCATAAGCCAGTGGGAGCAGAGGCTCAGGTCCCAGAGGTGACCTCATCCACTCTTCCTGGGGCCCCAAGTTCAGCTCCAGCCTGCAGCAGCTGCCGGGGCCAGACTGCAGGCGGCGGATACCAGTGCAGGTGAGACAGATATGACGTCTTATACTGAAATATTTGTTTCTGTGCCATTGATTTAAATGGAAATCACACACATTATTACTAAATGAGAGATGCATGCTCTATACATAATGGATGCATGCTCTAATAAGTGCCTTTCATCTTGTTGTTTTCTCACTTACGTTTACTTGTGTTTACTTTCTTCCTGCCCAGTGTGTGTACATCCTGCACTCTCTGTGAGCCTTGCAGCTTCTCACATGATCCAAGCCACAACCTTGTGAGAGCCAGAACTCCTCTGTCTATTCCTGAGCATGGCTCGCCAGCACCAGACCACAGCAGGTGGGCGTTTCTCCTCTGATGTTCGGAGATCTTGGTGTAGAAGGTTAGAATAGGCCAAATTGAGTGTATTTTGCTCTTGTTCCGCAGATTCTATAGAAGGGGTGACCGGAGCTTTCGTAAGGCTGAGAAGCAGCGTCTCAAAGCGGAGAAGCGTCAGCTGAAGGCTGAGGTGAAGGAGATCAGGAAGCAGCTGAGGATGGAGAGGCGAGGCTTGCAGTGGAGCACTGCTGGAGAAGGGAGTTCTTCACCTGTTCTGCTGCAGCCACGTGCCACACAGGCAAACAGCCCTGAGTAAGAGCTTACATACATCTATTAATAAGATAATCATGTTTATATGAACACTATAAATGTTGAAGCAATCTATAAATATTTCAAAATGATTATGCACCAATCCCCCGCGTATGTAGTCCTGATTTACATGCCTACAGAGCACTCATAAAAAGATGGGCCATGAAACAGAAGCGTGCCGTGAGTACGCAGGGGTATGCTGAGTTCTCCTCCTGAATTCTGGTGGGGCAGAAGGTCCCTTTTCCTATCTATTCCAACTATTAGCCCCTGTGGGTAATCTAAAATATTTAAACTTGGGTGAACACAGCAGCATGAATGGGCCATGTTTACAAAGTGATAAAAGACCAAGAAAGTCCTGCATTCTCCAATTCTCCAACTCTCCTTACAAAAATGCTTGCTACACACAAACAGCTTTGCTTTATCGGTAGCTGATGGCCAACCAACCGCCCGCAGCTACAGTCTAGTCCTGGCAGCATTGCAGGAAAGCTATGCAACAAACCCAAACTCGTAAACCACAGGAACAAACACGTACAACCCTTCATAAACACCTAACATCTGCACGTCCGCTGTCTCAGAGATTGGCAGGTATGTTACTGGAACGCATCATGTGCTGTGTTGAAACAATAAGAAGCAGGGTCTCCTCATAATATCAGAAAACTCAGTCAGTGAATAGTGATGATACACAGACGTGTCATCACTCCACTAGCAGTTGAGCGCTACGCCACAAATTGTAATCCCACCCCAATGAAGATTTTAAACCCAGACGGTCCTATTTTTCCACAGTTAAAGCTAACAGGTGCTAATGCTGTCTTAATTGATGCTCAGCACACCTAAATCTGTTGAAATAAAAAAGGTAGTAATGGGTTTCATAAACCTTTAAAAATAGTATTATTTGTTCCGACTTCCTTATTACTGTATTATAACCAGACGAACCATGTTAGTGTTATCAAGTTAGCTGATACTAGAAAGTTTTATTTAAGCTTGTATTGGGTCATTTTTGGGAATGGATTAATTCTTCTAGTCTGCTTGGACACATTAAATTGAAAAAGTGACAAAGACGTTTACAATATAACAAAAAATATATTTCAACTAAATTCTGTTTTGTTTTGTTTTTTAATCTGTGTTTGGCAAAAAAAAGGTATAATGGTTTTCCACACTGTATTTAGGACTGATGATAACAACCAAGAGCCATAGCTTGATCATAATGGAGTGAAAGATGATCATAAGCATGTGTTTGTGTTTTTACGACCTGTGACTATGTAAGCATTCAGCACATGAAGTTGTACTGTTTGTAACTCTACTCGAGATGTATTTATTGAATTATTTAAACAATGAAGACTATATAGTTTTATTTTACATTTGATTATTCAATTTTGGTACCTGAATACCGTGATGCAAAATATTTCACTTCTATCTTCCCAGTAATAATCGGGAATAATCCCCATAATCTTCCATAAAAATGTCAATCAGTCTAAATGAATGAATTCTTTACAAATAGAGCTATTCAATATGAAATTGCAATATGAATCACAGCAAAACAAAATTTCACAATGTGAAATTTTTTTTAATATTATGAAGCCCTAATTTCAATATTTTTAAAATAGTTATAATAACTATTACTATTGTACAGTAGTTTGATCCAATAAAAGCAGATTTACTTTAAAAAAACTTTAAAATGATAGTAGATTAAAAGACAAACACCTGCAGACATTCAACAGAAGCCCTCAATCAGTGCTAGTCTCACAAAGAAACCCGCCCCCATGGTACCTTTTAACTGAAGTGAAGTGTTTAAAATGCAGAGAGGGATGAAAATAAGCTGTTTGAACCTTTTTGGTTGCAGTCGTCCTAAACGTCCATGTCCACTAGCTGTGCCAGCTATGACGGCCCTGCTGCTGGATGAAAACCTGCCTGATGGGTCACGTCTGCGTCCTGGGACCAAGTTCATCAAATACTGGAAAATGAAGAACAGTGGCAGAGTTTGCTGGGACTCTGAGACCAAGGTACACTCTTCAACACACATCCACACACACACACACACACACACACACACACACACACACACACACAATATAAAACTTGCAAAACTGATTGTCTTTTTTCAACTTCAAGTTGAAGTTTATGTGGGGGAACCTGGCAGTGGGCTCTGGAGAAAGATGGCGGGAGGTGGCAGTGCCCACACTACAGCCAGGTCAGGTGGGTGTGGTCAGTGTGGCCCTTTGTGCTCCGACGTTAGAGGGCACTTACACTTCCCACTGGCGCCTAGCTCACAGAGGAGAGCAGTTTGGACCGCGTGTTTGGTGCAGCATCGTTGTGGATCCACATGCACCTACAGCTATCTGCGCAGACGGGCTGCTGGTGTCTCCCTGTGTCACCCCCCAGGTAAAACGACAACCCAGAGACACCTTTATGCTGACACCCTCCAGAGTTCCAGACATTTTCTTCATATGTGCAGCTCTCTGAATCATGTACAGTAAAATGGTCATTACTTTTGATTTTTGTTTTTTAGTTTGATTTTTTTATCTCATTTCTTAAAGTTGATTTGAGTTTCATTTAAAGGGAAGTTTTGGCATTTAATAAGCCTAGATGGTTCCAAGTGTTTATGAACTTTTTGTTTATATTTATGAAGATATTTTGATATTTTGAAGAATGGTAAAAACCAGTAGCCATTGACATCCATAGTTGGAAAGAAAAAATTCTATGGAAGTAAATGGTTACGGATTTACTTTAAGCCTAACATTCTCCAAAATATTTTGTTCAATAGAGGAAAGCAGAGTAATTTAGTATTTCATGTAAACTCTCCATTTAATGTTGTTAAGTGTGGTGTATTGTACCACAATCTACATCTTGGAACATTTACAGACCATCTTTATTAAACAAGACATAATAGGCTTCAGCAGCATACTTAATTTTTGAATGGAATGGAATGAAAATTGAAGAATATGTGTACTGTTGAATAAATTAAGAATAATGTGTAATGTTGTTTACAAAAATACTGATTGTTCAATAAAAAGAAACGTCTTACAGTTGAGAAAAACAGTCATAAACATAAAACAGTTTTGTACGTTGAGTTGTAACAATTGTGATGCTTAAGCAAAAAAAAAATTAATTTTTACATTAAAATGAAAAATAAACTAGAAATATTTAAGTAGATAAAAAGGGGAAAAAAAACTACACCCTCCCACATCACCCTTTTGATATAGGCTTATTTATCAGTATAGAGGTTATGTTGACTCTAAAAATGGCTTTTTCAGGAGAAGTCTTCCCGCACTCTTGAGAGGGAGGAGAAATGCCAGGCCTCAAGGGACCAGTTACTTCTGTCCGTGAATCAAGACTGCGATCAGGAATTCTACATTCCATCTGTGGACTTACTCACAGCTCAGGTATGACCTGTAAGACTCACAAAACCCATCATGTTTGACGTGTTTCTCATTCTTTTACCATGTTTCATGGTAAAACTCCATTGTCAAGTCCAGACACTCCCTTTTGCCCTTTACTTAGGACTTACTGTCTTTCGAACTGCTGGACATCAACATTGTTCAAGAGCTAGAGAGCGTGCCCAACAATACTCCTGCGGGTAACTCGAAAACTTGAATAGATCTCAGTGTTGATTGTATGTATTTCAGTCTTTTCTAACTTTATCCCTCTATTTTTCTCTCTGTAAATGTATTAGACATTACTCCATGCATCTCACCTATGCCCCATGATGGACCACTTCAGGAGAAACCAACACTGGGACTCATCCAAGAGGAAACTGAAGCCCAAGGTGTCGGCAACATCCTGGGTAAAAATCAACACCATATTCTTTATAAATTGTGTATTACTGTCTGTAATTGTATAGAGAGGTATTTAAGGGGTCATGTGATGAGATATCATCATGTTTTTCTTTATCCTTGAAGGGTTTGGCTTCAACAAGCTGTTTATGCATATGTATAACAGGGATGGGCAACTTTGGCCCTGGAGGACCATTGCCATGCAGAGTTTAGCTCTAACCCCAATCAAACAGACCTGCCTCTAGCTTTTTAGTGATCTTGAAGACACTCAGTGTGTTTGACCCTCAAGGGCCGAAGTTGCCCATATCTGATATATAAGAGCTGTAAATTAGATAATCAGGCCTAGGTGCCGAACCCCAACAGAATTCTGAACAAAAATACATTTTGATTGACAGCTTTATTAAAGCTTGAACCTACTTATAGCCTGACGTTATTTAAATGTGCACATACACACAGCTTTTGTCAAGAACGAGTCATTTATACTTGTTTTAGCATAACTTATTCATGACTAACTCATAAGTTGGAACAAAGGAATAAAATAACTCCTTTGTAATATATCAGCAATCTAAATAAACCAGTGGCTCATTAATCTCATTATGCACATGGTCAATTTTTCCACATCTCAGAATTTGCATTAGTTGATGGTGCAAACAAAACATTATAGCCAGATGCAAGCCTCCACTTCCCCTCCTCAGCTTTCATTTTTGCACATTTTGCACACACATTTTCTTTCTCACACTAATCGAAATGCATCGCATGACTGTTTATTTACTCCACGACCTGAGCACAAGCCCCAGCCTGAAGAGAGATGTTCTTTATAAAAGTTAAGACTTGTCCACACCTTCATAAAATGCCTTTAAGCACGTACCTGCAAATCTTTATGAATCTGTTATGTTCTTAGGTCACACTAGACTAGACTTGACCGAACAGCTTGGCTCTCTTCATTTTATCCTTGAACTGTTAGCATAGTAGGGGCATACCACTTTCGTAATGTACTTGAGGTATTCAGCCAATCAAAATGCACTTGACGGCTGGCTAATCAGAGCATCAACCTTTGTAAAATTTGTCACAATTTTAGAAACGTAAACCATGTAAACAAATTGCTCTAAATAATACACTGAATACATGCTCTTAATAAAACAAATACACACAGCAATGCTCCTTTAGGCAACGTCATATGACTTCTTTAACTTAACATTTCTGCACTTACTAATGTCGTACTCATAGATGTGGCTCAGGGTACAGAGTTGGAGGGAGTCCCAGCGCAAGAGAAAGGAGAGGAGAACAGCATTGGGCCTCAGTTTGTCAGTCCATCTGTTATCCGCTCACTCACCCTTGAAGTGGCAGAGCGTGGGGCACTTTGTGGAAGATACCCAGCTAAAGGTTTGTGATGGGGATTTTTGTCTGGAAACTGCGGTGATTCTTATAATAAATGCAAACCAGTCAATTTCAACGGCCCTCTGTGTAGTCAGACTATTATGATAGGAGTATTATAGGACTATTATGATATAAGCACTGTATGGTTGCTATGGTTACAGTGGCGTTCCCTTTTTTATTTGAGCCATTTTAATTACGTGTAAGTCTCTCTGAAAAATTTGGCAGCCATCAATGTAATATTTTATATATATTTATATTACATAAAAAAAAATAATATATAACAGGGTTATATATATAACATGGTTTTATCAAAATAAGGATTTCTTGCCTTTACATTTGTAATAAAAAAAAAAAAAGTCACTTTTTTTTCCATTTTAAGTGGTGCGCCCAGCCCCCCAAGGTTCGATGTCACTGTGCGAGAGAAAATCAGAGAGAGTTTCAGAAACGGGACTAATATCTGCTCCAGCCCCACTGAAAGTAGAGGCGCCTCTACTGTCTGACCACACCTCACCACAGACAGAGACCACAGAGATCACTGTGCCCCTGCTAACACTTCCAGCACATCTTATCAGCACAGGTAAATGCTTTCTGACCATTGCACAATCAGACTCGCTATGTCATTTTCAGGAGTTTGTACTTACCCTCTTAACAATATTGTGTTGTATTCAGACGAGGGTCATGAGTCTGACATCGAGCAGATCCTGCTGGAGCCTGCAGGTGGAGATACGGTAGAGGAATTGGAGGAGGAAGTGGATAAGAAAGAGCAGCTGAAAGACCCAGAAGCACCCAAAGAAGCCCGCAGCAGAACTTCATCAGCATCTTCAGAAGACTACATCATCATCCTGCCTGACTGCTTCGACACCAGTCGTCCGCTTGGAGAGTCCATGTACAGCTCAGCCCTGTCGCAGCCCGGAGATGAGCCTACTGAGGGGGACAAACTGGAATCGGTGGAGACCCCAGAGCTCCAGAACCCTGCTGCTGCTGCTAGCGCAGATGCTAACGACATGCTCTGTGCCTCCCAGACTCTGGACGCTGTGCCACTCACGCCTGTGATTGTAGTGGCACCCCGACCCTCAGTCAGATCCTGGTGAGTTCACTCTGGGGTCATGTGGACAGGAAAAGAGGGCATTTATAGGAAGAGTTCAACCAAAAATGTAAATCCTGTCACCATTTACTCACACCATTTACCATTACCTTTACTTGTCCCAAACCGGTTTAAGTTTCATTCTTCTTTTGAAGACTAAAGAAGATATTTTGAAAAAAGCTGAAAACATTTAACCATTGATTCCCATAGTATTTGTTTTTCCTACTATGGAAGTCAATAGTTACAGGTTTTCAGCTTTCTTCAAAATATCTTCCTTTGTGTTCAACAGAAGAAATAAACTAATAAAGGTTTATAACCTCTTGAGGGAGACAAAGAGGCTGATTACATCAGATCTAAAAAAAAAGCCTAGTTTCTGGCATTTGTATGATGTATAGTGTGTTTGTGTTTTTGAGTGTGTGCAAAAGAGACCTTTGCACATTTATCTTGATATGTCTGATAAAATCTAAATAAGCACCTCAGCTCTAAGAACTACATGGAGTAAACAAAAACATAGTATTTTTATGCACACACACACACTATATTTTGCTGCATAGAACTCCATATAAACATAAAATTACAAATCGTGTACCTCTTCCACCAAAATCACCAACAATCAAAAATGCATCATTATATTGTGTCAAGGCTTTGCTATCTAAAAATGTTGTTATAATGGAAGTGATGGAGTAAAACAGCCACAAACTATAAATGAGGGATAAAAAAATACAATCTGATGCTGCACAAAAACTAATAATGCATCAAAGCCAATGCTCTTACTAATCTTTCACGTTCAAGACTGTGATAAAAGGTAAAAATATATCCAGTCTACAATTACATTTATATAAAAAATAAGTAATTTTGTGGCAATTAAAGAGTTAAAAAAAGACATGTACTGTAGTAGTTTTAATCAGGACTGAGGTTGATTAAAAATTAAAATGTATTTATATTTATTGGAAATATTTACAGAAAACATTTTTACAGCAGTTTATTCATTCATTCATTTTCATGTCGGCGTAGTCCCTTTATTAATCTGGGGTCGCCACAGCAGAATGAACTGCCAACTTATTCAGCATATGTTTTATGCAGTGGATGCCCTTCCAGCTGCAACCCATCTCTGGGAAACATCCACACGCACTCATTCACACACATACACTACGGACAATTTAGCCTACTCAATTCACATATACCACATGTATTTGGACTTGTGGGTGAAACCGGAGCACCCGGAGGAAACCCATGCAACCACGGGGAGAGTATGCAAACTCCATACAGAAATGCCAATGCTGTGAGGCGGTCTTGCTTCCCACTACGCCACCGTGGCGCTCCTATAGCAGTTTAATTTGGTGGATTTTCATTCTGAACATGGTGAAAGGGTAGTAAATTTGAACTATACTCAAGGGTTAAAAAAAAATATGTAGCGTTTGTTCAGCTCAAATATCTAGAGGCAACTCATCCGAAAGCAAAGATTCACCTGAGAGCACAATGCTCTGAGCAGCATACAGCATTTCTATTTAAGAAGAAACATTTTGATAATTCAACTGTAAATAGAGACTTTTAACATCTTTCACAAAGAGACGTTCACCTGACAGTAAGATTCTGCACTATTTTCATCTCTATTCCCTTTACTATTTTTGTTGGCTGTTATTAACTTGGTCTTGTTTCTGTTTAAAGCACACAGCTATAGACTGGCCCTCACAATATCGTACCACTGAACTCTCTATGCACACCTTCTTTCACGTGTTTATTACCGTCTAGCTTTCTTGATGTAACTGATTGACCTTTATTGATATGAAATCTGTTAATCCAGTGCAGAGACACAAGAGCAGATGGATGATGGAGCAAAGGAGCAGGAGGGCAGTGATCCTACAGAAGCAGGAGATAAAGAGAAAGGTGACTGGAAACTTAATTCGCAGACACCATAGGCCATAGAGTGATTATGGTGCATTATCCAGCTTTTTCCCACACGTGACTTCTGCATTTCTAATTATGGGCTGCATTTCTGATTTGGGGGGCTTTCTTTCAACAGAGCCGAAATTAATCACTTTAAATAACAAGGCTGTGCTACAAATAATGCGTAATGCCTAGTTCAGGCTGCATGATTTTAGCCCCGATTTTGACTCGCCGACAGGTTTTGAGAAATCGCCGACAAATGCCTGAAATCACAGGCAAATCGGTGCTCGTGCACGTGAGTCACAGTCACACAATATGAACTATCAAAGACGCGATCTGAGAGAATCGCAGATGAGTCGCCGATGCCTGGGAGATATTTGGCGTGCTGAATATCTGGAGCTGTCGGCGACTCAAATCATGCTGTGTGAAATGGGTTTAAACAAAGCAGCGACAAAACGCTAGCCCAGATAATCATGCAGTGTGAAAACATCTGTGACACAACTACTTTAAAAAATCATGCAGTCTGAACTCGGCATAAGTGTAATCAAAACTCAGTGAGAGGTACTTTCGGCTTTGTGCTTTTATTTTTGACTGTAGGGAAAATAACGTTGAGCTTTGTATTTTAACGTGACATTAGTATCACAGGGCAACCAAATCTGTGGCCAAAGCTCTTTCGAGTTCACTCTTTCTGATAGTATTACCTACAGTGCAGTAATGTTCAAAATGTCTGCAATATTACTGCTACAGGAAGACTTGTCACGAGTTAATTCATGGTCTGCTGAAAGTATGTTTTGTTTATTCAAATAAGGTTTCTTTCTATATTGGATGAACTGTGGGGAGAAAAAAGCTGGATATACAACAAAGTAAACAATATTATCAAAGACAATGCACTGAGAACTATATTTAAAACTTGATCTGCTTTTATATATTTGAATATATACAGATTCTGAACCAAATCAGCCTGACCCTGAGAACACTTTAGCATCAGCCAAGTCTGAAACAGAAGAGCTCAGGTGAGTTTCACAGCACTCAACAACAAGACCATGGAAACTCAGCGGGGGAGTCATTGCATTGTGTGCTTTTTCTTTCTGCCATTGTCTTGTGTTTCAGGGCAAACAGCATAACTGGTGGATTAGTGAAGGGTGCCCTGTCTGTGGCAGCATCTGCCTATAAAGCTCTTTTCACTGGACAGACTGGCTCTGAGAAGGTGAGTTTATAGGGCCTTTCACATGCGATACAGAATGTAAGAATTTTTAAACAAGGACTTTATTTAACTTGCAACAACATCTAGTGAATGGTACAATATGCTGAAAAATCGTCAGTTCCACCCTATATATAAAACTAACCCTATTATATAATTTGTTTAATATTTTAAAATAGGATAAAGCCTTGCTGGACTACTTTTGAATAAAGTATGTTCCTGTTTAAATCTGTTTTTCAGTGATCCAATAACAGTCGGTCAGCTGAGACACATTGCCACATTAGTTGTATTCAAATACTTTTGTGTTGTTGTGCCTTGTGACTGGATTTTGCTAAGACACTTCCCTCTTATTTCTTATATTACATGGCTCATGAGTAAGCCCACACAGAATCTGCACACACAGAAATCCACAGATTTTTAACCTATCGAGTCTATGTATTTACCTGTGTAAATGTGTGTATGTGTATGTTTATATTTATATTTTATTTAATATTATCATGATATAATAATTGTAATATTAAAATGTTCATGATTTATTTACAATAGTTTGTAAGATCATATTTTCTGTCTTTTAGTAGAGATATTATGTGAGAGACTTGCTTTGTTTACCAAATAAGTGGATCTCATTGCATTGTAAACATTAAATAAATGTTAAAAAGGTAATATTTTTATTTCACTCTTAAAATCATTCTGCATAAATCCGCTCATTTTTTACAAAATTCTCAGCAGAAATAGCAAAAAATGTCCACAGACTCTCTCTGGCCCTTTTTATGAGGGAGCAGGAGAGCAAGCGATTGAAAGAATGCGGGTGGAAGCTGCAATGTTGATGTTTATCTGTGTGTTTTGGAACCATGCAGTTTCTCATAATGATCACATTTGAGTTCTGCAGGTAGCCGCTTGGACACATTCGATCACCTTAAGATTTACACGACAAAGAAATTCACTACATTTGTTTTCAACTACCTCTGGAAGTGAACAGAAGTGATGCCACTTGATCATAATACAACAAGTAAATGGGCCAATAACCAAAATTAATCAGTCACAATGAGACACATCATAAGATCATTTTGGTGAGATCCCATGCTAGTCAAAAATCTTAGGTCAAATTCTTAAGTGACCTAAACAGGTGTAAATTGTTTGAGTAATTTATAATACCCTCGTTAGCTGACTTTGCTATACCACAGGACCAGTGATTATTGTAATAATGTAAAATAAAACGGATAATGTTGTTAGTATAAATGTGCAGTGTTTTCACACTGACAATTCCAAGAAAAAACTCACTTTAAATACATAAATGTAGCAGTTATTTGACCAAAAAACTGATGTATGGACTGTTGGACACTGCAAACACATCTAAAATGGTAAAGTATTGTGAGATTTAAAGTTACAGTGAAACAACAGTTCCTTACCACCTAAAAGTTTCCTGACACCTCGAAATGAAAGACAGAAATTGCATTTCTTGAGAGTAAAAGTCTACATTATGAAGTCTAAACTTGTAATTTTGGGAAGAAAAAGAAACCTGAATAGCAAAATAAAGTTACAGCTGCTTTTTGTTTTGTTTTTTTAAACCCAAGCCATAAACAAGCAACAAGTTTCAACATGAATAATAAAGTATGCAAGACATGTGTCACCTAGTCATTTTTTCCATCTGTGTAGCTCCCAGAAGATGCAGCTTCTCAAGACGCCATGATGGCGGTGCTGGTGGAGATGGGCTTCGGTGATCGAGCTCTAAACCAACGTCTACTGCAGAAACACAACCGCAACCTGCTGGACGTGGTAAACGAACTGGTGCAGATGACCGACAACGACTGGTACACGACACGCTACTGAGACGCTGGCCAATCATTTAGTTTCTCTTATATCTGTTTGATTTTTTGGTTTTCTCTTTCTCTGTGCAATCGGCAGCCCATTTCATCATACAGTCTCTTTCGTTCCATTTGGGTTGTAAAGATAGTGTGTGTGACTCTGTCTGCTCCAATGTGTAACGGATAATCATTAGAGAAGCAGTTCATCACCATAATAACCGTGCTTGTTCAAGTATGTTGTTAGTGGGCATTAATGTTTGATCATGGGGAGCTAATGAACACTAATAGGCAATTATTATTCCCAGACTCTCCAAGAAATATGCTTTGAAGCAATGGTGTATTTCACCATAAATCATTCTAATGATAAAGCTCTGCAATGTGACTGGATGTTTTCCACGTTTATAGGGTTTTCCAGGTTAAGAACAGTTCTTTTTTTGGAGAAGTGCAATAGATCTGGCTTTTGTGTGAACTTTAAATTGTCAGCCGAGACCAAATAGAGGAAAAACTTTGAGGCTTCTTGAGTTTAAAGTCTTCACTTCTGTCATCTAACGAGATGACATTAAATTATTCCTTGCTGGAGAAGTCAATATTAAGTTTAGTGTATGAATGTGTTTTGTTTTCAGTCATTTTGAGCTGTTATTGCTTATAATACATGCGATTAATAATTATATTGAAGACCACTGATTCTATTCTAAAAGGTCCACGAAATAGGGCACATACCGCACTTTGTGAATGGATTGCCATGCGAATATATGAAAAACATCATGGCTTGAAGTGGCAATGCATTCAAGTAGATTAACGGACAGCGTTTTATTTATGCTTTAAATAGTTAAAGACCGCAGAGGCAATCATGGCGTATTTAATTCCAATTTTAAATAGAGACACATCATAGTGAGACAAAATACAGCCTACTGTTCATTCCAAAATAATTCTTAAAAAAAAAAAAAAATCACGCAAATGATATATATTTTGATAAATAGCTCTTGTATTTAGTGATGAAAATTGCATCTCTGCACATCTATTCTTCAACGGGAGATTTTAAAGCTACCTACTGTCTAGTGTGGAAGGCATTCCCTTACAATCATTTAGCGTCTCCTGATTTGCTTTGGTCCATGAAGCTCACGCAAGTGGTTTGTCCATAATTATCAGCTACTTTTTTCCAGAGTTAGGGTTTATTTACGTTTAACACATTCCTTTAGGAAGGCTGTAGCTGGTATTGGTGCTTGCAGCGATCATTCAAGGTTTTGGGTGGAACTGTATGGATTGTAAAGCATAATCAGTGGAGACAGATGCACTTCACTCTGTGTTTGATGACTGAATGGAGTATTCATATCGTCTCTGCATCTATGTACACATCTGTCTGTAATAAATATCCTTATAAGTCTGACCTTTGCTTTCTGTATTTGTTATCAGTGCACCACATTACAAAGTATACTGTACTTTGATCAAGACTGTTCAGTTTTCACATTTTACTCTGTGTGCACACTTGTCAAGTATGGGTTAATTAAAACCGCTCTAGTGCAATCGCTTTGTTTGTGTAAA
>CAIGQQ010004433.1:3407052-3420044 GCA_903798035.1 Danio albolineatus | reverse complement strand
AAATGTTTAAAATAAAAAAGTTTAATTACCCAATATGAAAATGAGCAGAGGTGATCCTAGCATTGTGTTGGTTCCAAGTGTCTATTCATTAAGTGGTTACTTCCTTGGCAAACGAAGAACTGATGATGCTTTGAGAACTGAAACTCACACTATAAAAAGATCCCGTTTTCTAACAGAAACTTGTTGCTCATGGATGTTTTCAGTTTATTTACACTTCTGAACTGCATTTAGAGAATTTTATCTCTGCCTTACAACCTTAAAATTTGCAGTTTAACAAGGTGACTTTCATTAATATTTTAAGTTGTTTGAAACAATAAAATAACTTATATGTATATAAAAATGTTTACACAAACAATATAGACAGTATATAATTTTATACCACTGAAAAATAAAAGTAACTTTTCAACATCAGAAGATTTGGGAGCAAAATCCTGTTAAGCAATGAAAAACAACAACAACAAAAAAAAAAACAACTAAAACGTAAAGGACCAATCGATTACAAGCTATGGGCAACTCTGTTAATAAACAGTTGTGTATGCAAACACAAACAAGACCCTGACCAAGAAACCCCTCAGAAAGCTTAACTTTGTTTTACTACTCTTTACTGTTTTTATAACCTAAAGTGATTTCTGCAACAGAAAAGAACATTTAAATAAGAAAGAGTGATAAATATAAAGCTTGTGTTTGCTCAGATATACAGTACTTGTAAACAGAGTTCAGAGTTCTGTTTTCACAAGAAAATGCTAAAGCTGTGAAGAACTGAGGAAGCGCCCTTATAGACAAACACATGTATTTAATCATTATGCAGAGCACATACAGTAAAGACGTTTAGTTGGTTTAATCTATAATTTACTTGAAAAGAATTTAAACACTATGAAGTTTTTACCTATAAACCTGTGAGCAGTCAGAGCACTCACAATGACAGTGAAAACCCTTTTGTGTGTATCATAACATAGTTACTTTTTAGCATGTGGGATTGAAGATAGTTTGAGTGTTTAGCATAAATATAAACTAATGAAACAGCTTCTTAAGATTATGCGAGTTGTTTTTTCATTTAATGAATGCTAGGGGGAAATATTTGTCTAAGAATCAGTTCCTTCAAAAATAAAATAAAAACTAATGATAAAATCTAAAATCTTGAAAGACACATGCAACTTCTCCTGTATGCTTAAAGGGATCTTGGAGTGTATGATGTAGATGAATATGTTGTTTCTGACTGCTAAATGGGCAGTGTTAACCTCATGTTACAACACTCCCCTATCCTCCATATTTGTTAACGTAATTATTTTCTTTCTCACAGAAACACTGCAGATAAAACACTGCTCTCCTATTTGCAGATGTAAAATTAACCCCTGAAAAGATATGATAGACTTATATTAAGTAATATATTCTGTATTTTTAATTGGTCAAAAAAGTTATATGTTCTAAATATATAGTGCAAGCACCAATTCAATAACTTGCCCCCCCCCACCCCCTGTAAACTGTGGTCCCACCTTGACCCCTGCCTTTAAAAATCCCTAGATCCCCCACTGCCTTTAGCTTTAGCCAAGTCTTTAGCTATTGACTCTGCAAAAAGATAGCCACTTCTGCTTTTACAAACAGAAAGTTGTAACGTCTTGTAAAAAATGTACTGCGAGTGACAACATGCTGTACACCATCTTGCCGTTAAATGTTGACTCTATGTACTGCACATACATACTCTACATACATACTCTACATACATCATTTCAAAGGGTTGAAGTATATTTGCCAAATTTTGTATGTACTTTAAAAGGTGTATTTTATAGTTTAGTGGCTGTTTAAACTTAATTACTTCGTTAAATTTGATGTAAAATATATATAAAAAAATGACTTTGACAAATGATTAAAATGGGACCTATTATGCAAAATTCAGTTACATAACAGTACTTATTGCTGCTAAAATACTCAAGATCAGTGTGATTAATAAACACATTTTTATGCAATCTATATTCGACTATATTTTGAGTAAAGATAAGATAATTGTGGCGACGCGGTGGTGCAGTAGGTAGTGCTGTCGCCCCACAGCAAGAAGGTCGCTGGTTCGAGCCTCGCCTGGGTCAGTTGGCATTTCTGTGTGGAGTTTGCATGTTCTCCCCGTGTTCGCGTGGGTTTTCTCTGGGTGCTCCAGTTTCCCCCCCAGTCCAAAGATATGTGGTACAGGTGAATTGGGTAAGCAAAATTGTCCGTAGTGAACGTATGTGTGTGAATGAGAATGCATGGATGTTTCCCAGAGATGGGTTGCGACTGGAAGGGCATCCGCTATGTAAAACAAATGCTGGATACTGTAAGTTGACGGTTCATTGCGCTGTGGCGACCCCGGATTAATAAAGGGACTAAGCCAAAAAAAATGAATGATAAGATAATTGTACTGTTTTTTAGCAAAGCTCAGCAAATCAGAACCGAGCATAAACATGCTAAATGATGAGTTTAATTAACTTAAGTAACACTGAGTGTAAGTAACACTGAGTGTAAATAGTCTCTGCCTTCTTAGGAAAGGTGGTTTTAAACAGTACCAGATTAGGGTTCTTTGACTTGTAACAATAGCAGAACCCTTTTTGGTGCTAAACTGAACCCTTTCATAAGAATTCCTGAAAGAACCATGTTCTGAAAGTGCTTTATAGGAACTTACAATATTTTAATAAAGTTTTCATTAATATTATTATGTATTAGAATTAGTAAATATTAGAATTATCAATATTAAGTTTATGTGGTGTTGTATTTCAGAGTATATCACATTGTGTTTGTCTGGGTATGCAAGGCAAAACCCGATGTTGTAAATAAGCCTATAAAAGTGTTTCTGGAGAATATTTGCACTCCTCATACCAACTATGTAGATATCAGAGAACATTTTAACATTTTTATTCAATGTACTCTATAGCACCTTTAAAAAGAATGGGACCAGTTAGGAAATAGGAATGCATGGTGTCTTTACATATTTTTGTGAGATTTTATGGATAAAGCCAAGTAATAGTTATAAGGGTAAAAACCTCTGTTGCCTGCCCAGTGGAGAAAAGACTTCCTCAAATGAACAGAGCTGGTGACATTTTAAATATAAAACTAAAAAAGTAAAGAAAGAAAAAGACCAGTTAAATTTTGAAAGTTAATGTGTAGACATTTTTAGGAATGTGGCGTCAGTCCCCCTATACCTCTCTTCTCACAATTATTTACAAGTGTGTTTTATATTAACGCTGATCACAATTCTTAACATCAATGTTAAAAATGAATGAGCAGGAATAAACTTACAAAGTAAAACAAGAAACGACAGAAGAAAAATCAATACAAAATCACAACATTAATCACACTCTTAACGTTTCTATACATACCAAACATATTTCAGTGTCACTGGCATAGTGCTTAATGGTAGACGAAACAAAGTAATACGCTGGGGGAACACACGGGCACACAAAGCTAAAGCGTAAAGAATACCAAACAAGTCATTGTGGCACAAAAGGCTCAGATCAGTGCCACAGTTTCAGTCCTTTTATTCGGGGTAGGTAGAGATGGGAACCAATTGAATCCATCATTAAATATTCTCCAGGAACTGCCTTCCTTAAAAAAGTATAAACACACAGAGAGAACACAAGAGGGCAGCATAGAGCCACACACATTAACTAAAAGTCGTAATGATCAATTATGAAAAATAAAAATGGATTGATGATGCGATGGGATGAAAAAATTTGATTATTTATTTATTGTTTGCTTTTTTAAAGAATTGTGATTTACATTTTGGCAATAACAAACTAATTATTTTCTAGATAATCATCACACTATGATTTAAAAAGATAGTTCAGCCAAAAATTACAATTCCCTTATTTATTCTCCCCTTATGTGGTTTTAAATTTTGATGAGTTTCTTTCTTTAGTTTTAACACTAAGAGAGAAATGCAACCACGATCAAATGACAGGACCAGGTCATTAAGAGTGCTGCTTCTGTACTATGAAATGCTTTAAATCCAGATTAAAATAATTCATAAGTATAGTTTCTTTGTAGGAAGGAACATAATTAAGCAGATACAACTTTTTCTAGTATCTTTGATAGAAAAGGCATGTTTGAAATGGGTCTATAATTTACTAATTCTTTGGGATCAAGCTGTGTTTTTTTAAATAAGAGGCTTAATGACAGCTACTGTAGTTTAATCGTTTTAGGAACATATCCTTAAAGTAGGGATGAATTCAAAACCTTAGGAACATGTTCAGAAACTTCTGAAAACAATTGTTTTAATTACTCAATTATTTTAATTGTTTTAATCATTATCTATATGAATAATAAAATTACCAACAGTTAAAACTTTGTCAGTGGCCAGAATTATTTCGGATAAGTAATTCAATAGTATATGGATGCAGCCTTGATGAGCTGAGCCTGCATATCCCAGAGATGCAATGTCAGACACAATGTGCTCAATGGAGCTACTGGCGTTACTTTGAGGGGTATGGGGTAGGGTTAGGGGTGGGATTAGGTGAGCACATTAAAAAGCATTGGATGCAGCTCAGATTGCACTGCACCAGGTCTGCATCTAGAACCCTTGAGAGAAATCAGCTAATTATTTTGTGAAGTCGGTGTGGTGTCCTGGAGGCTTATATACAGTTGCCAATTGAAATTTATTGTTTATATTGTACACTGAAATATACAAAATATACAGTAATATAGACACACTTCCTGTAGGTTTCAAACAAGCCTAAAGGACTCAATTAGCTTGATCAGGTGTCTTTAATTAGGATTGGATAAGAGTTGCGCCACTGTGACATAGTGGGTAGCACGATCGCCTCACAGCAAGAAGGTCGCTGGTTGGCATTTCTGTGTGGAGTTTGCATGTTCTCCCCGTGGTTGCGTGGGTTTCCTCCGGGTGCTCCAGTTTCCCCAACAAGTGCAAAGACATGTGGTATAGGTGAATTGGGTCAGCTAAATTTTCCGTAGTGTATGTGTATGAATGAGTGTGTATGGATGTTTCCCAGAGATGGGTTGTAGCTGGAAGGGCATCTGCTTCATAAAACAAATGCTGGATAAGTTGGCGGTTCATTCCGCTGTGGCGACCCCAGAAGATTAAAGGGACTAAGCCGAAAAGAAAATTAATGAATGAAGGTGTTTGACACCTGTGATGTAGTTTTAAAAGACATAAAGTCCAATACTTTCAAAAAAAAAAAGTCCAGTACTTACCAGTTACACAAGTTAGAGCACTTGCTGTTGAGATAAAAACAGACATTTGACAGAATTGTATTTAAATGTTAGATTTAGCACACATCATAATGTAATAATTACATGTAATGTAAAACCTGCACATAATATAATAATTATTACTGTATTGAAATGTTCATAATCTAACAACTCTTCTCAAAATGTAATAATTATCTCATATTAATAACATTTATTACATTATGAGAAATGCATTACATTATGAAATCACCAATATATAGTCACATTGTCATCTGTAATTAAAAAAAAATGTACATCCCTATAAAGTGGGTTAGCATAATCAGTGGTATAAAATAACAAATTACAAATACTCAAACTGCTGTAATTGAGTAGTTTTACTCATAAACAGCAATTTACTAAGTAGTTTTAAAAACATGTACTTTTACTTTCCCCTAAGTACATTTTAGTGCAGTATTGGTACTTTTACTCCACTACTTTCCTTTAATTTGCAGTCCAGAACAATCATTCCTGCAATTCCTGTCAAATCAAATTGAACGTAGAAGGTAATTCGCATTATAATAAACTACCCCAAGACATGTGCGCTTCATAATTGCAGCAAACTGTGTGGAAGCTTTAAAAGCATGCAAGAAGATGTCCAAAATCTTTACAAGAATTGACCCAGAGATGCCTGCTTGTTTAGATGCATGTCACTAATGAGAAGATGACAAATGTATACTGTATGATGACCGAAATGGACTTAAACACCCAACAGGCACAGGACGTCAACATGACGTCAGATTGACGTTGTACCCCAACATCATAGGGACGTAACATTTGGTTTGAAAATGAAAATCGCGTTGACATCAGAACCCAACGTCAGGCCGATGTCAATGTCCAATGTCCAAGCAAAATCGACCAAATATCAGCACCTAATGATGTTACAGCGTGATGTTGTGTGGTTACCACTATGACGTCTATCAGATGTTGAATTTTGGTTGCCAAACCTGATGAATAAATGTCAGTATTTGATGTCAATATGACGCTTGTTTAAGATGTTGGCTCGACGTTGGAATTAGATCACTTTCCAACACAAAAAAAATCAACCAAATATCAACATAATTTGATATCTGTCATGGTCACACAAGGAAGACAAAGGTTGGAGGCTTAGAGATGGAGCAGGTAAGTGGTGTAGCAGAAGGAGAGCGATCTCACACAGTCCAAAGTAGCAAGTTTCAGATCTCAGACAAAACATCAATACAAGTTCAGTCACTTCCTTTAAGTAGGTTTGTTTGTGTGGAAATATAAATTTATATAATCTAATTTCAAATTAACAATAAATCACATATAACTGATAAGTTATACTCTTTTGTTTTTAATTATATAATTTCATTAACAGCCCAGCCATGAGGGACATTAAACCTTTGTCTCCCTGACTACTGCCTGAGCCAAAGTGATGCAAAGGCTATGGGCAAGGTCTTAACGACTCTGCCTTTGTCTTTGGGTGATACTTTCAGGCCATTACTTTATATGCCGGTTATCATGATGACTCCAATACTTAATTTGCATGCTTTGTTTAGCTATCCCCCTCCTCCTAAGAAGACATTATAGACAGGACATCTTTGTCTCAATTCAGACTTGTGATAAAACTCACAGACCTCTAATAGGCTCTGCAGACACATGGACTTCTTGTATGACTGCAGATTAACCAACACGTCTCAAAGGAATTCTGCTTGTTTCGAGTCTCCTGGACTGGGTTCTCTTCTCTTCACTCATTTTCATTTTTTATGACATTTGCATCCACAGGAGAATAAGGACATCCACGGAAAAGCACAGGAGAAATAAGGAGAGCCGAAGAGGAGAATCATCTGACTTCGAATTCAGCCAGTGAGTGACTGGAAGAGGTGAGACTTTATAGCGCACTGGTGATTGTGTGTACAGGTGTGGGTGATTAGTACTCTGTTGATTGTGCACAGGTGTGGTGAGAGGAAGCTGGTGAGGGAGAAGGGTGATTGGAACAGCAGGAACAAGCCAGGGTTTTGACAGTAACCCCCCTTCCCCTCCACCCATCCGCCCCCTTCACAGGTGACTTCAAGCACCCTAGATTGGCGGTGGGGACGGCCACGACTATAACGGGAGTCAAGAACCGAATGTATGTACGAAGGTACCGGGAAATCTCTTGGATTTTACGCTCGGTCGATCCATTGGTTTGAGGGTGGTAACCAGATGACAAACTGATCGTGGTGCCCAGCAGTCAGAAAAACACCCACCAAACCCAGGGAATGAATTATGGCCCCTTATCTGACAGAATGTCTTCAGGGAGCCTGTAGTTTCGGAAGACTTGAGAGAAGAGTGCTTCGGCAGTTTCAAGGGCTGTGGGTAGGCTTTTCAGATGGATGAGTTTACAAGCTTTGGAAAAGCAATCTACCACCACGAGAATTGTAGTATATCTTTGAGATGGGGGTAGATCGGTTGCAAAGTCCACTCCAAGGTCGGTCCAGGGTCAGCGGGGAATAGGTAATGGTTGGAGCTTACCTTCAGGCAAACGGCAAGGAGTGGTGGTAATGGCAGAGACCGAGCAACCCTGAACGTCCTGGGTGACGTCTTTTATCATGTTCAACCACCAGTATTTCTGTTGGAAAAGCGAGAGGGTTCACCTACTGTCAGGGAGTCCTAAACCAAGGGATGTGTGCGTACTATCCAGAAGCTGGAGATGGTGCCTGGTAGAGACATAAGTGAGGCCTGGTGGAAGCTCAGGGGGTAAGGAAGGTAAGACAGATTCTGGAGTTTCATCATTTGGATCTGGTGAGTGTATAAGGGCATCTGCTTTTACATTCTTGTGACCAGGTTGATAAGTTATTTGAAAATTAAAGTGGGCAAAGAATAGGGACCAGCAGGCTTCTCGGGCATTCAGGCATTTGGCACTGCGGAGGTACTGTGGGTTTTTGTGATCGGTGATCACAGTGAAGGGGTGTTGAGTTCCTTCGAGCCAGTGCCGCCACACTTCAAGGGTGAGTCTGATGGCGAGTAATTCGCGGTAACCGATACCACAGTTCTGTTCAGGTGGAGTTAATTTCCTGGAATAGTACACACATGAATGAAGGGTTGGGGATTCACCAGACCACTGGGAAAGGATGGCGCCCACTCCAATGACCGCTGCATCCACTTCTACCACAAAAGTTACCATGGGATCCGGATGTCAGAGTATGGGTGCTGCGGTAAACTTTTGTTTGAGGGTCTCGAAGGAGTGGCGTGCATCAGGGTTCCAGGTGAGTGTACGTCTTCCTCCTTTAAGAAGGGAGGTTAGAGAAGCTGAGAGAAGAATGTAGCGCTTAATTAAGTGTAGGTAAAAGCTAGCAAACTCAAGAAATCTCTGTAGTTCTTTTACCGTCTTGGGCTCCTTCCACATGGATACTGCGTCCACTTTACCTGCTTCCATACTGACCCCCTCAGCGGAGATCACGTATCCAAAGAAGGAGATCGAGGTTTTGTGGAACTCACACTTTTTCGCCTTTAGGAAAAGGTGGTGTTCGTGGAGGTGCTGGAAAACCTTTTGCAAGTGATATTGGTGTTCTGTTAAGTTTCGTGAGTAGATCAGAATATCACCTATATAGATTGTGGTGAAGTGATGAAGAAAGTCTCTGAAGATCTCATTCATAAAGGTTTGAAAGATTGATGGACTGTTAGCTAGGCCATAGTGCATAACCAGGTATTTATAATAATCAGCAGGGGTGATGAAGGCTGTTTTCCACTCCTCACCTTCTCGGATATGGATCAGGTTGTATGCGCCTCGGAGGTCGAGTTTGCTAAATACAATGCAGGTATTTGGCTTGCCTAAGTAGCTTATGGGTCGAGCAAGGGGCGTGCTCATGACGACAATGGGGTTAGCATTAGCACTCAGAGGAGTGGAAGGTAAAGTTTGACGTAGCGGGTTTACCAATCCGGCGAATGGATCCGGATGTGCTTCAGATCCAGCAGCGTCAGTCTCCATAGTTGTGTATAGTATTTCTTCAGGCTGGAATCCTGTCACGGTCACACAAGGAAGACAAAGAGGGATAAGTCTTTAAGGGTATTTATTGTGCAACGTTTCAAATAGCTTAGAGATGGAGCAGGTAAGTGGTGTAGCAGAAGGAGAGCGATCTCACACAGTTCAACGTGGCAAGTTTCATATCTCAGACAAAACACCAATACAAGTTCAGTCACTTCCCTTAAGTAGGTTTGTTTTCATCCACAGGAGAATAAGGACACCCACGGAAGAGCACAGGAGATATAAGGAGAGCTGGAGAGGAGAATCATCTGACTTCGATTTCAGCCAGTGAGTGACTGGAAGAGGTGAGACTTTAAAGCGCACTGGTGATTGTGTGTACAGGTGTAGGTGATTAGTACTCTGTTGATTGTGCACAGGTGTGGTGAGAGGAAGCTGGTGAGGGAGAAGGGTGATTGGAACAGCAGGAACAAGCCAGGGATGTGACAACATCTTTATTGAACATCAAATAATGTTGTCCTAAGACGATGTCTAGACATTGAATTTTGGTCACCTGACATCACAACCTAAATCTAAACTAAAGTTAATGTCTTATGATGTTGTGTGCCTACTGGGCAATAACTATATAGCACTAGAGCATGTTATGTTTACACACATTCACAAATAACATGTAAATACATCAGCTTTTTACAGCGTAATACTCACTACTCACTATATCTTGAGAACTTTTGAAATGTCTACTTTTTACTCATACTTTGAGCAATATTTACAACAGATACTTTTACTCTAATTGCACTGGATTTTTAAGCAAGCAATAGTACTTTAACCTAAGTATGATTTTTTCCACCACTGGGCATAACCCAGCCACAAATAAAACATGTCAGCATGCTCGTAACGTTAATCAAAGGCGAAAACATTTAATTTCATACTAAAATATCCTAACTATTATGTTAATTTGATTAGCATGTTGTTAATATAAAGCTCATTGTGTTATCATATTTCCAGCTACCTGATACTGGTGTTAGCATCATATACAGTAGCTTCATGGTAATTGTTTTAACATAATGCTAGCAACATGTTCATTCAGTAAGCATCATGCAAGCAACATGCTGCTGGGGAGCTAAAAGGAGAAACCCCTCATTGAGTTTTCTAAAGTGTTAAATTGGTGTTAGGGCATGACAAGGAAGTGGTATCTAAATAGTTGCTAGGGCATGGCTTGACAGCTTCATGATGACCCAGAGACACAGATTGGTCAAACAAGCCCACCCCCATGTCTCACATTGCTATTTAATAATGATAACCACTAGTGATAATAATGGCCAACTGTGGGATCTATGTAGGCAGAAGCATAATTAGTTCCTACAACTTGTTCATATGATTTAGTAATTTATTATTTTGTAAAATGAGAAAAGGAATTAATTATTTTCAGAGCAAACTCTTAAACAATATGCATGAGCCCTATTTGGAGTGGTTACTTGCTTTGTTGGCAGAAGCTATTTACACTAACTCAAGAAAGATCCAAAAACCCAAGATCCGCCCAAGACTCTAACATGCTCAAAACTGTTGTGAAGTGCCTCAATTGAGGTCAAATGCTGGTCAAATGAAGTCCTAAATATTTGAATTTTGCGCGAGGTAAATCAATCATGGAATCAATCAGACGTTGGATGCCGTGAAATGAATCGGAAAAGTTAACCTGCTCATTTCTTGGTAAGTTATGTTTTTAACTTTATTGTATTTTGTTATAGTTCCATTATATATATATTTTTTAACGGCCATGGATATTATGTGTTATCATATAGTGGTATAATGTGTTTATTTGGTTATTTCCACGAGCGTGGATTCCATAAACACAGAATGAAATAGTTTGATGTTTTCTTTGTTAATTCCAGAATGCAAAAACATGTGTGAGTCATGGTGTGTCTTGATGTATTGTAATGTTAATTCAAACAATAATAATAGGGATGATAAGAATCATAATTTGGATTTTGCGACATTTTGGATTTTGTATTTATGTCACACAACTTGATGTGTTGTACCTGTATTACTTACAAACACACAAGATTGTATATGCAACATAAAATTGATTTCTAAAGTGCGTTTTAGATTCCCTGATGAAAAAGCAACATATTGTGGTGAGGTAGGTGTTGATGCTGGTTTGCTAGTCTTAATTCAGATCATATGCTGGTCCTGAATCCTGAGCATTGAGACCAGCATACTAGCATCTAAACATACCTTACCAGCATATGCTCTTTTTTTTTTTTTTTTTTTTTTTTTTCAATTAACGTGCATAAATTTGGCTTGGATTGATTGGACTTTTGAGATTAGCAAATTTAGTGAGCTTCTCTGTATTTTAGCATTTGTACACATTAAAAACATAAGTAGCTATGAGAGATTTCATAAAACCAAATGTAAAGTGATCATATAAGTATAACTTGCATCGTTTATATTTTAGATAATTAAGGAAAAAAAATTAAATGATATTTTTCTCTACCAATGGTAGTAACTGATGTTAATGTTTAATTGTTTTTCAGAAAATGAATAAAATACTGATAAGCCAGCAGAATCTTGTAAGTATTAGTGAAAGAATGATGCAAATCTAAGTTTGAAATTTAACATTCAGATCAGTAATTCATATATGTTTTTAAACTAATATATTTCTGCCCATTACTCTTCTTTGATCTTAACAGAAGAAGTCAGCTGTTCTTATGCTCTCAATTTCATTTGGATTTATTTAGTTTTACCATGACTGCCAATCATGTCACACAAATAATACAGGTACTTCTATTTAAATAAAACACCTATGCCAGTCGGTGTGACTGCAGTAAGAAAAGAGCAGGTTTATGTCGCTTGTCATTCTTCACATTAAGGACACCTTGCAAAAAGTACTCTGTAAACAATAAGACTAATTATTCTTCTTTCTTTTTTTCACTTTTCCCTCTATAATCTTTATGGATGTACAAATCATCTTTGAAATAACTAGATTTTAACTTTTTTGACAGGTGCAGTTTGAGGATTTCCAATGAGCTCTTTGTACTTGATTCACTTAAAAGTACAGCAAAGCTGCGTGAATTTCAATTTCCCATTGGTGTTATGCATTATATGCTATATTAAGCTCAAGATTTTCTTAGTCTTAGTGTAAACAGTGTATTCTTTATTATTAGTGTGGAGTCATACTTCTAACACTGTAATAGCTACAATATAAACACTGAGAGCATATAGCATCTACCATACTTTTTGTTGCTATACAGTATACTTTGTGCAAGCATCTCTTGCTATTTGCACTCAGTCTAAAAAGCACTGAGTGCAAATAGCTGCTGCCAATTTCTTTCACACCTACATCACACAGTAAGAAATGCTAATTCAATGACAAAGATAGAAACCCGCTATATTAAATGGCGAGACTGTATTTGGTAATAACGATGAAGTACATGAAAAATTTGTGATCCATGCAGCAAAACAGAACAAAAAGCCATGTATATATTTAAATGTATGGGCTCGAACACCATGGTTCATAGTGCAAACAGCTCCCAGGTGGAATAACTTGAATGAACATGAAACAAAGCCGAATAAAACTTTCTTCCTCTGCTTCAACTGCACAGCCCACAACGAGCTCACAACATCCAGCATGCGTGTCGAACTACACTACCCACAATACACTCCGTTATGGACTACAACTCCCGTAAATATCAGTCTTAAATTGACTACTTCTGTTTCCCCTCTCTTGCAACACTAACGTGCAACTTAAGCAAAACTGATACTAAAGTTGTTTTACATTTAGTTTTGTAGTTTGGCCCTAAATACATATTTGTTGCACTTTTTAATCATTTAAGTTCATTTGATTGACCATATATAAATCAGT
>CAIGQQ010004433.1:3337111-3394870 GCA_903798035.1 Danio albolineatus | reverse complement strand
CAAGTGCACTGCAAAACAAGAAACATACACTGATGTGGTTACAGAGCTTCAAATTAATCCAAACGGTTTTAAACAAGTAAACATGATTCAAAAACTGCATCCTATCATCATTCAAATGTAAGGGTATCACTTTATTTTAACGGTCCCTTTTACATTAGAGTATTAACATACTGTCTGCTTAAAGGGCACCTATTTTACCCCTTTTACAAGATGTAAGATAAGCCTTTGGTGCCTCCAGAACATGCCCTTAAAGCTTCAGCTCAAAATACCCATCAGAAATGTATTATAGCCTCCAGAATCTGACCATTTTGGTGTCTGAGTACAGTGTAGCTGTTTTGTAGCCTGTGGCTTTAAATGCAAATGAGCTGCTTCTCCCTGCCCAAACCGCTCCATCATTCATGTCTGCTTCTCCTGTGTTACATCAGATAAACAGCAGTCAGTGACAGAGACAGACACGGATGAAGCTGAAATACAGCTTATTAGTCATAAATACCAAGTAATTTTATTTAATGTATTTGTGGTGGAGTTTATTCAAGCCTTTCTGAAATGATGAGTCTCACACAAATGCTGTTTGTAGCACACACACACAAACTTTTACTGACACTGTGCGACCGTGGTGATTATATCAGTTAAGAATTACATAGCGATTTTACTGTCTTTATCAGAAATATGTTCACTGCTTTAAACATTTTAAACGTAAAAGTTGTAAGATATGTTTTAATCTCAGTTTCTTTGCAAAAACAAAAAGCTCTGTGGACGTGTGTATATATGTTATTATAGAAACATGGCACCTGTCAATCAATTCAGTGGGCGGGGAAAACCGCACTCCTACCTCACGTTGCGACAGGTCTCAAAATCACTGGGATTCAGATCTTATTTAAACATGAGTAAATTTAAAGAAAAGAGACTTGTTGGCTTTATATCACTCCATTATCACAGTGGACACACTATACCTACAATATAATTCTGTCCAAACAGCTTACAAAAGTAGATTTTCATCATAGGTGCCCTTTAATATCTGCTGACACTGCTCCACCAACAGACATTCACATGACTATAAGAAACTTTGCAAATACATTTCAACTTACAGTAACCCTAAACCTTACCTTACAGTCTACTAATGCTCTAATGAGAATGAGTTGGCATAGTTGCAATGTAAGTTACCTATAATCAACAAAATGTGTAACAGACCATCAAAATAAAGTGATTCCAAATTTAATCGACAGGCATTTAACAGATCAGCAGCGCAAAATCATACAACAAATATGCATAAATACATAATAAATTCACTTCTATGTAGTGTTTATTTAATGATATTCAATGGGAGAAGACTGAACACACTCACCCACAGCGATGGTCACAGTATTACTCAATGGTGACTTAATACTGCTCTGGTAAGAGTATTGACAGCTGTATTTGCCCTGATGTGAGGCGTCAACATTAAGTCTGAATGTCACAGTAGACACATCTCTCTTTGAGAATAAAAATAAACCGTTTCTGAAGAGCTGGAATTCAGCATTAGCTCTGCATCTCGGTTTTGGTGTTGAGCATCTGAACTGGACGTTTTCTCCAGGAGAAACAACTGAATGTGTGGAGATCAGAGCAAGACTCGCCAACTGCAGCTCACCAGCTAAGGAAAATCCAGCCAGGGTAAATTTATTTTGCCATGCAATCATAAAACCTAACAAAAAAATCATGAAACCTAATCTAATTTTTACTCCCAAAATAATGTATCAAAATGCTAAACATTTGACTTACCTGAACAAACAACACCAGCATCTTTTCTATGGTGACAGTTATGTTTTCCCAGTCCATTGTGTGAACATTTAGTGAGATTTCCTTCACTTCCTGTACATTGAACCTCATCCAGCCAGATTGATCCACTGCCTGATCCAAAGGCAGCACTTTGAGGTGCACTGATGGCTGATCCACACTGTAACTGTCTGCACACCACAGCAGCGTCATTCATGTCCCAGTTATCATCACACACGCTTCCCCACTCACCTTTGTGGAGGATCTCCACTCGTCCACAGCATGAATCAAACCCATCGACCAATCTAATGTCTGCGGAAAATTATAAGCACAATGTGATTGGAAACGTATTTGGCAAGTATCTGTAGTGTATTTATCTAGACATTGTTAAGAGCTAGAACAAGCACTTGTTTTTAATCAATTTCCCTTTTATTAATATTTCACATTAGTTGTGTATAATTGCTTTGCTATTTTAGCTAAGCAAGTAATACATTTTTACACTTTTTATTAGGGCTGTCAAAATTAGTGCATTAACGCACGCCGATTAATTTGAAATATGGAACGCGTTAAAAAAAATGTACGCATTTAACGCAGCTGCAGTTTTTTTCTTATTTTCTGTTGTGGCCGACGTGTGTTCAGGGCCGGCGAGTCCACAGAGGCGACCTAGGCGGCGCCAGGCGAAAGTGTAAATCCAGCTTAATCCGCGACACCTACTCCATCCCTCCCGGTCCGCACGTTCATCCACGAACCGGTCACTTTATTTTTCACTTTCGGGTTGAGGGCGGCGCGATGATGAACGCGACCGTGCGCGTTGATGACTCTGAAGGGAGTCGCTTATACCGCGTGAGATCACTGTACTGCCCGCGTTGTCTGTGTGTGTGTGTGTAAGAGAGAGTGTTTGTGTATGTGTGGATATCCTAATAACAAGATTAAACGCCTAACATCGCAGACAGTCGCTCAAAGCCGTTTAGAATTTAATGTTTAGAGATGGCGTGACCAAAGTCCATGTAAGAAGTCTAGCCTATAGTCTTTAGTACGTGACTTTGATGTACCCCTTGGTGCTTCTTGCGTCCTTGTCACAGCACCAGTGGCACAGAAATTAAGCACCGAAATCGGTGATTTTTCTTGTGAGAGACTTTTCTCACTCTTAGGTCACATGTCAACAGACTGGCCTGTCTTAGCAAATACCAAAATGCTAAAGAGGACTAAGCAAAATTGTTTCTACTTTACTATTAATGTTCTCAACTCGCAAAACAACTTTACAATGAATACTATTGCTTGTATTCAATACTTTATTATTATAATTTTTTACCCAATTTCCATATTTGCAATGCCTGTATTTTTGTAGTTCACATAGAATCCAACATGGAAATAATTTTTGTTTATTATTGGGATTGATTGTTTTAAAATTCAAATGGCACTAACATGCCTGTGTTTTTATTTCTGTAATAAATACGGCTTTTCGTGATTAATCATGATTAATCACGAACAAAAGTGTGATTAATCAGTTAATTTTTTTAATCAATTGACAGCCCTACTTTTTATAGAGTGTAACAATGTTGAACAATGTTGCACTGAACAATGTTGCCATGTCATTGTATTTTGCACTGTCGTTGTATTTGCACTGTCGTTGTATTTGCACTGTCTGGAGCCAGCACCTAAGCTTTTCACTCATCATAGCACACGTGCTGCTGCTGATGTGACAATAAAAGTGATTTGATTTCATTTGAGATAGAAATGATAACGACCCATTTTCAAATAACAAATTAAAAATAAGCACTATGTAAAATCTAAAGATGATGGCAGCAAGCAACATAATTTTGGACCGGGACAAAACTTTACCTAAGCAGACAACACCAGCATCTTCAGAATGTCCACAGTTATGTTCTCCAAAACCACGGTGTAAGCAGTCTGTGAGGGAGGATTCATTTCCTGAACATCCTACATCATCCAACCAGATCGGACCACTTCCCTGGCCAAAAGAAGCACTCTGTGGTGCACTGACAGCTCTTCCACATCCCAGCTCTCTGCACACCACAGCAGCATCATTCATGTCCCAGTTATCATCACACACGGTTCCCCGTGTGCCGTTATACAGGATTTCAACTCTCCCAGAACAGTCGTTATTAGCGTTCACCAGTCTGAGAGAAAATCCTAATAAAAAATAAATTGTAGAAATATAAATGACAAAATAAGAATTTTGTAACACGCTTAGAGAGTTTTAAAGACTAAAAGCTTTTGCACACTAAATCCAAGATTTTCATACATTAAAATATTTTGACCATACAATGTCCCAATCGTTTTGACACTGCCTCCAAATATTTTGCTAGTCATAAAAAAAGTAATCTGGTTAATTTTTTTTTTTTAAATTTCAAAAAAATGTTTTGAGAGGTGTTTCCAGAGCTAACATACTGTATAAGCAGTATGAATGCCTTCACTTCACCTTCAGCACAAATCATTTAATAACAAACACAGTGTATAATATAAAGATAGATTTTGGCAGGCAGTTGAGAACCCCTATGCTGGATTAAGTGGCGCTCCTCTTTCCTGCTGCTGTTTGGTGTGTGTGTGTGTGTGTGTGTGTCCATACCTTTGACATACTTTTTCTTTCTTGAAGAAGAGACAGGAGAACAAAGCATTACTGCTTGAATTGACTCCGAAATGTTTTTTGTCTTTTCTTAATGGATTAGGCCCAATTAATACTCATTGTGTAGGCCTAAATGGTGAATGTTTAGGATATGAATACCAAAAAAAGCAATCGAAAACCTTAAAGGTTTTTTAAGTTATAGGTTTTATAATTAGAACACATGTTGTACATCTGAAATTCATTCATTCATTTTCTTTTCACCTTAGTCCCTTTATTAATCTGCGGTTGCCACAGCGGAATGAACTGCCAACTTATCCAGCATATGTTTTACGCAACTGACGCCCTTCCAGCTGCAACCCATCACTGGGAAACATCTATACACACTCATTCACACTCAGACACTACAGACCATTTTGTTTACCCAGTTCACCAATGCCACATGTCTTTGGACTTGTGGGGAAACCGGAGCACCCGGAGGAAACCCACGCCAACACGGGGAGAACATGCAAACTCCACACAGAAATGCCAACTGACCCAGCTGAGGCTCAAACCAGCGACCTTCTTGCTGTGAGGCGATTGTGCTACCCCCACTGCGCCATCGAGCTACTCTCACATCTGAAATTTTCATCCATAATTTTCACACATTAAAAAAAATAAAGGTGTACTCATGTTGTGTTGATAGTATTGCCACTGACTCTGACATTTCTATCGGTCATTAAAAAAAATATAAATGGGTTTAGATTTATTTATTTTTTTTTACAAAATTCTCTCTTTCCCCTTCATGTAGGGAGCTTCAACGTGTGTCTAGGAGAGTGTCTAGGGAGCACTACTTGGAGTACACTAGGCGACCAATCACTCTGAAGTGTAAAAAAACAGGCCAGTGAATGAGTTGGCAGAGCACAGCTCCGCAGGTGCTGATGATTATTCATTAAAAGAGTATATAACCAGCCTTTGGAGGAGCGTGCTTAGACTTTTTGCTTTAGACAGTGTCACAGAGCATCTGCTGAGCTGAATCCTGAGCGATCAAGCTTCATTTATCCAGTGTGGGTGATGATGCAAGAAGTGGCGGTCAAGCCTGGTGATTATCCAGTCTTTGGGTATTTTGCAGGGTACATCAAAAATAGCGACCTAATAAAATAGCAAATTTCGCCTAAGAGAGCAACACGGTCAGGCAACACGTCTTTTCAATATGCTGTTCTGAACATGCATTTCTGGATGCAGTTTCTGGACCATGGACCTGTAACGCAGTACCTGTGCCCATCATCCAGAGACAGGATCTCTAGATGATGGGCATGGGTACTGCATCACAGGTCGGGGGGTCTAGCATGTTGATGCGGTGCTCGTAAACAGCTCATGCTCTCACTGCGAGGATGTCTGTTGCGCAGCGGAGTTTTTGGCTTGCACTTGCAAAAGCACGAGCCACCCCTGTTGTTCCCTGTGAAAGCGTGGGAAAAACAGGGCTAATACAAGTTCTGTGGAAGATCTCATATGCGTCAGTTAGCTATGGAGTGTTCCCCTTTCAGGCAGACCTGTGTCTTCCTAACCTGCTAACCAGTTCATTGTATGTAACACTCCTCTTGGATAGGATTAGCCTAGATGCCCATCTTGTCACCAGGTCTCTCCATTCGGGTAGCAGGTGGCCTCTGCAGTATCTTTACCCTTAGGGACTGGCACGTTTCCTCACCGTCAAATTCCTAAAATCCCTAGACTACAGTTAGCTAGGTGATATATATTATATTTTTCCCATATTCTGGTAATTAAAAGGGCAAGGGTTGGAAGGTTAAACGTTTGTTGACGTTGTGCCCTCACACTCTGCTTGGCAAACTTCTCAACACATTGCATGACATGTTTAGCTGTACCATTAGTGTCTGGAGGAACTCTTCCTATCCTGGTAACATCCAAAGCCTACTTTCCCCAAAGGAGGGAATGGAGACGTGTGTCTCCGCTGCCACAGCACAACAGTTTGACTTCTTCAGTAGCTTAAAGTCTATGCTCTCCTGCAAGGGCTGGTTATACACTCTACTCTTCTGTACTAATGACTAATCACCAGCACCTGTGGAGCTGTGCTTTGTCTATTCACAGGTATTCATTGGCCTGTTTTCTTACTCTTCAGCCTGATTGGTCATCTAGTGTACTCCCATTAGAATCTTCTAGACACATTTCCGTTGCCTTCTTTGGGGAACATGGGTTACGGATGTAACAAAGACGTTCCTCTCGCAACAGATGAACACAAGATTTTTGTCTCTCTTTTTATATTTTGAAAAAAGAGAGGAGAACAAAGCATCTACTTGAATTGATTCTGAAATGTTTTACGCTTTTTTTCTGAATGTATTAATTAATATGCATCAGAGTGTTCAAGGTTTTTGTAGCCTACGTGATGATTTTTTTTGGATACGAGTACCAAAAAAGGTTACGAATATTTTGAACTTCAGTGCGCAAAGACCTTTTTTTATTTAAGGTTTTATTAATTTTCGTTCATAATTTTCACACGTTTAAAAAATGAATACCATCTCACGTTGTGTCAGGCGTATTGACACACTGCCTCCAAAATTCCTGTCCTTCATTAAAAAAAAATTCAAATCAGGTCTTATTTTTCGCATTTGAAAAGCATTTTGTTTTGACAGTTCAGGGCCACCTGCTCTTTCATAAGGAGGAGAACGCTCCTTCCTCTCTGTGCGGTACGGGATGAACACAGTATGCCTATTCCTCTTTCTTTTTCTATTTTGAAAAAGAGAGAGGAGAACAAGGCATCCGCTTCAATTGGTTCCAAAATGTTTCACGTTTTTTCGGAATGAATTAATTCATACACATCACACTGAGTGTGTGTGTGTGTAAGTGAATTTTTTTTTTGGCATATGAATACAAACAAATGCATTTGAAAATGTAGGATTTAAGTGTGCAAAAACCTTTACAGTCTAGTACTCACCAGTGACAGAGGTTAGAGCAATTGCTGTTGAGATGAAAAACAGAGGCTTTTAAAACATTGCAGAATTATATTCAGATGCTATGATTTAGCACACAGAACACTTTTTAATATTAATCTGCTTTTGTACAAAACCAATGTCCAGCATAGGCTAAATGCAATTTTTATAGCATGGAAATTCAATAAATGTTTATTCGTCACAACCATCAGCAATGAAGATGAGCACTACTCTTCAGTGGTATGATAACCTTCAAAGCTCTACAGAGAATGTCAATATCACAGAAAATGTTTTTCTTCACTGAAAGAACACCTGAACTGAGCACCGGCTGATCCAGCGCTATGAAACGCATGTCGGAAACTAGAAATTTGCTGCACAGATACACTCAGTGAGACAAAAATGATCAATTTACTATGAACACAAATGGATGCATATATATCCACAGTGACTTGTACAATTTTTAACAACATTTACAGTTCATTAGAATTTACATCCATTTTGTTTTATGTATAAAATATTGGTTGTATAATATTAACATTGCATGCAGAACTATATGAAGAATATCACGATATTTCAATGTTTAAAACAGAAAAAGAAAATAGTAATTACCCAATATCAAAGTCAGCAGAGAGGATCCTGGCATTGTGTTGGTTGAAAATGTCGATTCATTAAGTGGTTACTGCCCGCATGAAGAACTGATGATGCTTTGAGAACTGAAACTCACAAAGAAACTTGTGGCTCACGGTTATGGATGTTTTCAGTTTATTTACATTATAGGACTTCTATCTCTGCTCTACAACCTTTACTGTAGAAACTTTAATGCTGCAGTTTAACAAAGTGACTTGTGTTAACATGTTAAATAGTTTGAAACAATATATTGTATATGTAAGGGATAATCAACGGCTTGCCGTGCGATTTTAATGCACGACGTGGAGGCAAAGGACCACACGACGCGCAGCGGAGTCTGCTGTTGAATATAGGTACATTTTGCATAATGAAAAAACATATTAGGACAGGTAGGAGAACATTCTGCTTTAATTATCTTCTTTAAAACAAAAGCAATCAGCCAAACACGCAGGATCGGTGTAATATTACATTATTTACGGTCATAAATTAATTATGAAACTTACTTGCGATCGGTCAGATACACCAAAGATTAATTATATATCCCGTTTTAACAACAGAGATGCAGGAGATTAGATCCAGCCGTGGGTCTTGAGATGGTCTGGCCGACATAAAGCTTCCCTCGGGGGGAGCCGTTCGCTGAGCTGCCGCTGACCGTCTGGAGCTTCCAACATTTTTAAAGACGCGCCATCCATACAAATAAACTGCCAATTTGACTTTAAAATAACTATATTCTCGCTTGAAAAACTCTTGAATTCAGTAGTTTATGAGTATTGTCCTAATTTTGCGGATTGCCCGTCCGCCATTAATAGCCCTCACTGATTTCAAGCGCAGCACATGCGAGTTGCTATAGTAACTGTAAACGTTTGGGAGAAGCGCATTTATTTCGAACTGTGATCAAAACTGACTGGAACTACCTGTGCGTTTCAACGAAATATACCACACCCTCCAGCCAATCAGAATCAAGTATTTCACCAGACCATGGAATAATAATTAATAAATGTATATAAAAATGTATCTATAGGAAATCAGAAAATTACCTGTTTTTTTACTGCACATATGCAACTTTTATATATTTATACACTATATTTAACCATTATGCATATATTTATCTATTATGCAGAGTACATAAAGATGTTCATTAAGACTTTAATTTGATAGTCCCTATTGCACATTTTGTTGACTAAAAGTTGCATGGCAACTACATGCTAACTACTTCTCATTTGAGTCTTAATAGACTGTCTGCTTAATATTGCAATATTACATGTCACATACTTACACTAACCCTAACCCCAACCCAACAGTCTACTTATAATCTATTGAGAATTAGTTGGTATGTTGACGCAATGTAACTTCAACTCAACAAAATGCGTTAAAGGGACCATCAAAATCAAGTGATAACAGATGTTCAGTTAGTTTAATCTATGATTTTCTTGAAAACAATTTAGGTACTAAGTTTTTGCCTACAAACCTGTGAGCAGTCATAGAGTGCTCACAATGACAGTGAAAAGCCCTTTGTGTGTGACATCCCAATCTTAATCTAAAGGGTTTAATATGGAGTTATCCCACCCTCTGCAGCAGCTTTAAAGGGATAGTTCACCCAAAAATGAAAGTTTACTAATTGTAGGAAAAAACAAATACGATGCAAGTCAATTGTTACCAGTTTCCAAGATTCTGCCAAATACTCTTCTGTTTAACAGTGGAATGAAACTCCAACAGATTTGAAACAACTGAAGGGAGAACCATCACTTTAACTTTTGTGGAAAGGCTTTCTGCAAGGTTTGTTGAGTGTTTTTTGGGGACTTTTTGACTATTCTCCTAGAAGTGCATTTGAGCTGTAAATGTAGTTCAGGGGTCTTTAGCTAATGACTCTGCAGAGTAAACTCTATTACTGCTATTAACTGTAAGTTAGTCACTTCTGCTTTTACAAACAGGAAGTTGTGACTTTCTGTAAAACTCTCCTGCGAGTGGCAACATGCTGAGTCACACCCTTTGCCTGATCATGCTGTCCTTTTTTATGTATGTTTACATGTCGTGAACACACTTGAATGTTTTGTTTCGATCGGTTCCATTTACCTCTCCGCACAATTACGACATATAGTCTCCTTCCAGGCACTTCTCCACCAAAGGGTCGATTATTTTCTTTTTTGGTCTAGAGAGAGAGGACATGGGCATGGTATATTAATGGATCTCTCAAAGCCTACCTCATCTGACCCTCTTCTTCCCCTGTGGGTGCTGGGTTGTTCTTTGTCAAAAAGAAGGTTGGCTCCTTGCATCCCTCTATTGATTATCGAGGGTTTATCAACATCACTATTAAGAACAGGTGCCCTTTACCTTTTATGTCATCTGCCCTTGAGCCATTGCAGGGAGCCAAGGACTTTACTAAACTTGACCTCCGGAAGGCCTATCATCTTATTCGCATGCATGAGGGGGATGAGTGGAAGACTGCAATTCATACCCCTATGGCACATGAGTACCAGGTTCTATCCTTCGGTCAGACCAATGCCCCAGCAGATAGACATGGTTAATCGCTGTGTACCTTGATGATATCTTGATATTTTTCCATCCCCACAGGTACACACTCAACATGTTCACCAGGTGCTGCTGTAGAACCAGCTTTATGTTAAAGTGGAGAAGTGTATTTCCAGTGTTTTTTTTGGTCATTGTGTTCCAAGGGTTTATCTGTCGGCAGGAGAGATCTTGCAGGACCCCTGTAAGGTAAAAGCCATCACCAAGTGGCCAACCTGAGACTCTCGAAGCTCTGCAGTGGTTCTTGGGGTTTGCCAACTTTTCACGGTGATTCATCAGGAATTGTGGTCAGATCGCTGCACCATTAAAGGCACTTACCTCTCCTATAATACCGTTCAAACGGAAGGTTGATGCTCAGGAAGTCTTTGATAAATTAAAGCCCTGTTTTATCTCTGCTCCGGTCTTGTCTATTCCAGATCCTGAAAGAGTTTATCATTGAGGTGAACGCCTCTGATGTTGGAGTAGCCCCAGTCCTATCTTAACTGTCATGTCTGGATTGGAAAGTGCATCCCTGTGCCTTTTCCCCCACTGCTTGGGTCCCTCTGAATGGAATTACAACATAGGTAGTCGGAAGTTGTTGGCAGTCAGGTTGGCTTTGAGGAAGTGATGTCAATGGTTAGAAGGAGCAGTTCAGCCTGGTCTGAACAGATCATAACTGAGCTCCAGACAGGTTTGCTGGGCTCTCTTCGGCTGTTTTAGTTTTACTCTGTCTTACAGTCAGGATCAAAGAATATGAAAGAGATGGCACGCCTCTCCTGGGACATTGAAAGATGGGTTGAGCAGGCTGTGTGGATGGGTCCAGTACCAAGGGTGTTCATTCCTCCAGGTTGACCGGTCACTCAGGAATTCAGGCAATTTTTGGCCACCTGCTTGGTTTGCGGTCAGAACAATGGTTGAATGGTCAGGCCCAACTGAGCCTGGTTTCAACCAAGTGTTTTCCTTCACTTTCGTCAATCGGTGAAGTTTTGTTTCTTGCCTCTGACTTGCTTGGTTTGGCACTTGTAGAGCTGCCCATCAATGGATTTGCTCTACGGTGTTTGGACTTTCAGCAATGAAAATTAAGCCACACTGAACTGAACTAAATCGAACTTAAACTCTGAAAACTGGACTGACACAGTTTCAATTGCAATTTACTACAAGTTCTATGTTAAGCTGATTTGACACAGTCTACACTGTAAATTAAAATTGAATTGAAATTGAACTGAACAAAACAAATCTTGAACCAGGATTTGGAATATACTCCTTTCTGCCTGACATCCCGCAATCCTACCTTCTTGGTGCCAACAATTATCTTGAGTGGAGCATGCCTATAACTCACTCCCATCATCTGCCACAGGTATGGCCCTTATTGCAATGCTCTGTAGGATTCCAACCTCCTTTGTTTCAAACACAGTAACTGGAAGCTGCAGTCCCATCTGCTTTTGCAAACAAACAAGAAACAGAAAAGGTTAGAAATAAAGAACCTAAACTCATACATAGATTCAGTGTTAACTTTTTTCCTAAATATTGTTTTAACACCTTGAACTTGGGTTGCTTTGAAAATGTTTTACACATGATTATAATTCTGTTGCTTTAAAGTTTTTAAGTAAATGAACTATGTGATTTCCTGTGCAACCCCTGGGCGCTTATGAGGACTAAGCCAAAAGAAAATTAATGAACTATGTGCATAATTATATAAAAAAAAGTCAAGTCAACTGAACAGTTCCCAGTTACATCTGGTTTACTCACCATAGCTTTTTACAGTGTTGCAACACAGAGTTGGTTGCATTTAACACTTTTTGCACTTATGGCAAAAAACAACAATAAATTTTAATGGTTGGGTGATGACACTAAATGCATCCAATTGGTGTCTTAAATTCTTCTTGTAATTTACAAAGTGCAACAAACTATATTAGCTTTTTCACTGGTAAGTTTACATTTTTACTTATTCATCATATGATTTTTTTTTATTCAGCATGACTTCATATCATTAGAGGGAAGAAAAATTAAATATAGTTTTTTTTTCCTCTTTCGATCATATGAAAAGGATGGTCATACGTCTAACAGGTCGTTTGACAAGCCCGCTCACCTGCTTGGATCTCACTCAGAATTGCACAACATTTTCCAAGACGAATAGGGTGCTTATAATGTGTTGCATGCATATACACTCATGGATGCTCTGTCCACACAAACATGGATATTTTCAAAATTTGCACTTTATTCTGTTTCGCTGTTTGTCCACACAAAATCATTTGACTGAAACCGAAACTTTTTGATTGGCCAGTATGGCTGGGTTCACATCAAATGAGGAAGACTCATATTTTGCGGCAAAAATTTGCCATATTCCAGATTGTTCAACCACCTGACCGTATTCCACTTTTTCTCATATTTACATCAACTTGTTTGCAATTTACCTGTGAGAATACTAAACTCCGCATTTGGTGTGAAACCAGCATGAAGTGTTCTTATCGCAGCCTGTTGTTTGGTGTGCTCTTAACATGAATCCCATTGCGTGTTAAGAAAAAAAAATGCATGCAGGGTAAACTGTTTATAAAAATACCCATGTATGTGTGGACATGGCCTTCCACATGCACCAATTATCAACTGCTATCAGCCTGAGATGATACTTTAACCAGTACAGCAACATTGTTCAAGAAAAACACAATCGATGGTCGATCACTACAGAGCGTTTCCACTTGTGAGCACAGCGGAGTGAGTGTTTTCAATTCATTTGTACTACGCTATTGCAGTACATTAAGCTCAACTTCCACATGAATAGACTTAAAATAGTGCCTGTGGAAACACACTGTGAAAATTAAATATCTGAGCACAAATGATGTTGAGCTGAATCACATCCTGCCAGTTCTTAACATCAAATGTTGAAGGAAAGCAGAGTTTTGTAAACACAATAAAACACGATGGTCAGAAACACACACAAAACGGATGTTTTTATTAAACATTACTTTTATCATCCAGGAACCTGACACAACAGAAACAGTTTTGTGCGTTTGACTGTATAACAACCGTTAAAGCAGTACAGGGTTTGTGCTGTACGTGATGCATGTTTGTCATCTGTGAGTTAGAGCAGAGGCCTGTCGAGGTCTGTGGGGCAGTATGGCTCAACAGCGATGAACCTTTGGGCAGCGACTGAATGCAGAATGAAAGAAACAGACAGAACTGAGCAACTGGAAGAGGTTTGTGATTTTCACAACAGGTAGATAGAAGTGAACAGACTTGAGCTCTGTGCATGTCGTGTGCATAGTTGCAGTGAAACGGTTCACTCTCCACTCTCAGAAGAACATGTTAAAGTGGAAGTCAATTCTGTCCACCGCTCTGTTCAAAGGTTCATGTCGACGGCTTCAGCAGACGCAGAGCTGCTGTGAACTGGTGCAATAATGATATGCTGACACCGATCCCTCAGAAATGGATTATACTGTCCGCACCTCCACAGAAACATATTTTTATTCATTTTTACCAATCAATTTTTTTTATATAAAGGGAAAGTTCACCCACAAAAAAATAATTATGTATGACACTATTTATACAACCTTATGTTGTTCTATTTTCAAAGCGTATTCAATCAATATAATGAATGCTATTGGGGGAAAAACACTCTTTGTGTCAAATTTACTCAATTATGACAGACTTTTTTGAATGATTTTCTTTAAGGAATTGAGATTTACATTGTGGCAATAACAAATGAATAATTTCTAGATAATCATCACACTATTGAGTTAAAGAGACAGTTCAGCCAAAATGAAAATGACCTTATTTACTCTCCCCTCATGTGGTTTTAAATCTCTATGAGCTTCTTTCTTCTGTTGAACACAAAAGATGAAATTTTGAAGAATGTTGGCACCCATCGACTTCCATAATAAGAAAACTTACTAAGGAAGTCAATGGGTGCCCTTTTCAAAACATCTCCCTTTGCTTTCAACAAAAGAAAGAAACTCGAAAAGGTTTTGAACAGGTGAAGACTTTTGGGTGAACCATCCCTTTAAATTCTTCTTGGTTTATTACAGATGTAATAGTGTCAGATCTGTATGTGCGTAAGTGAACGCTAGCGGCCTTATGAATCCAGTGTTCTGTAGGGATCGGTGCGTTACAGAGGCAGAGTTGTTTGTGAGCTTTACTTGAAGTGATTGTCACACAGAGGCAGTGTTGTTGTTGACTGCGGTTCGATGATTGTTGCAGGAGAGCAGAGGCAGTGATGTTGTAAAGTACAGGAGAAGAGGAAGCGGCGGTGGAGCGTCTCAGGACAAGTGACGGATGATTAGAAACAAAATCGACCACTAACAGGGTTTCAAGATCCAGGTGCTGGACGTGTAAAAAAAACACGGGTCTGTGTGAAATGCTCAGTTTCAACATTCTCAATACTTCTGAAATGCATTAAGCTAAAAATACACGTTTTTCTTAGTGAATCGTTATATTTGGAAATCTCTTTTATTTTGTAATCAGCTAATACTGTTTAGAAGGGGGTCTCTGTGTCTTTCGACAGGTGACAATTACAAAATGAAAAGAAAAGGAAAAAAAGAGCAATATTAAAAGCTACAGGAAGGCATTCGCTGCTCCTTTAAAACTGAGATCTCATACACATCATAATCACAAGCCGCTTGTTTACAGGGGATCCTTCATTTCTGATGAAGTGTCGTATCTCCAAACCGTCCGGACAAAACCCCATCTTGATTGAAGCGCACACATCATTTTCAGTGCGACGTGCCCTTGTGCGTGACGTGAACAGGACTGTCTTGGAGTGAAGGTAACAGTGGGTCGACCATAACCATGTTCAACTCTTGAGACAAAAAGTGAGAGAAAAAGATAAGCAATGTTCTGCATTCCACCTAAGACCGAAAAAAGTCCAATCTCATATTATTGTCAATATAGATTTCATATATTCATATATCTTTTGTACGAAAACAAAGAAACAGAACCAAAACAGCTGGAAAGTTCAAAACGTCCCTGACTTGTGGACAGCTGACGTCCTAAAGTCCTTTAGCTTGCTTTAAGGGATTGAAGTTTATAAAATAAGGTCGCAGGCCGAGAGAACGCGTCCTTCAGACGAGCTTCCCTGGGCCTTCACAGTTCGCGTGGTGGGAGCAGAGCCGGGAAGACACAGTAAGGAGCCGCTTGCGCACACAGGGCGTTTGTTCTGCCATCTCCGCGAAGCAGCGCCACGTGAAAAGGCTCTTGCAGTCACTGAATCGCTGGAGGTTTTAATGACGGCGTGAGTTTTGATCAGGCTCAGCCTGTGTGTAACTCAACTGGCCTTCAGCGAATGAAAGCTGGCCAGATTTACTGTTCAGTCCGGGTCAAAGTCTACCGGAATTCTGCTCTCTGGCGCTGGTCGGCTGTGGCTTATTCTGGTTTGGAACCAGTTTTGTTCTGTACGGAGGTCTGTCTGGTGATGAGAGTCAAGGGGAGTGAGCCGAGGGGCTGCTGTGTGCCGAACTGGGAGACAAACTGGGGCTGACGCTTCCTGGTGGAGCTCCTCCTCCACCACCACCACCACCACCACCACCTCCACCAGCTCCTTTCGACCCGCCGCCTCCCTCCAGACCCTCGGAATTTTCCAGCATTTCTTGAATGAGCGGAGGCATGGAGCCCGGGATCTCCATTTTCAGCGTTATTACTCGCTCCGCTCCTGTTTGAGAAGAAAAGACATTAGACTGGCTTCTACTCGCCGATGTTTGATGCTCGAAGACAGACAGTGAATCTCACCTTTAGCGCTGATGCTCCTCAGGTCTGTGATCTTCATCAGCATCTTGGGGAACATGTGTGGTTTATGAGGTCTCCGATTTCTCACGTAGATCTTCAGGGCCTCCAGCAAGGGCTCCTGAAGTGCATCCACCTTATCCGACTGCTCTAAATCCTGCCGATCTGAACACAAGTGCAAGTAAATTATGTCAATTATAAGCAGAGAACAACAACAAAAAGTTACGAGACAGATGAAAAAAAAAAGAAATGAAAAAGAAAATCTTAAAGGAATGGTTCAGCTAAAAAGGAACATTTTGTGATTTATTCACCCTTGACATAAAGGGGCGGTCCAAATTGTATTTTTAAGGCTTGCTTGTGTTTATGAGGTGTAAAGCAATGTGCTCATGCTTTGTGAAAAACCACATCGTTTTTTCACATTTCTTACTTTGATCATTTTCAGCTACTCAGCTAACATGAAAACCAGTCATATTTCCTTGTTTTTCCAAAAGCCCGCCCTCAAGAGGCTCTGATTGGTCAGCTAACATAATATATATATATATATATATATATATATAACATAACGAATCGGCTCCAAGTCATCAGGAAATGTCCAGCTATAACATTACAGTACATCTGGCCCTACCCCTTCACTGCACAGGGTGTGCTTGTAACCTGAATGGTTTATGACATCATTAACCAGGATGTATTTTTTTGCAGTCTCCAAACTTCCTTCGCTATAGGCTTTGCTATGCTAACTCTGTAAAACCCAATGTCTCCCTTTGCATTGAACTTTGAGAAACTTGTTTATCTTGAAATGTTGTTTGTTCACACAGCTACATTACACATCAACTAAAGTTTAAAATATGACATCGTAGTGGACCACCCCTTTAAACCTTCATGAGTTTCTTTCTTCTGTTGAACCCAAAAGAAGATTTTGAAGAAAGCGAGAAACCCGTAACCATTGACTTCCATAATATGTTTTTATTACTATAAAAGTCAGCGGTTACTTAAGCTTTCTTCAAAATGCCCAACAGAAAAAAAACAGTTAAAGGATGGTAAATAGCGAGTAAATGTTTCATGAACTATCGCTTTGGAAAAAAAATTGCCTAAATGATAAGAAAAGGTGCAATATATTAATGACTGTACATTAGGGCGCATATCACAGGCATTAGCTTTTTAACATGCTTGTTCTGCCAATTCGTAATATGTAGCTCACTATTAGAAACTGTAAATATAATTATAAAAAGCAGATAAATATACATACACAAACACAAAATCAGCTTATGTTGTGTATATACACGAAAGCAAAGCACAGTAAATGTAAGAGGACAGCAAATATCATATCAAAGTGATGGGAATGTCTCAGAGAGAAAATACAGTCAATAATGTTACTGCTGACTGAACACTTTGAAGATTGACAAATCAAAACAACACAAAAAAAATGAATGTGTCTAAAGCTACAGTACCTCCACACAGCAGACAGATGGCGCTGAGAAGCCCTGTCTCTGCATCATCCATCTCCAGAGGCAGCAGCTGGTTGGCGAAAGCGAACACCAGATCTGTGAGAGGGCCAAAGCCGGCGTTGTGCATCTGCGTGCGGTTCAGTGTAAGACCATCTGAAAACGTCATGGTGTCCTGATCGGGTGTGTAGCGTGTACATATTCGCAGGATCTGAGGAAGAAAGTTCAAAAGTTTCAACATGCAAGCCGCTGCACATTTGAACCTACTCTTCGTGAGATGTGTGAGAAAACAGCAGGTGTCGTTCCCTCACCAGGATGTCGAGACAGGCGGCCTTCAACAGAGTGATCTGATCTGCGATAGTGAGCGTGGTGAAGCCGGGCAACTGCTTGGCGAACTCTACCGTTTTAATGATGCATTTGGTGGAGAGCTCGCTGAATTTGTCCCACAGGTCAACATCCAGAGCAACCCTGTGGTCCGCGCTGTTGTTCTGTTGACAGACATCAATGATTGCTGGGTTTAGTAGCTGAGGGTGTGATTTCTATCCCATAACTGCATCTGTTTAAGACCTCGTGTCTTACCGTGGTGTATTTTCCCAGCTGACAGAGCGAGGGGAAGGTTTCCTGATGGGCCTTCCTCACCTGCTCGATCATCTTCTCCGTATCCGGACTTAAGACGTAATTTTCCAAACATTCCTGCTTCTTGTCGTCCTTCTTCCTTTTGTTCCGGTCGTTCCTAACAGCTGCACAGAGAGAAATGAACACAGCTCTCAATCCATCTGAATTCTCGGTGATGAGATCAAACATACACACCTAGACTTAAACTGCGTTGTACCACGAGTGGCTGAACATAACACATACACACCACTACACAATATGCACCACAAGATGGCAGTAAAAGTCCAGCATTTTTTTTCTCTGCCTGGTGAGAGCAGCAGCAACCTGTCATACACTTGAACCTCTTTCAGATCCACACTCTTGTTGTGATTCAATCATTTTGGCAGCTAATTTACTTGGAAACAACAATGAATGAAAGAGGAGGAGACGGATTAAGTGGGAGACCAAGAGGACACGTATATACATGTGCGCACATACACACAAGGAAACAAACAGGGATGTAAAAATACATTTCCACTGAGATAAAGACAGCTGAATGCTTTGATGTGACAGTTCAAAAAGAGCTCTCACTAAGAGAAAATCAACTGCTAAACAAGCAGAAAAAAAGGAGAATTCTTTGGATGTGATTCTCTGAGGTCTTCTCATCTGTTTTATTGTGACATTGTAGTCTGTCTTAAAGTCCAAAATAAATAGAAAAATAATGCGGAAGACAGAAATTGCATTCATTATACACACAAGAGAACAACATGATTTCCAAAAACTGTACAATATGTGGACTTTGGATTTTATAAAAGGGCATATGATTTCATGTAGCATTTTTTTTAGCTTATCAAAACAAACAATAACATAAAGCAAACTAAAAATATATATAAAATAAAATAAATAAATAAAAAAAGGTACAAAGGCAATTTCCAACAGTCGGACATAACATAATACAATATTATCCAGAAAGCATAAGAGAAAAAAAATAGAACTAAATTCAGTCATTCATTTTCTTGTCAGCTTAATCCCTTATTAATCTGAGGTCGCCACAGCGGAATGAACCGCCAACTAATCCAGCATGTGTGTTGCGCAGCGGATGCCCTTACAACTGCAACCCATCACTGGGAAACATCCACACCCATTCACCCACACACTACACTAGGGCCAATTTAGCTTACCCAATTCACCTATAGCACGTCTTTGGACTTGTGAGGGAAACCAGAGCACCCGAAGGAAACCCATGCCAACACGGGGAGAACATGCTAATTCCACACAGAAATGCCAACTGACCCAGCCGAGGCTTGAACCAGTGACTTTGCCGTGAGGCGATTGTGCTACCCACTGCGCCAGCGTGAGGCCCCATAGAACTAAAAAAATCTACAGAGAAATGTGTAGGCTCCACAACTGGACATGCCAAACCAACCCCACCTATAATAGGCTATAAGTCAGCATTACTGGTTTAAAACATAATTGTGTTCCAGATTTTGGGTTTTTAGTTTTTGCCATCCCATATCGCATTTTTTCCATGGGCAACACATAACTTAAGCTCCTAATCCAGGTTTCAAAGACTGGCAGGTGATCTGACTCCCAATTTTGTAAAATGATTTTCTTTGCTAATATCATACACAAAGATACTGCCTGTGATATACAGTTATCATCACCTCATTTCTGAGGTGTCTCCAAAACTGCACAATTTTGGTTCTGGTGACGATCAATTTTATATACAATATAAATATACTTCAATATACTTTAGATATAAAATTTAAAAGATATTTTGCATACAAAATTAAAAACATTTTGCATGTAGCATTGCTGTGGCACTAGCAACCAAATTTGGGACACTTTTCTTTCATTATAGTTATCTTTACTACAATTTAAATGCATTCTTTTTGAATAAAACTGTCAATATATTTAAAACAATATTCAATAATAATGCATGCACCTTTTCCAAGAGGTACTGGCTTGTTCAACAGCATTTCCCCTCTTTATATTAATCTTGCTTCACATGTAAAACCTTTTACTGATGTATTTACAGTATATGATCTTGCGAACGATTTTTCCGTGCCTCTAGCAAACAAATACAGAACAAAGTCCCACTTGTACAATCGTTGGGCAAAATCAATCCAATCTCAATCCCACACCACTGGCTGAACAAACACTGCAGTATTTACACTTCTCAGGGAAATAAACCTGTGTGAGTGGTTTACTTACAGTTGTTCTGCATATTAAACTTGCAAAAATAATAAATAACATTGCCAATTAAAAACTGCAGGCTTAAAAATAATGTAAATCTGTGCACGCAAACGCACTCGTGTTTCATCACACACACAAAGATATGCTGATAGTGTGCGGCGTGTAGAGATGAGAAATGAATGTTGGTGGTTGTTAATAACAGTGACAAACGACCTCTGCTTTCACTAAAATCCAACCTAATCTAATCACGTCACATGACAAATATCAGGCTGCTTTAAAGAGCTTTAATCGGGCTCTCCCTCCGCGCCTGCATTCCTCCCTCCTTCCTCTCTTCCCTCTCTCAGTCTTTCTGTTTTCCTGGAACCTCGCTATCGCTCTCGTTTCTTGTTCTCACAGCTTCTATCGCTCCTTTATCTCGTGTTTTCTTGCTGTTTTTGGTTAGGACTCCTTCCTTTGTCTAAAGATAACTCGATGGCTCTTCTTTTCCCTCCTCCATAGGCACACCGGGAGAGCAAAACGAAAGAGAGAGAGGGGTGGTAAAGGATGATTCTCCCTCACTTTTCCCCACAGCCACATATTCATTTCTCCAGAGGGAGCTGGGTGCCAGCATGGGCTCAGAAAACACAATCTAATGGAGCCATTAAAGAACTATTAACGCAGGGAGGTAATCTTTCACGACACGACATGTGCAAGAAGACGAAACCTGCTTGCAAACAAGTTTATGATGACAAGAGCGCGCCATCATATCCGGGCGGAGAAAATGAAATATGTAAAATAACAAATCTGGGGCAGAGATTTCATCCTGCTCTGACAGAAACGGCAGACTGCTGCGTTCAGTGTGACACAAAGATGTATATAATTCCATGATAATAATGAAACTAAAGTACAGCAACCCCATATTCATTAAAATAATAAACCAATTAAATCAAAATTAACAGGAAAATAAAGTCCTATTAGAACATAAATCCGTAAAAGCAACAACAAAAACATGCTACTATATTGTAAGTGCTTCCTAAGAAAAAAATACACACAATATTTTAAATCTGTATATTAATAAATTAATATGATATCCATCATGAATATTTTTATCCTAGCACATTTACTCCTCCTCTGTTTATATCTGTAAAACGCAGTCTTACTTTAACATCACCATGAAATGTCAAATATAGGCATCAGTGTGCATGAAGCCTTTTTCACTGGTCACTTTAGATGTGTCCAGCAGGTGGAGACAGCAGGATCAGAGAGATCAATGTCTGACAGAGGCCTTTAATGCACACTGTAGTGTAAGGCCATGGTTTAGTACTGGGATCACCAAACTTGTTCCTGAAGGTCCGGTGTCCATCAGATTTTAGCTCCAACCCTAATCAAACACACCTGAACAAGCTAATCAAGCTCTCACTAGGTAAACTTGAAACATCCAGACAGGTGTTTTGAGACAAGTTGGAGCTAAACCCTGCAGGACACTGGACCTCCAGGACCGAGATTGGTGATCCCTGGTTTAGTAGTTCACTAAACTTAGTAGTACTCTACTGCTTTATACTACAAGTCTGTTTGGCTCACCAAGACTGGATTTATTTGATAAATGACTAGAAAAATAGTTATAGTCTGAAACTGTACAATTTATAATTTTATGTAATTGATGCATGTTAGGATGAGACAATATTTGATTGAGATAAATGTACATCTACAAAAAAATTTGGAATTTAAGGGTAACAAAAACATCACCTTATACATGTACAGTAGGAAATGTAAAGAATATCTTCAAGGAAGATAATCTTTACTTAATAGTTTTCATAAAATATTACCAACAATTTAACAAGTATAATAATTTTGACCCGTGCAATGTAAATTTGGCCCTTGCTAAAAATGTTCCTGTGCAACATGACTTTAGAAGGTTTTGTGGTCCAGGGTCAAATATTTATAGATTTGTTAAAATGTAATTCATTCCAGTGATGATTTTTTTTTTTTTTTTAGCATTTTCACACAATATTTCAAAAATTCCTATACGAGGATAGCAAAACCATATAGGGGAAACCCATGTAAATTATATTATTTCATAATAATAGCAAATTACAAACTAATACTTAGTATACTTGGTTTTCAAATGTCAAATCTTTTATTGTGGTGAAGCACCTTTCACCTAGAAAAACACCTTTGCCCCTATCTGAAATGCATGGTATAAGCAACTCACATAATTAAATAACTGCAACAGTCTGAGCAATTTGATCATTACTAAACCAAATTAATTTCCAGAATTGGTAGCATTAATAACAATAATAATAATAATAATAATAATAATAATAATATTTTTTAGGCCCAGGATTTTACAAACAAATGTCTAAATAGCACAGGAATGATTTTGAAGGGGATCAGCATATTTTGGGGAAGAGTGGGGCTCTAGCAGGATAATAGTCTCCTACACCTTTTCCATGACTTCATCAAGTGATTTCAGGAACATATTTTTGGTCATGTAGCATGCATGTAGTATAGTACTCACAACACTTACATTCTTTAGACATGCCCACTTCCAGGCACTTCTGCAGTCGGCAATACTGGCAGCGGTTTCGGGTGACCTTGTTGATGATACAGCTCTTCTCTCGGTGGCAGGTGTACACCATGTTCTTCTGAATGCTCCTTCTGAAAAAGCCCTGAGGAGAAACGCAAACATTGAGGTTTACTATAGCTGGAAGGTGCACAAATGACACACACTCATGCGAATTAACACCAACCCCCAGAAGTCAGCACGACTGCGAAGGAACGGTTACATAAACCCGCTAATGATTCACCACATATTCATGTATGCGCATCTTCGCTATACACAAAAACACAAATAAAGAGCCGTGGCATAAACACCACTCTCTCAGGCACCCAAACATTTCATTTCTTGGCATAATGGCCAGCTGAGCTCAGTTTGGATTGAGCAGTGTTATGGCTGCTGGGTATTATCTCCCAGTTCAAGTGCCGAGAGGTTCCCATTGGCTAATACCCAGCAGAGCTTAACCCTCATAGACTCGAGCGGAGGGATGCAAATGAGAGATTCACATTATTCTGTTGATCTTAATTACTGCTTGGTCAGACTCTCGAGGGCAGAGAGTCAGTCCGAGGTCATGAACGGCTAGAAAGATGCAGCTGAAGCCACATACAATCAAAGAGCAGACGTCAAACACTGCGTGCGTAGGCTTGTGGAAGAGATTTCAGCTGCTGTGCTGCAACCACGGCTCTCTGGCAGAGGATTAGACAGTGAAAGCTTCACTCGTGACCGCCGCTGGGCACATGGGTATCAGCATCTCTCTCTGTGTGTGTGTGTGTGTGTGTGTGTGTGTGCAGGAGTCGCTGACTGGGAAACACAGTATGTGGGTTCAAAGCATCCATAAGAAACACAAGATCCAGAGGAAGCCCTGCATTCGACAGATTTGTGGCAGAAATATTTTAGAAAACAGATTGTTTTGCATCTGAAATCGGATTTTAGAAGCTATACCGCTACAGATGTTATTAGAAGGGATGGATGATCCCAAAATACCAACTGACACAAATATCTGGTAATCTCAAATGACTGCCTCAGCTGATAAATTGCCTGCCTGAGTTGATAAATAGCCAAAATAAAGATGCAATACCATAGTAAAAATAATAATGATAAATACAAAAAATAAATATCATTTTTGTTAACTTCATACTCAATCACAGTTTCTGCATTTGCCATGTGAACACACAAAAGAGATGATACAAAATCCCCATTCGGTAAGGTTAACTGATGCTGCACATGAGAAAGGACTCGTATTGTTTATCTAACATAACTGCACTGAAAACGAATAACTGCATTAAAAAATCTTACTGAAACTTCTATCAATCTCAAACTTGGCTATAGAGAGCAATGCATTTCTCTGAATTTGCATTCTAGTCATGTTACAGTTCTCAATGCAAGCCTACAGTAAAAACAACATCCAGCCTTTGTGCTCTAGAAACAATAATCCCAAAGGCTTTTAGCAGAAAAGCCTTCAACATATCAGTCAGGGCACCCAGTGAAGCTTTTAGTGTATGTGTGCTTTTGACAGGTCTGTCCAGTAGCTGCCATCTGAAAACACTCATGTCGTTTCACCAAAAGCTGTCCAAGGACATGTCCTGCATGCTGAAAGGACGCGTCCCTCTCACACTCGGTCTCAGCTATGAAAAAGTAATAAAGGAAAAGGTGAGCATGGCAGATGTGTGACAGAACGTGTGCTCGCCTCGCCAAGCTGAAATGGTTTTCTAATGCGCTGCCCAGAGGCCTGATCTCCCTACAGAGGAGCTCTCATTCATCGGCCATGTTTTATTCATGCCAGCTCTGATCTTCTGGAGGTCATTGTTGGAGGTCATTGTGGTAGATTCGGGCGAAAAGCTTCCATCGAATGCAGCATCTGCAGGTCAGTCGCAAAGGTACACGCACATTGTATGAAGTCCAATGCTGCACATTTCCTTTCAAATTCAAACTATTTCACAGCTTTGGACTAAACTATTTTACTACTTTCAGCCACTTTGGACTAAAATTATTTCACACATTTTAAAAACTAGTGCTCTTACATAAAATTCTTCTTGCAGTTGTTACCTACTTTGTATGAGCCGTGTTGAAATGTAGCCAATTTTTTTTTTACACAATTTGCGAGAAATATGAAACATTCGCTTCATCCCGTCCCAAAAAAAATGAGGAATGCGTGAATTCTGGCCAATGGTACCCTTTGTACAGCCGACTGCCGTCTCACCTGAAGAGCTGATTCACTGATAACAAACCCATGACAAATGTCACACCAATCCACAATCAAAAGGCCTCTTTTCCTCAACCTGCTTCACTCTCTGCTCTGTGCCGCCACCGCTCGGGTCTGAAAGCCACAGGAATGAAGCTCAATATCATCACAAGGTGTGAAGAATGCTGTGGCAACAGAGGGGCATCTGGGTAATTCCACTGGATTAGGGGCCACAGCAGTGGGCCATTGAGAGAGAAAAGAACAGATACACTGAGTAATTGCTGCTGAAAATGCTAGTGCTAACTTAATTTCAAAATGCTGTCGTTTCTGTAATACAAGACATTTTTTCCAGCAGCCTATTTTACAGTATTTCTGAAAGAACCCACAAAATGTGACACCACTGTGACTTGTGTTTCTTCTCTCAACAATGCAATTTTTTGAGTGCATCTTGTCAAGATGCGACTAATTTCTGAATAACATGCCATGTTACCAAATTAACATTTCACAATATTATGTTACAGTATAAATACATGTTTTACAATACACAATTGCTTAAATACATGCAGCCAAAGGCAGCACAGTGGCTTAGTGGTTAGCATGGTCACCTCACAGCAAGAAGGTTGCTGGTTCAAGCCTCAGCACTGCCAGTTGGCATTTTTATATGGGGTTTGCATGTTCTCTCAGTCTTCGCGAGGGTTTCCTCGGGGTGCTCTGGTTTCATCCACAGACCAAAGATATGCAGTACAGGTAAACTGAATAAGCTAAATTGGCTGTAGTGTATGTGTGTGAATGAGAGAGTGTATGAGTGTTTCCCAGTACTGGGTTGCGGCTGAACGGGCATCCGTTGCATAAAAACATTTGCTGGATGACTAAGCCAAAAGAAAACGAATGAAATGCAGCCTTGGTAAGAAAGGGACTTCTAATAAAAAGTTGATCACTAAAATTTCAAATGGTAGAAAAATAATATAAAAATTATGTTGTTATTGTAAAAATAAGCATTGCATGTTTTCCTTCCTTTTTAATATCGTTGATATTATTGACAGTGGCAGATGTAGCTTGCATTAACACTGCACCAATCCCATTATTTGACAATCCAATTTTCATCTCCTCTGTTTACATTTCCCAACATGTAATTGTTATAGGCATGAGACGTTAACCGTTTCAAGGTATACCGTGGTTTGGAAAAGTCAAGGTTTTAAAACCAGCAAGATTTTCTGCTATAACCGTTCCTAAGGTATGTGTAAGAACAGTATCTCCAGCAGAAAAGATATCCAAAGATGCCGCTTTCAATTGTAAAGAAATCTGTGTTTTTGAAACTAGTGAAGACAGCAGAAGTCAATGATTTATGTGAATTATTCAGCTTGACATGTTTACTGCTCCAAAAAATATTTTAAACGTTTCTCAACATAAAATACATTGTGTTCAAAGGGGGAAAAAGTTTTAGTTTTTTACCCAGACATTCAAATAGAATATATTTTAGAGCAGTAATCACAATACCGTGAAACCATGATAAATTTATCATACTGTCAGAATCTTATAGTGGCCCATGCCTAAACTGTTACTACATTACTACATACTAGCAAAGAGACTATTTAGGAATCTATGCATGTGCTACACATGATCGACAAAAAAATTAAATAAAAAAATCTATGAGTGCACAAAAGCAATCATCCATCGATCAGATGTCATTTGGTACAAAAAAATCTATTGCTATTTGGTATAAGAAAGCGTTGTTGCTACTATTAGCCTTCATTAACAACAACAACAACAAAGCACTACTTGTCCAGATTCAAACTTGGAACAAAATTGTTGTCTGAGATGCAGGAATGTGACTAAAAAAAGCACAAGTGAAAGAGTAAGAGAACATCATGGACGCAGGGCTGATCTGTGATCCTAATCTCTCACTGGGCATCATCTGACCTCTGTGCATCACAGAATGACCCAGCCCTGACCTGCCAGGGAGATCCTGTGAACCAAATGTAGCAGGAAGGAAACGGTTTGATGTCTGTTGTGGCTCCCATTGGCAGAGCACTAAGCCTCTTTAGTGTCTCCACTAATCCTGGACATGAGCACAAACCCCCAGGCGCACTGAGACAACGGAGGAGCCTGTGTGTGTTGGTGTTTGTATGAAGTGTGCACTCCATTTCCACTGGATTTGGAGAAAAGAGAGCGTTAGATCAAAATAAGGCCGCCTGTCTGTTTGGTGTGACTAAAAAGTGGCTGTGCGTATGATTGAAGTTATTGTACTCTGTTCGGTGTGAAGATTTCAAATGAGATTTAGACTGCTGTTAAAAAAGCTAATGAGCTGCCTTCCTAGGGAATAAAATAAAGTCTCATTTATACTGGAGGTCCTGATGACCAATATATTACCCTTTTTTTAAATAAAGTAATTATAGTTTCCTTTTAAATGCAATCCCTATTCATTATCTACACACTCAGCAAACCACCACAACACACTGACCCATAAAATCTTAGGCTGAAAAATAGGTTAAAAATGGTATGATTTGCAATTCGTGCAGACAAAAATGATAATACAAGCCACAACTTGATCTTTAAAGGTCAGAAAAAACAATGCTTCAGCCTCGGCTCTGGTGGCTTTAACCTCCGTCCTCCACTGTGCCTTTGAAAAGCATCAGATGAACAACGCTGGCGTCCACCCGAGTCGACATCATTCACCAACAATGACAGGGGACATCATTCACTGTACCCACTTCCATGCCTAGCAGACACAAATGCAAGTACACGATATATATCGAATAAATTTCTACATAAAAATTAAGCCTGAAACTGACTGAGAATAACTAAATCTATGTGCCTTTGTTCTTGCTTACACATTAGTGGGTCATATCTGATCTGTGCCACATGGGAGGGGAGGAGAAGAGAAAAAAACTAAAGTGAGATACTAAAATCGGGCAACTTGAACCGTGTAAATGTAGCATTTACAATGTTTCCCCAATGTAAAGCTTGTCCTATATTGCATTGCAACAAGCTCTGTGGAGAACAATTGGGAATAACAGTTGTGGTATTTGATGTACGCCACACTCTCACAATATCACACCTACAGCTCTAGCTTAAAGTACAAAAAAGACAATTTTGTCCCTCATAACTTTTCTAAAGTAACCGCATCAACACTAAAACACAAAAGTTCTAGTGCAAATTTGTTAAATACCTGTGATTGTCCATAGTATCCTATACTTAGAAATGTACAAATAGATAATTGTTCACTTCAAAACTGAAGGATATTCTGGGCTTAACTACGTAGATTACTAAGGAGTAGGGCTGTGCGATTATTCGAAAAAAGAGATCGCGATCTCGATTCGACCCTACACTATCTTAATTCTGCTTTTCTACAATTCAGCCAATTATATTTTCAAGGTAAGGAGAGAAGTGTAAAGGCAGTTGCACAAGTCTTCACATTTTATATACGCTGCTCAGCAACATGGACAGCTCCACATGGTGTAGAAAGTGTCACATACTGTATTTATAACGTATAATTCACCACAAAATTTAATTTCTGTTTTAACGTAAAGACATTTTCGCAGCCACGAAAATCACACAAGCTGATTTTTGATTGTTTGTTTAATACTGAGAGGACATGCACGTGCCTGTCAATGATGTCTAGTTTAGTGAACAGCACCAGCATAGCCCGTAAATAACAGGTAATAAAGTTATAAATAACATTCAGTTAGTTGCACTGAGCGATCGTTTGGGAGCCATGTGGGAATTATGATTTCCATGCATGTTTTGTTTTTTTTACTCAAAGTGTCGGCAGCCATGACATGACCGCTCTCGGGCAGTGAAAGTGAAACCAAAAGCATGCACATCAAGTTATGATTATGACAAGCATTTGATATGTTTTTTCTTTCATAGTGAACACAAAATGTTGTGCATGAAAATAAATGTTTACTGGGTCAGTATAATTGCTCTAGCTCTCATTTTACCAGTGAAATAAAATCAGAGCTCAACAATAAGGACTGCCCGATGGCCCGGGGCCAGTATGATAGATGCCTGGGACAGTAGACAGGATTGTTACTGTCCCGCCCTTGTTACTAATGTTTAATTTTCCTGCAACTATTTGTCAATCGAGTGCAAATACAGTCTTATAATCGAGAAACAGTTTGTGCTTTTAAGCCTTTAAATGCTACTTTTTCTGTATTGCCGTAAACACCAAGCTGCTTTTCAGTTCCTCTTATCTGATTGGATGTTTTGAGGATATTATTTTTTCCATAACCTGGTAACAACCAGCACAGTAAAGAGACGGCAACATCAAATTATGAGGCTAAAAGAAAACGTCTGTTTCTAATGTCTTGAAGCAGATACTTGTGTGGGTACAACACAACAACAACAAAAAAAAATAATAATTTATATAAATAATGATTTATTATTTATTTAAATAATTTAAAACTTCCATACTGCTCTTTTTGTTGCATAACACTTTGAATTTTGCTCATCATATATTTATTAACATTTAAAAAAAAAATCTAGATTCACAGATATTATTTTTAACACATTATTTAAAATATGTGGCTAAGAAATAGCTATAAACTTCTTTTTTTTGGTGGGGCCAGTGAAAATTGTCAGGGCAAGTAAAAATCTGAACCACTGGCCCAATCGGGCCTGTACAAAAAATCCTTAGCGTTGAACCCTGAAAATGATCTAATAAAGTATGTCTCAAAAACAATAATCAAACTTTAGAACAATCAAAATTTGTATTCTAATGCCATTGCTTTACTGTGCATTAACGATCAGGACAATTAATGTCTATTCATGTCATAGACAATTAATGTCTAGTCATGTCCACTATTCCAAGTCTATACAAAATTTTGCATTTTAACCAACTGTAGACTGACACATAGGTTAATATTATTATTGTTGTTTTACCATATGTTTGAGAAATAACAATAATAATAGCCTACTCATATTAACCTATATTTCACATCTACAAAATTGTGAGAAAATTGTAATCTTGATTTAAAGCACTCATTTTAGCCAGAATCGTGCAGCCCTACTAATGAGCTAACTAAATTTTAGAAAATTGCAAAAGTACCAACTACAGGTTGACAACGCTTGCACACAGCCAAAAACAAAAAACAAAAACCATACTGACAGGCAAAGCAACATTACCATTTGGTGGTGTCGTATCTAATACTAACTAACTGAGCCTTGTTAATCTGCTGTCCACAACCTTGACTTGTCTAATGTGGAGTATATGCTGTAGATGTTATTGTTAACTATTAATCAATCAAATTGAAATCAAACTGTGAGGCTCAATTTATTGATTCATAGGTTTCAAAGGTAACAGTCGGTGGAGCTACCACTTGAACAAAAAAGGCATCAACAATCTTTACAAATGTGCAAAAAAAGTTTTTGACTTTAGGACATATTTCCCAAACGCTGCCTCCTCCCTTTGTTCATCTGAAAGCAGACAGGCTGTAGAGGCGAGAGCGGGAGAGTGATGGGTGCTTTTTGAAGGAAAAGACAAGCGCTGATGTGTCCTCCCACCGTTCAAAGGCAGCGAGAAAGGGAGAAGATAGCACATGCAAATTTAATGAAGTCATGTTTATTTCTCGGCGAGCTGCAGCGTGTGTATGTGCGCACGTGCACACTATCCACCCACGCTTCCCTGCGGCGGCGCTCAGATAAGGGGGCTTTGTAACTATCATAGTTCAACTCCAAACCCCTGTGCTTCTCTTTCTCTGGGAGACACTGGGTAGATCATACACTGTATACACAACCAGTTTTCAATTATTAAGTAGCACGGAAATAAAAGACTCGAGTTCACCGCTGTGCCATTGGGGGCTTTTTTTCCCCCCACAGAGAAAATGTCAGTACTGGAGGTTGTCAACGGTGGCGATGCCAGAAAACACCCAAGGGGACTGAATATGAACTAGGCATGAATCCCAGATGTGTACCATAAGCCATTCTTTCAAATGAGGATGCACCAATATTGTATTGAATGGTTATTAAAAGAGTGCTTTTACAGCTAGACATCAAGAGATTGCAAGCTTGCACTTTAATACACTTCAGTAATCTAATTTTCTAAAAAGGAAATGAGTATGAACAACTTAAAGGTAAATAAAAAAAGAAATGCGCACTAAATATAGTACAAACAAGACCAGTGTTAAATACCCAAGTGTATCTTTTTGTTGATCCAGTTGTACCAGCTGAAATACAAGATGTGGAATTTGCAGAGAGTTTGATTAACCTACTAATATACTACTGAAAGCAATAGCTATCATATCAGAGACAGAATTTTGGAAGCACCTGGAAATATTGCACCGCTGGCTCAAGATGATACATCTCAGATAATAAGCAGCAGACATTCCAAAGGTAGAAAACGCATCCATCCAATTATTTTGTAGTGCCCACATGGTCAAATGCATTCAAATACCCTCAAATAGCCCTTACTGTTAAAACCTTTAGAGTGTGTGTTTTTTTTAAATAATATTCAGATTGTTGTATTGGCACTGGTGTTTATTACAGCAATGTTTGTAGACTTAACAGGTGATTTATTTTTAAACGTACATGTTCCAATTTTAATCTGGCCTACAATATTTCAAGGCAAATAATAAAATAATATAATATACAACAATAATAATAACAAAATATCTGTAAGTTAAGACTTTAACATTTTCTTGAAACATCTGTTTACTCTTAACATGTAACAAGTATATTTTGCTATTTTTATTCCTATTAAAGTAAGCTTTTTTGCAACTTCAGTCAATATCAGGATATTCTGCTTGTTAAGATGTGACGTATGGAATACAGTTTCCGGGTTTAATCCGCTACTCATTTGAATTGAGAAAATATCTGTGTATGAACACTTTTTAGTCATATCAAACATTAAAGTGAATTTTATACAAAATCATGCTGTACACAACAGTCTCTGGACTTGCTGTTTCACAAACATCAATATTTTTAACAATTTATAAAAAACAAAAATCACAAAAAGTGGCCATCTGATGTTGCGATGATACTTTTCGAAAGTATTACATCGCTTTGCATTGTAAACGTTTATTATTACCATTTGTTGAGTCTCCCATACAGTTTGAGAGTGCTTGGACACGAAAGCTGCTTCGTGTGACGTCACGCTTAACAAGCGGATACTGTATATCATCATAAAAGCTTCAGCAAATCATCGCAATAGGAAAAACTGGCAGAAGCCTAGTCTTCATAATCTAAACAAGAGATGCATTTGAACCCATGTTAATATCAGGTGGACACCATAATATGATCAGCCAAGCACTTCTGATCAGACCACTCAAATCAAATGTCATTATCAGTTAAAAGCGTGGCCTTACCTTACACCCTTCACATGCACTGACTCCATAGTGGTAGCCCGAGGACTTGTCCTGGCAGACAAAACAGGGTTTGTAGACCCGTGGTGGAGGTGGTGGTGAAGGAGGGCTGGGTACGATCTCCTCCGAGCTTGTGCTCTGGGTCTCCACAGCTACAAGAAAACAGAAACGGACATTAGTTTAACTCATTGCTGTGCTATAATTCTCTCACACAGATTCATCTGGGAAAACAGCATGTTGTCATTTAGCAAGTCCACAAAGACCTTCGACATTCAAAATAGTCCTGCACTCCACAGGCAGGCTCGGCCAGGGGAAAATGTGCATCCTGATCAGCGGCGAAGGTCACGGCTGTCAGGAGAACGTCTCCATTGCTGGAGCGAGCAGTCAGGGAGACTGGTGTCACGCTCTCCTTACACTCTCACTTTGCTTTCTTCCCCGTTTCAGCTGCTACCGACTGGGACGAGTGCCAGCCTTAATTAATAAAGTCATGACAGTCAGCTGGGGTGTGGAGGGAGAAACCACATGCTGTGCTGGAGTGGAGGGGCCGCCCGAGCAGCACAGCAGCATCAAGAGCTGCCATGATCCAGAGCTTATGAAACCACCAGGCGACTTAAATAGCAGACCATAAGGGAAACCCACAACTCTGAGAACACTCTGCCCTCTCCACAGGTCAAGGGCACAAAACAACAAAGACATGAGTTTAGAAATAGCTGAAATTCTCCACGTAGTTGAATGAATATGCCCACATGTAAAAAATTGCCTGCATTGTGACAATGATGGCACCAGAACGGTTTCAAAAGCATTTTGATGAATACGTTCACTTTGCAACCCGTATGTTTCTCTTCTCTGCCACCATTCTCTCTCTCATCCTGCTGTGTTTAACAAATGCCATGAAGCTAAATGACAGATGAAGAGAAATGTTCTCAGTGAAGGAGAACATGCTACTATGTGGGTGCAGTGACTGGGTCTGTCAGCAGTTGAGCTATGAAGAGATTTAGGTGTAGTTTTAATAATCCATGACAGATGTCACAAAGGGTCAAACCGTAGACCTCAAGCTCAGCTAACACTGTGTGATTTTTAATAATCCTAAATGACTGTAGCCTGTCAGAACGCACAGACATTATTCCCACGTCACACTGGAATATCTCAACGTCAGACTGAACAATCAAGATGTGCCAAACACGGACATTAGGCAAGGGCCGGTAAAGGATTCTGATGGTATGATAACCTTGGATAAAAATATCACGGTATGACGGTATTTTATTTACTCCTCTAAAATATCTTATTTTTAAATGTCTGGCTAAAAACAAAACCTTTTCCTCTTTAAACACAATATATTTTATTTTGAGAATTATTTCAAGTATTTTGGAGAATTAAACATGTCAGGCTATATAATGAAACAAATCATTGACTTCTGCTGTCTTCATTGGTTTCAATAACACAGATTTCTTTACAATTTAAAATGCCACCTTTGGATATCTTTTGCAAGAAAACTCAGTGTTTGTGGTCATCCACCTGTGACACATTCAGTAACTCATGTTCTGAAATGATACCTCACAGCAAACAAACAATCTGTAGCTGTCATTTTGCTGAAAGTGTGCCTCAATATTGGTTTGAAGTTGATGACTGCATCATCAGATACAACACTCCTATTAGTTCTTGGTTTGACTGTCTTCATAGCTCAAGTCATATTGCAGGAAATGTCATCAGAGACAAAAACTGATCAAAACGGTCATTAAGTTGTTGTCGGTAAACATGTCATACCAGCAATCCAAAATCACAGATCTTAGCCTAAGATTTCAGGAGTCTTTTAAGATTTCTTAAAATTGTTTCAGAGGACCAAATTGTGGCTAAAACTGCCGTGCGAGAAGGGCTTCAGAAAAAGCAAAAGTGCAAAATGTTCATTATTCAGGCATTAGTTGATGTATGGATCATCGGTCAGCTTCAGGCTGGTTCTCCACATCAGCTCTAGTTGCGCTCTTGCTGTGGTAGTTCTCCTGAGTCAGCATGCTGGACTGTCAGAGTCATCACTCAAACGTAAGTTTCGCGGACACGTTGCATGTACAAAAGGAAAGTAAGACACGGGAGTAAAGATGTCAAGACAACACTGACATAACCAGGGAGATTTCTGATGAAACAAGATGTGCGGTCAGGACATCAATGATCCAATCTTTTTTTTCCTATAGAACCGATAAGCCTTAATTACCCTACAACTGCAAATCCTGATGCCACTTGCTAGTTGGCTGCCGAATAAAGGATTCTAGGGCATATAGGATTGGATTAAAACAAACAAAATAATGTTGTACAGTATGAGTCATAAATGTTGTGACATCTCATCTTATTGCAATCGTTCCATATCTGAAAGAACTTTTAAAAGAAACATTTGTATCTGCCAAAATTACACAGTAATGTTTCATTTACTTGTTTTTAAAAGTATTATCTTTGCTCAAGGCTACATTTATTTAAACACAAAACACCAAGAGTGTGGAATCTAAAGAATGTTTCTGATTTAACAATTTAAAGTGCAATGCATTTGTCAATGATAAATGTCCAATAGCAATATTTTTTGTAAAAACTGATATTTACTTTTTCAGAATTCCATGGTCAATATAAAGAAATTGAACTGCATTCATAAGAAACTGAAGTCTTTCATAACAATGTAAAGGTTTTCATTGCCACTTTTGTTTACCAGAATCAACCAAATTCAATTATATTTGTGATAGGCTCATGTCTTTAAATAGGTTATGAAACCTTTATCTGATCTGATAAATGATGGCTGTGGGGTCTGTGACCGGCAGTGAGGTCTGCTTTACACTCATCTAAGTGAGTCAGATATCTAATCAACCTTAAACAGAAACAGAGTCTGTGCCAACTTCCAGCACAGCCCCAACCTCACAAACGCAAACACAGAGACCACCAAACAAATGCCTAAATGATGAGACAACTTCCTCTTTAATCATAAGAAAACTGGTGACATTCTTTTTACAGTGAGTTCCAGCAGATCTTCGTCTATTGCGAGATCTTGCACATCTTCGTCTATTGCGAGAGGTATGGCAGAAAACGAGGCCTCATCTCCACCTCGCTACACCCACACTGTTGCTGAGCCGGTGGGCAACCGTATGAGTCTATTTCCTGTGTTCAGAAAAAGCACAGTCAAAAAGCTAAAAATACCCACACTGGCACCGGCACAGAGTCAGATGAGGATGTCGAGTTCTTATCTCTTTCCACACACAACCAGCAAACGTCCCCACAAACACGCATCCCCAGCACATGGTCGAACACAAAGCGACTTGTGTCGAGAGAGCTGGCGAAGTGTTATATTTAGCAAAAATGGAATGAAAACAAGATAAAAATCCAATAATGATGTGAAACTATGAAATAAAAACAGAGAATTGTGAAGGCAGTAATAATTTGGGAGATACAGAGATTCCCAGAGTTACAGAATGCACCTGACCTTTTCATTTCATCAAATTCTTAGAAACAACCAGAGGATTATAGAAATCTGCATTTTTTCAAGACTATGTGGATTTCCTAATAATACTTTGTTTATCATGACAGCTGGAATGAATGGTTGATTGAATTTCTTTGCCAATCTTTAGGCCCCATTGACACTAGTATGTTTTAGTTTTAAAACGCATAACTTTTGCTACAGTTACATCCACACTACCCCAGAGTTTGAGCCCTGAAAATGAAGTATTTTGGAAAGCTGAAGAGGCCATTATGGTTTTAAAATGCTGCTGCTCCATGTCAGTGTGGATGAGGCAAACACATTTGAAAATGGAGGCATGGCTGCAGACATTCACTTATCTGATTGGGGCTATTTTTCTCAGTATTAAGTGCAAAAAGTTCAGTCATGCATCTTTTCCTTGTAAGGACAGTAGGGGTGTCAAAATTAATTGTTTCTTCGGTGCACTGTGATGCAGATGCAGACAACTCGGTATCGATTCACTAATAGATCATAACCGGTTATGTACTGACGTCATTTATTTCTTTTGCGCTATGCCTCTGTAGCTTACTATGGCGAGGGAGAAGAGAGAGAGTATTCACAACGCTCAGACTACTTAAAAACTCAGAAACTGTGCACAATTTCACTGTGTCAGTGTTTGCTGGACAGTCTTTCACTGACACTTACAGCAGAAGCCCCTATTTCACTGCAATTGAGAAAATGAAAGTACTCCTTTTCTCTTTCTCACTGTGGCTAATCTAACCTGCTGGCGTGACTTTTCCTCTCCTCTCGGCGGTTACAGCAATACTTCTGGATACAGACACGAGTGCATGCCTGCAGAGTGTTCTCCTCCACATCTATCATGGATCAGCCATCAGTGTTTATCATCGGTGAACAGCGCCAGAGCCAATCGCAGCCCTTCCTGTTAAGCGTGTGACCAATCATAGGACTGTAAGAATGAACTCACTAGACAAGGCTCGGAAAGCTAGTGGGATATTTACATTTGTTTATTTGCTATAAATGCTGTTATGCTGTTCTGTGTATGTACTTGTGTTTTTAAAGGTACAGTTTTTATATCTGACTGTATTAAAGGACAAAATTGTATTACAAATTGTATACAAATATATTTATAATTTTTGATAAAAGAATTATTGTGACATGAAAAAAATATAAAACTGTGTATGGAAAGCATCGTCAATGCACCATGATATCGAATTGAACCGAATCGATGGCATGATAATCGTAACCGAACCGTGAGACCAGTGTAGGTTCACACCACTAAAGTACAGACTTCGCTGGTTTGAGGTGGAAAATCAACTCCCGAGGACACGTCAGGTAAATCTTCAAAGGGAACAGTGTATTTTATATCGTCATTCACCCTAGTTACACTGTTTCACTATCTTAACAATAAAATTAAAACATGATAAGAAACTTCCGCTTTTCATTTTGATATTAACAACTTAAACACCAAAAATGTTAAAGCATAGTGTAGCTAATTCTTAATAAAAGCATCTTCACGGTGTGCATATTTATAACAAAACGGAGCCTATTACATAACTGCTTCTTTTCATTTACATTGAAAAATATGAAACATACGCTAGATAGAGACAAAATAAATTAAATATCACGTTTAACAACTATTGTGAGATGAGATCCAGGGGTATATCCTTAATGAGCTGTCCGACGTACGCTGCTCTCACCTGGGGAGGTGTGCTCAAAGCATCCCCTGACTGCCTGGGGCTCAAACATCTGCATACACTGCAGCGCATGACAGTGTGTGTGTTCAGGTGAGGTGCGTTTTCAGCGGTATAGTGTGGACTGAGATCCTTTCAGAAACGCTAGGTGAAAACGCCAGTGTGGTCGTGGATTGATTTTGATCTAAAATGCCGTTTTAAAACTAAAACGTATTAGGTGTAAATGGCCCGTGAAAGAAAAGCAGTAAAGCCAAGACTCCAAGGACAAACATCAGATCACATCATTTAAAAATATTAAATAATATGGTACATTTAAAAGTACATTACTTTTATTAACTTATTAAACATTACTAACTAAATACGTTAAATTATATTAAAGTAGAAACTAAAAAGGCTAAATATCTGCAGATATATCAGTCAACCAATAAACAAAACCTTAAAAACAAAAGGTTTAGGAAAGAGCAACATAACCCAAAATTACATTTTACCATTGGACTTCAAAATTGTTCACAATCATATATTGATACACAACTGAAAATGTACAAACGGCAAATATCAAATAAAACTAAATAAAAACAAGATCCCTTATAAGCAAAAATATAAAAGCAAAGTGGTGTCCAAGTGCAAAACATTTGCAGATGGTATTTCGCTTTGTATTTTCACACACTAAGAAAGAACAGGAAGCGAGAAAATCTACCGGCTGGCATCACACATCCAGCTCTCACGAATACAAGAGCTTCGAGAAGGTGAGACTGTTTTTACATGTCAAAGCGTTCATTTCTCTCCCACAATCACACTCAGCACACTCGTTCCCTTTTCACCAAATCTCGCTCTCCATGCCATTCGCTCATTCCCTAGAGCGCCGTCTGACCTCTTTCTACTGAACTGCTCTGATATGAGTGCCACATTTTCCATAACAGGGACGAGGCTCAGCCCAGATCCAGGACAATGTTATGGGAACTGCTCTTCTGACAGCAGCCGCTCGGGCGGTGGGCACAATTACACCATCGACTCTCGCCCGCACCACAATGACTCAAACTTCCTTTAAACTTGATCCGATCAATAATAAATAGCTTGAATTAAAAATTGAACGGCTCAACTGAACGGAAAAGAAATCCCTCGCTCTTATATAAGAGAAAGTTTGAGGGCTGGAAGCTGCTTTTCTGAACCCGTATAACCCCGAGTAACCGCAGAACTGGCAGCACAAGCGGCTTCCTGTGAAGCTGTGATCAGGTGGCACGCTCTAATTACGCACTCGGAGGAGACATGTCTTAGTCATGGCTGTTGAGTTGGCCTGTAGCTCTGGAGAGAACAACCTCGCGCTGAAACCGCCTTTAATTATGCCCAGAGGTTCGACCCAGAGTAACCTTACATTAACCGCTGTGCAGCTTTCGGAAAACAGGTCAGCTTCACCACCTGTCTGAGATGGCCCTTGTGCACACGGAAGACAGCAGTTACCGAGGACGTTGAGCTGTTTGACATCACCATGCGCTTCCTCTCAATTCCTAAGCCGGCAGGCAGGTTAAATCTCACATTAAAACTGCCAAGACACTGGCTCCATTCCAAAATCTAGTGAACCGACTAGGTGTCACACATTAGTGCTTCCACAGCAAGAGGAGCATGAAGTCTTTTAAAATGATTTGTTTCTGATCAGTTCTTTGGCAACAAACAACTCTTGGAGAATACACAGCAACTTTATATCTGTGCTATAATGTTGAGAGACATCTATAGTTTAACAATCATTCCTCATATTAGTTTGTGTTGTCATCTTACCAGCATCACCACCACCAGCATTACTACTACTACTACTACTACTAACAACACTGCTACTACAAGTACACAAACACAAATAACAACCACAATAAACTATTTTATATAGAGCCTTTAAAAGTAGCACTTTACATATATAAAGTAGGTAAAAGACACAATGACACATGCTTAAAAGCTAGTCAAAAAACAAAGCCGAAATAATAAAAACAAAGAAATATTTTAAATCACATAAAACTAATTTAATAAAAGCTCTAAAAAAGGAGGTTTTAAGTGATGATTGAAAACTGCAAGGATTCTGCATTCTGAACATCAGAGGGCAGAGATTTCCACAATTTGAGGGCCAATAAAGAGAATCTACAGTTAAAAGACCAGCATCAGACGAGTGTAAAGTACTTGCAGGGGTGTAAGGGATTAAATGCTTAGACAAATATTGCAGCGCAAGATCATTCAAGGCCTTATAAGTTGGCATAGGTATTTTAAAATCAATTTGAAAACTGACAGGAAGCCAGTGAAATGTTTCCTCCTAGGACTGCATTTTTGAAACAAAAGGAAATAAGACAGGCGACGAAGGCATGAACAGCAGCCTGAACATGCAGCTGGCACTGATGTCCTGTCACAGGAAGAGAAGCAGCAGCTGAGAGGGGTGAAGTCTAGAGAGGCGCTTCTTGTATCTTAGAGAGTGTTTGACCGATTTTAATGAAGTGACCGGACATTTTTTGTATGAATGAAAACTGTCATATAATGCAACTGTTTCAATAAAACTGTGCTCTATAAAAATACAATTGCATTATAAAAAAACATGCTAGTGCGTAATAAACATTTTATATAATCTAATGCTCCAATGTTTATTTTGTATACATTTCAGATCATTTCTATTATTTGTATAAAGTAATTAACATTGGAAGTGATGACAAAAGAGGCAAAACTTGCACTTGAGAGAAGGCCTTAAGCTAGAAGTTAATGTTGCATTGAAATATCAAATTGAACTTCTATTATATTCTCTGCACTTCAGGGCAATAATCTCGCTCCTAACAAGATTGCATTTTTAGGTCCCTGTCTTTTGTCATGTAAATGATCAGCTATTAAAAGCAAATATAAGATTTATTTTAAGTCGAAATGGAAAACACTTAAAGGGTGTTTACATGCCACGTTTTATTGTTGCACTAAGAATTTACCTTAATTTAGAAAATTTCAAAAGTAAATAGAGCAAACAATATGGATTTAGTAAACTGGAATACAAATAAATATCAATATACTATTACAGATTGAAGAGCAATACCTTCACTTACACGTACATTATCAGCCAGGGTTGCCAAGTCTGCAGTTTTTCCACGAAACGGAGCTACTTTTTAAACACTTGCCATGGGCTATTTCATTAAATTCCAAGGGTTTAAAGAAATTATTTTGCTAATATATTTAACAGAAAAGATTGCATTGAAATAACTTGCTCTATTAGAAAAAAAAAACTATTACAAAATTATGTTTATGCACACTTTTGTGAGGTCCAGGGGATAGAATGTAGTATCTGGTTGTGTGGCTGCTCTCATTTTCACAATAAATAATTGGCAGAACTTTGCAGAATTGTTGCTAAATAACTAAAAAGTATAAAAGCCTACAGAATATCATTCAATAATTACAAGTTAATTAGAAATATCACAAATTATTATTTTAGATTTTTCTTTTTAAATATCTATAATTAAAATAAATTTCACAAGTTTGAGGTTCAATTTAGGGCCGAATGATACTGTGAAAATATGCAATATGCAGTATCATTGTGGAGTACTGTGATAAAGATGTTTCTTGTGATATTCTCGGAGAAATGCTATTTGTAATAGCTTTGGATATTTATTGTACACATAAAAATCAATGTAATTAAATAGAGATTTTCTATGCATGATTTTCACCACAGTAACATTTTTTTGTTCAGTTTAGTTTCATTTCACCAGAGTTGTTCTGTTTTCAATTGGATGGTACATGCAGTCACACGTGAAACACTATGCCAGCTGTGCTCAGTCTTAAGGGAAGATGACTGTGTATTTTTGTAAAAATGTCATTGATGTAAAACATGCATACTTCACATGGAAGTGGCATATTTGAGTTTTGGTTTTGCTGGAGAAGCTTGATTGGCCCGTATGCTAATTTTGATGTGAAAACCTGGCAACCTTGATACTACTAACGCAGACTGACATTTCACAGGACGTGTCAAAGTGGGCTACAGTCAGCATTATTTCTCTCCGCAGTAGACACCACGTATGGGGAGACAATTATGTTACTGCTCGTAGAGTGAGAAAAATATTATAGCGTGAAAGTCTTTGAGGATGTGGGTGTGTGTATAAGTGAGAAAAATAGTGGAAAGATTGAGAGTTATGTGTGAGAGAGAAAGACAGAGCATGTACAAGAGAGAGAGAGAGGGAGAGGAAAAATAGGGCAGAGCATGAAAAGAAAACGCTGCATACCTCTCAGCGTTGGCGGTAGCTCTCTTGGGGAAAGTGGATCCTGGTACAACTATTAAGCCTCACTACACTTGCCCGACACACACTCAATAAAAAATGAGCCCCGTTTCTTTGTGTTATTCAAAGTTAACCCAGTAAGTGGGGGAGAGGGGGATGGATACAAATGGAATCAAGGCCTCATCATTACCAACACCATTATGGTAATGGGCCAGTGCTGCTGGGCACAGAGAGATGGAGACGCTGGAGAAAAATGAGGGAGCGAGCAGGATAAAAAGCATGCACTCATGTGAGACTACGATGTAGGTCACTTTGCACCACAGTGCTGGTGAGTCACAGGCCTAGATCAGAACATCAGTCTGGTGATTCATCCACCTCAAGCCCCGCCTCTTCTCTCCTATTGGTCAATGAGAACATGATTGACCGCTTTTCTCCCCAGTAGCCACCTATTTTAGTTGGGCAAGTGGTGAAAAAGTTTATTTATACACACTGCGCTGGTATCCAGTCTCACAGGCTTTTATACACTTAAGAGAAGAGAGAAATACCCTTATATATATTTGATATATTAATAAAAGCAAATCTACAAACATAGAGCATCTCATGCATACACAGAGACGTAGGATTGGATTTACAAAAACAACAACATCAAAACAGAATAAAAAAAACTGATAAGATTTTATGTGCATTTATCGACCACCAGTGGCCTCAGACTTCTAAGACGGCTATAAAAATAGTTATTTCATTTTTTTCTTGAACCAGCATTCATACCATCTTTGAAAATCTAGTTCGAAAACCTCATTTTCAAAACTCCAAACCTAAAAAAATTGTTTAAATTATAATTCTACAGCTCTAAATACACTTTCATGAATAATTGCTAAAATAAAGAAAACAAAATGAAAACATCAGACATCTGAAACTTTTCTGAAGACAGCATTCCTCAAAAATGTATTTATATAAATCACCACCTTCAAATCTATATTTATGCTTTTCCTCCAATATTTCAGTCATTATGAACAGTGAGCTCGCTCTGCCTGGTACAGCGTTTTATCAGCTGGTATGTCTGAACTCCACCTTTAGCATTCCTGGCCTCTGTTAACATCCCATTGACAGACTTGAACATTCCTCCAAACAAACTGCATTTTAGAAAAAGAATGCAACGTTTGCAAGTATGGGGCAGGCAAATATATACATGCTTTGCTCATCCTTTATTTGTTCCAAACATGTTTTTTGTTTTGTTGATCACAAAAGAAGCTATTTAGAAGAATGCTGGGAACATGTAACCACTGACTTCAATAGTCTTTGTTGTTCTTACTCTGGTGGCCAATGGTTACAGGTTTCCAACATTCATCAAAATATCTTCTTTTATAATCAATAGAGGCACCACGGTGGCGTAGTGAGTAGCACGTTCACCTCACAGCAAGAAGGTCGCTGGTTCGAGCCCTGGCTGGGTCAGTTGGCATTTCTGTGTGGAGTTTGCATGTTCTCCATGTGGTTGCGTGGGTTTCCTCCGGGTGCTTCGGTTTCCCCCACAAGTCCAAAGACATGTGGTATAGGTGAATTGGGTAGGCTAAATTGTATGTAGTGTATGAGTGTGTATGGATGAGAAGGTGGCAGCTGGAAGGGCATCTGCTGCGTAAAACAAATGCTGGATAAGTTGGCAGATCATTCCGCTGTGGCGACCCCGGATAACTAAAGGGACTTAGCCGACAAGAAAATGAATGAATAATCAATGGAACTCAAATAGTTTGAAACAAGTCAAGGATGAGTAGATTTTTGGGTGAACTATCCCTTTAACATATACACAAAAAGTATGCCCAAAATTTCAATCAAACACTTGTATATAAATTTGAAAAACACTATAAATTAAAGCAGACTGGACGCAAAATACATTCTTAAAACAAACGCATATTCAGACAGTGAGGCAGTATGTTTATTTGTGGACACGTTCCACAGGGACAGTCAGGTACGTCATCATTTGGCTCAAATGTGGGACAGATCTGAGAGCGGTTCAAAGTTCCTTTGGTCAAACACTGACTGCAGAACCAGCATAATTAAATGGGAAAAGGGGGATAAGCAGTGACCAGAATCAAAGTTTATTTGCCAACACCTCAAGTTTCTCAAGAACTTTAGCTATCGATTGCTCGATCCTGAGGAATTCACTGATTCAGAGAAGTGACTAGCGCAGCACAAACGGCTTGACAGTGCTGGCAGGTCAGACTCCATCTTGCGACACTGTAATGACCACAACTGCAAACATCTTAAGTAGAACACAGATGTGTGTAATGCCCTCCTCAACAGGATCACTCTTTTAGGCAATATACCAAGCAGCTCTCAGATGCCAGCCTATAAGCAAAGATCTTGTGCTCTTATTGACGAGTCACTGTTTACACAGCACACAACGGGTCATGAGAACAGCATTTGCCCACAAACCAGTCCTGTTGTTCAATTAATAAAGTCTTCTGTAATCTTTACTGTATAAAACAGCTTTCATTGAGCTTTCACAGTGCTCAGAGAGCAATTCAAACTTCATTCAGCTCAAACACAGGCTCTTTGTGTGGCATTCAGTCAGATGCTGAATGGACTGAATGGTATGGTGAGGCCGCACGGCATTTATTGTTCATTTATAAATTAGCTAATTGCAGGTACTTCAAAACCATACGCCATGACAGGCGTGTGACACACAGAGATCACAGTGGAGATGCGTATGAAATTTTTTTTTGTGGGAAACAATTATAATATGATTATGATTGTGGGAAACAATTATATAACATTATATTTGGAGGCAAAAAAGCCCCGTGTTTGAGAGAAGTCAGTCAGCCATGCAGGTATTGAGGTTAACATTTATAAATGTAACGTTTATTTCTACATTAAGTGACATTAGTTCATCTACTATGAACATGCATGACCACATAATATATATCAGCTAACATTAACATTGTGCATATTGAAATAGAAGTAAATGCAAGCAAGCGTCAGTTAGAACAAGTTTAAAGCATCCACAACGTCAGCATGTCATTGCTTTCCATGGTTAAGCTTTTTATAGCCGTCATTTCTATAACTTGATTATGACTGTATAAGCTAAAAAAAGGCCATTATGTAAACCTACAAATTACATAAAAAGCATGCTAACACAAACAAATGTTGCTGAAACGAACATGTATTTTTGTGGTAGGGCCGGTATAAATATTGGCAGCGTTTGTACAATAATCCCAATTGGGCCAGGAGTAATTTTTTTATTTAAAAATCACTACTTTGCCCTAGATTTGTGCTCATTTCTAAAATAGCACCCTCATAATAAATAATTGAGACTTGTCTAAATGCACTGTCCCATACAAGCATTCATTTTGACAGTATAGATGAAACGCAATCCGTGCCAGCCTCGCTCCTAGACGTAAATACCAGCTGGAACATCAGCGAACGGCTGATGAGGTCCAGCTCTTCTAGCGAGCCCATGGTGGCATGTAACAGTGCAGAGAAGCAGTGCCCTTTCATCACAGCAGCTGAACTCAGCAGGGTGAAGCGCAAACTCTTGCCAGGGCTCTTTGTGGTCAAAACCAAGAGGTAGCAATTTTCCAATTAAGCCACATTTTTATGGGTTCCTTGGACAGCAGAGGGAAAAGGAAAGTCCTAAAAGCAAACAAATAAGTGTGGTGCAGCACGTGGAGACGAAATTAGCATTTCCCAAAGAGCCTTATTACAGCTGCGTCTCAAGACACGGAACTAAACCAGGCAAATAAAAACATAAAGACAGGCAGAGAGGGAAGAGATTTAATTAGATCAAGGTTAGTAATGAGATTAGCTTTTTGTGAAAATCTTCATGGGCGGAGTTACGTTGAGGGATCTCCGTTAAAAACGGCGCAGGAATCAGGATCTTAAAGGCTTACGGTTTGCCTCTAAATAGCTTGCTTAGAGTCGGCTCTCCAGATACCGATCGCGTTACGTCCCACTGCGCCTTACGCATCTCGACCAACCCTGAACCAGGCTGTCACGCGAGCTGCAAAGCCAAAGAATGCTTTATGATGACAGGCATGCTTAGCATATTGTGGACTTACAAAAGGGCCTAGCGAAGGGGGCCGGCTCAGTCATAGCTGAGGGAACCCCTGATCTGCCACTAATAGCTGCTGACCTACATTCATCCGCAACAGCCCATGCCTCAGTGAACGTGTAGAGAGAGACTCCAAATAAAAGAGGGGCTGTGAGACTGTTAGCGCTAGTTAAGTGCTTTTCTTACACTGCCCATGAAGCCAACCTTTGAATCACTGCAGGGCCCGAGTGGGTCTACAGCAAAAAGAAAAGTGGAAAATATGGATGACAGATAATTGCACAAGCTTAATCGAAGTGTATAAAGAGTTAACACAAAAAAGCTGCCCAGCACAGCAGTTGGGATTAGCCTTTTTATTCAGTGGATTTCACAAATAAAATCTAGATTGAAGCTTGCTGGCCAACGACCAATTAATGAACAGTCAACAAATAAGACACTTTAAATAACACATAAGCTGCTTAATGCTTCATTCTGATTGGTTGATGAACATTCTGTGGTGAGGAATTTTTTTCAGGCAAAAACAATGCTAAAAGTGTTCTGGACAGGTCTCGACTGCATTAGAGTTTTAATGATTTCGCTAAAGGGAATTCTTAGCCCACAAAAACAACTAAAATTCAATTCAATTCATCTTTCCTCCTATAGCACTTTTACAATGTAGACTGTGTCAAAGCAGCCTAAAATAAAATTTCTAGTAAATTGAGACTGAAACTGTGTCAGTCCAGTTTTCAGAGTTTAAGTTCAGTTTATTTCAATTCGGTGGTTTAATTTTCACTACCTAAAGTCCAAACACTGAAGAGCAAATCCATCGATGTGTAGCTCCACAAGCAAGCCAGTGGCAATATGCCACTAATACGCTGAACAATTGAAAAAAAATAAATAAATAAATAAACATTAGAAAACAAAATAAAATAATCAATGTGCTTGGTTTTGCAAAATTATGTTGGTCAACTGAACACACATAGCCTATTTTTCCTACACTTGCATACAAATGTGTACACACAAACAGAAATGCATGGTTAGCGCTGCTCTGATGATTTAATAATAAAAAACAACGCAGCCGCAGTCGCATTCCCCTCAAAAAATTTTACTACACGTCACAACAACACGTAGCGCAAGCTCTGTGATTGGTTGGTTTTGTAGTGCTGACGAGCGTGGGAGGGGGTAAGCTGCGTGAACCCGTTGGAGCCAGTGTCGAGTCCTGTAAAGGAGCTCCAGATAGAAACTGTTGTTTTGTGTTTACCTTATGATTAATGTTGTCGTACATTCGCTGGCTCCCACCTCTAAATGAGTGAGTTTTAGCTAATTGTACATTAAGGTAGCCTTCAGAAAAAAACAAAACACCAGCGAAGAAACACAACACAGAGGAACATAAAAACCTACTGCCAGCTAGCGATTCAGATGTGCTATTGCAGAGCAACACAAACAGTGCACAGAAGTATAAATGCATTGCAATGCATTACCTCCAAGCCATTGAATTATTAGGCAAGGCAAGTTTATTTATATAGCACATTTCATACACAGTGGCAATTCAAAGTGCTTTACATAAACAGGAATAAAATTTAAGTATAAGAAAATAAAAACAAATAATAAAAAACAGATAAAAACAGATTAAAATGAGTTAAGACAAGTTATAAAAGAATGAAAAGAAAAGAAAGACACAATAGTGTGATCTGTCGGACGTAGCACAGTGCTCATTCAGCAAAGGCACAGCTAAACAGATGTGTTTTCAGTCTTGATTTGAATGTGCCTAATGTTGGAGCACATCTAATCATTTCTGGAAGCTGATTCCAGCAGCGAGGGGCATAATAGCTGAAAGCAGATTCACCCTGCTTTGACTGAACTCTTGGAATTTCTAGTTTATGTGATCCTAAAGATCTGAGTGATCTGTTAGGTTTGTATTCAGTGAGCATATTAAAAAATAATGCGTATATCATTTTCTAATAATTCACTGGTCTATCATCAATTTATTACTACATATGAAAACATTATTACCAAAATGTTAAAACATTAATGCTGATGTTTTAAATCCACATATAATGCTATTCTGCAAAGTGTTGCATCCCCAAAACATCAAAGCATCCGTGATTTCACTTTTAGAGGCTGTTCTCATACTGTATAATAACAGCACATCTTTCTCAGCTGCTCCAGCAAACAAACGCAATTAAGAAAACCCATCGGTATGGATTTGTGCAGATAACGGATAGTTGGAACATTCGGTTATCAATGACTATTAATTTGCCAAACCAATCAATAGGTCACCCTCTAGTTGGGATGTATTAGGAGGGTGTAAAAGTCATTTGTGTCCGAAAAACACTATGTTTGATTTGTCCACATTACAACTTAAATTGCTACTGAAAATTTAAAATATTTCTTTGTCTACACAAGTTGGGCCAATATTTTGATGATATTTCCATGACAAAAACAATCATTGTTGCATTTTACTAAAAAAGTAAAAATAAATAAAAATACGATATTACAATGATTGTTTACATTTTCAAACATTAAATGTTCAAGCTTTAAATAAAAGAGGTCTGCAGGAAGACGCATAAGTACATTGTGGGTCCAATGCTTCACTCTAGAACATACAACACAAATATTTTATTGTATTGCAGTATTAATATAGCTTGTGATACACTTAATTACACTTAACAGTTACAATTATTAACTGTGGGTATAATTCAATTAACAGTACAACCCTGCATGCAACATTCATGAAGAATGGCAACAATTCTTTGCAAACTAAAGCTCTTGGACTGGGAGATAATAAAAGAGAGAAAGAAAGCTGAGAGGGCAGGGAAGCAAAGCAGCAGGTAAAGGAAATCAAACTAGGTCAAATGTCAGACGCTGTGGAAGTGGGATTAGAGAGTTGTTTAGTTTGACTGGTTGTCAAGGATCCATTTACAGTGTCTTTATAGCTGTTCGACCCAACAAACGGCCCTTCATCTTGTCAAACGCATCTTACAGAAGATTATAAAATGCTAGATGTGCATTAGCGCAAACTGCATCCATATCTTTGGCCCTTTTCCAGCAACAAGTGTATCAATTAACACTAAGAGGCAGCTTCATCATTTAACGTTTTTGTCTTTTTTTAAGCGATGAAGCAAAGACCATCAGGCACCAGGAGTTATTTCTCCCATCAGTAAGATGTAGATAATCACAAGACGAGTAGAGTAGTGGTTCCCACAACTCTATTAACTGTACGCGCCTCATTAAGCCACTATATTCATTTGCGGCGCCCAACAGAATTCATTCTGATAATTAACAATCCAGCGAGTGAAGAAAGCGCAAGCTTCGCAGGATGGAGTGGTCCATTTCGCACCCTAGCTGGAGGAATAATTCAGCCACGACGATGTTTAATACACTGACTCTGAAGATCTCACTGGGGGAAAAATGAAATGACAGAATGAAGCTGTGCACACAAAGCCATTATTTTATCTCACCGTCACGTTGGGGAAGTTGAGACGTGATCCATAAAACTAAATTCTGATGCATGAATTATGCTGTTATGTGAAACTAAGCAAAAACTGAAAGGCCATCTGGGAGATCCAAGACTAGACAAAAAAAAACCCTGCTGGACATAAGACATGCTTATTTGGTTCCTTTTAACCTTGCCCAGCCCAATGGTCTCTATGAGGCGCTGGCCAACCCCTTCCCAACGGGCCCCTCAGCAGAGCAGGTTTCAGCCCCTGGGCCTCCCTTATTTTTATTGCCTGTGTTTATAGCTGGTCTTGGTTTCTCTTTCTGCCCTCTTTTGCTTGACATTTTACGGCGTGCAATATAAGAGACGCCCTCCACCCCCCTCTGTCTGAGTTTTTAAGTACCTCGTCCACAAATTCTTTTTTTCTGTGCCGAAATCCGGCCCTCAGGAATTCACTTGATGTCACTGGCCATCAGGAAACACCACAATGGGTCAAGCGCAGTCTTTTGAAACCGATCGTGCACAGCTGGACAACATTCATCTTCTGCAACTTTAAAAAAGACTTTTGTGCTTATCGCTCTTATTTCTACACACATTATCAATGGCTGTCGACACAAAAGCGATCAAATCGAGTCTCAGCACTCAATTTAGGCATTTGGAAGTAAAACAGATGTATGGCCATCCATCTGTAATCAAGATAATCACTCCTGAGTCAAAGAGCATATGAAGCATGGGCAGAATGGCTTAGACAGCTTTAGCTTCAGCCCGAAATCTGTCAATGCATTTGGGCATAGCGCCCTTCAAATCCGCCTTAGCACTACATAAATAGAGCTACCCACTCCATCCATGCTTCCGTAAACTGTGTTGAGTCTACAAAAAGTACAGAAATACGTCGATATAATAATATTACAAATAGGCTACAGACTACCAAGCAATCAGAATACTCAAACCTGAGGTTCAAGTGAAGAATTTGCCATCTCTGCCCTCATTAACCTTCTCATGTGCTCACGATTTCTACCACCATAAAGAAATGCGGCAAAACCTGATAGCACATGACTAAGAAGAGATCTAATGTATGAAATGTGCTTGCGGTTTACAGCACATGGCGGCACTTTAAAGCCAGCAACAGCCATTACAGCTGGAGGGCTGCACATCTGATTTGGAAGGGCGCCATGTATTGCAAAATCCTGCCCTATGGCCTTGTGCAGGTATAAACCTCCCTGTTCTCCACCGCCATGATTACAGAGCAGCTCGGCTAATGTTCAGCCTTCGGGTAAAAGTTGTCTCTCTGATGTGAAACTTTAAGACACCAGACGGGTGATATTTAGAGTGCCGTGTACCCAACATGCACATCTGACTATTAACCTGTCGAGGGTCATTTCTTGGCACTAAACTGATACTGATCACCTCTGTCATTTATGATACACGGACCACTCCATCAGAGACTAAGGCTTGACCTTTCAGAATGAATCAGAGATGTCCCTTGGTGTGTTTCCTTTTTTTTTTATTATTAATGTGCCTTACAAGAAAGAAAAACGCATTTACAGATTTACAAAAGATTACCTTGTCAGTGTTTTTAAATCATTGTTTATACATTAACTTTATGTGAGAGGGTTGCAGGTGAAACGAAAAAATAATAATAATAACAATAAATGAATAAATAAAAAGGGCGCCATGGTGGCGTAGTAAGTAGCACGTTCGCCTCACAGCAAGAAGGTCGCTGGTTCGAGCCTCAGCTGGGTCAGTTGGCATTTCTGTGTAGAGTTTGCATGTTCTCCCCATGGTTGCGTGGGTTTCCTCCGGGTGCTCCGTTTTCCCCCACAAGTCCAAAGACATGTGGTACAGGTGAATTAGGTTGGCTAAAATTGTCTGTAGTGTATTAGTGTGTATGGATGTTTCCCAGAGATGGGTTGCAGTTAGAAGGGCATCCGCTGCGTGAAACAAATGCTGGTTAAGCTGGCGGTTCATTCCGCTATGGCGACCAAGGAATAATAAAGGGACTAAACTGAAAAGAAAATGAATGAATGAATGAATGAATAAATGAAAAAACGTATCAAGAAAATTAGCTATTCAAGTCTGAACCTTATGTAACCAATATAAACTAATAGATTAAAATAATTTGCCAACACATGTCTCATTTTACAAATAACCTAAATGACCTTACTGTAATTAGGCCTGTCACTATAGATTAATCATCCTATCGTGGTCAATCTAACTGCAAATATTTAAAGTTGGCCTATTCTTGCCTAAATGAGGGAACCTATGTTATATTACATTAAGCAAATGTTTTTTTTTTAAGTAAATCATAAACTTACAGCTTTTAAGTAAATCATAAACTTAATCCTATTTTACTCACTGATTTACTTGGTATGTAAAGCAATTACAAACTAAAACAGTGTGAGATTAACATTTAAGTCATCAACTGCAATTATTTGTATAGCAATTAACCACCATCACATAAACCATGATCGTAATAACCTTAAAACAAAAGTACAATTACATGAAACTAAAGTACAACCACGTTAATATCACCCTGTACTTAACTGTATAATTGCACAGTAACATCTACACCACACAATGAAGTGCAACCAATAATTTTTACTTTTTAAAAGCAAACGTATTCCATTATACATGGCATCCCTAACTATAACAAGTACAAATCCATGCTACATGACTACCAGGCTTTGAAGCACTATGCTTTCATTCAGGTTCCTTTCCAATCATTGTTTTAGGCACTAAACAGGCCCTTGAAAACATAAATACATGCAGTTTAGCTGCGCTTTTCAGAGTCCAGGCCACAGCCATTCATGGTACACCACCAGCTGGTCACAATTGTGTATGCCTCAGCCTCCCCCCAAATCCACATGGCACAGATGTGTGTGTGTGTTTGCTGTTTATCCGCCTGGATGTGTGCTGCCAGAGTGCCAGCAGGCCCAGTATCTATTGCAAGTCCTGCTCTGTATTTAAGGTTAAAAGAAATAAACACTCGGTCAGCCAGCCAAAACCACAGCAACACAAGCGCGACTCTTGCCAACAAGGGCCACTGGCAAAATGCAAACTAGCAGCTCTCGCATTCGCTGTTCAGAAGCAGGCCTGCCACGCTGTCTGGAGATTAGTAAGTCTCGGTTAACCAATGGACTCTCTCAAACTCCTCTAATTCTCCCCTCATTCTACAGGAATCCCTTTTTTCCACTCTCCATCCCCTCCCAGCTGCAACCGGGCTGGGCTATTGCTCCCACCGGCACGGCACTGTTCATGGGAAACAATAAAACGCCACATGCATTTCCTTAGTTAGGGCTTCCATGCTGCAGCTCCATGCGAGACTCATCAAGCCGCCGATAAAACACCATAGACGCTTGACTGGCTGGCATTCACATTTTTATGCAAATTAGCAATGCACTGATAAGACAGTTATTATTCCCATGTTATGGCAGATAATAAAATTCTGCATATATTTAAAAAATAGAAGATGCTACAGACTATATTTTTATGCTACAGTTTAGATGTCACAATTTTGTGACGTGTAGTATTTAAGCCCACCATTAAAAAAAATACTTGTTTTAATTTAGACTTTGCAGAGGTGACCTTGTATGCAATAAAGAAGACATAAGCTCGCACTGATAAACATTCACTGATTTGTATAATATTAGTTTCATCATACCATGCATCCATAATGCATTTTTAGGCATATATGAAGAAGAAGAAAAAAGTACTTGAGTTATGCAAAGACAAACATGCAATAAAGCTGTGGTAACCTGTTAGTATAAGATATAGAACGTGCATTTAAAAACCATGCCTGCCAGCATAAATCGACAATTTCTACATATTAAAAGTTCTCTTAGAGCAAATCTGAGTCATGTGACATGAAATGACACAAGACTGCTATGCAAATTATTGGCTATCGATACATCTCACCAATGTCTGACATTGAAGTACTCACTAAAATACGGTCCATGTCACACTTAGGGCTGCACAATATTGGAAAAATGTAACACTGCAATATTTGTTTATTCCGAATACAATTTCACTATAGAGGAGTTGAATAACTGTTTGAAAATAATTTATTATTTTAGATTGATTGGGAAGATTCTGTAGGGGAGTACATAAAATACAATCTACAAGCACAGAGAAATTCAATAAAGAAAAAGATACAAATAAAAAAATTTGGATTTATTAATAAAGTGCTTTATTGATTTCTGAGCAGCCCCACTGTATTGAGCTACACAGTAATTGAATAATCAAATGTAAAATAATACTGCATAGTCTTCTTTTTATAAACAATCCAATAAAATGTATTGCTGTTCATTTGTAAAAGGTACAAATGGTACAATTTCTTATGCCTGAATGCCTTTTAAAACCCTCACACAGTCACAGGCCTCAAAAACGCTTGCAAAATAATAAATAATCCAGACTCAACATTGCATATACTTGTGATGTAACTACTGCGAATGATCACATTGCGATATCGATACTGAAACGATATATTGTGCAGCCCTACTATCAAACATGGCTAAGTTTGCCATTTCACTTCAATTTATCCAAATTCAGCAAGTTTATTTTCTTAAATCTCATAGGTGGTAATCTTTCAAGAATCTCACACCATTCACACTCCTCAAGGAAACAGCACTACACGGTTATGCAAATAACAACTGCAAAAAGATGCGCTATGTGCATTACCAGCATGTTTACAAGAGATCTAGCTCTCGGTTAAAACAAAAGAGCTACGTTGGAATGTCGCAAGGAGGCTGGTGAATAGAAAGTTAACAATCTTTTAGTGGGGGAGGAACAGCAGAGAGATCCGACCGCCTGCTTTCATTCTGCTGGGTCCCAGGCAGCCTTCAGAATGATGGAGAGCTTTTCAAACACACTGTGATGGATGCCTCCCTGAGACACGGAGCGCCATAGCCTCTCACTGCATGGAGGTAGCAGGGCCTTGAGGTCAGCGAGGTAAAGGCTTAATCCGCTCCTGATGGCCATGAAGGTGCTCATGTTTGGAGGCCACGGAGAGCCAATCACACGGCACGCTTCAGAAGCAGGCAAGATAATACACATAAGTACTAGAGAAAATGCAACACTACAGCCCACTTCACTTGAAGTGTCACTTAAAGGAACACACTTTGGAAACATCTATTATTCAAAGACTCGAGATCTTATGCAAGACTCGTGACTTTTGGTCTTCAAAACACTGCAGTCTGGCTTTAATTATTCTGAGGATTATCTTGAAAAAGCAATGCAACTCATTGGTCTTCAGTCTATGGCCCCCAAGAGCCTTTCAAAGCTTTGTGATTTACTCTGGAAAGTGGAAACTATGATGTGTTTAAAAAAAAAGAAAGAAAAAAAAGCATGCTTACTCCCAACCCATATATGCCACTTAAATCTCAGGGTTGCAAAAATATCATGAGTCATTCGAAATATCGTCTTGGATTAAAAGCAAAGCACAACATACAATCAAGTCTACAAAAATGAAAAGACAACAACTGGACCATATTTCATCCAAACATGACATTTACTCTGGATCTTAATAGATTAGCTCACCCAAAAAAATACTGGCCATTATGTAGGTCCAAACCTCAGAGACCTTCAGTTGTCAATGAAATACAAATTAAGATATTTTAGATGAAATAGGAGTTTCCAGACCCTCCATAGCCAGCAATGTTTCTGGTTTGTTCAAAGTCCAAAAATGTATGAAATAATATCCTCATAACAAACCAAATGCCTTCACGGTTAAATCGCAATATTATAGCTAGCTACTGGAAAACATTTGTGCACACAAAGTTTAATTATTCAACAGTTCCCTCTTCAGTGTCAATAATGTGTGCATTCCATGATGGCAAGTGATCAGTTTTGATGTTGGTTTTTGGATTTGTTCATAACTTTCAACAAGTTGGGACATTTGCTCTCTGTCTATGTAGGATGAGGGAGCTCTCAGATTTCACCTAAAATATCTTATTTTGTCTACTTAAGACATTTCTCTGGGGTTTGGAACAACACGAGGGCGAGTTATTAATGGCAATTTTCATTTTTGGGTCAACCAACCCTAAGAACTTCCACTTATCATTCGTAAATGGCTTCATTTAGATCTGGTCTCCTCAAATCTCTGAGGTCAAGCTGCACATGGACGCACCACTGAGTCTCCTTGCTCTACGTGCCCTTTTCAAGAACCATAAATACTTTGGCTGCTAGGACTGTTCTCCATAAGAAAAGGATGCTGAGCTGCAGAACAAATCATCCCTCAAACAGGCTTACACAAGATTAGCAATGTTGACATGCCCCAACAATCACTGGAGACCATGTTTCCAGACAGACTTTGGCCCCCTGAAATGTCACGCTCGTGTTGCAAACACATACCATACGCTGCGAGAAGATATCACTGATTGCTTGTGGCCTAATAGTATGCATTTGCTATTTTTTCTGGGAAATTATTTACATTACGTTCTCAATATTTAAAGTAAATATTTTTTAGAATTGCTAATACTTTATACAATAAATACTTGGTTAAATTTCCATGTAAAACTAAAATACTTAGGGAAGGCATGTAATCAATGAGATCAATGAGGCCCTTAACCCTTGCAAACGCAGAGGACACCAACAGAAACCACAAACGTGAATCTCCATTTGAAAGATATGTCAAATATTCAGTACACGGTAACTGATGTCATTCATGTGGTTTCATTTCCAAACTCTGCTATGGTGTGTCTGAGATATTGCTTACCATATTTTTGCACTTCTTCCTGTCAGATTTTCACATGACTCAACTAAATATGCAACTATTTAAAATGCATTTTGCATATCTACACTAGGTAGAACGTAGAGTCTTACACAGAAACCACTATGATAACGTACAAAATTAGGTGGTTAAACACACAAACCACAATGCACATAGGAATAACACCAAATGGCATGGGAATAATTCTGAAATGTATTCTAGAATTTTCAATACAGAAGAATTAACACCTAATGTACATAAAAATCCCTGATTTTCAAGCATTCATTTGCAAAAGATATGCTGTTCTGAATGACGAAAAACTCAAAAGCATTATACTACTGAAGTGGTTAAATGCAAAAACCATTACGGTACACTGATTTCCACAACCAGCCAAATCAAAAACAGCTTTCACAAACCTAAAACAAGACAGTGGTTTTAAGGAATGAACTGACACAAAGTAAACGTATAGTGGTCACTGGGGGAAAACTGCCTCAGAAATGACCTCTGACCTCTCAAACCTAAGGAATTTGAACCCACATTCATTTAGGTTGATTGGTTTGTAACTCACTCGAGACAGTATCAATAGAAATGGAAATGCTGTTCCTGAAAGGGTTAACATACATACAGTGTTTGATCTGAGATAGTGGGCATGCTGCATGTATAGCTGACGCCATTATAAAGCAACACTAAAAATAACAGAACTGTTTTATCAATCTATTCACGACAACACCGGCTGGAAATTAACAGACTGATTCTGATTCTGTCACAGCAGCCACTAAGATGTATAATAGGGATATACCAGCTGTCTATGTAGTCAGTTCACTAGGTCTGAGACAACCTACATGTACACATGCAGGAAAATACCCTCACTCATCAGCTGACGTGTAGTTGCCCCTGTAAGAGACCCCCCCCCCCCAAACACTGAGCAGTCGGGGGAGGAACTCCGAATGAAATTGTCCGCATAATGTTAGATCAGAGACTGTGTTAAGGATATAGAAAACAAAAGGCCACCTACAGTGATTCGAGCCGCTCCAGTGAGGGTTCCTGAACCCGCGGGCCGCTCCCGACACGAGGCCTTTATCCGGGATCAAACAGCCGCGGTTCTGGTGGTAGTAATCCATGCTTAAGAACGGGTTCGGGCTAGGGGTCAGTCCCACAACGTCCACGCTCTCGTACATCGTGAAATAAAAGCCAATATTCTCCGAAAGTAAATGTCCTTAAAGTCGAAGCTGTGGGCTCCGAACGTCATATATTATAGGGTTAAAATACGAAGGATCCTCTTATAAAACAATACTGGGAGCGTCTCTTAAAAAACGCGTGCAGAAGAACTTGAAGGCTTTCAGTGTGTTTATGTAAGTCAGTTCAGCAGAAGCTCTCGCTGTCCACCGGGAATGAACTACATTCTTCAGATTTTAAAATCCTGCGCCAGTTGTTGCAACACGGCGTGCTGTTGAAACCGTGGCTCTATATAAGACCCAGTGGTCGACGTGAAACTGCTACATGAGTGCAAGCAGAATCCCGCGCGCAGCCCGTGGAAACGTCCGAGGACTACAGTGGGGAGCGACTGTTTTGAAAAGCTCCCAAACGCCTCCTCGCTCCAATCGAAACGTTGACTAAATATTCGTAACCAGACCGCCGCGTTGACGCATAATTACAGTAAACACGCAGCCGTCCGCATCGATGTGTGTGGATGTGTAAGAGCGCTCGGTCTGCTGAATAATCCCGTTGAAGCGCTGCTCAGACACGGCAGGAACTTGCTCCGGTGTTTCCTAAAGCCTCGAGCTCAAAGTAACGTCTTTAGCATCTCGTGTCGAAGCCCTCGCATGCTTCTGGCAAATATCTCCCTGAAAAACAAAAGCGCTCTTCGACAGGGTAACTCTGG
>CAIGQQ010004433.1:3259991-3312111 GCA_903798035.1 Danio albolineatus | reverse complement strand
AATAAAGGGACTAAGCCGACAAGAAAATGAATGAATGAATATATATATATATATATATATATATGTATGTATTAAAGTGACATTGTATTTTATTATTTTTAACAATAACGTAAAGAAATAAAAAAATATTCTGTATATATAATACTAATACTAAAAAAAAGTAATAATAATAATAATAATAATAATAATAATAATAATTCATTTTATTTGTAAATGACACCTTTCTGGACATCCAAGGTCACCTTACAACAAGCATCAACAGCCACAACAGAATCAAAACAATTAACAAAACGTTGCCAAACAGCATTTTAAAATGCATGTAAGGAGTTGCACATCGAGAGTATAAAATAACATAATAAAAGAAAAGCCTGCTTAAAAAGATGGGTCTTGAGACGAGATTTGAAAGTGGCAAGACTATCACTGCTCCTTAGATCCAGGGGAAGGGAGTACTATAGTCGAGGAGCCACTGAACTAAAAGATCTAGCACCCATTGTGCTTAATCGGTGGTGAGGTGGCACCAAGGAGAAAGAGTTGGCTGATCTAAGAGTGCGAGGAGGAGTATAAATATGGAGAAATATTTATTTTAGTTATTGTATTATTGTTTTATTAATAAATAATAATAATTAATTAATAAAAATGTTTTGAAATTATTTAAAAAGAAAATTTTTATTTAAGAATTACAATTTACAGTTATAATAGTATAAAAGTCTTACCTTAACTAACAAAATACAAATATGCTGCATCAGCTCATTTATTACAGCAGAAATCCTGCCTGCTACATACAAGTATTTCCTCTCTCTCTCTGTGCGTGTTTGTGTGTCTGTCTGTGTGTGTGTGTGTGTGTGGAACGCAGAGCGGGTGGAGGCTCTCACAGCTGGATTGGGAACATCTGTCAATGCAGACTAAAAAATAACCTCTCACACACAAAACACACACACATGCATTCTGTAGCCGTACAGTACAGTACAGTACAGCACTGTCGGCTCCACTACCGGCGCGAATAAGTAGCAAAAGTAGGACTAGAAACATGAAAATGACACCTGGTTGTAATTTCTTCAGTCTGACGAATCAGGTCAAGCGCAAACATGATGTGTGTAACAGTTTACAGCTTCATTTTTGAGTCAAATAAATCATCACAGCTGAGAAAACCTGAAAATGTGAAACAAAAACAGTGGCATTTGTGTGAATGAGCGTTTGTGTAATAACTTGCAGGAATGCTGCGGCTCGCACAGGCCAGAATTACATGTGGAGGCTTCATGCAGCTCAACGTAAATGTTAGGGCGTTTAATTACAGTCATCCTCTCCAATATATGTGTTTATGCTACATAAAGAGCAATTAAACAGCTATCAAACACATCCTAAAGAGCTGGTGGCAGTGGCGGTGGTTTTGGCCACACTTGTGAAGACAAACGCTGATTATGTCACACTCCCACAAACTCTCTTTTGTGGCACACGCGTTTGATAGTAGTTTCCTCGGCAGTGGCTGCTACTGAAAACCTTTAAAAGTCCAATAAAGTTTTTTTCTTCTTGTGAAGAAGTCAGAGTAAACAAACGCAGGAAATCAACACGTGCTAAATCATTCTAAAAATACACCCTCAAATAGGCCTATTAAATCGCTTAAGGAGTTAACGGCAGCAGGCGGCCCCCAGGGGCCCTGATTTACGGGACATTATGTGCGTGTCTGCACGTGTGTGTGGCTGTTTGTATGTGCAAACACTATGTGAATGGCACACTAGCTCCCATCTTTCAGCACTGGAAACAACATTTTGACACACAGTTTTATTTCAATAATAAAACAAACCCTTTATGGCCTAGCAATGGCCTTGTGAAGTGATTTATGGCTGAAAATGGGGATATCGTATAAAAATGTCAATCTGCAAACAGTTTAGAAATAAAAATAAATAAATAAATTTACGCATTAAATAAAATCTGCAATTCAAAATATATGCTAGAAGTTGAATTAGTGACAGCGGTGGCCTTTGACAGGACTTTTTCATAGTTCCTAGAACTTTTCACAGAAGCACTTTTTGAACAGGAACACAGGAACTGGAGGCAACTAAACAAACTTCTACCTTGAAGCAAAGTCTCATCCAGAACAATAGAAACTACTCAAGTCTTCAAAAGTGTAAGTACAGCAAATCCCAGTCATATGAAACACCAGCATGGTATTTTAAAGTGTTACAAGACATGCACATCCAGAAAGCTACTGTGAACATAAATTCACAGCTGCTTTTAATTGCAAAGTTGTGCTCTTTTCTCAAGTTCGATGATATGTAGCACTACAATTTGTAGTAGATAATTTAGTCATCTTTTTTGCAGTTTCATTTCAGTTCTATTTATAAGGTGTTCATACATTGGCAGTAAAAAACATGATTAATATATGAGAATTCTTACGTATAGACCATAACAGGGCTTAAAACGAGACACATGGACACCAATAATACGATTTTCACAGAATTAAGACAATACTCTGATTTAGGGCGTACTCACACTATGTACAGTTCCCTTTAACCGGGCCAAAGCACACTTGTCCCCCCTTCCGTCTCCCCCGACGGCCCGCAATCACATTGCATTCGGGGCTGAGCACGCTTACGTCATCGATGATGCGCTGTTCAGTGTAACAGAAGCGCTCTCTGAGATTTCAGAGGAGATTTCTTTATATCATTATATCGTTTCGGTCGTTTGATATGCAGTGACACACAGTCAAATATTCCGCCGAACAGATCAGCCACTGCGGATAAACAATCATGACGTCCTTGTGCTGCAGGAGTTACTAAAGGCACCGCTGTCGTGCAGTGAGGGGTTTGCGTTTTTATTAATCTATGACAGTTTGCGTTCATTAAACAGTAAGAATGAATAATAAATCCATATGAAACAGTCCCCAAAAGTCACGTCTCCTCTTCAGTTTCGGGCTTAGGCGCGCTTTGCACCCACACTACAAGCGTACCGCACCAAAGCCCAAGTGAACCGCGCTCTCACACTTCTAAAATTATCCAGGAAATGGGCCTGAGCACGGTTCGGATAGCATAGTGTGAGTACGCCCTAAAAGTCTACCACGTAAACAGCTATTTTTGATTACCTTAACCCAATTAAAGTTATAACTGAATGTAACTATGTAACTAATAACATTTTTATGTTTATTTTAGTCGCATTATTGACATGCAGTACAGACATGTAAACACCTTAACGTGTAAACTTTTCACTGCATTTGGCGACTTCCATACACACGGCTGTTTGACACTATTTTCAGCATCAACAGAGTCAGTAAAGGACCACATACACACACACATAGTGAAATGTGGAGGATTTTTTTTCCCATTCGGTATCATTCATTCATTCATTCATTCATTCATTTATTCATTTTCTACCACTTTTCCGGGGCCGGGTCACGGGGGCAGCTGTCTTAGAAGAGAACCTCAGACTTCCCTCTCCCCAGACACTTCCTCCAGCTCCTCTGGGGGATCCCGAGGCGTTCCCAGGCCAGCCGAGAGACATAGTCCCTCCAGCCTGTCCTGGGTCTTCCCTGAGGCCTTCTCCCGGTGGGACATGCCTGGAACAACTCCCTAGGTAGGCATCCAGGACGCATCCGAAACAGATGCCCAAGCCCCATCAGCTGACTTCTCTCGAAGTGGAGGAGCAGCGGCTCTACTTCGAGCTCCTCCAGGGTGTCAGAGCTCCTCACCCTATGCATAAGTGTGCGCCCTGCCACCCTGCGAAGGAAACTCATTTTGGCCGCTAGTATCCGAGATCTTGTTCTTTCAGTCATGACCCAAAGCTCATGACTATAGGTGAGAGTAGGAAAGGAGATTGACCGGTAAATGGAAAGCTTTGCCTTTCGGCTCAGCTCCTTCTTTACCACAACGAACCGGTACATCGACCACATTACTGCTGCCGCTGCACCAATTCGCCTGTCCATCTCACGTTCAGTTACCATTAAAACAACACACTTCCACCAGTCCTTACTTCTTACATACATCCAGTACCTCAGTTTTTTCACTAGGGCGAAATTAAAGTGAAACTGCCAAACTGCCAATAAAATATATATTTTTAAAAATAAAAAAAAGACACCCGAAATTACATGAAACTTCGGTAGAAAATTTGAATAGCCTGGTAACACAACGACGTTAATTGATCAATGTGCTGTAACATATAAAATGGGATCATGAAAGAAACAGTAAAAAATACTCATGTAAACACCATCATATTATTGTCTTTTTCGGATTAAGGCAATTAATTCGATTACTGACGTCCATGTAAATGCAGTCAATGCGTTTTAGGACAAAGAAGATAAGCTATGTTCGTGTTGTAATCAATTGATTATATCCATTGACTAAATCAAGTTCAATTGTAAAATAAGTTTTTGCTGAGCTTATCAGTGAACAATGACTCCATAATAAACTCTGCTCTATATTTGAACGCTTGTGCTGAAGGTTTAATAGAACCGGCTTTACTGACAAAATGTGCATGTTAATCAGCTTAAACGTAAGACATGCGATTAAAACAGCTATAAAGCACTAAATCACTTATGACAGCTTAGTGCTGCATTGACATTGCAACTACCTGCCGGTTATTAAACGATCCACGCTTCCCAAATACTGATGTCCATGCGTTTCGTTTATTGAACACCGTGAAAACTAAAAGATAAACAAATAAACAAACCAAATGTTTACACAAACACAATCAAAAGGACATCAAAATAAACAAATAATATACAAACAATGTTTAGTTTACCGTGTTGGCCTGATAACCAGCAGTAGAATAATCAGGAGCATGTAACTGGTGCCTGCATTGAGATCTCACCATGTTGCCTATACAAACTCTCGCAGGTTAAATCAATCAAGGAAGATCATGTGACCTCCAACTCAAGCCAACCGGAAACAAGGATATTTATAACACAAACATAAACCAATACTCTTTCAAATAATGAAATACAACAAATAATAAACAACCAAAAAATACAAGCTGACCGATCAGTGTCAGCTACAGACTTTGAGAAAGGCAACATGTAAACACAGCTAAAATGAGCTTTCAGTCCGTCCAAGTCTTGTTAGAATAGTTAATAAAACAAAACTATAATCTGTATTGAACTCCAAGTATGTTTTTACGCAATGCATTTCAGAATATTCTTATAGGCATGGGCCGGTATAGGCCGAATTCTGACGGTATGATAACCTTGGATAAAAAATATCACGGTTTCACGGTTGGACCTTATTGTGTTTACTGCTCTAAAATATGTTTTTTAAATGTCTGGCTAAAAAACAAAACCCCTTTCTCCTTTGAACACAATATATTTTATTTTGAGAAACATTTAAAGTATTTTGGAGCAGTAAACATGTCAGGCTAAATAATTCAAGTGAATCATTGACTTCTGCGGTCTTCATTTGTTTCAAAAACACAGATGTTTACCAATTCACCCCTAAAAAAAAAATAAAAATAAAAAAAATAATAAAATAAAATAAAAATAAATAAATCTCACTCATACCTTAGGAACAGTACAGCAGAAATGTTTGGCGGTGTGAAAAACTTGACTTTTCCAAACCGCAGTATACCTTGAAAGCGGTTATCATCCCATGCCTAAATATGACCAAAATTAAATATTTTAGTAGACAGGATAGTTAAGATTGTGTGCATGTTTTGATTTTATAAAACAGTGCCATCACATGCACTTATCTTACTGGTCCTACAATGTCAACTTTGCTACCAGTTATTTTGGTTTATAATGCACAATCCATCTGTTTGTGCTTTGTAAAGACATTTTGATTTCGCATTTTTCCTCACTCTACCTCTCAGAATGAGTAAACCCCACATTTTAAATAATGTTCAATTTCCAATGACATCACCTGTGCCATGTGGACTAGTCTCACAACATCACAAGCTCAATCAATTAACCTTTTATTTTCTCCCCTCACTCGTATCCTATTGCACTTCCATCCATCAGATCACAAACATTATGCAAGCAAGACAGGTCAGAAGCAAACTACAGCACTGAATCAATGAATCTTTGTTTTACGATCAGCAGACACAAACTTTTTTTTTCTTATCCAGACCGGAGCTCGCTGAAGATGCAGATCATATACGAGCACACAAAAGCCTTTTTATGAGTCAGAAGTCAAACCACCTCAGCTGATCCTCTAATTATGGCCACTTCCACTCAGAATAAACCAGCAGGCTAGATATGTGCTATCAACCGGAGTGTGTGAAGACTTTTATATCCTGAGCGTATCAGCGAAAGTGTGCTTTTCACACTCTTACAGTATAAGACGGTAATCAGTTTTGACCTACACACACACACACACACATAAACACAGGCACATGTACATGCGCACACACAAACCTTCATTTCACTGCCAAGTCTCCACGCTTGCCCTCATTTCCGATGCAAGGACTTGTGAAGGTCGAGACTGAGAGCGAGGGATTAGAATAGGAGCAATAAAAGCAGTTACTTTAACAGGCTTTTAGCGACTTGGGAGCGCCATCCTTTTAACAGTGTCACCCTGAGGCCTTTCCCAAAGGCCCCGTAAGAGCCTCCTGTTCTCTGGGGAACTGCAGAGTCTCTCTGCACCTACACTAAAGCTGCTCTCCATCCGGATCCAGCATGATGGAGGACTCCGGGGGTCTCGATGCTAAATGTATTTAATAGTACACGTGACGGGCTTACGGTTGTCAGAACGATGCTTTACTGTGCACTTCAGCATAACTCTCTGTATAATAGCTGCTCTTATGGGTGCTCTTATTAAGAGTTTCTTAACCTATAGGTTAGGAAAGTGTTTGGAAAATGTTCTTGCGTCACGACAAGCCGTGAACCCTAAGCTTATTGCCATTCCTTCCAAGGCGAATGCTCAACAGCCACATTTTAATGAAGCTATAGCGCTTCATATTGAACTTTTTTTATCGTTATTGACAATGGTGTTTGATCAATAAATATCAATACCATTTTATCAGCCCAGCTGTATGCTTTAATTTGATTGTGTGATTTCTTGAAAGGATAGCTCAACCAAAAAGCTCAAATCAGTCATCATTTATTCTACCATCACTTGAACTAACCCTGTTTGAGTTTCTTTATTCCATTGAACACAAAAGACGATATTTTGAAGAAGGCTGAAAAGCAGTTACCCTAACAATTTCCTTAGTATTTGTTTGTCCTACCGCAGATTTCTTAAAAATATCTAGTTGATATCTACATAATGATATTATATAACGGATCATGTACAGAAAATCTATAACCAAATGTAAAACTGTATAGTCTTCATGAAAACTTTTCACAAGTTGATTGTGATGCGGTTAATTGTCATCAGCATCTTAAATCCTTTAAAGTTTTTAATATTTAGACTTTATTTAAAAAAAAAACGTATGTACGTGTATAAAAGTAATAGTTTCTATTATATCCTCTTGGTATCAAATTACACACATATATACAAACAAATTACAGCTTATGTGAGGTGTTTGTAATGCAGCATCTATGAGCGGGACAGCAAATTTGACTTTGCGTTATCTTCTTGCTGCCGTTATCAGGCTTACATTATTTTCTCTGAAAGTCACGAAAACTGCTGTGGACTTCCATTCAATCCAACTGCACATAAAAAAAATTTCATCATACAGAAAACCTTCAAGACACAGACCCCCCCCCCCCCCCCCCCCCCCCACTTCTTGCTTCTCCACGATGGAAATCCAGCATACTCCAGCCTTCGAGCCTCCAGCCTGTCTTTTGAATTGAATTCATAAATGCAGCAAGCATGAAGTGTAAATTAAACATTAAAAGTGTCCAAGACGACAAAAAAAACATTACATGCAATTACTGAGAGACTGTTCAGGGGTGTTAAAACCCAATTCCTGAAGGGCCGCAGCCCTGCAGAGTTTAATTGCAACCCTGCTTCAACACCCCTATCTGTAGGTATCAAACAAGCCTAAAGTACTCAATTAGTTGATCATGCTTGTTTAATTAGGGTTGGAACTAAGCTATGCAGAGCTGCAGCCCTCCTGAGTTTGACACCTGTGGTTTAGATGATGATGAAGATGATGATGATAATGAAGTGTACTGAAATCACCAAATGGCCTTAAACAATCCCTAAATTCCCAACAGAGTGTAACGTTTTCACACATACAAGCACAAATAGCATGTAAACGCATCAACCTTTATCATCGTCATACTCTCTTTTAATACATAATTTTAAAAAGTCATACTTTGAGTAGTATTTACTCTATTTGCACTACATTTTGGGGTTAGCAATGGTACTTTTACTTGAGTAGGATTAAACTTTGAGATGACTGTTCTGAACTGTGGATCCTAGTAAATTATCATCCCAATTGCGAACTCAGTATTGCAGATTTTGCGATGTGACTATTACAGATACACACATTGCGATATCAATGCTGGAAGATATATTGTGCAACCCTAGTGACCAATCTACAACAACAACAGCAAAAACTGCAATGAAATACTACTAATATTACTACTTCTACTACAACTACTACTACTACTACTACTAATAATAATAATAAAGCCATGTGACAATTTCTCAAATTTATAAATAGACCCAACTGCCTGCACAAATACACCCAATGCAAATAAACAACTGAATTCCTGATGTTTAGAAGAGCTGCTGTCATTCAGCTAATAAGACGTAACATGAGTGAGAGAGAAAAGCAAGAAACTCAAAAGCCAAAAGGAAAGATTCCTCAGTGAGAGGCCGCCTGACCCAGGGTGATTTAGGATGCCTGCAGGCGGTGCGGTCGCCACCCTGTCTGCTCACACACAGCGGACACTGCCATCAGTTGATGCCGCCTGAGCCAACAGGAGATGCGCTGCACGCGAGCGGCATATGGTTGCTGGACTGGCCAATGACTCACCAGAAGAAAATGCTGACTAGCCTGAGGACGCATGGCAATACCCAAATACTGAACATCGCTGAAAGAAAAAAAAACGATGCCAAGACGTGTTCTCATCAGATTACAACACATTTTCAAGCTGAGTAGAAAGGGGGTTGTGTGGTTGACACCATGACCCAAACCCAATTTTAAAGAAACTCAGAACTTCTGCGGTGAACTGTTTTTAAAAACATTTGGTGTTACATGGTTTTAAGATAAACTATAGCATGTTGACTAGAAGTCACGCAAGCTTAGACAAGATGTAGTGCCAATGTCGCTTTTTTTTAAACAACATTTTTGTTAAGCATTCACAATACAAGTCTAATGTTGTCACTGCAGAGATCAATGTTGTTATTAAGCAATTTCTGTTGATATTAAGCCACAAATGTTTTCAACAGTGACGATAGATATATATTGATCACTAAATCAGCACATTAAGAATGGTTTCTGAAGGATCATGTGACACTGGAGTAACGATGCTGAAAATTCCTGTACGAAACAAAATAAAATTCCAAAATACATTTATTTAGTTGCAATTATATTTCAAAATATTAACGTGTTTGCTGTTTTTTTACGTCAAACAAACACTGATTTGGTGAGCATAAGACGCTTCTTATAAACAAGAACAAAATCAGCACAGATTATCACAGATTAGTCATTAGCCTTATGTTCAAAATGAAAAACTGGCTTTAGTCAAAGTGGGTTTGAGGTCATTATGTGGCCCATAAATGAGAACATTGCACCAATTTGTATTGGTTTGTTTTTCAAACAATGCAGTTAAAACGTGGTATTAAGATGCTCTTTTGTCAATCCATTCCCTATTGAGCAATATAGTTAAATAAAGACATGAACATGGTCTTAGATGTTTTGATCTAGTCCACTTTTGAGTTTGTCGAAAACTCATTCAAACTAATTGATTCAATCCCCTACTCCTCATTTACTGATCTGACTGTTAATCATTAAATGACATGCTGTTAAAGACTGATAGAATTTAAACTGGTCTGAAATCAAAAGATGGATTTAAAGTTCTGATTTAAACCTAAAACCACATGGTTTGGTGGTCATTTGTGACTACTGATCAGATCCTTAAAAATCCAAAAATTGGACCAAAAAGGCTAAAACACTAAGTGAAAGCCAGGAGTGTAAAACCAGGGAGATCCCCACCTCCTTGTTGTCCAGTCAACCTAAACACAACTTAATACAGGTGTAAATTATATGGATTTTGTGTTCTTTTACAGAGCTTTTTTGTCCTTCGTGGAATTGATATGTTGTATAAAAAGTAGATACTGAAGATGCATAAATGATGTATTTTGTGTACTATCCCTTCAAAAGTTATGTCAAACCCATACAGAGCAGTTAGTAACCACTAAAACATGGAAAATCATATACTGTACATCAGGATAATAAACGTCAGCTGATAACCACCAGCCCAAATATGATGACACACATTTAACACTGGAACTAGTGGTCATTCATCGGAGCGTTCATTTGTATCAAATAGAGATTTTGTCACGTCATTTACATTTTAAGCTTATATAGAACATTTTCGAATTAAAATTTGAACGTGTGTTGTCATATTTTTTGCAAGCCTTTAATTGTTTATGTTACTGCACAGTTACTACACTGATCGCAAAGGTGTGTATTTCCCTTTGTCTGGCAAGCGGGAGAGCAGTGTTAATGTTTTTGGAAGTTTGAAAGACGTGAAAAAGTTTTTGTTAGCAGAAAGTTGCTAGATTACAGTGATGCACAAATTTAAAAGTGCAGGAAAAAGTAGCAAACTCAGAACCCTTTTGCGTTTTGTAATTTTAATAAAATAACAATGTTAGGATGAAATATCCACACACACATTTAGGAAACGTATATTTAGTTTTATATAGTTTCAAAATGACTGCCTCGGGAGTTAAACAGTGTTAAACAGTTTTTCATAAAACATTCTGGGTCAAACTGATGCCTGCAGATCGATGCTGGACTGTGAAATGAATGCAATGAGAGTTAAAGTCAGGTGCAAGCAAACAACATCAGCATGCATCAAATCAGACTGCTCAAAAAAATGACAGCCATGCTGGACTCGGACATGAGCGAAGTGTGACAGTGCGACTGTCATGAGCTCGCTCTACTGCTTCAGGCATCTAGAGAAAGGCAGCCAAGTTAGACACACAGAAATGAGCAGTGACAATTCTCCCAGCATCAAATATACCTGCTCTGCCATCTCCTCAAACAGGCACCAATACACAGGTGTGTTGTATCGGAAGATTGAATGGCTTTTTTTTTAACCTGAGCATCACAGCGAACCACTATGTCGCACATGGCTGGGTTATTACGACAAAAATAAAAAAAACTTTTCAGAAAATCTGACCAATTTAGGCCAAAGACATCAGTTTTTTAAAGGTTAACTTAATAAAATGTAACTACAAAATGTAAATTCAAAGTAATCCATATAACTGTCTTAGATGCTGTTCACATTTCTGTTTGATGCAATTAAAAAATATCTGGTGCGATTGTTCTATTAGTTAATTTTACTAATGATTAAATTAATTTTAATATTCCTACTGAACCTATTAAACAAGCACACCGAGTGTTCTGAAAAGATGGCTCGGCTCATTACTACCAAACTAATTTTGTTGTGGTAATTAAACTTAAATATGAACATAGGACATCTAAAGAAACCCAAAATAAACTACAAGTGTGAGCACACCCTTAATTACAACCATCTTTTGAAGTATCAGATCAGTTAAGTTGAGAATGCTCGCACAGAAGAAATGTTAAGGCAAATACTTTGTCACCTTGGAATTACAAGGTTCTATCTGCATTCTGAATGATTTTGAGATATTGAGCTTCAAAGTTTTTGCATTCCATAGCAAACAGTATGTGTGTAACATTTGTTTTTAAAATAAAAAGTCATAAAATGTAAACAACTTATAAAAAAAACATCCCATAATGTAAATAACTTTTCAAATAATAAGAATATATCAATAACTCAATTTCGAAAAAAATGTCAGATAGAACCTTATAATTCTAAGGTGACGACTTTACAAAATTGTTGTAAAACATGATGTAAGAGAAATTGTTTTTAATGATTTTTGTAGGTAGTATGCATGAATTATGAAAGCAAATATTGTCGAAAATGTAACATGCTGTATTTAGAAATAATACAAAATGAGAAAAGTTTATAATTATTAACATTAAATATTTTCTTAAACCAAACAAACCTTTTCAGCTTTCATTATCATGCATACCTGAAATTTCCAAAACACATTTGAAGTTGTTAGCAGAATTTAGCATTGAATTGCACGGCTCTTCTTTTTTTCTGATTATATATTTTTATTTTGCTTTTTCCAAAGTTAACAATACAGAACATCAAAACTAAGCAGCAAACAAACTAAAGTAAAACACACACACAGTATATAAAAATAAATAAGTAAAATAAAAATAATTAATAAAATTGGAGTAGATTCAGTGTAAACCAATGGAGAAAACTATTTTGTCAAATCAAATCATGTGGTACTGTTTTAATACAATTCAAAAATGGATTCCAAATCTATTTTAATAATTCACCCTTTCCTCGTAAAGAATATGTGATCTTCTCCAGTGGTATACAGTTGCAAACTTCTGAGATACACAGTCCAATTGGTACACCAATTTTCCATTCTAAAGCAATGCATTTTTTAGCTATTGTCCACAACATTTCAGTAAGCTTAATAGCATGATTATGCTGGACGTTTAAATTTATATAACTGCCCAATAAACATATCTCTGGATCCAATGGAAAATCACTTCCATGAATCTGTGATATGATATTGCATATTTGTACCCACAACACTTTCACTTTAGGGCACAACCATGTAGAAATTTCTTTTTTTTTCCCTGTGTAAATAGGCACTTGACCATTGCAACACCTCGTAGCTCGCACCTTTAGCATTGTTTTCTATGTGAAACCTTGGTCGAAAAATTTGCTACTCAAGTTCAAAGAAGTTCAACTGCTATCATACTGTATATGATCTTGCATTTTTCCAATTCCAATGCAAAAACATATTATGTGGGAACTACTCTTTAGAACGTTTAGGCTAATATATATATTAGTGGTGTAACACTACATGCATTCATCCCGAACCGCCATGGTACAAGGGTCACTGTTTGGTTCATGACAATGGAAATATAAGACAGTGTCTCATCTTGTGCTCATGTTAGTCAGTCATTGAGTAAGCGAGTCCTATCTCTATGTACACACACTAGGGCTGTGCAATTAATCGCAATCACAAAAAAATCTTGATTTAAGCACATGCAATTTCTAAATTGCGTAAGTCTGCCAATTTAATCTATCAATTTATTTTGATTTTTGTTCACGCTTTTGTGCACATGATTTTAATACGTTAGCCAATCAGAGCTGACGCAGCACATCGGGCAATTACAGCTAAGCTGAGCGGGAGAAAGATGTTAACCAATCAGAGCTCACTTCATGCACAACAAAGTTGAGCGGGAGAACCGAAGAGGTGGTTTTGATTTACGTTAGTTTTTATTTATTGTTATGACTGGAATTGAGGTTAGTTTATCTTTATTTTTTAATGTTGTCTGTTTTTCAGACAATCTATTACAGTTTTGTTTATTAAGCAGTCAGTACTACTGTGTACCGTATGTTTTTAACTAGAGTTGAGGTTAGTTAATCTTCATTTATTTTTTGTTGTCTGTTTTAAATACAATTTACTACAGTTTTATTTATTAAACTTAATACTATGTGAAAGGTTTTGTTATCCACTTCTTGTGCACTGAATACATTTAGAATGTGTGTATGTAGCTAGTTTGAAAAAGCAAAAACAGTTGCCAAAATCGCACAGAAAAATCGCAATCGCAATATTTGTTCCAAAAATCACAATATGATTATTTTGTCCCTATTGCACAGCCCTAAAACACACACACACACATAATATTAAACAACTGTTGTCTTGCTGTTCTGGATGGACACAGTGCTAGCATTTTCATTAAAAGAGATTTCAGCTTTGAAGCATACTGTATCTTAAATTTAATAAGATTTAATACCCAATTATTATTTTCATTTTGTTTTAGAAAAGGGCTGAGCTTAATCTTTGAAAGTTTAATAGAAAGTTTCTTAATTATAAAGTTTTATTTTTCATCATTGTGCTTATTTTGTACTTTTGAATGACAAGGAGCTCTTCAGTTCTGTAGCTGATTGTGCCATGAGACTTCTGCCTGTTCAAAACAAACAGAAAAAACAAGCACTGGCGATTTCTTATTCCCACTGTATTGAAACATGACCCCAAGATAAGTACCAAATCATGATTTCAGTGTACAGTTACACCCTAAATATACACATCACACATCCCTACTTGGGTCCTACTTCCATTTCGCATATGAGTGATGTCAATTAATCAAAATGAATGCAAATTACCACTCGAGACTAATTATTCCAACAGCTGCCATAAGCAAGTGAAGTGCGATTAAACAACCCACATATGAATGAACCAGTGACAAGGTGGCCCTGGATGGAAGGTTAGGAGACATAAATATCAGTGTGACAAGCCTGCAGGCTGAACGCTCGGGCCCAGGCGCGTCCCAGGCGGAGGCTGCCAGAAGCAGATCCATCACCCACACGACCATCACACACACACACAGAAAACCTTCAGCGTGAATACGAGCAGAAACGGCAGGCTTGACAAACAGTGGTCCGCTCCTCGTTCAGAGGGGAAAGCTAAACGACAGAGCAGACAGACAGCACTTTCACACTTCCAGCAGTCAGAGTGAAGCCACCAACGCCTCTGACAGGCCCGTCTCCTCACACACACACACTCTGCGACTGAAGCATGACGGCTATCAGACAGATGATGCAGAACCGGCAGATCGGTATCGACAGACGACTGCAAACACCAGACTGACGGCCATCAGAGAGCTGCACAGGACTACGGGGAACAAGAGGATTTCAGCCGTTTGGACTATTTGTGTCACTAGGTCAAAGGTCATGTGAGTATAATAGCTATAATGGACACAATATGATTTCCCCATGCAGGTCGGGTTTATTAAGTGACAGCGTCCTCAATATTGGCATTGAGATTTTTGACAGAATCAATAGATCAATGCTGGATAAATGGTAGATTATTAGAACCACAAAACCAGTCTTGTGCTGCACGGGAATATTTGTGAAAACTGTCAAAAATATAGATTTTATTTATGCTAAAAATCATTGGACTATTAAGTAAAGGCTATGTTACATGGAGAGATTTTGTATACATTGTATGATTGTAAATACATGGAAATGTGCATTGCTGTCGTTTTGCTGTTTATTTACTTAGAAGAAGTGTATTTAATGTACTTAGGTTTATTTTATTTTATTTCTCAATTTTAATGTTTCTAAGAAGACTAAACATCTGAAAACTTGTGTTTTGTGTAGTTTATGTTTCCCGTCGTAAGTTTTTATGGCGCCTGTGGAACGAGTGATGATTAAACATGCAAGACAAGTGGCTTTTTTGTTGTTTTTTGTTGTGTGTTATGTCATGAATGAAGACAGCTGGGGTGCCAGAAAAAAACCCATAAAATAACGGCCGTTAAACTACAGAAATTTACCATAAAATAACGGATATTAAATTGCAGAAACTTAGCAGAAATTTAAATTTAAGGAAATTTCGGTAATTTAATATCCGTTATTTTATGGTATATTTCTGTAATTTAACAGACATTATTTTATGTTTTTTTTTCCCCCAGCACCCAAGCTGCCGAAAATAAACTGTAAAATTAACTCTTTTTTTTTTTTTTTACAGTGTAACTCAACCTATCCTAAACCTTACTTTAGACAACTTTTTTAGAAGATTTTTTTCAATCCTCAGAATCCAGATTTTGAAATGGTTGCATCTCAGTCAAATGTTATCCTATCCTAACAAATCAGCGGAATAAGATCTTAATTCAGATGATATATACATCTCAATTTGCAAAAAAGTACCCTAAAAGTACCTTTTGTGGTCCAGGGTCACATACAGAGATTCTGTTTTTTTTTTTTTTTTTTTTGGAGAAATGAACCCATTGAACTTGCACTGACAGCATTAATTTTCATTTTAAACACAAGTACCCCATGACCCCAAGATAAGTACCAAATCATGATTTCAGTGTACAGTTACACCCTAAATATACACATCACACATCCCTACTTGGGTCCTACTTCCATTTTGCATATGAGTGATGTCAATTAATCAAAATGAATGCAAATTACCACTCGAGACTAATTATTCCAACAGCTGCCATAAGCAGATCTTAATTCAGATGATATATACATCTCAATTTCCAAAAAAGTACCCTAAAAGTACCTTTTGTGGTCCAGGGTCACATACAGAGAATTTTTTTTGAGAAATGAACCCATTGAACTTGCACTGACAGCATTAGTTTTCAAGGAAGCAACGCACTCTGACGTGCTCTCTTAAAGGGACAGCGCTGGATAATTATCAGAACCTTATAGAGCCAGAAATCAATAAATATAGATAAATAACTATTTTATCTACTGTATTAGAATTTTTAAATTTTCAATATCAATCAATAAATATCCAAAGCAAACTCCGTAGGCTACTCAAAATACATAAATAATAATTGAATAAATAAAATTTAAAAAGATCTAGAAAAAAATATCCTATACACCATCTGAATGAATGAATAAATAAATATATAAACAAGTAAATAAATAAATCATTTGGTGCCGATGCATCTGTAGTTGAAAGCATGTTGTTGAAGCTCCTACAAAAATCCATTTAATGTGACTGGCTAACAGGAACATCTTTCCAAGACTAACAACGACACTGATCCGGGATGTCCTACCTGAGGAAATCATGTTAATCTTACTAACAGTGCTGTAATCTTTTGCTGCAAGTGACAATTTAAACCAAGCGCACGCATGCGCTGCATTCACCACTGCGAGGGATTCTGGATCTTATTTGACTTTAGTCATGCATCTCAAACACGCAAATGATTCACCACAGCACAGCTAAATCTAAAGGCTAAAGGTTAGCTGAACATCGAGGGAAATTAAGAAATATAAAAAGACACTCTTGTCGCATTAGCAAACTCCTGCTGCTGCTGTTTCTATGAAAAGCCAATGAGACACGGCAACAACAACATATCAAAAATTAATAAAGCGAGCCAAGGAGACTCATCTTCATTTCCCTACAGAACGGAGCACAGTTCCAGTGCTTTGAATATTTCTGTGTTTTCTCCTCCTGGAGGGAAGCGGGCATGGGTTAGCATGGGAGCTGATGCTAACCACTCTGTGGCATTAAACTGCACTCTATATTTAACTCAAGCAGCGCTTCGGGGGGCTGGTGGCAGAATACAACTTTGATTCTGATGAAATGAAGCTAACAGGAATTGAGGCTATACTGAAGAGAAACAAAAAGACACCGAAGCCCAGATTTGTTGAAAAATGTCTGGAGGAGCAGGCAGAACACAATGCCTGGAAGGTCTGATCATGGTAACACTTCATTAGCCGTAGCGCTAACACTGGTGGAGACTGAGAAGAACGCATGACATGATGACAGAAGCTAGCAGACTCAAGTGTCATTTAGTGGCATATGTGTGTATCAATATCTTAAAGGGACAGTTCACACAAAAATGAAAATTTATGTGATAAACGGCCACCCCTCATAACTTATTTTCACTGGTGTAAAGTGACAAATTACAAATACTCAAGCGACTGTAATTGAGTAGTTTTTCTCAGGAATTGTAATTTACTAAGTAGTTCTAAAAATGTGTGCTTTTACTTTCCCTTGAGTATATTTTTAAGTGCAGTATCGGTACTTTTACTCCACTACTTTCATGTGACGATATCTGTTTTTTGTTGATTGATATATTGTACCAAATATATCGCGATAAACGATATTATTACAATGTAATACCATCATAACACAAGTACACTCTTTAAAAGAACACATAATATTTTGTTCTTAAGAATATTTAATTTAATTTGGTCATTTTAATAATTTAATGATTAGGCGTTGGAATCAGAATGTGAAAACGCATATTCGCATAAAAAAAATGTCAACAACAACAAAAAAAGCAAGGTAAAAAGTAACACAGGCTGCGCTATCTTCTACTTTCAGTTGTCTATTTTCAGTTGTCAGGCACCCACATCAAAATATATTTTAGTCATTTATGGTAAATACTATAGTGTTTTTTTTAACCATACTGACACTGACACCTCCAATAGAAATAGAAAGGTTGTGCAATCAGCTAAAATGTTGCAAGCATGGGTTTTTATGTATGGGCGATATATATTGCATCACCAAAAATTATTGAGGTCATGTTCATGTACTGTGCGATAAGTCGATATATTGATTATTGTGACGGGCCTACCACTTTCCTTCAACCTGCAGTCGGTAATTTATTTTTTCTTGTCTATGGGGATTAGAAAAATCAGTCCTATGATTTCTGTCCAATCAATTTGCACATAGAAGGTAATTTGCATTATAATAAACTACACCAAGACATGTGCGCTTCATAATTGCAGCAAACTGTTTGGAAGCTTTAAAAGTGTCCAAGAAGATGTCCAAAATCTTTACTCGCATCGACTGTTAAGATGCACGTCACAGTTTATTGTATGATGACCGAAATGGCCTTAAACACCCAGCAGGCACATGACGTCAGATTGACGTTGTACCACAACGTCATGGGGACGCTGCATTTTGTTAAGAAATGAAAATCAGTTTCACGTCAGAACCCGACGTCAGGCCGACGTCCAACCTAAAACCAACCAAATATAAGGATCTAATGATGCTACAGCATGACGTTGTGTGGACGTTACCATTATGATGTCTACCAGACGTTGGATTTTGGTTGCCATAACTGATGAATAAATGACAGTATTTGACGTCAATATGATGTTGGTTTAAGTTGTTGGCTCAAACTTGGATTTTGGTCACTTTCCAACACAACCTAAAATCGACCGCATATCAACGTCATTTGACGTCATTATTGGACACGGAAATAACGTTGTCCTTAGATGCTGGCTAGAGATTTTGGTCACCTGACATCACAACCTAAATATAAACTAATGTTAATGTCTTATGATGTTGTGTGCCTGCTGGGCAATAACTAGATGCACTACAGAATGTTACGTTTACACACATACACAAATTGCATGTTATTGCATTAACGTTTTACAGCACAATACTCACTACTCGCTACTCTTGAGTACTTTTGAAATGTCTTCTTTTTACTCATACTTTGAGTAATATTTACAACAGCTACTTTTACTCTACTTGCACTACATTTTTAGGCAAGTAATTGTACTTTTACTTGAATATGATTTTTACTTGAATATGATTTTTCTGTCCACCACTGCTTATTTTCACTCGCTTCTAAGTTAAGTTTTTCCACTGATTGAAATCATTGAAATCATTGACATCCTTTGTTTTATTTTTAGATTATTGTAATTTCTTTTTTAATAAAGTAAAAAGTATTTCACTTTGTCTGTCATATCAAGCCTTAAGTTAATTTTACTCAATAAAAAAATGAAAATTTACTCTCTATTTACTCATTCTCAAGTGGTTCCAAACATTTATGAGTTTCTTTCTTCTTCTGAAGAAACTCAAAGGTTTGGGACAAGTAAAGGTGGAGTAAATTATGACAGAAATTTGGGGTGAACCATTCCTTTAATGGTGGCCAGTCAGAGTTGCACTGTATTACATCAAGTAATTCAGTTATTACAAGTATTATCAATTTACACTTGCACAAATACTGCAAAAATTATTAAACCCCTAAATAAACTAAGAAAGTGTTCTTAAGTAAATTTTAGCAATCTCCTACGACAAGACACTACCGGAAATGTCACCAACCCAAGCATTCCTGAAGCACAGTTTGTGTAGTGCAGTGCACTGAAGTGTAAAATACACTACATCTGCTAGCAGACACTATTGAAATCCACTTGAGACTTTGTAGAGCCTACCAGACCTGTGTGGTGGTGTGTTCAAAAAGATCTGAGCCCTTCGTGTCACACCTCATTCACACTTTGCAAATGCTGGCCACTTGCTTTTTTCGAATGCAAGCCTGTGAAATTCATAACTGAAGTGTTAAAAATAATAAACTTTGTACATACAAGAACATCAGAGCTAAAAATCACTTTCAATCTCAATAAGAAGGGCAGAGGTCCACCTTCCCCACTTCCTTTCTAGAAACAGAACTGAAACTTTCACACATCATGTTAACTAGAAGCACACAATGGTATCAAATGAGTTGTCTTATTGTGATAATTACTGAAGCTTTTATCATGATGTACTGCCTAGTATTATCATAATTTTGATATAAGCTGCCAAAAAGGGTTCCTGCAACAAAACCAACTGTTGTGTATTGCTGTATATTACACACATTTTTAGAGAAGTAAACAGCTTCAAACACACTAAACTGAAAAAGGTTCATGAAGTATGACAGGTTAATACTTTATATTAAAGGTCTTATTAGTAGATGCTAATTAACCCAACATCATAAATCGCATCAACAGTGAGAAATACTTAAATTAATGTTAGTTAAAAATTACAATTAATTAAAATTCAACTTAACTTCATTAGTTAAGCATTGATTAAGAAAGGAATAATAAACCTATTAATAATAACCTATTAATAAATGCATTCCATTGCCATTTGAGTTTAATTAAAAAAGGCTCGATTTATAAATGCTAGTTAAAGTGTAACAAAAAGTGTGAGCCTACACTGGTTTCAGAGTTCGGCTAGATTATAGTTAGCACGTCATCAATTTGGTTCAATTTGACAAAATGATTCAATAACGATGCACTGCATGCACAATTGTCAGTATTAATTCATGTATACAATTTTGTATTCCAAGTGTTCCAAGAACACTTTTGTGTACCAAAAAAAAAAAAAATTAAAAATAATTTGTTTGCCAATGCTTTCTTTTCCTCATCAGGTCTTTAGGATGCACATTTACTACTGTTATTACGACGTTTTGCCATTAGACAGACCCCCTAGCTTTTGGTAAAGGCTAGAATGGATATGCGGCCAGCCGAAAGTGCGATATGCACATTAATATAGCGGTATTTTTTATCACACTGTATAACAATAATTAATATTTTTACAGTACTGTGACAGTTGGGGTTAGGGTTGGGCTGGGGGTAGGCATTCAAAAATACAATGTATAGGGTAATGTAATAGATAACATAAATAATACTCGGTACAACTACTGTTTTCAGGTTACTGTGGCGGTTAGGTGTAGGGTTGGGGGTAGACGATAATAAAATACAATGATTGGGAAATTTAATAAATAATACAAATAATTCTTGTTAACTTTCGTCCGCAACATATCCGTTCTAGCAACTACCCTAGCTTTTCACAATTTTTTGTGATTTTTTTGCAATAAAAATGACTGATTTAGTGATGGTAATTCCTAGAAATTTACAGACAATTTTGTGATGTATATATATATAAATATAAAAAAAATTATATATATCTTATTTACCATATTAGGTAGCCTACTATGTTAGGTGTGCAATCTGACACAAAGACAATGACACAAATCATAAATAAAAAACTTCTTTATTTTGGTCTCCTGTCAAGACAAGATCTAAAACAGATCTAAAAAGGTAGGGATTATGGCAAAGGAAGGCTGAATAACTCAAATTTTTTTCCATGAACATACTTTATCTCACATTTGACACCCCCGAGCATCTGACATCATGCACCTCACACAGGGCTTCCCCTACCGTAATACACATAAAACACAAATTGCAATAAAGGGCATTGCAGTGAAGTGTTTTCTCTCGTTAACTGCAGGGAAAGAGTTTTTGTGCCAGAGGATGTCCAAATCGCATTTTTGCATTGCCTTCACACGTAAATCACTCGCGCTTCACTTGCATCTGCTTACTGCAAAAGCTGCAAAACAATCCCCGCTTCCATGTAATGTAATGATTGTAAGGGCACAGCTGATACGTCATTTTTCGAGAGACACTCAAATGCATAACGTGCGTGCATATGCAACATCTATAAGTCACGTAAAACAATTCATTCCAAACCGAAATAAATATAATTTGATTATATATATTCATATTGGAATTGGATGTTTTATGAGATTATTTAAATTGTTTGCAATTATTTTGTCTTTAATTAAGAATTTTGCAGGATAGCAAAAAATTGCAACTTTTTTTGTTGACTTTGCGTTGGATTAAGCGATTGCGAAATCGCAAAAAAACAGGGGCTCTCATTAGAGGTAGTAGTGCAATATTCAAGCATCGCATTGCCAGTAATAAATGTGTACTGGGACCTGATGTGGCTAAAGAGAGAACATGAGCATTTCAAAGGATGAACAAAGGTCTCACTGGATTGAAAAGACATGAAAGTAAGTAAATATTAACTGAATTTTCATTTTTGGGTGAACTAATCCTGTAAGTATTCAAACAAGACGCTGTGATGAGCACCAGTGTAAATATAACATTCTGAATATTCCTAAAAGTTGAAATAATAAATAAAGAGATAAAAATGTCACTTTTGTGGTTATGAATTGCATTTAAAGCGAAATCACTGATCATTCACCAAAGAGCCTGAGGAAAAATGCTAATTTTAGAAGAATATTTATCTTTTTTTTTACTCTTCAATTCATCATAATATGAAGTGCCCATGATAACAATATCATGCATGTTCATCATTACAATCCATTGTATTACTGAATATCAGCACATGTCAATTTAACTAAGATGCCCAAATGTGAGGACTGAGGAGAAAGTCTGCTAGATGCGCATAACTCCAGTGAAGCCGAATCTAATCACCGCACCTTCCAGCTGCTTGAATTGTGTGCCTGGCAGTTGACACATCATTACAGCACAGCAAGTGACAAGAAGCACCCTGGGGATCCCTTCTAGCAGCTGTTTAAGTCAAGTTAGGAGAGTTCGACAATAACATGCACCTCCACATCCATCCATATTCCACATATAACAGTCTCTCGCGGAAGACGATAAATAAATGCCCTGCACCCCATCAACCTGCTTCCTCTCATTTGGACTTCATGCAAATACGCTGCTAAAAAGCCAAACCAGCTCACTTATTTGGGTTTCGCAGTGATACGCTCTCCTAGATTAATAGGTTTTCCAGAGTAATCCCATGTAAACTTTTGCATCATCCTCTGGAAGCAAATAACAGCCTTCCCCCAACCCCTTTTTCTTACATGGGGCTCCAAATATTTGCAGCGCAACTCTTCTGGCCTGACAGCGTGCGGTGTCTTTCCGCAAGTCAGCAGGGGGTGTGTAATAATTAGCCCCAGAGTGCGTCGGAGGCTTGTTTGTGATATAGCACTATGCAGAGAGGAACATTAATATCTCCAGGCCCAGGAGGAGGGAGCTGCCGCTGACTGACTGACTGCCCACGGCGGATGCCAGCAGACACTGCACCAGTTGCAATTCACACTGGAGATGAGCTCCCACTCACAGTCGAAATATTGCATACTGTCATCTGCAGGGTGCGAAGAGGACAGGAACGTCTCCGCCAATATCCCTGAACAACACCAGAACTTTTCCCGTCTGCAAGCTTGACTGGAAAAATCCGACCGAAGCTAAAGAGAAGACTAGAAATCTTCCTGCTGGGTCTTAATCATCACATTCTTGCTTGGCCAAATTTTAATGTTCATTTAAATGATTTTAAGTAAAAATAAATTACTTTTTAAAATATTGAATTCATAATTTATTTTTTGTATTATTATTTTTTAAAAGCTATAACATGATTCCAGGTTTCAGAAATCCTAGGCTATCCTAGACTCTTAGGTAATCCTGGACTAAAATGCATGTATGAGCTGTCCTAACTAAAAAAACCTTGCAGTTAGGACTGGGCCGATGAACAATATTATATGGAATCGCAATAAAATTTATGCCAATAACAATGATAAGATAAGATAATGATAAGATTTTTTTACTCTAAATTAATCTAAGAGGTACTAACACTGCACAAATGTGCACCAATGGGAATGTAAAAGTGTGTTGATATTAGAGATGTACCGAACTTTTGGAAAATTTATCATCCGAAATAAATGTTGTGCTATTTAATGAACCCTCTAATATTTGTGGCTTCAGTCATTGTTGGGGTACTCTTTTAAATCTGGAAGCATTAACAACTTATATTAAAATATGTATCGTTATCGTTCAATATAGGAAAATAATTATCGAGATTGCCTTTTTGCCATATTGCCCAGCCCTATTGCGGTAACATAAACAAAAAATATGTCAGTCCCATAGAATAGTTTTGAAATGCACAACAATAATTCTTCACTTTCGCCAATTGGTGAAGTTTTTTCCTCGCCGCTGTGGCCTCTGGCTTGCATGGGTCGGGACTTGTAGGGCTGCGCATCGATGGATTAATCTTCAGTGTTTGGACTCTCAGCAGTGATTAATAAACCAAGCTGAACTGAACTAAACTGAACTTCAACACTGAAAACTGGACTGACACTGTTTAAATTTTTTATAATGCATGTGAAGCTGCTTTGACACAATCTACATGTAAAAGCGCTATACAAATAAAGGTGAATTGAATTGAACACCAGTAATGTTAAAACTTTTCAGTGCTTTATTACTGTGCCTCTACTCAAACTGGCAGTTTTATTTAACAATATTAGCAAAAAGGCATATGATTCCAATGGTCATGGATTAAAAACTTTGACTTCAGTGATATTCATTTCTTAAAAATAGATTTTTTGAATAGCAGCACCAAAAATACACAAACAACATGAGTTTGCATGGCTCATTTCCATTAAAACCATCATTTTCAAAAATTAAAACAAATCAACGATCAACTTCAGTCATTAGCATCTTCATTCTAAATGACAGTTTTTTTTAAATGTTATGAGCAAAGATCAGAAGTTTTAAATGTCATTTTCAAAACAAATCAATTAACAACCTAGTGCTCAGCATCGTTACTCAATAGGGCTTTTTTATACAAATGAGACATGACAGTTTGTAAGAATCGGTTTAAAGCAGAACTCATTTTTAATAAATCAGTATAAATCTGATGCGTAATTACTCAAATTGGTTGTTCTCAAACAAGGTAGGTGTGTCCCACCTGCAGTCCTGACCCAAACTCAAAATACCATTGGTTGAGCTGATAGTGTTCAAGATTTTCAAGTTGTGAACAGGCATTAAAGGAAAAATGGAAATTTACTTACTATTTATTCACCCTCAAGTGCTTTCAAACCTTTATGAGTTTTATTCCGTTGAACACAAAAGAAGATATTTTGAAGAAAGTTGAAAACTCGCAATCATTGACATCAATAGCAGGAAAAACAAATACTATAGAGCAGAGATGACCAAACTAGGGCCCATGGGCCAAAGTTGGCCCATGGTAACCTTTGATTTGGCCCGCCATACAATCTCAGAAGAGAGGGAGAACGATGGGAAGGTTCTAATTTTAACATAACCTTTTGTTTGTTTGGTTGTTTAATTGTTAAGATACTAAAAAGTGAATGATATGTTTTAGTTAAACTTTCTAGGTGTGTCCCACCTCCAGTCCTGACCCAAACTCAAAGTCCCATTGGTTGAGCTGATAGTGTTCAAGATCCACAAACAAACAGCAGCATTTTGAATTTATGAAGAATTCAACCTAATAAGTCTTTCATTCAACCTTTCAAATCTTCCATTTTAGCTATATTAAATACAAATTAAAACACATTTTATTCTAAAGAATAAAAAACAAAAAAGCACTGTATAGCCCCACCCTACAACTGCTTATTTTACAACACCTACGAGGAACCCAGACGTCTTTATGTTTCATTCAGTAATCATCAAGTGCTCACATGCAAACATTCATGTACAAACAGACCCGAGCTAACAGACACACAGTTCTAGTTCACACAAGGACGTTCATAACCCCAGGCGCTGAGGGCACCGTGGCATCTCATTTTGCCCAGGAACATTCCAGTGGTTTCTGCACCTCAAAGCGCAGAACAGGTCAAACAACAGACAGCAGAGATAACCTGAATAAACCAATGAGATCCAGCACATCAAGGCCTGGAAACAGCAGGATCATGTGTATAAACAAATTCAATCCATGTTAGCGGAACAGAGCTTAAAGACATCTGCCAGGACCAAAGCAACAATGAACCAAAGACTTCAAATAGTCAACCACTCTAACATATTGATCCAGAGTGTATTTCATACATTTATTCATGCGCGAGCTTGGCTGAAAGAGATTTTCAGCTGATATAAAAGAGCCAAATTTCAAAGACTCTCTTCGAGGACGCGATTTTAAAACTGTCCCGTGGTGGCTGTTGAAAAATTAAAGCTAGGCTCCAACAGCATTCAATCAAGGCCCTCCCGAGGCTTAATGTGGTCAGTGGGTAAATTGTAAAACACACACAGAAAGAGCAGTAACCACATCTGCAGGAACTGATTCACACTGTAGCAAGAAGATCTGTAAAATCATAAACGGACACTTCACCCAAAAAATAAACGCAATCATAATCTAGTCTTCATTTGATAGCTGCATAATAAATTGGTTGATATTTTGCTCTACATTTAAGGACGAAACGAAGCTTGTAACCTTTGATTAGTGGTTTACTGTCAGTCAACATCCTGATGATGATAAGAGCGAGATTAAGATAAGGAAATTTCTGCAGCGCATCTTCCTCTCAATAACAAAATAATGAAACGGCAGCAGTTCAAGCGGCTTTTTGCACATGATTGCGTGAGCTCTGCAATTTGACTCTCCCCTCACATTTATTTATATAGGTTTTTGTACATTAAATACGAAACACCAGTTATACCACGCTGGCTTTTTCAATAGTTTGTGGAAAACAGTGTATGCTTCAGTTATTAAGTGAACCACATTCATGTATTTACTTCAATTACATCTCATTAAGCAAACCTTCAGTGGTTTGAGGGATAATGAGAGGATTCTGACCTAAAGTAACCTTTGATGGGCTATTTCAACAAACAAGATTCTCAAAGAAAACCTGTTTTTGATTTAGAGCTGTGATAGGTTTGTATTCCTAGATGATAAATAAATGATCATGAAGGTCATTACAGTGTGAGTCTAATTTTAAGACTGTTGTTTTAGGTTGCATGGATATCCAAACACCTTTTTGACAAAAAAAAGTATTTTAAACACTTACAATCAACGGTCAGCTATCTACATGGTTTCTGATTATTTTCATTAGTCTGCTTGTGCAATCATGCATCCCGATTTTAAGAAACGTTTTAAGGGTGGTTAAATGTATATTTCTAATGTCTTTGATTTTTTCAGGTCATTACATTTACCCACTTAGCATTTGCTCTAATCCAAAGCCATTTTTAAACACAAATAAAAGCATAAAAGTTACCATGTTATGGTTCATAGAGCTTTTTCTATTATCATTATCATTAATTATTATTATTTTATTTGATGGTATGTTTTTTCAAGTTGTGAACGGGCATTAAAGGCATAGTTCACTTAAAAATGGAAATTTACTTACTATTTATTCACCCTCAAGTGCTTTCAAACCTTTATGAAGGTTTGGGCAGCCCTGCTATAGAGGTCAATGGTTACAAGTACACTGTAAAACCCGATGGTCAGATTTATCAAATGAAATAAGTGTAGTTAACTCAAAATTTACAGGAAGTTTATTCTACTTATTTGAAAAGAAACATAAGAAGTTACTATCGGTTTTCGAAGCGATTTGAGTTGCTTTTACTTGTTGGGTTTTACAGTACTCAATTGGTTTGAGTTATCTCAATTTAGTGGGTTTTACTGTGCTCAATCGGATTAAGTTTACAGTACTCATTAGGATTAGTTTTTGAACTTAAATGATTTGTTGCGATCGGTTTCCTCAAATGGTTTGATTTACCTTAACTTTTAGTATTTTACAGTGTAAAGTGGAGTAAAGAACGACAGAGTTTTCATTTTTGGGTGAACTGTCCCTTTAACTCCTGCACAATTGGCCTCAGGTGACAAGAGCGTATTTAGAATGTATTTATAGGTACTTATGTATTGTAATGTGTGTTTGTATTTATGTAACTAACCGAACCCTAACCACATACCATACAATGCCCCGTCCTTCAGACCTTCAGACCTAAATGCATCTGCTAAGAGCAATAATTCATAGTGAACACTGCAGAAGATTCATAGCAGGGGAAAAAAACAGGGGAACTCACTTGCTGGAGAAGGAGTGCTGTATCCACTGACGGGAAGTCCTGGAAGCGCTGGCGGAGAGAGTCCTCCAAGCATATGAGGAAAGAAGTAAGGGTAGTGCGGCATAGGGAAGCCCCCCAGAGGGGTGCCCAACCCTCCTGGACTGGGGCAAGGGTTGCCGTTTCCAGACATGGCACGCTCAGACACAGCACTGAGTCCCAGACCTCTGAGCAGGCTATCCGTAACGCCTGATCTCTACTGTCCCATCATGAGCTTCTTTGATTAATCCAGCTAGGAGCGATTTCCCTGCGTTTGTCCGTGCGGGTGCTTACTCTGGCTAATAGTAGTAAGACTAATGACTGGTGTGTGTTAGCGGTTATGATGCCATTCGTTCACAGTGTACGGCCACAGTTGTAGCAGTCTTTGTTTTGGTTTAATGTAACTCTCTGGATAGGATGCTAAAGTTCTCTTGGAGGTAATATATTCCTGTTTGGTGGTCCTTGTTCACTCCAGTCCAGCCAGTTTCAGGAGGATGTACAGGGATGATGTGACGCAAGAGGAAACGAGGAGCAGTGCTCTGGAGGTCACAGAATGCTCTCGGGTCAAACCTGTCAAAGCGAGTCAGTCCAACACTATGACCTAGGAAAGACAAAATTAAAAAAACAACAGAGAGAAACAGAAAAAAAGGATGTTTTAGTTAGTTTAGTCATATGTGTTTTAGTGTGTGTATTTCAAACAGATCTGATTTAAATGATTAATAAGTTATTGATGTTTGATTACATGTGCAGTTACATGATAACAACACATAAATAGTGGGACAGTACTACAGTAGGTCATTCTTTCTTAGAGCAGTTGACTTATCAAAAGATAAAGCATTTTCTACAAATATTACTAAATATCAGTACATTTTCAGTATCAACTTCTCATATGCTTACTACTTTTCTTTTTGGCTTAGTCCCTTTATTAATCTGGGTAGCCACAGCGGAATGAACCGCCAACTTTTCCAGCATTTTTTTAAAACCGCAAATACCCTTCCAGCTGCAACCCATCACTGGGAAACATCCATACACACTCATTCACACACATACACTACGGACAATTTAGCTAACCTAATTCACCTACAGCACATGTCTTTGGACCTGTGGGGGAAATCTGGAGCACACAGAGGGTACCCACGCGTACATGGGGAGAACATGCAAACTCCACACAGAAATGCCCACTGACCCAGCCGAGGCTCGAACCAGCGACCTTCTTGCTGTGAGGTGACATCGCTACCCACTGCGCCACCACGTCGCCCTTTAAATATCCATATATACAGTATATTTAGAACAATTACAATTCTATTTAATTCAATATATTCATGTGATAAGTAGAATTCTCAGCATTATTACTTTAGTATAGAGTCACAAGATCTTTCAAAAATCCTTATAATCCTCATTTGCTGCTGAATAGACATCTTCTGTTGTCTACATCAGTGGTTCCCAATTCCGGTCCTCAGGAGAACCCCCCATCCTGCACATTTTGTATAGTCTTCCTTACTTAAAACCAGGGCTTAATTTGTACTGCTCTCACCTCTGAAATCTGATCCGGCAACTCATTTAATCGATCCCCCTCCTTAACCGCCTTCCCCTCCCATCCGCTGTTCACTTTCACTTTCTTCCATGACTCCCCAACCCTCCTCACTTTTGTCCGCAACACCTACACCCCACCGCCCCGCTATTCACTTTCAGCCGCAACACCCACACCTCCCCACCCCACTCTTCACTTTCGTCCGCGACACCTTTCCATCCTCACGTAACATGCCGGATCCGTTACCCCGATCTGTTTCGGGACCTCACAATTCACAAATTAAGCACTGCTTAAAACACCTGATTCAGATAATCATTGTGTGTCAAATAAAAGAGACACACAAAATGTGAAGAGCAGGGGTTCCCGAGGACCAGAATTGGAAACCACTGGTCTACATCATGACATTACTTCTATCATTAGAATCATTCAGTTTTTAATACTGAATGATACCGATCTAAAAGCCTCGTACCAAAGGGTTCATTTCAAATACATGCATCATTACATCCCAAACCCATACGTGTTCATCAAAAATGAACCTAAGTTCTCAGGAAGAATAACCAAAAGTGTAGTAGCCATCGTCATACATACAGATCATCCAGAGGAAAACACAATCTTAAAGCAATTCAGGATTTTTTATTTAGTGCCTAATTTGTATTAATTTGTACAATCACTCATAAATTTTACTTTGATTTGTTCACCTACTAATGAGGGGTAGGGTTAGGGGTGGGATTTGCGGACATGCCTCCTAAAAATCATATGCTTTTATACGAATTAAATCATATGAATTCCTATAAATAAGTCATTTTACGGACAATATCAAAAATGGTTGAGTTTCCTCGTGAGATCAGACTGGAAAAATCTGTTACGTCTGCATTCTAGATATTGTACTTGCCACTGAAAAACATGTAACCCATCTTATAGAGTGTCATACACAACAGACCACACACAGACAGACACAATGATTGCTGAATTCTGCTGTTATTAACCAGAGGAATGTGTTCTCCATTCTTACGGCTTAGCAGAGACATCTGGAGCACCACAATGCATCCAGATTGACACCATACCTCAGACTGGGTGTAAATAAACTGAGAAATTAGAGGAAGAAAGAAGGGAAGACTGCAATTTTAACACTCGGGGCCTGTTCTTCAGCACTGAACCCGGCTTGACAGCGTGGGAAAAGGCTGCCAAGGTCTTCCCCAGTGAGCTTGTTAACTGTAGAAATCCCTCAGGATCGCGGAGCAGGATCTTCACACAGACCGTCTGTCAGAATCCCTCATTAACACTATCTATCTGGGCATAACCTGCAAATGTGAGAGCACGAACTGTGAGGAGAAGGGGAAAAACACTTTTTGAAGTAGTGTTGTCACGATACTGAAATTTCCAACTTCGGTACAGTAACTTTAAATACACTTGTTACCATTTTCGATACCATATTGCAACAGCATTCATTCACATTCAAATATTGATGCATGTCTTCGTTCCTTCATTTGCCAGCGTTACATTTCTTGAGGATAATTACTGCAGAGGGTATGCATTGATGTAACTTATGTAAACACGCATGTACACAACTCCTTGAGTGGTATGTTGTAATAGTAACAGCTGCAAACAAACAATATAGGACAATTATTCACTTAAATAAATTAAATTTATTGGGACTTGACAACCGAGTAGTCCATAATTATAGTAATCACAAGCAGAGTGTTTTTGTTTTAATTTGTTTGAATATTCATTTGTAAAAATAACTGTAGTTAGCCAAAATGATTTCCACAACTTTTCAATTCAATCCAATTCAATTCAATTCAATTCAATTCAATTCAATTCAATTCAATTCAATTCAATTCAATTCATGTTTATTTCTCTAATGCTTTTCCAATGTAGATTGTGTCAATGCATCTTAACATAGAAGTTCTAGTAAATTGAAACTGTCAGTCCAGTTTTGAGTTGAAGTTCAGTTCAGTTCAGCTCAGTGTGGATTAAATTTCACTGATGAAAGTCTAAACACTGAAGAACAAATCCATCCATGCGCAGCTGTACAAGTCCCAAACCAAGCAAGCCAGTGGTGAGGAACAAAACTTTACCAATAAATGACAGTTACTAACATTCTAAAAAACTTCTTAAAAAGTTCTAACAGAAACGTCTCAATACATCTTGTAGAAAAAATTCAAAGTTATCTGTATAGCTGTTTGCATCAGGCATACTGTATGATACAGCTCTCATTAGTGCTATAATATAAACACTTGCTACTTGCTATGTTGTAACTATATCAATCAAATTTAAAGAGCATATCTTATCTATTCAATCTTCTATATGTCTTGTGTAGCACTACATAAACGAAAATGTTTCCTTTGCCTACTGTAACATAAGATTATTCATCCCATATATAATGGATGCCGTTTTAACGAGGGCTGATTGACAAAACTGCAATTAGACAGAATATGAGATGGCCAAAAACTTGAGAAGTACCTACTTAAGTATATATACTGTAACATGGGCTAATTCTTGTTTAATCTGTAGTTGTTGTCGATAAGCATGGGATGATAACCGTTTTCAAGGTATACCGTTCCTAAGGTTTGTGTACGATTTTTTATTTACATTTTTTTTAGGTGTAAATCGTAAAGACATCTGTGTTTTTAAAACAAATGAAGACCGCTGAAGTCAATGATTCACTTGAATTAATTAGCCTGACATGTTTACAGCCCCAAAATACTTTAAATGTTTCTCCAATTAAATGATATATTGTGTTAAAAGGGGAAAGAGGTTTTGTTTTTTAGCAAGAAATCTAGAATGAATATATTTTAGAGCAGTAAACACAATACCGTCATACCGTGAAACCGTGATATTTTTATCCAAGGTTATCATACCGTCAGAATCTTATACATGCCCATGCTTAGTTGTTGATCACACAACAACTTTTACTCACGTTGAGAGTTTTTTAATTTCATGTTTCATGTTGTTCACAAATTCTACACTTGCCATATCAAAATTTTGCACTGGCCCAGCTGCAAATAATAAATATAAGGTCAAATAAACACTTATAACATGTAGAATTCCAGTAAATTGTACAATTCTTAATTTTAAATTAAAACATGACAGAAGAATATACACTAAAAAATGATTTATTGGATTTACAAATCTGTAGTAGTAAACTATTCATATGGGCTGAATTTAAACAAACAGATTAAATTTAGTAATGTTCAACTTCATTTGTTTAAATTCATCTTATATAAATTGTTTGCAACAATTTGCAATGAACTAGTTTTTTTCAGTGTACTTGCCTTGCTTTTATAAAAGTTTAACAGTGTGTGTCTTCGTAATCAACTAATGTTGCTTTAAGAATTTTCTTCCCTATCTGTTTACTTTCATTTGTTTAAATATGGGTATTGTGTTTAAAAGACTATTATTTTGACATTATTTGACATATATTTACCCTATCCACTGAAGCGCAAGATCATGTGGAGAACTCAGCATGTGTGCATTGAGAGAGAAAGACGTGTAAAAACAACATGCATGTAGAGTTCGATACTCTGTCTTGCTTTTGATATTCATACCAATAAAAGCATCACTTTGCTGTGAAATGAGTGGCTGAAAACTCAACTGTGGTGTCCGGAAACAGCAGAATAACCCTGCACAAATGTGATATTTTATGGCTGTAAGTATTTCAGTACCAATACATGTTGAAATATCAAAATCTTTGACAATATTAGTTTGAAGAATCAAGAATTCTGTTTATCTGTAATCAGCATCTGCAAAATTGTTCCCTTACAGTTTCTTCACCATCCTACAGCATCCCTCTGTCTTTACTTTCCAGGTTCGTTTGAATTACTGTATCTCACATCTTTCTTCACAACTCTGCGCATCTATTATTCGACCTTCGCAAGAGATATGAAAAACCGCACAAATAAATCTAATTCAAATATCGTCCCGCATGGAATATGGATTATGAATCTCCCCAAAGGCACGCGGAGCATCATGGGGGAAGCGCTCGAGATAGCGCTCGAAGCAAGAATGAGAAAATGCGAGAGAAAAGTAGAAAAAGAAGAAGGCAGCGAGAGGGAGAGATCAAAGCTGAAAAAGAGCGAGTGAAGACACCTTATTGTGCTGCACACGGCTCTCGAATCTCTCTCATACATTATTAAACGGCGTACTAAGTAGGTTAAACCCCACTGGTCCCCTTTACATAGCAATGAACTCACTAATTCAAACTAATTCAATGCCAGAGAGTGTGTGAGAATGTGTGATAAAGAGAGATTAGGGGACTCGTGTGTATGAAAGAGAGAGAGAAAGAAAGAAAAACGACAGAGTTTTGGGTGAAATGCTTTGGTAAGGGGGTTAAATCGGTTGTAATCATAACCTGAAAGGATGGTATTAGATTTATGACAAGTAATAAGTCAATTTATGTTTTTAGTTCATGTCAAGCTAATATGCTAGTGTTCTATTAAAACTTAACAGGTGTGAAGTGAATTGACAGATTTTGTATGTTAGCTGTGAGGCTTATCTATAGGGCTGGGCGATTTGGCATAAAATCAAAATCTCGATTAATTGAACATTTTAACAATTTGTTTTTTAACTTGATTACGGTTAATAATTGATTATTTTATTTATTTATTTAAAGTTTTTGCCCTCATAGTTTATGACAAGTTTTGTACAGTAAATGTGCTCACATATTCACAACTTCAACTCTGAAAACTGGACTGGACTGTTTCAATTTACTATAACCTTCTATGGGAAGCTGCTTTGACACAAACTACATTGTAAAAGCTCTATAGAAATAAAGGTGAATTGAATTGAATATATTACAAGTGAGAGACTTAGAATGAAGGGATTTTAAGATAATACTTGATTACTTAATTTTTAGATAATTGAAGTAAACCCACCCTCAACGCCACTACCAAAGCGACCAATCACAAAGCTTGTGCTATGTGCCATTGTGACATGTAGATGCTTTTTTTGAGAGGTGCACACGTATGCGAAGGCTGCGCGAGAGCTTACGCCTGCGCTTGGCAGAAGTATAATATCAGAATGATATAATAAGTGGAAATCATAATATAATAAGTAAAAATTAGCCTTGACAAAGCGAGGTCACGTGACTCAACACGGTAAAGAAAGTAATTGAAAAAGTTAACCTGGAAAAAAAAAATCATCAATTATAGGTTCTGAATGTTGATTTAGACAACTTTTCGAATAATCGCCAAACCGTAATTGTAGTATTCTAAAGCTTAGCGGAAATTATATAAAGCTTTTAGTCCGTGTCTGTTAGCTTTTAGGCTAAACTACATGCTAGTCTACTCCTAAAAGATTGCAGATTAATTATTATTAAAGTAAAGTAAATTTAGGTTTCAGCCCATGTCTGTTAGCTAAGAAGCTAACAAGCTAGTGTTCTCTGCACTCTCAGAAATAAAAGTACAGGAGCTGTCACTGGGGCGCTATCTTTTCAAAAGGTACATACTACTGTATCTGAAAGGTTTATAATGGTCCCTCAAAGGTATTTTTTTTTTTTTTTTGGTGTATTTAGACACTAATACGCACCTTTGAGGTACCACTGTGGTACAAATATGTATCTTTTGAAAAGGTACCACCCCAGTGACAGCTCCTGTACCTTTATTTCTCAGAGTGTGTAAAAATAAAACAGATATGATATATTTTCTTTTCAGTCTATATTTGTTAGCTTCAAGGCTAATGCTGAATGGTGACTGGTTAGATAAATAGTTCTTGCTGATCATGAGCTGGTTTCAGCTGGTTAAGGCCAGCACATAACCAGTTAGAACAGGTTTTCTTCTAAGAGTTAGCAGATATAATATGAAATAAATAAAGTTCTTCGTCATCGTCTGTTAGCTTTGCTAATCTACATACATTTTTAGTGTTCTCCAGAAAGTTACATTATGAAGTATAATTAGGTTCCAGTGTAGGTGTGAGAACCTATAACATGATCTATAGCAAGAAACCTTACTAATGCTAAACATCTAAACAATAGTGCTGTCTGTTCTTACATCCCAATTAAACATCAGGTCTCATGAGGAAAAACATCAGCACAGCTTAGAAAAAAAATTCTTTATGAAACTACATTTGCATAGCCACTACGCATCAGGATACAAGCACTCGGGTATTTAAAAAAAACAAGCAGTACATACACCACATACAATAACACAGCTAGAATCAAAACACTCGTCAGCTGAGATGCTGGCATAACGCGTTTATGTTCTCTATAGTGTATAAAACACACACACACACACGCACATATAAATAAAGCAACAATGAAAGTAAGTGTGGGTGAAGGCACTCTAGTTCCCATGCAAGTCATACACGCAAGACTTAAAGGTGATGCACAGCTCAGCAAAACACTGACAAACACACACTCAGACCGAGAAACTCATGTTTCATATCAAAACATCCCAATGTCCTCTATTTATATACACATACACACATTTCATGCTGCAGAATAACAATTAAACAGAGCCTGATGTTTTATTTATATTTCAAGTTTATGCAGAAAACCCAAATAAATCAGCAAGCATCAACAAAGCTTTTTCATGTTGATTATTGCATATATGTATAAATATATCTAAAAAAACTGTCTCACATGTGCATATGAATAGTGTCAGATACTGTGTGACTCAATAGACTGGAAGCTTTCGTGTGACATATGTGATTTTATCTGTGCTGACTGAATGAACAAACCTGAAAATCTTACTCAAAAATGTATCATTACTGATTAGTCCTACACATGCAGTTTGATTTACAAACCAGGATCATTTCACTTTTAATTAATCTTTAATTTTAAATGAATAAATTTTATTATTTTTAATAAATAATAAACATTTAAAACAGATTTTTTTTTATTTAAAATGAAATTAATTTTACTTTAATGACATTTTCTACATTTTTATTTATATAACTTACATTATACGTGCATATTTTTACATTATTCTTTTATTTCAAGTAAATTACTTTAACAATTTAAATATATATGGAGTAAATTAAACAAACTAATCCACGTGCACTTTAATCTACTTTAAGGTGCTATATTAACTTGTGAGTTTTCATTCTAAAGTGGTGTTTTAAAATAAAAAAGCTAATAATCCTTGGACTTTGATTGCATTCCAGAAAAATGATCTCCATCTAGACTATACAGCCTACAGTAATAAGCATGATATGTGGCCATTCAAGCTCACTGAGTATGCGTATATTTTGCCAGCAACTGTAGTTTCAGTGTACTGCTTGTGTAATGGTCATATGAGAAGGGCTTGATGAATTAGGGAATGATACGCAATAGTCCAGAAGACCAGCCAGAGTGATTGTGGAAAGCTACGCCTCTGTTTTCAAAAGTATGCCTTTCAGTCAGTCCATACTGTAACTGAACACCAGGGTTTTTTCTTTAGCATTGTTAAAACACCCTGTTTTTGTGGCTCAAAAAAGTGTGGATGTCAGGCTTAACGCTAAGAAGAAGTATGCATGTTAAAACAAAGATGAATTAGTGTAAATGCCACTCAAAGCTAGTGTTCTCCTAAAAGTTTAATTTAATATGAAGTAACTGTGGGTTTATGTTGCGACTAATCTCAATGCTAGTGTTGAATATGCTTTCTGGTTTACACAAAGGCTATTTCAAGCAGGGTCATTTACAATTTAATACTATTCGCAATGGATTTTTTTCCAATGCAAATCAGCCTAAGTTTACAAACATTTTACTTTACTTTTTTTCATTTTTTTTTTACATTTTATTAACATTAAAAACAATTACAAAATTTTTAGGGCCAATTTGCTCATTTGTGATCTGCTGAATTTAATGAAATGTTTCATAAGAAATCTAGTTCTCGGAAATCAGGAATTATTAACATTTCTAAATATGGACATAGACTAAGCAGACACTGATTTATGCGTGGCCATCATTCATTCATCACATGTGCTCTTCAGAAACGTGCCTTCACAATCTCACATCATAAAAGTTTTAGTGCTTGCCTTAACCAGCACTCATAGAGATTCTCATGCAACGCCATGCACTCAAAAAAATGATTACTGCTGCTTGTTCAAATTCTTCTTCATTTTCTTTTCGGCTTAGTCCCTTTATTAATCCGGGGTCGCCACAGCAGAATGAACCGCCAACTTATCCAGCATTAGTTTTACGCAGCGGATGCCCTTCCAGCCACAACCCATCTCTGGGAAACACATCCATACATTGTCATTCACACACATACACTACGGACAACTTAGCTTACCCAATTCACCTGTACCGCATGTCTTTGGACTGTGGGGGAACTTGTTCAAATTACCTGTATAAAATAAACTGAAACACAATCCTTGCAATTTCTTTGGCTAATTTATTTATTTTATGTTCAGTCCACTTAAATTTGTAAACCATTAAGTTAACATAAGAGTTTTGTGTTGGGATAACATGACGAAATTGTGTTAGTCCAACTACCTGGTTAAGGGATTTGTAGTTCCCAGCATGCTTTGCGTGGGATTGAATTAAGCAAATGAAAATATTGACAATAAAAGTCATCTTAGATGTTTTACATTAATAGAAAGACTTGTTAGAGTTTATTATTTACTTTAGTTTGAAGATTTAGAAGATTTTCATTTAATGTTTTGAGTTTTGAGGTTACTGCCTTGCAGAAGCACCCATGCTTTGGGTGTTTGCATTAGCAACAATAAAGTTTGTTGCTTTGCTAACTGAGCAATAACTGTCCTAAAATGAGTTCTGAGATCAGTCTCAATCAACTGTATATGTAACTCATGAAATATGCTAAAAAATGGCTTCATTTAGGATCATTTCAAATAAAACTAGGACACTTCAAAATGTACGACACATAATAGACATACATGATATTATCAGACCTTTGAGTTTAATTTAAATAAAAATACAAATGTATTTAAACTTTTATTTGTTAAAATCATTTTTATCATATTTTATCATATTTCATCATATTTATATATACATATATCCACATTTATGGCAATTTAAGCGTTTTAAAACTTGCTGTTTGGTTTTCTATTGAACCACAGACATATTTTGATGACAACTTGAGACAAAAATGGCATATCTTGAGGCGATGATGGGAATACAGAGGCTGAGTTTGTGTGTGAGAGAACAGAGGATCTGGCAGACTGAAGGAAATGTGCAATAACAAAAGGTCAAGGTTTGTGACCTCAGATTCAGGAACCTTGACCTTTGCTATTTCAGCATAACTGGGAGAGACATGTGGACCTACTTTGGGATTGCACGCACGCACGCACACACGCGCACACACACTCCTCAGTGTTTCCCTTTCACTTTCAGTAGTAGCCCATGGCATTGCTCCATGTCTCACACATTTGCACTAATGAATGACTTGAATGTCAGAGGCAGTAAAAACCGCAGCACTGGTACAGACTGCAACTGTCAACAGTATTTATGGTACAGTTTCATGCCAAACTATAACTCTGCAACCAACTTAGCCATGAAAAATACATTTACTGTTCAAAGAGATGCAGAGCTGGAAATAGTTAGCAACTTATTTAACGTTTCACTTACAAACATGTCAGAAACTGTCTATTATTTCAAGTGTTTCTGAACATAAGACACTGTTACATTCAAGGTATCATATATGATGTAACAGTATTATTGTGGAACATTATTACAACTCTTTAGTGACTTATTTTGCAGTGTTTTTGTTCACCAATGTTGTTGGTTTCACCAATGTTAAGAACAGTAAACGGAACTTAATTACATTCAATTACTATACGTGAAAACACTACTCATGCAAAAAATCGTTCATTCATTTTCCTTCGGCTTAGTCCCTTATTTATCGGGGGTCTTTACAGTGCAACGAACCACCAACTATTCCAGCATAGTCCCTTATTTATTAGGGGTCTTTACAGTGTAATGAACCACCAACTATTCCAGCATATTTTTTACACCCTTTCAGCCACAACCCAGTACTGGGAAACACCCGTACACTCACTCATTCACACACACACTCCTACACTATGGCTAAGTTTATTGAATTCACCTATAGCGCATGTTTTGGACTGTGGGGAAAACTGGAGCACCTGGAGAAAACCAACGCAAACAGGAGGAGAACATGCAAACTCCACAAAGGAAAGCCAGCTGGCCTAGCTGGGACTCAAAACAGCGACCTTCTTGCAAGGGCCAGCCCTGTACATTTGAGGGCCCCAGGCAGAATAATTTAGTGGAGAATTGCCAATGCAAACCAGCCCACAATGATTTTTTTGCTTATTAAATACAATCAGTGAAACAGAAAAGTAAAGCCTGATTTCTTCTACTTAATAACTGTCTGACTGATTTTGACATTTTAAAACATTCTTTAAAATTATTTTAAAAAGAAAAAAAAAGAAAAGTTTAAAATTCTTTTAAAAATAAAGAATTAAACAATCTTTAATGAAGGGATCAGTGATTCCTACTTTGCGTCCTTCTGGAGTGTTTAAAAACATATTCTATTAATTTAGCAAACAGATGAAGATTCTATAAAAGATTCTAGGTTGAGTTTTTTAATATAAATTCTAAACGCAAAAACCCTGCAATGAAACCTCACCAAACAATAAGTAGCCAAAAGATTGATCCTTAAATAATAAAATCAATATGCAAATAACAAAGTATATATGAAAAAAATATAATAATATAAAAAACATGTAAGAAAAAGGGAAGCAACAAATACTGGGTTAATGTTAATACCCAAACACAAACTTCATTATTCCCTTCAGTCTCCATCCCTGTTCCTTACATCTGAGATGCAGGGTCCAGTGCTTATATTAAACTATCATTAATTCAATTAGGACTTAACATTTATAAACATGTCTCAGGAAAAATATTACCAGTGTGCAAAATATGTCAGTGAAAGACACTTCAGTATTGTATTTCAATAAAATGCTAAAAAAAATTGGGTCGATAAAACCAGGAAAATATAAAATATATCATGCCAGTATGACGTTTATTAATTTGTAATTGGCTATTTTCGATAAATGTGCTAGATTATGTCTTTAACATCATCATTAGCACTTTAAATTGATGCTAAAAATGATTTTGTGCTCGTCGTCATTTTCCCCTTCAGTTTTTCATACGCCTGAAGAATATCGTTAGATTCATTTTCGCGGTCCAATTTCCAAAATAAATCAGGTATATAAATAGAGCAGGCAATGAAGCAAAGGCCATGGCTGTCTGTGTACGGATTCACATTCTTGTGGTGACCAGTCCTTCTTGCAGGTCACCTTGGAAGAACAAACTCGAACCGCAAGAACACAGAACGCATATGAGAAATAAGATGCGGCGAGCTTCCTGTTGATCACATGACCTTCACACGAAAACAGTTTCAACTTTAATAAAATGATTTTTGTTTTCAGTGAAAATTTATAAATATTTAAGTGCTAAAGCACTGTCAATGAAGATAATTAGTAACATGCAAATAAAAACTATCAGCAAAGAAACGACTCGCGCCACTAGCAGGTTGTGGGGGCACCCTTGTGGCAGCGGGGCACTAGGAAGCCATTTAGTTCACTTCTAGGGAGCTAGGGCCGGCTCTGCTTCTTACTATGAGGCGACAGTGCTAACCACTGAGCCACTGTGTCATCTCCTGCAAAACTGACATTGTAAATTAAAAAAAAAAAAAAAAATCGATATTGGTTGGTGAACAGAAGGAGTTAAATAAAAGAAATTGTAAATGTCACTATACTGTCATTCTGTGGCTAAATAAAAATAAAACTATACTATAAAAAAAGTTATACAAAAAGTTGTTCATACTTATTTATCTTATCTTGTTCATTAGGGTATCCTTGTCATAACTTAAAGCTAACGTAAATTTAACATTAATATCAGAACTTTTACAAAAAGAAAACTAGCTTTAATACTAATCTTCCAATACTACATTGTCACAACATAATCACTGACCAAAAATAACAGACAAAAAAAGCATTACAAAATGACATACTACTGGCCGATTACTTTCTTGCTACAAACAAACCAAAACCACTAGGGAAAAACACGCCCTTGTACAAAACACTCCTTAATCGGACCAACAGCCACAACGCACACACATACTATCAGCCAAACTCTACAGTCAGACACAAAACTGTGTGAGAGGAGGAGTATTAGGGTAAAGTGGCACTCCTTCCATGAGAAAACTCCTCTGTGGACACTTAAACGCCTGGCCAAAAGTCCTTGGAAAGAGACCACACATTAAAGGAGAGTAAAAGTAAGCGCATCTGGCAACCTTTCAAGAAGAATGAGCAGGGTGTGTAAAAACATACTGCAAGGCAAGTAGAGGTGGAAGAAAATAAAGGGAACTGGCAACCTTCCTGGTGGGTTTTAAAGAAACAGTTCGCCTTTTTTTTCAGAATCAGAATCAGAATCAGTTTTGTTGAGCATATGAGCATTGCTAGGCCATTTATGCTAAAATTAAGCTGATCAGATCATTATTCTTTAATCAAGATCACAATGTGCACAACGAACAGACTCAAACCATAGAAAACATCATTTTTTATTTTTTTATTCATCTTTGCAGTTTTTAGTTATACAGTAAATACAGTTTAATGCCATGCAGAGCATTTTCCCCATCTATCTACTGTACATTATATCAGTGTTCACCTGTCTCACCACACCACAGCTGTTTCCTCCAAGCAAAATGTAGTTCATACATATTTTATAGAAAATGTAACTTTCAATATAAAACATTCCAGTGTGTGTGACATTTCCTATGATACGGTCATGCACCATAATGACTAAAGAAAGTGACAGACAACACTTCTCAGGCCATATGCAACTTACAATTGTTGCTGCCTGTTTTATTATGGTCATATGACTCCTACTGTTTATTGTTTTTGTGACCAATAAGTCCACTTAAGTAAGTATATGTATAATACATAACACATATACATAAGTATATGTGTAAGTATATACTTTTACATATTATATACATAAATATATTTGTACAGTCAACAATGCACATATTGCATATAAACCATCTACACTGTAAAATATGCAAGGTTTCATATTATGACGTCATGACGTCCCAACACCATTCAATTAAGTTAACTTACAGTTAAGTTAAGCTACACATTTAAGTGAATTTAACATAAAACAATTAGGTTGTCCCAAAAACAACTTAACAATTGCGTTGTTACAACTAATTTTTGATAAATAGTTTGAACAAGCAACAAAATATAACTTGTTAAGCTTTGATGGTTTAAGATTTCATTTTTAAAAACCATGTTTAAGTGTATACGTGGTCTTGCCCCTAAGGTAGTCTGTGAGTTGGTACATAAATTCAGCAGTGATGGGACAAAGACTAGAGGGACAGTAACTGGGAATTGTAGAATCCGCAGATGCAGAACCACTATGGGACAGTCATCCTTTTCAGTGAAAGGTTCACATCTATGGTATGCCATGCCTGTTGATTTACAGTTACAATCAGGACTACCAGTTTTTTTCTGTAAAGCTGAAAGAATGTTAAAATCTTTACAGCAATGTGAACATTAAGTATCATTCTTTAAGCTTGGTCAGGTTTACATTTCTACTTTGACTTACATTTTATGTTTGTTGCTCTGTATATACTGTACATGTTTGTTGTTTTGTGTTTTATCTCTTGTTTGTGTATATGTATATGTATATGTATATGTATATATATATAATTTTTATTTTTTTTAATGTGTAAAGCCTAACCAAGGACGAGGGCTGCAAATTAGTTTTATGCTATATGCCCTACGTACGCAACATCAGTTATCTTTGTATAACAATGTCAAGTGTATTGTCCCTGTTAAATAAACAAGCAAATTAAAAACTAAAAAACAAAACTACATTTTTTTGAGAGCACTGAAAAAAAAATCAGCTTTTTCAAACTACCTATTTAAAATGAGCTGAAACAACACGACTCTTGAGGATTTTTTTTGAACAACTTATTTGTTTTTTGTTCAACACACTTAATTGTTAATGGTCAACTCAATCGATGCACTCAAAAATATATGTTTTTTGCTGGTCCAACCTACTCATTTAAAATGAGCTGAAACAACAGTTCTTGATATTTCATTTGATTTCATGTTAAAAGTGTTAAGTTAACTTAATCGATTTGTGTTGGGACAACATGAACGAACTGTGTTGAACCCTGCATTTTTTACAGTGTATTAGTCAACATTTTTATATTTTATTTATTATTATTATTGTTATTATTATTATTATTATTATTATTATTATTATTATTATTATGTAATGATACTCTCACTGGGCTTTGAATTGCCTCTGGTTGAACTCAGGAACTAAGGAAAATATCTGGTAGAATTTCGGTAACTTATGACCATTGACTTCTACAGTATTCCTTCAGTACTATGGATGACAGTGGCTACAGATTACCAACATTCTTTAAATGTACTTTATTTGTTGATATAGAACAATTCAACAGTCGTTGACCATTGTGCTGTACACAAAATTCTAAAATTAAAATTTAATAATGCCAACTATTCAGCGTCTTTTTTTTTGTTCAACAGAAGAAAAAAAGTTAAACAGGTTCGGAACAAGTGAAGGGAGGGTAAATGATGACATTTTTTTTTTATTTTACCGAAAAACATCCATTTAAGGAGTAAGTGCTCAGGCTAAATAAGTAAAAGTGACTCCTGCCCGCTGTCTAGACCACAAAGAGAGGGGGGTTTTGGATGGCGTCCCCAAGGGCTTCCTGGACTTGGACTGCTGGACACATTGATTAGCATTTGTTCAAGGCCAGAGGTCAATACATTGTACTTGGCATGGCTGTGTCTACAACAACCACTCTCACACACACATAGAGAAAGAGGGGGGAAAAACGTAAAACCCAATTTCCTCTCCGAAATGGAAGGTTGTTTTTTGCTTCAGTGTCTTTTTGTTAAAGATGTCTCTGTTCATTAGCATTAGCCATTAGAGAGCCATGAGAGAGAAAGAGAGAGAGAGAGAGATGATGAAAGTCCACAGGCCAGTAATGGGCTCTATTTCCCCTTCCCCTCGTCCATTAAGACAGCCAAATGAAATGAAGGGAAATGAATTGAGACTGCAGACATGTGGTAAAGGAGACAAGTGGGAGAGAGAGAGGGTTCGAGAGTGAGAGAGGAGAGGCAGTTTCAAAGGTCGTTACTATAGGTATGAGATGAGCAGGGGTAATAAATCGAGTCGCTAAACGAGGACTATCACCTTTATGAGGGAGAGAGAGCTAAATGCATGTGTACGTCACGCATATGGAGCGCACCGAGGGAGCATTTCAATTAGACAGCGAGAAAGGCTTGATCTATAGATGCACACGACCATTGTTCACTCGCTGCGTTTCCAGGCTGCACGCTAAGAATAGGCCTGTCTTTATGAAAACATTACTATGGCTTTGTACTCTGATGATAATTAAGAGATATACAGATAACAAAATCTGGACAAAATCTAACTGCAAAACAGAAGTTATTAAAACTGTACAGTTATAAAAAAATAATCATAAAAAAAGAAATGACACCTTCTTACATAAAAAATAGAATGGAATAAGTATGATTTTCAAATCACAACAACTAATCAAATTCTTATTCAAATAATTGTCATTTTCTGAAGGAAAAAAATTATAAATCATTTTTATTGAAATATGTCTCAAAGTCTTCTATTTTTTATAATTGTACTTGTATATATATATGTATATATGTTATGTAATGTTATATGTTATGTTATATGATATATATGTTATATGTTATACTGTACGTTATATGTTATGTTATATGTTAGGCGTTATGTTATATATGTTAGATGTTATGTTATATGTTATGCTATGTTATATGTTATGTCATATGTTGTGTTATGTTATATGTTATGTGTTATGTTACATGTTATGTTATATATTATGTTACATGTTATGTTACATGTCATATGTTATGCTATGTTATGTTATGTCATATGTTATGTTATGTCATATGTTATGTCATATGTTGTCATATGTTGTGTTATGTTATATGTTATGTGTTATGTTACATGTTATGTGTTATGTTACATGTTATGTTATATGTTTTGTTATATGTTGTGTTATGTTATTTGTTATATGTTACGTGTTATGTTACATGTTATATGTTATGTTATTTTATGTTATGCTATGTTATATGTCATGTTATATGTTGTGTTATTTTAAATGTTATTTGTTATATTATATGTTATATGTTGGCGCCACGGTGGCGTAGTGAGTAGCACGTTCGCCTCACAGCAAGAAGATCGCTGGTTCGAGCCTCGGCTGGGTCAGTTGGCATTTCTGTGTGGAGTTTGCATGTTCTCCTCGTGGTTGCGTGGATTTCCTCCGTGTGTATGAGTGTGAATGAGAATATATGGATGTTTCCCAGAGATGGGTTGCAGCTGGAAGGGTATCCGCTGCGTAAAACAAATGCTGGATAAGTTGGAGGATCATTCCGCTGTGGCGACCCCGGATTAATAAAGGGACTAAGCCGACAAAAAAATGAATGAATGAATGTTATATGTTGTGTTATATGTTGTGTTATGTTATATGTTATGTTATAGGGGTGACACAGTGGTTAGCACTGTCTGTGTGGAGTTTGCAAAAAAAAAAATAATAATAATAATAATTTTTTACATTTACCTTAGGCACAACATAACAGAAAATATTTCCAAACCAGCATAAACCTTGAAACTGGTGATCGTCCCATGCCTAGCTGAATTAGGTGAATTGAATAAACTAAATTGGCAGTAGTGTATGTTCAGTTTAATTCATGTTTATTTCTATAGCGCTTTTACAATGTAGATTGTGTCAAAGCAGCTTCACATAACAGTTCTAAATCGAAACTATGTGAGTCCAGAGTTTAAGTTCAGTTTAGTTTAGTACAGTTCAGTATGGTTTAAATTTCACTGCTGGAAGTTCAAACACTGAAGAGCAAATTCACTGATGCGCAGCTCCACAACTCCCAAACCAAGCAAGCCAGTGGCGACGACAGACTTAAATAAAGAGACTACGCTGAAGGAAAATGAATGAATATTATATTATACTAAAAATAAAAACATATTATGCAAACTCTGGGATTATGACATACAAATGTACATAACTATAAAAAACAACATTAAATTGATAAAAAAAAATTAGACACAATTAAATAATCATTCAAAACGTAACCAATATTTGAATTACACACTGCACATCCCAGGAACTACGAGATTATTTCAAGTACCAGATAATATTCAACTGTATTTTCAACTTTTATTTCAATATTAAACTTTTATTTTCAATATTCAACTTTTTTTTTTATTATTTGTTTTTATTTTCTTATACTTCAATTTTATTCCTGTTTATGTAAAGCACTTTGAATTGCCACTGTGTATGAAATGTGCTATATAAATAAACTTGCCTTGCCTTGTATATTTATTTTCATAACTGTTATATGATCTACTCTTGATCACTGTTCACGTTATGCATTTGCATCTTGTATGAATCAGGTCAGTCCTTTAAAAACATGTATTACCATGCCCCTGTTTATACAGTATATATACATTTCATGGTGTATTCACAGCCCATGTTTACATGATAAAATGTTTCAGAAAATGGGTTTAAGAGATGATGACTGGAAGTAAAGCCTGCACAGGTACCACAGAGATGAGATAGTGGAGCAGCATGTCATTCAAGTGGCACTCGAGAAAGGACTTTCTTTTCATGATAGAAAGGACACACGTACACACACAGACACACAGAGGCACACGTGGTATTTGAGAAAAGGTTACGGGCTGGATGGAGCTTGTGTGTTTAGTCTGCGGGTGGTCAGTAAGATTAATAGCATCCATCAAAGATAAGAATGTGTTCCAAATTCCAAAGTTCCTGCTGTTTATGGTACATATTTACCAGATGAAGGAAGATCTATACATAACCCCAAATCCTAAAACCAAGACACAAAAGCAGAACTGAAACATCCGATACTACATTTCTGTTTAATATGATACCTATATTGCTTTTTTGCTTCTTTCAGGAGGGGGTCCATTATACAACAGACAGACGTGAGTGATTAGACAGGACCGAAACAAGCTAAGCACAAAGTAAGTGAATGTCTACATTTTTTATTTTTTTTGGAAAAGTGATAAGAAAACACACAGTGTAATGTCATATACAAACATTGCGATAATTAGTATTAGATTGTCTGCATGAATCAAAGTTAAAAAATGCTACAATGCATGCTAGTCTCTATGATCGTATTGAGGCTAATTTTGTGTGATCTCCTTCTGTTTCCTAGAAGCCCAAGGTTGCCCTCTGGTTACCAGGTGATCTTGTTTTTAAAGGTCTTTCCATCAGAGTCCACCGAGAGCACGGTGTTGACATCTCTCTTTTGCCTTTCTCTCTTTCTTACAAAGTCAGCCATGGCACATATAATCCCATTACTGAGGGGCTTTGAAAGAGGGCACAGAAAATGGGAGGAAGAGAGAGTCAGGCTGCGGGAACAACTCTTTTTGCACACAGAATGAGGAATAATCTGAATTCTCGATCTTATGTCCTAATTGCACACAGTGATTCTCACCTTGCTTCTTTCGTTCCCCATTTTTCAGACAGTTTTTCAATCTAAAATTGATAGATTGAAGTGCAGAAGCGCCTCTATCTTGACGTACAGAGCATGCTGAATGATAAAAGAGTCTTTGCTGCTTACAGAGTACTCTAAACTGAATGGGACCTGCAGACTTTGCACAGAGATTAAATATGTTAGTATGCATTGATTTGAATGCACTAAAATTCAATATATTGTATAGAAATAATTCATCCAAATGTTGATATTCTGTCTTTGATTACATCATCATTTATCACATCAAAGAAGATGTTAAAAGAAGATGTTTATCAAAATGTTAAAATCTGTCACAATATAATTTATTATATAAAAGCTCTGTTTGAGAAAGACCAACATTTTTAAGGATAGTTCCCCCAAAAAAATTCCTTACAGTCAAGTGGTTGTAAACTTTCATGACTTTCTTTCTTAAGCCTCATTTACACTACAAGCAACTCGCTGGGGCAAAGCGACAAGCGACCGTTAATATCAACAGAGAGTGAGCAACTTCCCGCGACCTCCATCTACGCGTGCAACAGCGACTGTTGGCGACCAAGTGGGCGTGTCAAACGATGCGACAAAGTTGAGAATCCTTTATCTTTTTGCAAATGAAGAGCGACTTTCTTGAGCGACAGCCAATAGAAGCACCAGTAAAGCTCACGTGATTCTCTCTCAGCTCGCTCAGAGGCCGGTTGTATTCGTGCTGTATACACCTACACAGGCCTGCATTTAAAGCAGGTCGCCGCCCAGAGCGATAGGCAGCTACAAAGTCGCTGCTAGTCTAATGAGACATTATGATGAACACAAAACTAGATATACTGAAGAACACTGGAACAGGTTTTGTTTGCCAGCATTCTCCAGCACATCGTTGCATTCAACTTTAGCTTTATGCTTTATGCATATGCTTTAGCTTATTTATCCAAAATGATAGCACAACTTTTAAATATAATTTACATTTGTGTACATTACATTCAAACTTTTTAGGTTTTTCAAAGCGGTTTCTTTTGCTCAACAAAGGATGCATTAAAATTGTAACCCTGTGAAATTACATCTTAAAATAATATTTTTATTTTAATCTTGACATAATGTCAAATATATCTGATTGTGTGAAAGCAGAATTTTTGGCAGTCATTCACAGAGTTTTTGATGGAGATGAGGTCGTTTCTACATGCAAAATAGATTTGAGTACTGAAATTAAATGTATCTGCTTTATTTTGGTTTAGTGAAGGCAGGTCACTTTTGACCCAAAGGGCAAATGGTGTACACAGAATTCTAGGACAAGGGTTAATGGCAAAAATATCTTGTAATGTGCAGACTTAAGAGTCTCTCAGTAAACCTACAGCAATAAAATAAATTAAATTAACAAATGAGTCTGTTTTTTCACCAAATGCTCAAAAAGCCATATTTATGTAATTTTGTGGTGCCTGACAGGCCGTTCACGTTTTCCTTTCAATATACTGTACTGTATCCATACAATATAATAGACTTTGTCAAACAGAATTGGAATGACACGGGGAAGAACATTAGCTAAATTTCCAATTTTGGCTTCAACACCATTAACTCGCATTTGCTGATTAAATCTTAACCCATGGAAGTGCTCCTCTTTTAGGAACTGCCTACAGAATCATACATAGAAATGAAACAGAAAAAAAAAGACAAGACATAGAAGCTTCTCAGTGGCAGGAAAGCCACCGTGAAAAAGATAAGAGCTTTGACAGCCTGAGAGAGAAATGAGGACGACGGCCAGAGAGGAAGCGAGCAGAGAAAAGACGCACTGTAAGGAATACGGGTGTCTTCTGGAGGAGGGTGATGGGCACATGCAAATAGCTTTTACCCCTACCGACCGATATTGGATTCTGGGAAACCCATCTGTTACGTGGCGCCCACACCAGAGAATAATACGAGGAAGACGGCGCTGGGGGGTGGGAGGGAGGTGGGGCAGATGATAGATCGCAGTCTGAGTTTTAATCAGCGCTGCGCCTCTAGCACTTTCTGCCCGCCGCACCGAGGCTTATCCGTCAAGCGGCTCACATGACCCCAAACTGAGGAGAGAGGAACTCTTTCCCCCTGGTGCATACCTTAACACCATCCTCTCTTCAACTCGGAGAAAAAGAGAGAGAGAGAGACAGAGGAATATCTGCTCACACCATCTCGCTGAAACCACACGAAAGGCCAGCGGCTTCAGGGACGACGTGCAAGAGTTTCAGCACGGAGGGTCCAACTGTTTCACCTTATCTCGAAATTACACAGGAAACAGAGTCTACTGTAACCTTACCAAGAGCCCGAGTGAAAAACTCTTGCTTTTATCTGTTTAGAAAAATAAAAGAAGAAGTGAGAACCAAGTCAATACGATTGTCCTGATTAGCCAGCTAATTAAAAACAATTGCAAAGCAGAGATGTGCGGCTGCTTTTGGCACATGAAACGGCATCGTTTATCACGGCGGCGAGGCCCGATAGCAATGAAAGCCATATCTTTGGGTTAGGTAGATGAAACGGTGGGCTGAGTCTGGCGTAACAAAGGCATATCATTTCACATGACTGATACCGCTATAAGGCTTTAATATGGTTTGGAACGCTTCTGCCTCTAATGATGCTATTACCGGCAATAACCAAACCCCCCTCCGATGGCTTTGGTGAAAACAGCATGCCGTCCCATAAACCAAGTCTGTGACTCTTAACCCTTTCGAGGTTTTTGGAGGAGAAATGCGGATGTGGGCCAAAAGATGAAAAGGGATTTTCAAAGCAACTAATGCAAATTGTGACAAAGACTTCTTTTTGTCCTCACAGTATATTCAAATGTGTCTTGTTTAGTTTTTAAAGTCCATTTGTTTCAGAAAATAATGATAATTATACATTTTTGTGTGATGTACAGAAGACAGATATAAAATTTTTGAAACAGTTTGTATAAGGGCTACACAATATATTGTTTCAGCATCGATATCGCGATGTGGTAAGTTGCAGTGTTGCATTTGTATAACTTATCATTTGCATGCGTTTTTGATGCTTGTGATTTTAAAAAAATGTACCGTTTGTGACCTTAACTTCGATTCATTTTATTAAATTAGTTTGATTTTTATCATTCAGCTACTGTATTTGAATACTCGTTAAACGATAAATCACTTTATTTTAATTACTCAATAGTAATTTTTTTCTTGATTGCATTTAAAGATTGTTATGCACGGAAATACAACACATGCGAATACAGAAATGCACCGCAAATAGCACAGACTAAAGCTAAATGTTTCGGAGGACCCCAAATGTTTCTAGATTGTTTATTAGATTTTAGGGAGATGCAAATAGTAAACATTAATTCATCAATCTCTGACTAAACACGTGCATAAAAATACTCACAATACATGCAAATACAGAAACGCACTGCAAATAGCACAGACAACAACGAAAACGTGTTGGGGGAAAATGTGTTGTATTTATGGAGATGCACTCCCACTGCAGAGCCATCCCAATCAATCTAACATTATAAATTCTTTCCGAATAGAGGTACTAAGTGATCTGGTGAAATTGTTATCATTTCAATCACAAAATAAAAAAAATTGCAATGTAAAATGTTTCCAATATCGTGCAGCCCTATTTATGTATTGCAAATTGTTGTTATGCATATTTAGAACAAGCATCCTTTGTTGACATTAGAAGCCCTTTTTTTAAGGATCACAGCGCAGCGTAAAATACTAATTCACTAACATTTCTTCACACTTAGTGACTATGCCTCACACCACTAGGTTTCACTCATTTTTAGTTATCTGAAAATTTTATACATTCACTTTTTCACTTATATCAGCATGTTGTTTAATTTGTTTACACAAACATACTTTATGTGTTGAACAATGATGGAACTGTTCCACAATTATTTTAACATTTTATCTGAACATTAGTAAACACTTGACTTGACTAGAATTTAATGTCTTCTATGTGCATAAATTTCCTTTTTTCCATTCATTCATAATGGAATGTTTTTCTCCTTTCAGACTTTGAGAGTTTAAAGGTTTGCATCTGTTTGCATTATTTTCACATTACAATGCATATCTTTAAAAAAAAAAATTCTCAAAAAAAAATAAAATAAAATAAAATAAATAAATAAATAAATAAATAATATATATATATAT
>CAIGQQ010004433.1:3164216-3259891 GCA_903798035.1 Danio albolineatus | reverse complement strand
TTATTTATATATTTCCCTCCCTCTCCATTCTTGAATAATAAAAAAACAATGCTGAGACATATTTCTGATAGGAAAAGCTTATAATTGTAATATATTTTGTAAATTGTCACCAGTTATTTTGAATGTTTTGAATGAATTGAAATGCACTTAAAATGTACTACCGTTTGTAATTGCTTATTTTTTTCTTACAAGATGAAACAACCTCTGTTCTGAATATTATTTTTAATTTATATATTATTATTTTTTTATTAGAAAACTCTATTAGAAAACTTTTATTTTATTAGAACTTTTTTTTTTTACTTTTTTTAAAACTTTTTTTTTACTGTACATAGGGCAGCACAATATATCGTTTCAGCATCGATATCGCAATGTGTGTATCTACAATAGTCCCATTGCAAGATATGCAATGTTAAGTTGGCAACTTTGTGGAGTTCTTGCAAAGTATAACCATAATAGAGTGAAACTTTAACATTTGCAAGGCATTATAAGTGAGTAAAGCATTGGGGAACAATGACATTAAACATTTGTAACTTTAATAAAGAATAATTTCACTGAATTAAATACGAAGACTATACAATGTTATTTTACATTATTTAATATCTGTATCTAAATGCTGTTTGACAACCTGGAAAGCCATTAAGCACTGTTGTAATTATTGTAGTGATGCTGTTTTGTAATTATTCTTGCTTGCAATTTTTTTTATACATGATTCACACCCTTACAAAATCAATCCAAACAATCTAAATGAATGAGTTTTTTCCCCCAAATAGAGTTGTTCATGCCATGTGGCGAAATTGTATTAATATACATGGCGCAGAAAAACAAAATATGGAAATGTCAGATTTGTCCAATATCATTCAGCCCTAGTGTACAGTTTTAAACACAATACACATCTTCCATGCTCAGCATACACCAAAAATCGAAACTGACTATCATCAAGGCCCGACTAAGTATCATACCTCCAAATACTGTCGACCACAATCACAACACGATAAACCCTCATATCATCTCTAACAAACCATAAACTCGGTTCCCAGTGCGAATAAATTCAACAAACCCTACAAATCGCAAGAACACGCATCACAGAGCGGGGCTTTTCTTAATTTATTTCAGCCAGCTGTTACGTGCCAAAACAAGCCTTCATCATACAACCCCTCATTACGACAGCCCGTAGACATCATCGTATTATTCCAGATGAAATCTCTGCTGTCTGATAGAGCGATCGCTGGTGTCAGAAACTGAAAGCTGCAGCCTGCTTTTTGATTCTGACCCCAAAAAAAGAAAAGGAAAAAAAAAGTAGAACAAGCGTGCCTGCCAGTGCCATCATTACCCTTGGCTTCAATTAGCATCAAATGAACACCACCACTAAAATAGCTTGATTTAAAGCAGCCAGCAGCAACTTGAGCATTTACTACAGTGTATACACAAACAAGCAATATGCGGAGAGAGATCCACAGATTGTACGCTTGAGAGGACACGCACTGACAAGACCGAGTAATGTTTTCATGAGCAAATGAGAAGGAAGGTCTTGCTATTCTGCCTGGAATGAAAGAGACGGACAGCGTTTGGGTCCTCCAGGCATCGCTTAGAGCTTTTTTCCTGGTAAAAAAAGCGACTCGCTCGATTTTTGAGCAGCAACAACAATTACATCCTTTTGCTGCTTCGTGCAGTTTTGGAGTCTGACCCACAAATCCCTCTAACTCGAGCAGCCAGAACCAATCTCCTCTACGCTTTTTTTCCTTCTTCATATTACTCCTCTCAGCGTGCACGAGATGTCTTTTTCAAGTGCAGCTACTTCAAAGCGAGGACGAGAGTCCCGGTGGGAGCGACTGAGGAGGAAGTAGAGAAGATAACATTGAAGTGTTTGGGGTGATGAGCGCTTGCCAAGTTCCCTCCGCTCATCCACAGGGGAAGCGCTCAAAGAGGAGAAACCACATGTTTTCTTTTCTTTTAAAGGATGTAAACTGCATGCTAATGAGCGTGAGAGACAATAAATAATTTGCCGTGTTTTTTAAGGAGCTGACAAGGCATTGTGGGGTCATTATGCGCTGTTTGATGTGAAACGGGTTTGCTTTTTTGTTACGGAGGACTAATTAAATGCCTTGTGATCTGCAGCGGATTGAATTGAGAGAATCATAGGAGTAACCAAAGATAAAAATGTGTACATAAATCCTTCTTGGAAGCATGAGTACAGTGAAGTAAAATGCAAAAGTTTACTCAAAAGAGACAGATTACTCAAAGTTACATTGTTTTATGTCACAATATGAATTGTTAAACACATTACAGGTAAAAGTGATTTGATAAAATGCAATATTATGTTTAAAATTCAACATTAGGGTATTTTGTTTTGCTGCAATATATATTGCGAAATGAATCTAATTTCATCAAATGATTTTTTTGAAAAGAATAGCTCTATTTGGAAAGATTTTATTAGTTTTAGATCGACTGGGATGATCGAGACTTTTTTTATGCAGTAAATCTGCATACATTTTTTTTTTATCTGCATAAATTAGAACAAATACAAGCTAGCATGCATTTGCTATTCTATGCAAATGTCAACCTTGCCATGAAAAAATTAAGTTGTCATCATAAATAGCGAAACTCTTCTAATTTTTTTGTGTATCCTTGTATTTTTCAGTGCTGTACAAATACTTAAAATTGTCTCGGTCAATGTTTTCAAACAATTACATTTGATTTACCAAAATCTCACAAGTGGAAATTTCACATCTGTCACATCCATAACGAAGCTTTTTCTTCATAAATGCAAAAATGTAAAAAATTGAAATAAAACAAACCATTTTTGTTCTACAGAGAGCCGACAGTTATCCTTGTGATTATCATTATTTCTTTTGGATTGTGCAGTTTAATCCACAGAATTTCTACAAAGTATGTTGTTTACTGTAAACTCGCAGACTTTTTTCGTCACATCCATAACGCATGTTTATTTTCCCCATTTAAAGTATAAAAATTGTTTTCAGATTGATATTTTTCTGATTCCATAATTCTGTGTATATTTGTTTTGGATAATGTAAACAGATGTTTCAATATAATGTTAACATTTACCTTATCTGTGAGTTTATGTTTTGAGTTTTTACTGCAAATGTCACACCCATAACGCTGGAATTGCTCATATATATGACAGTGCAAAAATAAAAGTTAAAGGAACAGTGCTTTCGGATTTTCTGGGTAGTCAAACAGTATTCAAGAACAGAAGTTGAACAATCAAATGTAAAACAACATGTTGTAAAAAAATAAAAATAAATAAATAATAAAAATCTTTTAATCTTTAAAAATGTTGAGATGTGACTATTGCACACACACATTGCGATATCGATGCTCAAACAATATATTGTTCATGCTTAGTCTATGCTTACTACAGTATGTAAACAACACAAAATGTCAAACATGCCAAAAGTAGAATCAGCACTGCTCATTTGAACAGCTCAGCCTCAAAAAAGGAAGTACAGCCTGATATTCGTTGTGATCATTTTTTCCACACTAGCATGTTGTTATAAACCTGTATAATTGCAACATTTTAAAAAAAAATTCTATACAATGAGATTGTGGAAACAAAATAACACTGGACACCGACAAATGATTATTATTAAGGTACACTGCGCAACTTTTCTTGTTCATAAGCAAACACATTGTGAATCCATTTCCTGCACCACTATGAGCTTGTAACAGTAGATTTTATTCGAATTTTTTCAGGACTCATTTCGTGGGAAACTGTACACATGCATCTTTTGCCTTCACGTGTATTACTTCCTTGTCCACCAGATTTCTATGTGTACATTGTGCAAAGCTAAAGAATAAACAAAACACTTAAAGGACAAAAGCTAGTTAAGGGATGTATTGATATGGACATTTTGTACGATACTGATATATGATCTCTTTATATTTAGAAGACAATAACCTATATAGTGCAATAAATACAGATGTTCAAATGAAATGCTCTAAGTTTAATTACTGGAAAAAAAAAACTCCACTAAAAATAGATACAGTTAAAGTCAGAATTATTAGCCCCACGGTTTATTTTTCCCCCCAATTTCTGTTTAACAGAGAGAAGAGTTTAACACATTTCTAATCATAATAGTTTTAATAACTCATTTCTAATAACTGATTTCTTTTATCTTTTCCATGATGACAGTAGATAATATTTTACTAGATATTTTTCAAGACACTAGGTTCATTCAAATTGAGTTAATTAGGTTAACCATTGTAATAAGGCAAGTTATTATATAATGATGGTTTGTTCTGTAGGCTATCTGAAAAATTTATAGCTTAAAGGGGCTAATAATTTTGACCTTAAAATGTTTTTGAAAAACTTAAAAACTGCTTTTATTCTAGCCGAATAAGACTTTCTCCAGAAGAAAAAATGGAATCCGACATACTTTAAAAAATTTTTGCTCTGTTTATCATCATTTGGGAAATATTTAAAAAAGAAAAAAAAATTCTAAGTGGAGCTAATAATTCTGACTTGCAGAAAATGGCAAAGAAATAACTAGATTTTTCACAGTAAAGAAACAGCACTGGTATAAACTCCTCTAAAGTAAAAAAACAATAGAAAAACAAGAAAACTGCAAGGAAAATATCAGTTCATAACCAAAATTAATTTACGACACGTTTCTGATGCCCTCTTTTTTCCACAGTAAAGGATCAGCGCTGGAAGCAAAAATTTAACTAAACAACCAATCAAACCCAATCAAAACCCTCACTGCCAATAGCATCAGAGGTGGATTAACAAGCAGAAATAATCCACAATTTATCAACCAATCACTTATTTTTCTTATCATGCTGATAACAGTAAAAAAATTAATATACCGATATAGCAGCCGATGTATTATGTAGTGTACATAAGGGGTGTTCAAACTCAGTCCTGGAGGGCCGGCGTTCTGCTGAGTTTAGCTCATGCTTGCTTCAACACACCTGCCAGGAAGTTTCTAGTATATCTAGTAAGAACTTGATTGGCTGGTTCAGGTGTGTTTGATTAGGGTTGGAGCTAAACTCTCCAGGACACCGGCCTTTCAGGACTGAGTTTGGACACTCCTGGTGTACATGATAGTAGTATACCTTAAAAAAATATATGAAGAGTTAATTTGCAAAAAAAGATAACTAGATTACGCTACAACTATTCATAAAGCATGTTTTTGTTTTGGCAAATTAACTTTTCAACACAACAAAATATCTATAAAATGAAATAACAATGGGCGCCACGGTGGCCGAGTGGTTAGCACGTTCGCCTCACAGCAAGAAGGTCGCTGGTTCGATCCCCGGCTAGGCCAGTTGGCATTTCTGTGTGGAGTTTGCATGTTCTCCCCGTGGTTGCGTGGGTTTCCTCCGGGTGCTCCGGTTTCCCCCACAGTCCAAAGACATGCGGTACAGGTGAATTGGGTAAGCTAAATTGTCCATAGTGTATGTGTGTGAATGTGTATGTATGGATGTGTTTCCCAGAGATGGGTTGTGGCTGGAAGGGCATCCGCTGCGTGAAACAAATGCCGGATAAGTTGGCGGTTCATTCCGCTGTGGCGACCCCGGATTAATAAAGGGACTAAGCCGAAAAGAAAATGAATGAATGAATGAAATAACAATTGTTATCTGTTGCTTGTTGCCAAGCAATTCTGCACATATAATATTTTGTGTAGCCAGTAATTACCCTAAACTGCTGTCTGGTACTTTGGAAAATATAGCAGTTGGAAAATACCCCAAAAGCAAATACATCAAGTATAAACAATGCCATCAAACGCAAAAAAAAGTCAATTTAGAAGAATGTTCACTGCTTGTATTCCATCCAAACACAGCTGTGGAAGCTTCAAATATTGGTCTTTTCATTTTGGCAGGGACACATCCCAACTGTCCAGCCCTAAATATACATTCACACTCCACTCATAAGTAGATTTTCAGCAAGACTAGTCTCCATTTTAGCAAGCTGCATCTGTGCTAACAGAGCTGTGCTGTGTGTCTGAGAGTGACATGATTTATTGTGATGGGATTTGGAAGGGGGAAACAGACTCCACGTGAAGCTCATATCCTGGTTGGTGTTCGAGACGCTCTTTAAGATGCTGCAATCTGATTAGAAGTTACATGGAAATAAAATATGACATGCATCCATTTTTTCGAAGTTCTCGTTTTTTGACGCCTACATCATTTATTCACGATTTCTCCTGCTGGTGAGTCTTTTAGGAAGGAGTCAAATAAAACAGCTTTAATGAGTGAGTAGAGTTACCTGCTGCGGGATCTCCAGCTTAAACCTCCTCAGACTTTCAGAGGAGCAGAACAGCGCCGCAAAACACCTGAAAAAGAACAAGCAGAGCGGGATTTAGAGGTTTATGCCATCGAGTATAGATTAATTGAAAAACAAAAAGACAAGCATAATCATACTGACTGATTTCCAAAAATCTAATTAATTTATTAAACTTAGCATATTTTATCCATAACCCACAGAAGATAAAAATAGTTACATTAATAATAAAAGTTGCATTAAATAAACAACATGTGTTGCGACCCCTAGGGTGATTACATTATAAAGACATAGCAATAGCGTCAGATGCAGCAAATTGATTTTATGGCATCAAGTTAAACTTTTACGGCAAACACGTAGGCATGGGACGATAACTGTTTTCAAGGTATAACGCGGTCTGGAAAAGTCAAGGTTTTAAAAACACCAAAATTCTCTGCTATAAGAGTTTTACTTACGTACTTACCTTCCTTCCTTCCTTCCTTCCTTCCTTCCTTCCTTCCTTCCTTCCTTCCTTTCTTCCTTACTAACTAACCCTTCCTTACTAACTAACTAACTAACTAACTAACTCTTCCTTCCTTCCTTCCTTCCTTCCTTCCTAACTAACTAACTAACTCTTCCTTCCTTCCTTCCTAACTAACTAACTAACTAACTCTTCCTTACTTCCTTACTAACTAACTAAACTAACTAACCCTTCCTTACTTCCTTCCTGCTTCCTTACTAATTAACTAACTAACCAACCAACCAACCAACCAATCAACCAACCAACCAAGGAACCAACTAACTAACTAACTAACTAACTCTTTCATCCTTCCTTCCTTACAGGACAACTGTATCTCCATCATTCAAAGGTGCCGTTATGAATTGTAAAGAAATCAGGGTTTTGCAACTAGTGAAAACAGCAGAAGTCAATGATTTATTAGAATTATTTAGCCTGAAATGTTTAGCTCAAAGGTTCTCAAAATAAAATATATTGTGTTCAAAGGGGACACACTTTTGTTTTTTACCCAGAAATTTAAAAAGAATATATTTTAGAGCAGTAATCCCAATACCGTGAAACGATCATACTTTTATCCAAGGTTATCATCCCGTCATTAAACAAAGGCCACAACTGAACATGGAGAATGATCTCTGAGTGGCGTTCTCCAAAATTAAATGAAAAATAGACATGGGCCTTTTAGTGTGTGTGTGTTTTTGTGTGTGTGTGTGTGTGTGTGTGTGTGTCGTTGCATGCAAGGTTTGTATATTTATAACCACCTCAGAGCATATTGGGGGTTGCGAGTCACTGGCATTGTAATTTTGGGGGTCGCAGGCTGAATAGTTTGGGAGCCCCTGTATTATACTACAACTTTTTACTGTATTGAACATAATAAAATATTTACTCTTTTTCTAGCCAAACTTAAACAAATACGACTTTTTAAAGAAGAAGAGAATTTTTTTTTATAGCAAATGCTGTGAAAATGTCCTTGCTCTGTTAAACATCACTTGTGAAATGTTTTAAAAAGATTACAAATTTCACAGGAACATAACTTTACCTTCAACTGTACACACACACTTAATTTGAGCTAATTGTAGTGCATTTTTATTTTGTTTAACTTAAAACTACAATATGGGTGGCATGGTGGCACAGCTGCCTCACAGCAAGAAGGTCGCTGGTTCGAGCCCTGCCTGGGTCAGTTGGCATTTCTGTGTGGAGTTTGCATGTTCTCCCAGTGCTCGTGTGGGTTTCCTCCAGGTGCTCCGGTTTCCCCCAAAAGTTCAAAGACACGCGTTAGGTGAATTTGGTAAGCTACATTGTCTGTAGCGTTTGTGTGCATGTCCTGGTTCTCCAGGTTGGGGGATGAACATTGGGCTAACGACCCACCTCATAAAAATGAGATGTTACGAAACACCCACAAGGTGCGGCTAAATATCAACTTTGATATAAGCAGCCCTGGAAGTAAGTAAAACTGAAACAAATAAAAGCTCAAATACTAATAAACAAAATGTCAATAAAAACAGTTAAAACATAAGATATAACAAAAGAAACATGAAATATAATTTTTAACAAACTAAACTAAAATCAAAATTAAATAGCACTTTAATAATAATACAAATATTTAGCATTTTAATATTATCTACACATTTCTAAACTATTAAACTCAGTACTAAAATTACAGTATGACGTTTATAAAAAAAGATTATATGCTATGACATATTTTTAATCTATTTAGTGCAGTTAGCTTTTCATACTTTGGATTTTGGTTTGGTTGGTTTGTATTTTGTTTTTAACAAATCAATGAAATCCAATATAAGGGGATCGCCCCCTCCCACACTCCCCACAGTTTTAACCTATGGCACAATTGTAAAACATCATATGCGTTACTAAATATTTCATTCACAGACTTCAAATGTTCTTGCTCCTGTCAGAGAATATTCCAGTGCAGTCACTTAAAAGCGGCTCTTGTCATATGGTGACAGGCTTTGTGATTTCGAAAGGAGGTGACAACAAAGAGTCATGTGTTTCAGACGTTTTGAAGGTCCTGATTGGTGGATAGCTGAAGCTTGTTTTAGAGGTCAAGCTCATCAGAAGGATTGCAGCTACATATCAGACATACAGGAGGAGGAGAGAGAAGAGAAGAGCAAGAGATGGAGGAGTGCTATTCCTCTTTCTCTGACATTTCCTGTCTCATCATCTGCTCTGGCTTATTGTGTTTGAACACTTAGTAAGAAAAATGTGACAGCGAAGGTAGAGTGTGTGTGTGAGTGTGTCCTCACCCACCCTGAACGCAGCATAAGCACTAGGTGTACTGTGAGTGAGTTTTAGTTGGCTGAGGGAATATCTGTGGGCCTTTTACTATATTGAACATAATAAAATATTTACTCTTTTACTTCAGCAAACTTTCAGTAAAACAAGTTGAGGCATTTTGGCTCTTGGCCCTTTTAGTTATATGTTGGTCAATTTTCTACAACAAGACAATAGGGAGCAATGGAGTGGTTTTGAGTGTAATGATGTCCAGTATATGAATAAATAACTTCGTCTTTGTGGTAGTCATAGTATTGGTAGAAGTGTTAGTGTTAGCAGTAGCTGATAATATTTAATAACAAAATATTAGAAATGCTTCATTACAAAGATGTCCACTGGTTTTTGATTATAATCAGCATTTATTATCAGCAGTCATATCATATATCATATCATATATCATATCATATCATTGTTTATTATATTATATTATATTATATTATATTATATTATATTATATTATAGGCGCCACGGTGGCCTAGTGGTTAGCACGTTCGCCTCACAGCAAGAAGGTCGCTGGTTCGATCCCCGGCTGGGCCAGTTGGCATTTCTGTGTGGAGTTTGCATGTTCTCCCCGTGGTTGCGTGGGTTTCCTCCGGGTGCTCCGGTTTCCCCCACAGTCCAAAGACATGCGGTACAGGTGAATTGAGTAAGCTAAATTGTCCATAGTGTATGTGTGTGAATGAGAATGTGTGGATGTGTTTCCCAGAGATGGGTTGTGGCTGGAAGGGCATCCGCTGCGTAAAACAAATGCCGGATGAGTTGGCGGTTCATTCCGCTGTGGCGACCCCGGATTAATAAAGGGACTAAGCCGAAAAGAAAATGAATGAATGAATATATTATATTATATTATATTATATTATATTATATTATATCAGCTGTTGCATTTACATGTATAACCTTTCCAGAAAAAATATACAAAAATATGGTGACTTGTAGTAAAAAAGATAAATTCATTTTATATTTGAGAATACAGCAACTATTTTGACAAGATAGTCTCCAGTTGAAACTTCTCAAACACAAAGAAAAACTTTTAGTACGTTGTTTTTGTACCCTCACTTGACATTGGCTGCGCCTGAAAGCTTTAAAATGCTGCCATCATAGGCAGAATTGCAAGTCAGGAAGGTATTTCCGAATCCAAATTCTGCTTCACTTCCTGTCTCGGGAGGTACCTTCTTCTGATCAGATTTCGAAGGCAGCATAGACAGTCCTTTGCTGCCTTTGATATCCCACAGTTCCTTCTCTGACAGTTGAGCTAAAAAATAAACACGGCGTCTCAAATCGCTGCTTGGCTGTCATTTTATGTGTAAAAAATGAATGTTTCTGACCAACATTTTCCACTTTGGTTGGCATTTCTAGCAATAAGTCAGTATTGTAGTAAACAAAAATGCCCTTAGTTATCACCAATATTCTCTCTGCCTGGTTGAACATAATTGTGTATGCAAGGTGCTTTTATGCACATATTCTAGAAAAGTAATCTAGTATTGAACATATCTACTAAACCAGGCGTACTCAACCCTGCTCCTAGAGATCGACCTTCCTTGTTTAGCTCCTGTTCAGTTCAGCTCCTACCCTGATCAAACACACCTGAATCAATTAATCAGGGCCTGAACAGCACTTTATAATTACAGACAGTTGTGTTTGATTTGAATTGCGACTGAAATCTGCAGGAAGGTCGATCTCCAGGAGCAGGGTTGGTCACCCCTGTACTAAATAAACCTTTTTTAACATTTAAATAGTCTTTTTTTATTTCTCTTGGAATCAAAGCCAAGAATTTGCAACTGCAAGCCTCTCCAGTCTGAGATACAGACTGGCTTCTTGAAAAACACACACAAAAAACACACACATCAAGCACAGCATCTGCTAAATCTGACCTCATCGGTCCACAAGATTCTGAGTCTGACTGGTCCAGAGCCCCCTTCAACTCAAATTCTGAAAGAAGAAACAAGGTGCCAGTGATGCGCCTTCAAGAGCTGTTTGTCCAGGGACACCGAAATGTCGCTTTACGCAGCACGGAGGCCACATGTGCCATCTAGTCTGCTTGACAGAGAAGAACAGGCTTTGTCAGCAGGTCACCTGTTATGTCCAAGTGCTCTGCTATCAACAGCGCTTCCCATCACCCGTCCCGACCTTCAGATGGTGCTACGTGCGCAGAGTGCGTGACATTTTAAAAAGGTGACAGCAACACACTGTGTTCCCAACTCACCACATTCCTTCTATTTCTGTTATACTTAAAGTCAACTGTCTCCTGCAGACGAGGAATCTTCCAGGAGTTTGACATCTCTATCAAGCGCTCTTTGTTATGGCAAGTCATCTTGGAACAGGCATCTGGGTTAAAATTATCATAAATCACAGGCACTGACACCATAATTTTTATGGTATGATGTTTACAGAGTTATTGGCACCCTTGGTAAATATGAGCAAATGCGGATGTGGGAATAAATCTACACTGTTAATCCTTTTGATCTTTCATAAAAACAGTAAATGGTTGCTTGAAATAAAACAATAAAGGGGAGGGGAAACAAATCTCACAATGAAATAAATGCAATAATTCACACTGATCAAAATTATTGGCACTAGATATTATATTATGAGAAAAGTATTTCTGAAATGCACATTCTATTCATGTCTATATTCACATTTACTCACACCAGAGTGAGTACAAATAAGAAATGCTTGCACAATTACTCCATCCAAAGGATTAATAAGACATAATATGATATAAATATGAGGAAATACATACTGTAAAGGGAGACGTTGCAAAACAGTCCAAATTTTCTCTACCCGCCTATGTCATTTTTCACCCACACAATCAAATTCAAAACCGCCCAATCGGGTAACACTGTAACAGAAGGAGGAGGGTGGGCCAGTCAATCGGTCAGTCAGTCGACAGCGGCCTCTGGTGGATTTACGCCAGAAGAGCAGGTGTGAATGGCACTCGCGAGAGATATTTGAGATCTCGAAAAGCATACACAGCGGCCTCTGGTGGATTCGCGAAAACAAAAACTGCACTAAATAAATAAAAATTAGCTCCTGGCACGTATTTGCCGCTTACCAGAAATGTATATACGTACAAAATCAGAATGAGCCTGGGTTGCAATATTTTCATTTTCACCTTTGTTCAGTTTCTCAGAAAGCAAGACTCTCCTGATGTAACATTCTGTCTTCGTGATGTACAGCACAATTAGTAAAATAAAGCATTTTAATATATTTCAATTGTTTTATTTACTTAAATTTAATGAAAAAATTACAAATAATAGTTTTTTTTCTCACCTGTCATTGTTAATATTTACCAATAATTTTGCATTTGACAGTACTTTACAAATAAATTAGACTATAAATAAATACTATAATGCAAATCAGAATTAGGTTCATTGAATAATGCATTTTAAAAGGCGATTCACAAAAATAAACAAAAAGAAATAACTGTGGCCAATGTATTTTTTTACAATACACAATTTTCGTGTTAAACTTTGAGCCTCACTGCAATTGATTCTCACAATCACCTGTAAATGGAAGAGAACTAGTGTGACAAGTGGTGGTTTTGTTCAGCAGATTTCCTTTCCTTTTTGCCATTTAGGTCAAAATGTTCTTGACAGCCTTGTGAGCTTCATTATCTTATACAGTAGATGTCATTCCTGTGATTGGTTGATTGGGTTTAGCTATTACCCAAAGGTAATCAGCTTTCTAGTCAGTGTTGCTGTTTAATCCCATCGGTAGTGTTTTTCGGATTACACAAAGACAGAGCTGTTGAACAGAAATTGCTTTCTAGGAATTAACTACGACGCAGCGACAAAGACGCAGAGCAGAACGGATTGGAACGCACTGAAGTCATGAGACCACAGTTTCCTTGACTGACCCTACCTTTTTTCAGTAGCACTGGCAGGATTTCTGATAAAACTCAGACAGAAACGGCATCTTTTACAGCTAATATGCCAAAGGTTGCCAGACACTTTGGAATTTATTAGCTGTCTGCTGAAAGAGAAAAGCTGGGTAAAGAACAAAAGAAAGCCAACAGTGGACTTCAATGTGAAAAAACGAGCAGTAGTAGAGTAAGAAACAGAGGCAGCACCTATTTGTTTACTGGAGGAGTGGATTAGGCTTGACAGGACTGGACAGTCTGAAAAAAATGATACTAGGAGACAAATTGTCAAAGCAGGACAACTAGTGACATCCACCCATCTCTTCCTAATGGACGATGACCCTGTAAAGCCCAAAGGTCACCCTTATCCCCCCCTCAACCTGGACTATCTAAATAGGACCACCCTCTGGTGACACAAGATGAAGCACCTCTACCACTGAACTCTGCATACAATCGGCGAGATACACAGTGAGGTCTTAGGGAGAAAAGAGTTTTTCTCTATGCATAAGAAAAGAGGGAGGCAGAGTAAGAGAGACGGAGATGGACACTGAAATAAAGAGAGATATAAACAGATGTGTAAAAGGCTGGCGATACAAGTGTGTGTATATTTCAACAGCATGACTTTTGGTTGTGTGTATTCTTTATGTTAACACCTGTCCAAAAAAGCAATCTAAAAAATCCCAAGCAGATGGGCTCCTTCACTAAACGACACACTGGAAGGAGAAAATGGACCAATCCATACAGCTTAATGGAAAAACAGCCACCAAACCCAAATGTCAAGAGATCTTTCATCCAGACTATTCACTCACCTTAAAAAATGGGTAATTTTTAGGGGCTAAAAATGGAACTAAAAAGGAGAAAAGAAAAAGCTTCCAAAGAGTTTTTTTAAACATTAATTGAGCCACATAGTGAGAAGATTGAGGAGATCCCCCAAAATGTGTAAAGCTCTTTCTTTATCTCTCTATCTCTCTATCTCTCTATCTATCTATCTATCTATCTATCTATCTCGCAATATAGAACTAAAAAGAGTTTCATACATAGAGTTTCATTTAGTGTTTTTTTTGTATTTCAGAGTAAACAAATTGAAACATTATTCTTGTCAAAATGTCCATGTATGCTTGCAATTGTTTGAGCGTTTGAGCTTGTAGGGGTGGCCTGTCTCCTAATTTTGATTACTTTTGACAGTTTATGTTCAGGGAGGAAGGTAAGCTTCCTGTATTTTTCTTTAAAGACTTATAGGTTATTTAGTTCATTTACTTTGCACATTCTTTTGTTGGTTATTTTGGCCTGTGGCCATCCTAAAGAGATGGTCATCTAAAAAATTGCTAATTTCTTTTCTATAATAAATCTATTAAATTACTCGCAACTGATTGTAATTGTTTGTCGACTGAAGGGGATCTTTTTCTTTTGTTTATTTCCCTTGGGAAATCCACCACTCACAACCTTATTTCATTTATTATGCCCATAGTTGTTTTCCCCAAGACTTGGGGCATAATAACCCAAATACTGCTTGAAGAACAATTAAACTGCATATTTTAAATCAGTAACAATATAACAATATCTGCCCCCAAAATGTTGCTTCTTGTGTCCGAATACCCTTAAAGAAGCTGTTTTTGTAGGCTTGAGCCAGTGGCAGTTCTAAAGCACAGTAACTGAAGGGCCACTCAAGCTTTTAGGGGGCACACTCTAACATTTATCTTATGCTACATTCAGAACTATTTAATGCACTTTCCTGTGTCATTCATTATTTCATTCATCACTTAGCAAGCTCTAGAAGTAATCTAATAAAAAAGTTATATTTTACAATATTTATCATTTGCCTAAAAATATTAGAAATTGTATAAAGCCAGTAAACCAAGTTGTTACGTAATGATGATGTTGATGCATAATCGCTTCATACTTAATCTTAAAATCTACCATTAATTAGCAAACATGCAATATTAAGCAGAAAAAAGGGATAGTTCGAGCATCAATGATTCAGGTATGACAGACATATTTAAATGAGCGAGTACATTCTCTAAATTGTTCAGAGTGTGCAGTCTGCAGAATACAGCAAACCTGGATGTTTGGTAATTGACTATCAGGCATCTTTCGTGTTCAGCATTCACCATTTTTAATCAATTTAATAGCACAGCACCAAACTCCACAACAGATGCATCATGATAAGTTCTAGTCAGTGTTGCCATGGCCACTTATTATAAGCACAATGGATTATAAGCACTTTTAGGCTTCAATCAAAAATCTACTGAGTTTATTACAGTTATTAGAGAAGTCATCAATGAACCTTGTTTGCTGTTTTTCTCACTACGATCTGGCAATTCAAACAAGTCACGACTCAAACCTCTTTCACAATTATTTCTTGCTCTTTGTTTTTGGCTAACGCATGCATACAGGAGAGATATGACATGAGAGATATAAAACACGTATCTAACCATTTGCTGTTCGCTCTAGTCTAGTACAAACTTCATGCAGCTTTTGTGAAAAAACTCTTCCATTATTCTGCCAAATTTAGGGGGCCAGAGAGGGATGAGCTTGCTGACAAGAGGGCACTGGCTGTCCCTGGGCACCCCTTAGAACTGCCACTAGCTTGAGAACACAATGAACATACATGTACAGTGTAACGTACACCTACACTGTAAAAATGATATGACAAAAAGTCATGAAAACAAAAGTTTGTTACTAATATTAATGATTTAATCAGGTTTCAACCATTTTTTAAGTTTAACGTAATATTTTAGTCAGTTGGGCTGATGTAAGTTGAGATGATTATAAAAGTTCCTTTGATTTAGCTACAAAAATGCAGGCAGCAATTTTTTGTACAGAGTAAATACCCATCTGACATGGTGTCTCAGTGGTTAGCACTGTCGCCTCACAGCCAGAAGGTCACTGGTTCCAATCCCGGCTCGGTCAGTTTGCATTTCTGTGTGGAGTTTTATTGTTATTTAGCCACAGAATGACAGTGGTGACGTTTACAAATGATCTCTATTTTAAATCACTTTCTGTTTACCAAACAATATTGTTTTTAAAAAAATTTTACTGAAATGTCATTTTTGCAGGAGGTGGCGCGGTGGCACAGTGGGTAGCAAATTTAGCTTACCCAATTCACCTGTACCGCATGTCTTTGGACTGTGGGGGAAACCGGAGCACCCGGAGGAAACCCACGCAACCACGGGGAGAACATGCAAACTCCACACAGAAATGCCAACTGGCCCAGCCGGGGATCGAACCAGTGACCTTCTTGCTGTGAGGCGAACGTGCTACCCACTAGGCCACCGTGGCGCCTATAAGTGAATTGAATAAACTAAATTGGCCGTAGTGTATGTGTGTGAATGTGAGAGGGAATGGGTGTTTCCCAGTACTGCGTTACAGCTGGAAGGGCATTTGCTGTGTAAAACATATGCTGGATAAGTTGGCGGTTCATTCCACGGTGGCAACCCCTGATGAATAAAGGGACTAAGCTAAAGGAAAATAAATGAATAATACACATCTCAGGACATTATTTGTTTAATTAGTCATGCAAATTTACTAACAGCAGCTGCAGTGTTGCAACTAGGCATGGGCCGGTATAGGATTCTGACAGTATGATCTGACAGTATGACTTGGACAAAAATATCACGGTTTTCCGATATTGTGATTACTGCTCTGCTTTTCCCTTTTGAAAACAAAATATTTTATTTTGAGAAACATTTATAATATTTCAGAACAGTAAACATGTCAGGCTAAAAAATTCAAATGAATCATTGACTTCTGCTATAATCGATAGTTTCAAAAACACAGATTTGTTTATAATTTTAAGTGGCATTTTTGAATATCTTTTCCTGCTGGAAATACTGTTGTCCTTAAAAAAACGTAAATAAAAAAATTGTACACATACCTTAGGAACAATATACCAAAAAATTAATGGTTTTAAAACCATGACTTTTCCAAAATAGGCATGGGATGATAACCGTTTTTCAATGTAAACTGCGGTATGGAATAGTCAAGGTTTTTATACCGCCAAAATTTTCTGCAATACCGTTCCTAAGGTATGTGTACAATTTTTTATTAACTTTTTTTATTCTTTTTTTTAGATGTAAAGTATAAAGAAATCAGTGTTTTTGAGACAAATGAAGACCGCAGAAGTCAATGATTCACTTGAATTATTTAGCCTGACATGTTTACTGCCCCAAAATATTTTAAATGTTTCTCAAAATAAAATATATTGTGTTCAAAAAGGGGAAAAAGGTTTTGTTTCTTAGCCAGACATTTAAAAAGAATATATTTTAGAGCAGTCATCGTCATACCGTCATACCATGAAACTGATATTTTTATCCACGGTTATCATACCGTCAGAATCTTATACCGGCCCATGCTTATTCCAAACTGCGGTATACCATGAAAACGGTTATAGTCCCATGCCTAGTTGCAACGCCTTTACCAGTTAGCAATTGACTATAATATTTTGGAGGTGGGACTTTTTCCTACCACGATTTACATCACACTGTCTCTGATGCAAAAATGGTGAGACAAAATAGTGGACCATCTTAGTATTTCTATAGTGTGTATAGGATGTAGCAAAAATACAGAATTATAGCAGAAATTTTATGTACCATAAAATAATACGTGAATAACACCAGACAGGCCAACAAGGACAAAGCTTTTGACTAAACGCAACAGGGCGCTAGCTTTAGCTGAGACGACGAGAGAAGGGACGAATCACGGGAACAGGCGATCCCTGGAGGGAAGCCCCTGCACTCAGAACTCTGTGTCCTTGGGAGCTGAAGATTGATGGGAATCGAGTGATAAAAACCAAACTGTCCTTGAGTCCCATGAGCCTGAGACACGGCTGTACTTGCTGAAGTGTGTGTGCCTCTACCACGTTTCCCCCACAGGCTCAAGGGGCCGATGCTGGATAGGCCTGTGTCAGGCTTTTGTCTGAACCTTTACTCCAGCAATCAGCTGTAAGATGTATTGGGAAAGGAGGCGGATTTGGAAATGAGGCGTAAGATTGAATAGCTGCTTTTAAAGGAACGGGTCGGGCGAGGTGTTTCGGTAAAGAGGGGAGGGAGTGGTGCTGACCAATACAATACAGTCATACATAATGAAAGAACACATCAGGATATCGGAAAAGTCTCTGCAAGTGTTAACAAAAAAACCCCAACAAGCTGCATGTTTCACAGCACAATGCACGAGGGAAGCGTGAATGTAAATATCTGTTTTGAAATCAGGAAGCGTGTTGTAGCTGCTGTGAATACTGATAAGATCAAGCATGCCCTCCTTTTGGGTTGACAGTGCGTGTTCGAGAAAGTTGTTTTGTCGATGGATGGGAGCTTAACCAGTTAATTGTCTGCAGCAGAACATCCAGCAGTGGCTAGTTGTCTTCAGATCTTACAACATTATGGTAATAAAGCATTTGAAAGCTGAAATGAAGGTGGAACGTTAGTTAGTATGGATTACAGAGTCTGTCCAATGTATCCATGTAGCATAAAATCAATATACTGAGCAAAGCCTTAAAGGGATAGTTCACACACAAATGAATATTTTATGTAATAGTAAAAAATTAAAGATGACTTTTAATTGTAAAGCTGTGGTGCTTGATGATTTAACAACTACCTTTGAGTGTCAAAAAACATATAAAGGGGAAACACAATTATCAAGGGGAAACAGTATATTCAAGTATACATTTCCAAATGTTTGTGGGTTTTTCTGTTTTTCTAAAACTTTTCCAAGCCTGGAAAATACCGTGTCAAAATTCCATGACTTTTCCAGGTTTTCCATGATCGTGTGAACCCTGTAGATTTACTGAAGGTCTTATAAAAGAATGTGAAAGAAAGTGAATACTATTTACAACTTAATGACCTTTAATCTACAACCCTGGCAAACATCCTAACAGGAATTAATGTGAGCATGTTTACACCATATTCTGCAAGCAGAAAATCTTTACTCATTTATCCTTACATCACAAAACTGCTTTATCTTTCTTCTGAGGAAAATCAAAAATATTTTACAGAAAAATGTCCATACAGACACACACACACAAAAAAACAATGAGCTCCAATGTTGCAAATCCTTTAAAAAAACACAACTTAAGCATGCAGACAACAAAAAAGTCAGTACTTGCCTTTATTATGAACATGCTCACATTATGGTTACCCATAGCTTCAAAAGAGTAACAAAATCCATTTTCAGAAGCTATACACATTCAAAATGTTTGCTTTTTTAGATGACATCACTGCACTTGTCATTACATATTCTGTCCAATTAGACACTCTATAAAATCTGAAGCATCCCTCGCCTACACAATAAATAAATGCTAAAGCTGTGGCAGAGATCGTCACGTTCACACAAATACTATTTCCTATATGAAAAATTCATTCATTCATTCATTTTTTTTTCGGCTTAGTCCCTTTATTAATCCGGGGTCGCCACAGCGGATTGAACCGCCAACTTATCCAGCATTTGTTTTACGCAGCGGATGCCCTTCCAGCCACAACCCATCTCTGGGAAAATATGAAAAATTATATAGTTATATTATTACGAATATTTACAACTAAACAAAATGTTTTAACACATTCATAACTACACTTGTGTTTTACCGTCATGCTTATAAATTATTATTTTTTTAATTCATTCTGACACTCGAATACCCTGTCACAAAAGTCTAGTGTCTGGTAATGACCTTTTTACAGTGTCTGATGTCAATGTTGTCTTTGTGTGTTTACATACCACTGTGTAAATGCACAGTACAGTTACGATCTTATTGCCACATTATTTCATTATTATAAAATGATATATTATGCCTTCAGTGATTTCTTGAAGATAAATACCAAAAAATAACACAACTGGAATAACTACAGCAGTCGCAAAGTAAGAGATCACGATGACATATTATAGCGTGTGCAGGTGTTGTAGTGCTGTCCCATTTCTTAGTGGTAAAATTTGAAGCCCACGCCCTTCCCCTTCACACTCCTTTCAAGGGCCAAGGGGAAGTGGAAGGTGTAGGGGTACAAAAATAGAAATGAGATTGGGCCTAAATCAAGAGTCGAAGCAGACCACAAAAGTAATGACTCGACACAGAATGCTGTATATGGAGGATATATTTTACAATGTAATTTCAGCTTTTTACTAGTCTTCAGCATTACATTATTCTTCACACAATCATTCTTTTAAAAAAAGCCTTTTTTTCTGACCCTAAACTTTTAAACAATCTTGTAGATACTACATTCTCCATTTATGTGGTGCCAAAGCAACTCAGGTCAACACACCTTTAGCGTTCCATCACCAAACTCAAACCCCACCCCAATCTCAAACAATCCACCTTCAGAGCACTAGGATTACCTGACGCTCACATAGCACAAACAGAGCATGCACGCTACAAACAGAACAACCCAAGACCACATCTACATTTAGTCATTTTGTTTACTTGTATACAAGTCTGTCCCTAAACATGGGTAGAGTGCCTCAGCGCAGCGGTCTATAATAAATTGACAATTGTGTAAGTAGCTGTATTGAATTCCTTCTAATACCAAGCACAAATCACGAAACACACACACACACATAGTCTTCTGCATACTAGAAGATAGTGTAGCTCAAGCCAGTGACCGCACATAGTGGCACTCCAGCCTGAGCAGGTACATCTCTTTAATAGGCTGCTATCGACCAGCTACCCAGACTCCACTACATGCAGATCGATTCTCTGGCCAGAAATAGCCTCTAGAGACCGAGCGCAGAGGCTGCGAGGTACTCTGTGTACGCTTGAGTACTAGACTGCATTTCTGAGCTCCACGGCTGTACTTTCTGTTCCTCCTGTCTCTGCGTGGTGAGGAAACCACATCTTAGATGGTAAACAACCTGGTGCTGCAGGCAAACCTGACAGAATCCACAGCAATCCTGTACCCAAACCTTTATTAATCTTTCTTCATTTCAGTGCAACAGAACAATTATATGTGTGTATTTCTGTAAACAAAATAAACGTTTGACTCATTTGCTCTATTTAGAGAGGACTGTTTTTCCCTGATGACGTCAGGGAAATGTGTTTAACACAGATGTACTGCACAAACTGAACATGATTGTTTCTCGTGAATGACCTCAGAAAATATTTTGAAGCAAATTACCGTGTTTTCATTTTGTTTTACCTCACCTAGTTTGAACTGTAGAGTATTCTTAAGATATGAAAAATTGCACGTAGAGACGGCAACCGAATGGCCATTCATTTCACAAAATAAATAAAGCTTCTCCATTCATCTGTAGTCAAACCTGCCTGGTGTTCCTTCATTACGGACTTTAACCTTTTAATAACTGCATGGGTAAAATGTAATATAAAATGGGTTGCTGTAATATAAAAAGAGATTTTAAACTCTGTAGAAAATGCTGCTCTATCTGAAAGGCATTATAACCGTCATTACTGACAAAATGTGCATGAAAAACACCTTTAATTTGCATACCTGTCAACATTGGGATGTGAAAATAAAGGATATGCCCACCATAATAAGCAATAGTAATAACTAATTTAATAATATAATACTTTTTAATAAAATGAATCTATAATGTATTGCATGCATTTTTACAATAAATTATATACGTATAGTACGTATATTTATAGTCTACAAAGATTTTACTTATTTTTAAAGCATTTAAAAATTGTTTTTTAACGGTTTTTAGTATACTTAATCAAGTTCACTGAAGCAGTACGAAAAATACACATTTTAAAGGGTATTCATTGTAAATACAAATTAGTTATATTAAGATTTCGCTAACATTTAACACCAGGTGGAAAATAACTGTTTATAGAATATTTAAAACAACTATTTAGATGCTGTTTATACACATATGAAATAGGCTAAACCTTAAATACAGACGAGCCACTTGTGACTTTATCACATTTTGACTATTTTCATTTTTAAACAAAAATATTTCCTTTCGATTAAAAAGAAATGTATTTCCAATCTTGCATGTAATGGGGGAAAAAAAAGAAAAATTAGTTTATCAGACGCTGGACTCAAACCGGGTTGATGATCGATCACGTCAAAATGTGTTGCCATGTGCTTTACGAGCTACACCACTCACCGTGCTGTCAATTTCGCTCTTTAGTTTTGTTTCTGTCAATCAAACAGTGATGGGCCGAAACCGCTCGAAAAGCTTATTCTATCGAGGTGCGCTATTTGCACTTAACCTAAATAGACACTCCAAAAATCAGCATTTCCCCCCCCCTCGCAGGGGCCCCTGGGCCGGTGCCCATAATGCCCATTGGTTAATCCGACCCTGTTCCGCAGTATGGGTTGCATATATAGGGAGGCTCGTCTCTTTAATGTTTATTGCCACCTTTCAGAGAAAGACTGAAAATACAGGAGAAATACGGGAAAATGCCTTTATGGGATGATAGTGGGATAGAACTGTAAAATACTTGAAAATCCTGCAAAATAGGAGGGTTGACAGGTATGTTGATTGGCCCAACAAAAAAGTAAGTACTTATGTCAACAGTTCTGGGAACTATATGAAAATGTTGCTCTTCTAACAAAGCTCTCATAGGTTAGAAGTCCTGCAACTAAAATATAATACATTAAACACATTAACTAAATAAAAGACGAGCAACAAAAAAATGCCATTGAGCCATTCATAATACACTTTTTATATCAAGCCTATTTTGCATAATGGAAGTAAGATCTTAACCATTTAATGCTTCAATGACATAAAAAAATACCCATTTGAAACAAAAAGCAACATAAGAGATGTTTTAGCTAAAAACACGTGGAAGGGCATGTAACTGGATATCTTGGAAATACATTAGGTACAAAAATAACCCCAACATTAAGAGTATTATCTATTGAAAGCTTAACTAAGGTATGTTCGGAGCAATTCTGTGCTTTCCTAGAACAATATAGAAACACAGCTTTTACTGTCCTCATTTTTACGTGCAAGAATGCAACTTGAATGGAAATATGTGAACAGTGTAAAACACCAACTGTGGTAGCAGTATGAGGTGTCAATTCATTTAATCCCTTTATATACATACTTTATATCCAACAATAAATCTATAGTTTTATTTAAATTCAGCTCGCATGGCCATCCCAAACGCCCACAGCTATTAAACAGGCACTCCCATCTAAATAAAAACTACAGGGATCCGTTGTTTGGAAACATAATCCCGTCTGAATGGTACCATTGGATCTATCAAGGATCTATGACACATCAGAGCTCATAAACATTTGCTTTGCAAAAGCTAATCACAGCCAGATTGTGCAGCTCCGTCAGTGTGTAGAAAACCTGAGCATTCAGAGTGAGGCGTGACTAATCTCATCGTTTTAGCCAAAGCTGTATTTTTTTTAACTCTGGAAAGTGGGGCAGCGAGCTGTGCCATGAAAAATTGAAACTTCCCCCCTCTGGGCCCATGAGCATAAATAGAGAGGCCTTCTACGTCAGTCTTTCCCCTCCTTTCGGTCCCCTTCTAGGAAAATCAATCCTTTTTCTCAGTCTTGCGCTATCATTGCACGAAGGTGAGGATTACAGCGGGATTAAATACAGGAGACTCTTGCCCTGCCCAGAGAACCAGATTTCCCAGATTAAAAATCAGCTCATGTCTTCTGGCTGTGTTGACGAGAGCATTGTTCATTTGTTTGTAGGCACTCAGTCGGAATCCAGTTGAAGTGCTGAATCTAGGTCTTTATTGATAAGAACATCTTGCAAAGAGACTTAACGACCTCTGAGACGACAGGAACACCAACCTAATGGCTTTGGTCAACTAACAAATGTCACATAAAAAGGGACGAAAACAGGTTCCTGCATTCTCTAGTGTGCTTTTAAGTAGTTTAGAAACAAAAACAACAGCTTCAACACAGCATCATTGACAGTGAATGGAGTTTTTCCTATCTAGCCCATTTATAAAGAGAAAAGCACATTACAGGAACAGCTCGCTCATAAATTCAATCTCAACCTCATGTCATTAATGAATGCAAAAGGAGAGTTCCCATTAAACAAGGACTTCCAAACTCCTAAAAGGACAAAAGAGAGAGAGAAAAAAAAATCCCATATGACTTGTGCACTGCATAGGAAAGTGATCTGGAGCTATATATTTTTTGTGTAACGAACAGACTGAAAGTCATTTTTCACTCTTAAATCAAATTGTTCATGCAAATGATTATGCAGCTCTTAAATTAAATATGGTGCGGATTTCGCGCCATGACGCTCGGTAACAAAACACACGAGAATGAATTATGCTCAATGGTGCTGATGTACAACTTGCACCATAAACACCATATTTGTTTTGAGAGCTGCATAATGATGTGCAAGAATGATTTGATTTGAGAGTAAATAATGACTTAAATTTCATTTGGTTCTCACAGTGTAATCACACTGCCTTTCAGAGCATGATTCATTGGGACGACTTTTATAGCGCTTTTTATTGTGCTCGACAGACGAAGGTCACAGTTTGAAAAAGAGCTATGCAAAGATTCTTCAGAATTCTCCTGTTGTGTTTTACTGACAGACAAACACAATGCAAACTTTGAAAACTTTGAGTAGACGATGAGAGATTGTATATATTACAACAATTTTTAACTGTTTATTATTGTTTCTCTATGTAGCTGTTAATATTTAAAAAGTTCAAGGACACTTGCCTCCTCTGTGTTATTTCAATTTGAATTTCATTTTATTATTATAATAATAATTATTATTATTATTTTTGCTGAAATAACAGAGTGATTTGTTCCTCTACACTACCTAAAAGTCTTGTCACCTATCCAAGTTTTAAGAACAACAAATAATAACTTGACTTCTAGTTGATCATTTGGTATCAGAAAAGGCTTATATGAAAGGCAAAAGCTTCTAGATTATGCTTATTTTACCAAAATAAAATATGACCACGACTTGATTTTTAATTATTTAATTAGGTCAAGTAGACTTTGCAAAGACAAAAAAATATTGTCTATTAACAGAAATAATGTACAGTATTGAATATAGAGTCATGGTGCAGTGGTAAAAGAATTAATATTGTGTATCCCATGACTCCCATGAACGACTGCATCCATGACTCAAATAACCTATTAATAAAGTCATCTGGAACGGCAAAGAAAGCGTTCTTGCAGGACTCCAAGAGTTCATCGAGATTCTTTGGATTCATCTCCAATGCCTTGTCATTCATCTCACCCCAGACATGCTCAATAATGTTCATATCTGGTGGCTGGCCTGGCCAATCCTGGAGCACTTCGACCTTATTTGCTTTCAGAAACTTTCATGTGGAGGCTGAAGTATGAGAAGGAGTGCTATCCTGCTGAAGACTTTCCTGTGGTTTGTAGAGTAAAGGGCAGCAAAAATGTCTTGATACCTCAGGCTGTTGATGTTTCTATCCACTCTGCAGATCTCGCCCAATACTGAATATAACCCCAAACCACGATTTTTCCTTTATCAAACATGATTTCTGTGACAATCCCCGTGTGGGTTCCAATAGGACTTCTGCAGTATTTGCGATGATAGGGATACAGTTCAACAGATGATTCATCGGAAAAATCTACCTTTTTCCACTTTTACAAATGACCAATTAGAAGTCAAGTTATTATTTGTTGCTCTTTCAACTGGGATCGTCGACAGGACTTTTGTCAGGTAGTGTACTTGGAAAAGGTATTTTTTATGCCCTCCTGGGCTTATTTTTAACTTTCCTTGCATTTTATTTTCTCTCAAATTTGTTTCATCTTTATGCTTATTACTTGTGTCTAAATAAAAACACTGTTGTTCACACATATCTCCACAGGGTAAAAAAGCTCCACAAACAATTAATTAAACAAAAACAAGATGCTCTCCAGATTCTCTTGAGTGTTACCGCTGGGATTTTAAAAATCCTGCACTCAAAAAAATCTGAACCAAAGAACATGGGACAGCTTCGGATGAATCCTAACCCAATGAACCAAAAACAAAGGCCATTGGATATAGTTCTGATAACATCATGATGCTCAAGAAAAAAAAAAGATTTGAAACATGATTAACCTTGGTTTGGGAGCAGCAGCAAAAGAAGATCCCTTTGATCATCCCAACAGGAGCCTGCACAGAAACACATTTCTATTCTCAAATAACCCTGGGTGACTTCTAACAACAGGATCTGGCAACAGGATCACCAAACGTCCACAGGTACATTGCGTACAGCTGCAGGTCAGATTGTGAGGGTCGGGAAGTAAATTTGACTGGGAGACATTCAGCACTGGCAGATTCACAGATTTATCAGCTGTAGAAACACGGCAGTACTGCCAGCGCTGTACAGATGTTGAGCCACATCTGTCTTCAATCGCACATTAAAAACATGGAGTAGAAGGGTAGGGAATACAGGTATTTGGCAGGCATGAAGCAGACGTGTCAAACTGAATTACTGAGGACCAATTGATGAGCTTATGACAGCAAGATCTGCAGAAGAAGTAGTCCATTTGAACATCACATACAAAGTGCATAAACAAGACCTGAAAATAAACTCTTTCCTAGCTTTTTATTGAATACAAAATAAGGCTGATCATCGAAGTGTGGCGGAGATCGCAAGATTAAAGGGTCGGACTATTAATTTAAATCATTACGGTTGCTTCAAATAACTAAATTGTGAATAGATCTATTTCTGCAGCATCTTTTTAAGGTTTCTATTTATACTGCGTTTTGCACCGTTGAGCATTGCCGGCAATCACCAACATTCAATGCACACATAATGGCCAATTAGAGGCATTTAAAATACTGCCACAGAAGAAAGCCACTCAAAACAGAGCTGCAGGGAAGACGTATTTTTGGAAGTCGACGAGAAAGTTAGATTCATTTGATTCCATTGACAACAAGCCAGAAGGATTTTTCCATTGGCTTTAGCAGAAAACAAGGGTCTATAATTATTACACATTCTGTTTATCGGGATAATCTGCACAAAAATAAACAACTGGAAGAAACAAAAGGCAAACGTTAGGCAATAAACAAAACAAAACCAAATCAGCGTTGCTAACATTAAGCATCTGACAACTCTTTCAATCTTAATTCAGATAAGTTGGAAATTTTTAGTAATACGAGTTTGCAGGAGCACATTTATAAACACAAGACTTTAACATTTTTCTAGCGAGTGAGTAGATGAGTTTTCCTGTTTGGCACGAAGACTTTTAATGTCCTTAACAACTTCTGGAGTCACATTTCATGTTAGCAACAACCCTTTTTCTGTATATCTTTTTAAAAACACATCGAATGTGTAGAGTACTACTGATATATTTTAGGTTATATGAGAAAATAAAGCTATTTTAAGATCTTTTTAAGGCCATTATTTAAATTTCTAAAAAAGAAAATAAAAGTAGAAGTTTCGAAGAATACATAACGGACCTAAAATGATTGACAACTTCAGTGATTATCAAGACACTTTCTTTATTTAACATACTGAGCCTCTGAAAAACACTTTGGCTCATCATCATCCTCAAGCAGCCATATGAGATGTTCTCAACAATACAAAACGCCACATACAATGACATACACTTCGTCACACAACATTGTGCCAGAATGAGGTCGAGGAAATGATGCAGCCCTTCCAGCTGGGTTTTTTTACTTGTATTTTTTTTTTGTGGTGATCAAAAAATGCAGCATAATCTCTTGGGCTAGCAGACTAGAGTGTTTATTTTACTAGACTGAGACTCACAAGCCAATCCAGACCACACATACTCTTGCTCTCCTCCACCCGCACTCACTCACTCCCTCCTAAATCTTCAGCTATACACTCACAAACCACAAACATGCCGTCAAACACACTAAGCCCAGCCGACAATAGAAATGAGCAGAGACAATGTGCATGTGCGAAAAGACAACAGAGCAATAACATTAACATCTTCAATCGCTTACGTACTTAACACGCACATGAACGTGCGCAGGTGCTTTTTCAAACCACACACTTCAAGCCAGGCTTACTTCATTAGATTCGGTGTGCCAAGGTAAGCAGCCAAATTAGGGCCCTCCAAAACTACAGGGATGACTGGAGGATTTTCCATGCTGTGGTGAAAGCGATTTCTGCAAAACGAGAGAGCCCCTGTACTGTAACCACTTCTTTCGTGACATTTAACGTCAGTTTTTAGGGGACCAGTTTGCCTGGACTCCAAGTAAAGTCTGTCATTAATCAACCGAGAATATACCTCTAATTTGGTTGAGGTCCAAGAAAAAGTCTTTGGTCTCCAGAGTCTTTGGTTTTAGCTCTAAGTTATACCTAGCAATTTTCTGGACTTACCAACCAATTTTGTTTCATTTTATGCGTGCCCCAGAGTAAGTTGGGAGATTATGAACAAATACAGACATGAGTCCTGCCCCATATGCCCTCCTAAGCCTTTGTGGTCCTCCCTCGGGTCTTTACTTTGAAAAGCAGCATAGACTGTTGAATAACAGCAAAGTCTCTTTTGAGAAAAGGTTGTTCACTTTGTGGGCATATTTGCAAGACCAACTTCAAATGGTTTGTCAGTCTCAGAGTCAAACACATTTAAGAATGGGACACACCAAGCTGGTCGGTCAGTGGGGTCATCTGTGAGCGCCTGTCAGGGAAGTTTGTTTGGTGTATTTCACACCACACCTTTCACCAGGCTTGCATAAGAAAAAGATTGGCCGATTGAAGATGTAGAATCAGTGTCGGATGTCAGTGAAATTAATTCAGTGATTAGCTGGTCACAGTGGCGGTGCTAGCTTGAATGGCACCCTGGGCGAACCACCCCATTTATGCCCCTCCTCCTCCCTCAAGCTTATAAATAGTTGGTTTATGGAAGTATAGTTCTAGAAGGCTACATCTAGTTAACATAGAAAAGGACCATTAAACCTGTACATTCTAAAAAATGTTTGTTGTTTTACCCTAACTTTGGGTAACATATGGACAAAACCAAAAGTGAATTATTAAAAAATATATATAATAATAATAATAATAATAATAATAATAATAATAATAATAGGGCGCCACGGTGGCGTAGTGAGTAGCGCGTTCGCCTCACAGCAAGAAGGTCGCTGGTTTAAGCCTCGGCTGGGTCAGTTGGCATTTCTGTGTGGAGTTTGCATGTTCTCCCTGTGGTTGCGTGGGTTTCCTCCGGGTGCTCCGGTTTCCCCCACAAGTCCAAAGACATGCGGTACAGGTGAATTGGGTAGGCTAAATTGTCCGTAGTGTATGAGTGTGAATGAGTGTGTGTGGATGTTTCCCAGAGATGGGTTGCGGCTGGAAGGGCATCCGCTGTGTAAAAAATATGCTGGATAAGTTGGCGGATCATTCTGCTGTGGTGACCCCGGATTAATAAAGGGACTAAGCCGAAAAGAAAATGAATGAATGAATGAATAATAATAATAATAATAATAATAATAATAATAATAATAATACAGGCGACGCGGTGGCACAGTAGGTAGCAAAAAGGTCGCTGGTTCTAGCCTTATTAATATAATTATTATTAATAATTATTATTATTATTAGTAGTAGTATAAAATTATTATTATAAATAAATAACAGAAATCAATCCTAAATGTAACTGGAAAACATTTAATTTTGACAATTCTATAAAATACTAATTTTTTTTATGTTTTATAGAATTATCTGTTCATCTTAGACTTGACTCAAGGGAAAGAATTAATGTTATGAAGCCTCACCTCCACACCTCATTATCCTACTTCTATAGCCAGTCAAAATAAGACCATCATTATCATATTATATCAACTTCAGATTTGTCAACTAGCAAAACCCGCTGCGAACCGACAACCTCCTGTAATAAGTAAGATAAAAGACTGTCGCTCTGGTTTCACATCGCATAAACAACCAGGATTCATACCAGGAGATACGCGGGAATGGTTCTCTGTGCGCATGCGTCAGTTTGCTTTCACCAGCCTGGTTTCAGTTTCACATAAAGAATAACAAACTTGTGCGTGCAAAAGACGCCAAATGTGCATTGCCACTAACGTCTTTATTCTGACATTACCAGTCTTAGGATTAATACACTTGCAATAAGATAAGATCTTGCATATCTCAAAGCTTACTGGGCCACAAGATTTTTACAGACGCACATTGTTGTTTATGCTTTGCACCATCTCCCCCCCCCCTTCAAAATGCCACCCTGGGCGATCGCCCATGTTGCTCATGCCTAAATCCGCCACTGGCTGTTCAGTTACAAACTGGAGTGTGAGAAAACAAACTGGAAAAAAAAGGGAAGAGACTAAACAAATGACACAAAACAAGAAGGAACACAAAGTCTGCACCAATAGCCTAGTGGTTAGTGCATTGACACATACTCTAGCGCAAATCTCATGCTCATGGCAACCCAAGTTCCTTTCCTGGCTTGAGGTCTTTTGTCTCTATCTCTGCTCCACTGTCCTACACTGTAAAAAATATTGGATTCCACACAATCGATTTGTGTTGGAACAACATGAAGGAATTAATTTAACTGATTTTTTTTTTTACATTTAAGTGGATTTAACATAAAACAATTAAGTTGTCCCAAAAAACGCAATAATTGTGTTGTTTCAGCTCATTTTATACAAGTAGTTTGAACAAACAACAATTGTCATTTTTTGAGTAAATAAATCAAACAATTAAAAAAAAAGGCAACAAAGACGTCAACTGTCATTTCATCACAAATAGTTGCAAATAATATGAATTCTCAGACATATTTGCATGAGTGAATCCCTCTTATGGTGAGTGAAAGTGGTACATAAACGCTGGTTGCTACAGATGTGTGCAGGACTAGGTCCATGACTATATAGATACTGCCACCAGCGGGTATGTAAATGTAACCCACCAGTCCCATAAACATACATCCTCTCAAGTAGGGCAAAGAACGAGTGTTCTTGTTTTCAGTTGTAATCTATTTGGTGGGTTCAAGAAAAGCATTTTGGCCTAGAAAGATCAGAATAGGTTGACGTGAGAAGACAACACAGTCAGCTTTTTATCATCAACTTGTTCTGGCCTTTAAAGTCTCTAATGTTGTTTCTTAAGCATATAACAGACTCTTTACACCGCATCCTCTTATGATATACTTATTTTGTTAGTTTCCTTAATGGACATTTCAGTCCAACTCTCCAGGACTGTTTGCCTTTTTCAAATGTTGAAACAATTCTTTACACAATGAATGGTGTTTCTGTGACTGTCCATGGCATGAATATAAGGCATGTGACTGACTACCTGTCAGTTGCTAAGCACAAAGTGGTAACAATCTATCACTGCATTGTTTTACACGGCACATGCGGGGTAAACAAAGCCAAAGTGGAGGTTGATAACAGTGCTTCAGAGGAAGGTTTAGCTTCAGAACAAGTGGTGCTAACTCTACTTTTAAATTACATGTGTGAAACATCGACATTTGCTTTCAAACTGATGGCCAACAATTAACAGCAAGCAATGCATGTAATAAATGCATATACACATGAATTAGTAATGATCAAATAAAGTGTGAAAAATAGCCCTTTCACTTGCCCCCATCTGCCAATGACCATAAGATTTATTGAAAATCAATAAAAGTAATCATATATTACCTGGCGACAGTATGATCTTACGATGAAGAATATCACCCGATATCAGGTGTGATCTAACACCAACTTTAAGTATAAAACATGAACTAATAATTCAATAACACTGTTAAAAGTAATATTTAGCAAATATCTGCAAGTACACTTGTGCCTCAAGAGAGAGGGGTCAAAACAGGAGGCCAGAATGACTAAGGAGCAGATGGCGATAAAAGTCTTGCTCAAGGTCGAAAGCATGGGCTGACAAACAATCTGTGAAAGAAGGAATTTTAACTAAGCAGGGTCTTTCAGTTTATCTTGCACTTGCAGCAGAGCCAACAAACTGAAGACAATGAGCCTGAAATCAACTTTTCTGTTTGCGGAGGCAACTGAAGAGATCCCTGCTGATTTCCTAGTCCAGTCCAGTGAATCCTAAGAAGCCAAACACAACGCAAATAAACTTTTCTATCGATAAATGTGCTGAATCAAGCAAACCTTTGAGTCAAACAAACAATTTTCCGAGAGAAATAAATCACTCAAGCATAAGCTCAGCCAGCAAAAATATGAGAAAAGAATCATCCAAAAGGAAAGCGACTCACTGTCCCCAAAAAGGGGAAGACCCTGTTAGAACAGAAGCCATTGGCGCACTTAACACCTCTAAATCGGCTGCCAAGATCCCAGGCGTCTCCTCAGAGCCGCTTCCTATGCTGGTGCCAGTGGTGTGGCAGCTCTTCCTATTCCAGACCCTGCTCTACAGGAAATCCTGTGTCTCTGCTATCAGCAAAACTCACGTGAGAAGCCCGTCCAGTCTCAGCTATATGCACAGGGGAACTTTTGATTTTTTTTTTTTACAATGTCTGGAAACTTATGGTCAGACAATAGTGACAGAATGACTGGTCTTCCTGAATTTAACTGACTGTACTTCATTTTGAAGAGCAAGTAGAGTGTATCTTCTGGAAAGATGCATCTTTTTAGTCAATACTCTGTATTATATTACTTTTAAAACCACACAAAGCTTAAAAGGGGCAGTTTCAAAGAGTTATAAAACATTATTTGTGGTGTACTTTGAGCTGAAATTTCACATACACACACACTGTAAAAAATGAATCTTGAGGCTTGTAATTTTCATTAAAAAAATGTATGTGGTCATTAAAAATAATGTGCATATTTTCTTTAAAAAAATTATATTCTGGATTTATTATAAAATATTGAGAAGATTTTGCTAATAAAATCAAGATATAAATTTTCACTTATTTTTTTAAGCAAACCAGTGCAATTATTGGGCTTAATTTGAGAAACCAAGTAAGCTAATAAAATTGAGAAAAGATGGCTTCACCTTTATTTTAAGAAAATTCACTCAATTATGCGAATCTGAATGAGATGTTTGCATTTGAATATCAACAACGGCAGAGATCAGACGACATTTTGAAGGAGCAGATCGACAGTGAGCATGTTAAGAGGTAAGCATTTACAGTTTATAATTTTTATTGTCTTAAATAAGCTCTTTCAGAAAAGACACATGCTGTTCAAGCTTGTTCAGGAGCTTAGTTTTTGCCATTCAATGTATATAGGGATACACAGGTATTTTTAACCACCCATTCCTGTTTGAAATTTATTTGCTTCAATGTTCATTCTGAATTATATATTGAAATTGAACAAATTATTTGCATTGTAATACTTAACAGCAGTAATCACGCAACATTTAAGCGGGGTGGACAAGCAACAGTGATCTTATGTGGTAAGCCAGCTAAGCTAAGCTAAGTTAGCTTTAGCTAATGTAATTAATGGTGTTTATATACATACATATATATACATATAATATATATAATACTGTATTTAAATACTAATATTTGTTTGCTTAATTTTTCAGATTAATGAAGAAAACAGTATTTTCCCAGAATGAGTGCCAAACAGCAGGTATTTTTATAATGTTATTAGTTTTTTTTATTATTGTTATTGTTGTTGTTGTTGTTGATTATTGTTATTAGGCAATATTACTTATATCTACACTTTTGTTGCATTTGACCTCACATGAAATCAGGACTGAGATGAGATGTCGTCCTCTGTTGCTGGTCTATTTGTATGAAAAACAGGAAGAACTCATTGAGGAGTGCAATGTAAGTGTCTTAAACCATTTCAGATGTTTATGGTTTTCAGAAAACTGCATTTTATATTGCTGCATTTTTACAAAAAACAAAAAGCTCAAACACTACATTGTTGAATGCAAAATTCCTTGTACAGTGTAAACATGTTTTTTTATAAACTTATTTCTTTATACACTAGTTTACCTTTTGAAAACACCCTGTCCATTAGAAGTCAAAATATTTGTGTACTTGTGCTATAGAGTCAGTCAGCAATGTCTACTCAAGCATTTTGGAGAATTACTGTTTACAGAGATACAAAGAAAGGGTTAATTTCCTTAATGTATTTCCTTAATGTGTTTTAGTAAACCTTAAACATTTGAAATTTACAATTGCATAATTTCATAATAATAAACGAAATGTTTATTTTACAGTGTGGGATTGCACAGAGAATTGCTGTCTGCCAGAGGGATGACCAACCATGAGGACTTCTGCATTGTCATGGAGGATGAGCGAGTCATGGCTGGCTTGGAAAATCTAGAATTACTGAACTGCATTTCCCAAGTATTCCCCAAATTAAAATCACCCACAAACAAACTTATATCAAGTTTCTGACACAAATGAACTGCTACACCCTTTTGGGGAAATTTACCTGCATTGACGGATTGATTGACTGTGTTGCTAATATTTTGAGATACAGCTTTTATACTGGTTTTATATGTTACACAATATACACATTTTATCTAAAATGTGACTATTCCTACAAAAGAAAGTTGACAGAACATTTTTTCCATCACATGGATAAAGAACTTTTTTCAGAGCTCAACATTGCTGTAAATTTTACATTAAGATTTGTTTAACTAATTGTACCATTTTGTTATCATTTTGTTATCAGTGGAACATGTAATAAAATGATATTTTGCAAAAATGCATTGTGTATGTATTTAATTATAAATTATATATTTTACATTTTATAAATGATTAATTTTCATTAATAAATATGATTAAATGGGGGTGGATTTGCTTAAATTATAAAAGCAAATTCCACCAATAATATTAAAATCATCATCCATCCCTCAAAAATACCTAGTAATTTTCAAATGATTCATTCAAGTGGTTTCTGCTAAAAAAAAAATAAATAAACATGAGTAAATTGTGGTGGATTTGCTTAAATTATAAATTCCACTAATAATATTAAGTTTATCATCTATCACTCAAAACATTTAGCAATTTCCACATGATTCATTCAAGTGGTTTTTGCTAAAAAAATCAAGTATTGAAAACTACTTAAAAATAATGCATGCAATGGTGTTACCACTATTTTTTTAAGTAAATAGCACATATATTTTTTACACTAGGGACAGCAGAGACTTATTTTACATCTTATAAATTGGGCATAATGGATCCCCTTTAATACAATTTGTGTATTGTCATAGATGTTCTTTTGCCCTCATTTATAAGTCACCTTGAAAATAAAGCAATGTAAACAGACACTAACACTTTCAAATACCTATTTGCAGTCTGACCATTTTGAACCACTACTAAAATGATATAGCCTAGCTTTCACATGAGGCATTACTTACAAACTGATTATTTAAAAGGAGATGAAGTCAAATAAATGTAAAAAATAGTCAAATATTTAACACAGCACAACAAATAAATAATCAAAAACAAAAATAATCCAGTGCTGCATATTTCTGCTTTAAATTTAACTCATTTCCCCAGAGATTTCCATTGTAATTGCACTGTTTGTTTGCACAAACTGAGGGACGAGTCCGTGTTATTTTCTGTGGTAAACGACAGCATCCCGCAGATGTTGTCAACAGAGTTTAACTTGTAGTGAACCAGCAACATTCCTCTAAAGCAGCTGTTGCCTTTAAACTGTGGACTGAAATAGTTTAATTCAGCCTTCGCTTCATTGATCAACATCACAGTGCTTCCTTCACTCCGTCTCTCAGCTCCAGTTTGACTGACCGGCAAATAAACCATTACTTTCCTTTAAACCATGAGGATGTCCTTACAGCACACAATCAAGTAAAGCACTTCCTCTCGCTTTATTCAATACAGTCTCCAAGACATCGAGACCAGACAACAGGACATAATGGTCACAACCGCGAGTGCAGGGAAACAGCCCAGGACAGGAGAATTACTCTCATAGCTCATCTGGGCTCCATTCGCATCCCCATTAGGAAGGCCTGCTCCATTGTCATGATAATCTACCAAATGGCCTTCCTTTTCAAGGTCTGTAGAGTGTTTAAGGCCACACTAGTGTATGGGAGAATAGAGGAATCATACATCACATCCTAGGACACGTCTATCAGACCAGCTACTTGCTCAGCCACCTGTTCGATCTTGCTTTTCGAGAGGATATCAACCCCTCAGAACAACCATACTCCCTGCTTTTAAAAGTAGCACACAGAACTGAATTGCTTGACTGGTCATTACTTGTGGTAACTATATACCAAGTCTTTCTGTTATCTATACCAAGTTGCATCCTCATGCAGACAACAAAAGACAACAATAATCTAGTTTTCTTTGAATGACGAGTCCAGCACTAGCAATTTAAGTCCTATAAAAATTATCCAATTTACACAGATGATACAAACAAATGGTTCTATGGTCCATGGTGATTCTTAAAATGCAAGGCAACAATACAAATCAAACAAATAAAATACACATAGAAGCTATACAAAATGAATACCCATGGCTCCTGATGACACAGCGAGGTACTATGAAGCAAAATAAGAACAATCTATGCAAAACTAAAAGCTCTTCATCATTTACTTGTCATAACGTGGTTCCAAATTTATAGGACTGTTGTCTGCTGGAAAAAAAACCTTGAAGAACGTTGCTAACAAGTTGTTTTTGTTTCCATACAGTCAATTCTACACCAGACAAACCTCCTTGCTAACCAAAATTCTACAAATTACCTTCTTTAGTGTTTCACAGAAGAAATAAATGCATACAGGTTTGGAATGACAAGAGTGTGAGTAAATGATGACAGAACATTCATTTGACGAACAGTTCCTTTAAACCATTTATATTCATTTCATTAAACACTTTCTCAGATACAGCACTGATGTCACGAATCAGACTGAGGTTATGGAAAATGGATCTGCAGAAGTTTCTTTATGGACCTGTTTCGCTTCGGCTAACCAAACGCTTTCATACATCTGCCAATCACAACATCTAGACGTCAGAACAGTTGGTTAGATTGGTTTCCCCTTGCATAAATGCTTAAAAATAAAAGTTCTTTGTTGGCATCGAAGATTCGGTGAAGAGCCTTCAAGATCCATAGACTTGTTCCATTGCGTAAAAGTTTCTTCAGATTATTACATTTGTTTTTCACACTGCCTAATGATGATAGTTTTTACAACTCCCTTAAAAATAATGATTCCAAATGGTAGTGGATTTCACAGTGATACAAAGCAAGATCCATTGTAGTAAACATTTTAAAAGAATCCTTTATTAAAGATTTAGGACTTGAAGAAACTTTTGCAATGTTAGTATGTTAGTATATAGAAAGGTTGCATTGCACGAAATGATCTTCATGGGAAAGGGTTCAACATGAATGTGGAAGTTGCTTCATGAACCCAACAATGCCAATAAACTTTTTTTTTTTAAGGTACACATTGAAGATTCTTTGAGGAGCCCAAAATACCACTGAAGAACCATCGACAACATTCATTTTTAGAGCAGATCATATGAAATTACAAATATTGGTCCCACTTTATATTAAGTGGCCTTAACTAATATGTACTTTCACCCAAAATAATAATTTATTACGATGTACTTATTGTGTAAATACATGTTTTTACATTGTACTTATGCTTGATTAAATACCTGTATGTAATTACATCTGTAATTAATTTCTGTAATTACATTTGTAAATACACTGTTGACCATCCCTTACACCTTAACCCACCCTTAAACCTACCAATACCACCAACTTGTCCTTAATCGTTCCCCTATCCCAACTTAAGACTACCAAAAGTGTTCTCAATTACATTATAAACAAAGTAAGTACATTGTATTTACTTTTTGATGCAAGTACATAGTAGTCAAGGACACTTATAAAGTGGGACCCAAATATTTAATAATTTCTTTATCAAAAAACGAAAATCAGCTAAACTAATGCCTAGGCTTCTAAAAAATAAGTTACAAAGACTGTTTTGCAGCAATGCGACTGAATATTAATATTTGGATCCCTAAAGAACCTTAAAGTCAACAGTTCTTAACAGAACCACTTCTTTCTAAATGTGAATTTGAAGTTTTAAAGGGTTGTTTTCCACTATAAAGAGCATCTGTGGAATGTTCTTGATGGACCATTCTTTTCTACTTTTTTAAAGAGTGTAATCATGTGTGTTCTTTTTTTATTAAGTGAACACTTAACATGCAGACTCTTGTACAACCTAACTATATCCATTTACGTCATTGCTCATAAATTTCAGAGGTTTTGAGCAGCAATATTAAAAAGAAAACAAGCCCCTATGTAGTCTGAAGAACTGCATAGGATGAATAGAAGAACGCAAAGGATGAGCAAAGCTAAAAGCATTTTTACATGCTCACCATTATAGGGGCAGTCTGCCATGGCTGGGCTACAACTCTGAGAACTAGTGTCCATGATGCACTGGGGGCTATAAATCAAGACTGAGCGAACCAGCGCAGCGACACTTCTGCTGCAGATTTACACACGCTATCTGGCTTTTTACGAGTGCATTGAGCAAGGAGAGGAGCCTTTGAACTGTTGTGTCATGCCGCGAGGAGGTTCAAAGACTCACGGGGGAGACGTGAAGAGGCCCACTGTCATGCACCTCCAAAGATCACTACCTCTGTCTGACATGTCCCAACAGATTTTCCACCTCTGAACACAGGCCACACAGTCGGTTTTTGCTGTGGACTAATAAAACACCACTAACTTTACCTAATACAAGGAACAAATCTTATTTAATTCAGTGTTTTGTGTCAAATAATCCATGTAGTGTAAGTTCAAGCAAACCAAGTAAGTTACTGTCTTTAAAATTAAAAATGCATTTTATGCATATGATGGAAACCTAAAAAGTCATTTTTAATGGTGCAACCCACTTAAACAAATATAGAAAACATATTTTTTTAAATGAACTTTCTAAATTGGAATGTATTAAAATAACCCAGGCTCGTTGGAAATATGTGCCCAGGGAAACAGTTTTGAGAAAAGAGTAAAATTGTTCTATGACTACATTATTTTGCAGTTTTTGTTTCCACAAATCCACTAAGTTTATTTATTTATTTATTTATTTTCTTTTCGGCTTAGTCCCCTTTTTAATCTGGGGTCGCCACAGCGAAGTGAACCGCCAATTTATCCTGTATGTGTTTTACCCAGCGGATGCCCTTCCAACTGCAACTCATCACTGGGAAACAGTTGGCATTCTCCCCATGCTCATGTGGGTCTACCCCGGGTTCCCTGGTTTCCTCCCACCATCCAAAGACATGCGACATAAGTGAACTGATTAATCCAAAATTGGCACCATAGATGTGCTCTTAGTCAGAAGTGTATCTCTTTATAGCAATTCCTAATTTGTCTTTAGCAATAAACAGCAGGGGAGTTCGAGACCTACCTGAGCTCAAACTCCCCTCTTGCCCTGCAAACTGGAGGGAGCCCCGGGGTCGAGGATCTTATGAGCTCAGGGCTCTCTCCTGGGACAGCATGCCAAACATACTTTATAATCAATCCTGTAAGTCTGAACTCCTGAAAGGACATTGTGTAAATCTTAAATAACTTACTAGGGGCACATTTTCTCATACATGTCATTTCTCGTTAATCCAACAGAGGCCACTGAGTACATGTATAGCCATCTAAACATCCTTCTGGTGCACGTCCATGTGCGAAGCCGGTCCGCTTGTCGCGATATAATATATCAGCTAGAAATCAACTGACCCACTCACCCCTACTCTAAACCCAACCAATAGTGTTTTCAACAGCAAACTAGAAGAGTATCCCCCTGCTTTTTGTTTTGGGTTTTGCTTTACCTGGTTTTTGAAAAAGTCCTTCACCAGACTCAAACCCTGATCTAATCAACTCCGCCTCACAGATCTGGAACATTTAAGCAAACCAGTCATGCTGGAAAAGCCATCCATAAGGAAGTAAGTTGTCTTCGGTATCATCCCATGGCAGTTCTTACAAATGTATCCCTGGACACATTTTCCCAATGTGCTGGTGTTGCACTAAAAGGTGTTTGGATCATTGTATATCAGTCTCTAATGATCCAACAAATGCCTGACAAGATTTTTTACAACATTTTAAATTATTGTTACATTGAAATACATATTTATGTGAGCTTGCTTTATATAATCATAACAATATGTATCTGTCATTTTTTGCTCTAGTTATGATTAAATTAAACAGGAGACATTCTAATGTACAGTACGAAAAAGCAGCTAGAATACACAAACTATCTAAATCTAGCATGTATTTTAAAGGTTAACAGGCCTTCCTTCATTTTTCTTTTAACAAGAGGATTTTAAGTCTAGTGCTTGTGGCTGCAGAGGTCTGGAATACATATTAGCTGTGAAATCATTTAGTAAAATTTAAGTGCGGTGGGCCTTTGAGTAATTGTATACTGATGGCCCACCTCCAGCGTGAAATTTTTAATTCCTCCCTCATTCCATCATGCACACAGACAGACAGAGCACTCAGAGAAATCACATAAACAATTCATAAGTGTGTTCACTTTACATTAATTGTTTGATTTTATTGGACCTGTCAGATTCATCATATCATATCGTCCCATTTTATCCATTACCACAGAGCTGCACAGTACACAGAAATACAGTCTGGATAAGGATGTCACTGGTCTCTGCGATGTATGCAAAAACATGAAAGACATGATGGTTTGAAACATGAGAAAGCAGTTTTCAGTAAACTCCAAGACCTTCTCGATCTCTAGACTATATTTAAAGGAACAGTTCACCCCCTTCCCAAATGGTCCAACAATCTACTCAAGCTATCTTTGTTTTATAAACCTAACATTTTTCTTACTGACGAACATATATTTTTTATTTATATAAAACTATATTCTGCCTCGTTTAGCTTTGTAATGGCAGTGAATGGTGCCCAAGCTTTTGAAGCTTCATCTATCAAAAGTAACTGATATGACTCACTCAAGTGGGTCAGTCAGTGTTTTGAAGTGAATCAATGGGTTTTTAAAAAGACAAATAATCATATTTACATCTTCATAAACCATCACCAACTTCTTTCAGTAATTTGTGGGAAGTGAATCAGTAAATATCTTTTAAAGTGATTTAATGGTTTTTGTTTATATGCGATTCTGCTAAAAACTAAAAAAAAATTGTTGCACAGGTGTATTTTTGGCAATAGCTTAAAACACACTGTCACTCTCACTCACACACTTTCCTTTGGCTTAGGCCCTGATTTAAGGTTTGCCACAGTGGAATGAACTGCCAATTACTTTGGAATATATTTTATGCGGCAGATGCCCTTCCATCTGCAACCCAGCACTGAGAGCACACTCACTCGTGAACCACCCATACACTCTCCCATTCACACACACTCAAACACTATAGCCAATTTGGACTGTGGGGGAAACTAGAGCACCTGGAGGAAACCCACACGAATGCGTGGAAAACATGCAAACTCCACACAGAAATGGTACCTGGCCCAGCCAGGGCTCAAACCAGCAAATTTGCTAAGTGCTACTCTGTTTGAGTCAGAATTATTGACCTTCCTTTAATGCCAAAAATGATTGGAATATTAAGTAAGATCAAGTTCCATTAGCTATGTTTCCATCCAAAAATGCGAATGAACTTTAAGCGCAAAACTGGGTTAATCGCATAAAAGACATGCGAATAAAGCAGCATTTCCATCCAATGAGCAGACAAAATCCTCACTTCCTGATTAACTGGCGCCAAATGTCAACAGTAAAAACGTAATTTGCTGCAGTAAGAGAAGCTGTGCCAATCTTTTCTCGGAAGGCAATTCTGACATGCAGTGAACGCGCGGTGGCGTTTGAAGGTGTCAGACGCGGAGCACAGACGCTCTTGAATCTGGAGGTCATTAATAATATAATAACACAACTACTGTAACGGTAAGGCATTTTAGAATGACCCAAACAACATTACAGATGTTTTACAGTGTGCTCAGCCTGCTGGTTTGTCCGTTTACACACGTTTTATCATCACATGATCTCTTATAACAAAATCACATGACCTTTTTTAATGCGCATACTGGAATTTATGCAGTAAAAGTATTTCCATCGCAGTTTATGCACATCTTTTCTTATCGAATAAAAAGTTTATCTTACTCAGTTATGCACAAGCATTTTTTATGCGCATTTTCAAAATGTATGCACATCACGGCGTTTCCATCAACCATTTTTTTTATGCACATATCCAAAATGTGAATAAAAATAGCTGGATGGAAACGTAGCTTGTGACATTTAGTAATTCTCCTGCAGTAAATTTATTAAAAACTGCATTTTTGATTAGTAATGTCCATTGCTAAACACTTAATTTGACATTTTCTCGGCCAGTTATTATCCAATCCTAACAAATAATAAATCAATTGAAAAGAAACAGAAGAAAGTTTTATTAATATATAATATACAATATATTAATATTTTTTAATGTAATAATTGGATGGGGACAATAAAACGGCACAACTAGTCTTTGACTTCTACGTCAACATAACATTTTACCCCTATTCCGTCTGCTGCAGTTCAAGGCATACTGATGCTCTCTTCAGAATCAAATCTGTCCTAAAATACTAACTATTCACTAGACGTGTATATAACTTTCCCCCTTTTTTGCTATTAAGGTTTGCAGAGCTAATCCAGATGTTTTTCCATTCCCTGCACCAAAACTGCTTATGGGTGAACAAGATAAACATGCCATTGATGGCAAGAAACAATGGACACAGCAAAGCTATCATGACTTTATATGACATGCGGCGCTGGAGAACAACCTGAAATCACCACCAGCTACTAGTGAGAAAACACAAAACAAACAACAACAACAACAAAAACTGTGTCTCAGCCACACACTCACACACACGGCATGGTCAAGTACACAACCCTTCCCACCATTTCCTTTAAATTTGGTTTTCTCTCTCGCTCGGTTTCTCCCAGCAGCCGGAGGGGGGCAAGCAGGCAGACAGAGCCCATTAACGCTGGCCGTTAAATAATGACAGAGACCCGGCGCCGCGGCTGGCACACTGTCAAAGTGAGGAGAGAAGGCCAGAGCAGCTTGTTTAATTTACCTCCACCCATCTGTCTCTCGCTGCACAGCCTATGAGCAAGAGTCACTCGCTTCCCCGTCCACTGTTCCTACATCAGAGACATGCCTAAAAGGAAAAACGTCCAACCCTGTTGCAATTATATGTCGTAAATGCCAAGTTTTGGTATATATATCAAGCAAAAACACAAAGCGACTGTGTCACGAGCTGTGAGCGCATGTTTCTCTTGAAATCATTCCGCTCATTTGAAGCGAGCGTGTCCTCGGATCTCATTGCCCAAGGCTTCATGTGATGCCCCTCATCAGGCAACGGTTCAAAACAAAAAAAAGAAAAAAAAATGTGGCCTAGCTGAAAAGCATGTTTTTACAAAGGAAATCATGACTGACAGGAAATAAACACACCTACTTCCTGCTTCTTTTTCTAAAGGTTTAGTCATCAATGTCTTGTCTTTGTCTGTTTTAGTAACACTGCAGGCATGTGAGCAAAGCCTGGGTGGCCTTTTCATACAAACACACAAGTGGATGGGCAGACCAAACATCTTTTATACATTTAACAGGACGCAAACATGAAAGCAGGCCGGAAAAAATGACATATTTTCAAAATCAAGCACTCAGGGGAGTGAAGACTAATTGATCGGTTGATTAATTTGTCTAAAAAAAGGGCCCCTGATTAATAATCGCGCTGGTTTTTGACCTTTCTTGAGGGAATTCATATAGGAAGTGATCATGTTCAAAAAATTCCAGATAAAGTGTGAACAAATAGGGGCTGGAGCTGAAAATCTGACACCATTTGAAAACAATATTTAAGGCCAAAAAGTTGAAGAAAACAGCATGAGATTCAACTCAACGGCCAAACACATTATCTGAATGCAGCAGTGCTTTAAGCCCAAGTACAAGACAAGTGGAGCATACACAACACATTTGATGATAACTTCTTAATGAGTACTGCAATATAATACACTTCATTGAACATGTAGTATTATTATTATTATTACTACATGTAAATATTATTTCTTTTGGAAAGACACTATATGTAACTGCAGAATAACTACAGTTATATACTGCCAACCCTATACACAACTCATCATACACTCGGCGCAATGGTGCGATTTGTTTCCATTTTCAGACCAACGCAACCCTAATTTTGTGCCACGTTGTTTAAATAGAAAATCCATTTGCGCCTCTTTGTGGACTCATGGAGTCTAGAAAGAAGTTGCGTTAAGGCGCATTGTTGGCACGTTGCTATTTTGAGGAACTAAAAGAGACTGCGCAATTGACCAGCTGAAAACACCTTAAACGCGTACACACTGCTTAATACACACAGCATGTACAGCAAAACGCAAATGTCTTTACAAATGAATTAAAGGATTAAAATAATACTAAAATGATTATTTTCTACATAAATATAAAAAACACGGCCTCCATGCCTTCATCTCGTGGGGGATTTTTCTTTCAGTTTATTCATGACAATCTGCTTTAGTATAATGTTATTATTATTATTATTATTAGTAGTAGTAGTATTGATTATATTGTGTCCACCTGTTGGGTATTGGAGACATGCATCACCATATGGGGCATAAGAATGGGATGTGTGTTTGGATGTAACTCAGTTTTTTGACCACACTTCATTATTATTGTTCATTTAATCATTTGCTGGAAATTAGAACAGAATTTAGAAATAGTTTAGAAAGAAATCTTTGCGCTTAAACAAAATTAAATATGTAGGCTAATGGATGTCTTCAGTGGAGGTCGTACCACACAGTTTCCTTATCCACGAAAGTAAAAGAGTAAAGTAAAGAATAAAAGTAAAGTAACAAGAAAGTAAAGAGGCCGATTGAAGGAGGCTCGTTCTTTATCCTCGCTGCAGATGGTCTGTTTAACTTGCTAATGAAGCATTAAGTTTTTCCACTTACAAATTCCACCATGTAAATAGCAAATACATAATGCACATTATGCTCGAAACACAGAGAATAAGCATAGGCCTGTTAAACCATGCGCCACGGTGCAAACCATATTTTTTTGACCTTATAATAGTAAAAGTGGATTCGGTCATGCCCTTAATGCTTTTGCGCCAAGCACTTTAGACTGCGCCTAGATCATTAAATAGAGCTCCTTAACATTTATGCTTTTGACTTTAATGTAATGACGTGCACCTTTTGTGATTGCTGTGAAAAAAAATATTATTGTGAAAAGCACTATAAAAGTAAACTTGATTCAAATTGAATATTGAAGTACTGTATGCATTCAGACATTTTTCATCTTACTTTTTGCACTACAAATAGTCAACACTAAACAATTATTCTGAAAATGTGCGCTACCTCCTATTAAAACACCACATAGCATATTCAAATAATGTATACGAGTGCAAGTGTGAAGAAATTTAAAGATAACTACTATTCTAAAGTAATGATCATTTTTGTAGAGAAACCATGCAGAAACTTCATGCACCAAATTGTGTTCATACATGCAACACTGCAAAAAAAATGGTGTTTCTTACTTCGAGTCTTGTCTTGGTATAGTTCAAATATCTAAAAATTCTTAAATCAAAAAGCATTTTCTAGACAAGTAAATATTGTCTATTTATAAAAAGATATTGAATGCTTTTTAAAAAAATGTCTTAGTTTTCCTTAAAACATGCAAAATAATCTGTCATGGGCGTAAGCAAAATAATCTCTCTCTTTAAAATAAGATTATTTTGTTTACACAATTGGCAAAACCTCAGTTAATTATGACTTATTATTTCTGAAAACAAGACACCATTTTTGGCTTGTCTATTAAATGCTTTTTGGTTTAAGAATTTTCAAATATTTGGACTAGAAACAAAACCGCTTAATTTCAAATTCTTAAAAAAAGCATATTTGACTAAGTATATACATTAAACAGACGTTTGGGCTTTAAGGGGTTTATCACATAAACTGCTGAACCACTAAAGCTAAATTGCTAATTGAAGCACTGAAATAAAGACAAAAATATTCAATATTCAAAAATATTTAAACAAAGAATTTTTTTAAATTTTATTTTTAATAAAAATGTTGTCTATCATAATTCACGACATTATTTAGTTTAAGACTTTTACCAAAGCATTGAGAAAACTAAACTTGCAACATACAGTATTTACTTTATGTAATCTATCATACCAGTATTATGGATATCCTTCTTTTTTTTATTCTTATTTGCAATTCACTCTGAATTGACTGCACAAAAAAGTGCATGAAGTGGGCAGAAGAGGAAATGATTTGAGGAGAAAAGAAAAAAATGGTGGCTTACGGATCAAGAAATAAGGTAGTTTAAAAAATGCTGAATCCAGTCAGTAAATGATAAACAAGAAATCTACATGAACACATAAAGACACAGCCTCAGGTGGAGGGGTGCTGGTCTACAGGTGGCCTATTCATCAAAAACAGTGAAAGTCAGATCGACTTTGAAAAAAGAGTGGCGAAAACATCCCATTTAAAGAAAGGTCAGCATTTTCATCGTCCTTACGTGACACAAATTATCTGCAAGCCTAGTTAAAAAAAAAATCCACTTTATTTGCCAATCACATTCTCATTTTCTCTACCACACCACAACAAATTTGAGGCAGGTATAAATGGTGTCAGTGCAGCTACCTGAATGAGACCAAAAAAAGTATGAAAAATTGTGACTATATGGAAGACTAAATGACACTGTTGCCAAATCACTGAGCATGGTGCTCAGGATGGAGAAACTGACTGAGCAAACATCTGAACTACTTCTAGGAATTCTGTCTGGAAAAACTACAGGGGGGAAAAATGAATAAAAAATAAAAATAACAATAAAAAAAGACTGAAGTAAACAACTGTCAGCTTTTGCGTGTCACATCAGTTTTAAACCATCTCAATCTTTGCTGTTCATGTGACGCTCACGGCACAATTTTGTCATATAACCTCTTTATTTTCTTTACGATTATGGAGAGCAGTGCCGTTTATGTACAGCTGCACTTTTCTAACTGAAAAAAATGAATGTCAAAAGATCAATAAAGTATTTGAGTGACATCATGTGTTAGTAAGAGGGTGAAGAGCATGAGAATATTTAATAATGAGTAATAACACTAACATGTTTAAAAACGAAACCTCACATTTCACAGAGAGAAAAGAAAATTGAGCAATAGTTTAAACAGTTTGCATATGACTGCTCTAGCTGACTATATATTATGAAATATACTTTTATGTGTTTGAATGTAAACAGTATGATACTCTAACACTCAACAGCATCTCTTTTTCATTTTCAATAATGCTCATATTAAATAAAACTTTTGGGAGAACTCTGAAGTGCTGTTTGTATTAAATGTCATCTATATTTGCATAATGATGAAAGCACATACGCAGACGACATCAAAAATGGGAAATGTCATTAGATGTAGGCATGGGCCGGTATAAGATTCTGACGGTATGATAACCTTGGATAAAAATATCACAGTTTGACGGTATGACGGTATTGTGTTTACTGCTCTAAAATATATTCTTTTTAAATGTCTGGCTAAAAAACAAAACCCTTTTCCCCTTTGAACACAATATATTTTATTTTGTGAAACATTTCAAATATTTTCGGGCAGTAAACATGTCAGGTTAAATAATTCAAGTGAATCATTGACTTCCGCGGTCTTCATTAGTTTCAAAAACACAGATGCCTTTATAATTTACACCTAAAAAACGAACAAAAAAGTAGATAAAAAATCTTACAGACACCTTAGAAACGGTATAGCAGAAAATTTTGGCGGTAAGAAAACTTTGACTTTTCCAAACCGCGGTATACCTTGAAAGCGGTTATAGGAAACCCATGCCAACACGGGAACATGCAAAGCCCACACAGAAATACCAACAGACCCAACAGACCAACAGACTCAAAACAGCGACCTTCTTGCTATGAGGTGACAGTGCTAACCACTGAGCCACTGTGTCGCCATAATTATAATGTTTAATATATAAAGCAATCAACTCATTCTAGATTACTTTGATTTATATGGCTTACTTGTAACATCTACCCTGTTTACAGCATAAAACAAAATGCTGATTCCTTAGACTTTGAAGGAATGGACAATCTTCAGTTGTGCTCCAAATATGAGGACAAGTTTTATGGGTTTGGAATGACATGAGAGCGAGTAACTGATGACAGAATGTTCATTTCTGAGTGAACGATCCCTATAAAGACAGGGATCCAAAATGAATAATCATCTGTTTCATCAATTTACAATATAGCGGACAATTTGAAATGACTAATGAGAAAGTACGCTAAAATCCATCCAGTGGAGAAAGGAAAAGGGAGGGAGAAAAAAAAACAGAGAACTGTGGAGGGGCGTGACATTTTTCAGCAGTAAAAAAAAAAGCAGATTTCTGAAAAAAAAGAAAAGAAAAAAAACAGCAAGGATGACTTTATTGGATGGCACCGATTCAGTCAGCTTTGTGTTCCATCCCTGCTATTTTGGTACGACAGAGAACATTAGAGAGCCTGACGGAAGATTTGAGGCACGCGCAGCAGGAGGTGATACGGTGAGCATGCACATGCTTTCATAAGCAGAAAAATCTAAATGTCAAGCTTTGTGGCATACGTCTCTGCAGACAACGGGCATGAAAGTGGCAGCGCTATGAGGAAGCAAATATCGTACCCATTCCTCTTTCTATTGCAGACAGATGGTCGAAGAACTTCCCATTTAACAGCGAAAACAGAACTAATCCAAAACATCTAGCTTCTTTCACCATATTCTGTATACTTTCAATGTATCACAAATGTGACTCATTTCATCCTCACTGCTGCATTTTATACACTCGGTCATCATTAACAACTCCCCCTTATACTGTTCTAAAGAACCTTTTACTTCCAGATTACCCAAAAACTGATACTGACATCATAACAGTCTCAATCCTCAGTCTCATATGATGACATATACTTTGTATTGGACTGGGAGTTTATTCCAAAGGGAACTGAATCAGAGGGCATTGAGAATCGAAAGTCAAAAAATTGGGAATCGACTCCTTTTTAAAAGCCTTTTAATAAGAGTTAATTTGATAATAAGCAAAGGTCAGATAAGTCTCTGCAACTGCAAATATTCTCTCCAGAACAGTTTGCTTATAAACTGGTTCAAATACCAATTTCAGCAGCTCTTTTATATCAAGCGGGTCCAAACTCGGTCTTGGAAGGTCACTGTCCTGAAGAGTTTAGCTTCAATTCCTGTCAAGCTATTGAAGGTCTTAATAGAAGCTTCCAAGTAGGTTTGTTTAGGCAAGTTGGAGCTAATCTCTGCAGGACAGGAGCCTTCCAGGACTGAGGTTAAACTTCCCTGTTTGATATCATTGCATAATTTCAGTATAAAGTTTATACTCTACTCAACATTTGCGCACATGCATTTTACACACACCTTGCGTGCGCTCAATGAATCATGTGCTTGATCGAGCTTCTTATTTCAGCTTATTTAATATTGGCAGGGTTTCAGAGAAAAAAGAATCCAAAAAAATTGCAACAACTTTGAGAAACAGATTCTCAGGTATAGAAATCTGAAAAAATTCCAAAAAGCCCTGGAAGTAAATCAAACGCTGAGAATCTGAAAAGTCAATCTTCCTGATTGAGTTGATGAACATTAACATAATCTTACTTATGTTAAGCAGCACCATGGCGCACCACGGGCAGCACCATGGCGCAGTGGGTGCTCTCGCCTCACTAGGCATGGGACGATAACCGCTTTCAAGGTATACCGTGGTTTCGAAATGTCAAGGTTTCCATACCGCCCAAATTTTCCGTTATACCGTTCCTAAGGTATGTGTAGGATTTTTTATTTTACTTTTTAAATTATTTTTTTAGGTGTAAATTGTAAAGACATCTGTGTTTTTGAAACAAATGAAGACTGCAGAAGTCAATGATTCACTGAAATCATTTAGCCTGACATGTTTACTGCTGCAAACTATTTTAAATGTTTCTCAAAATAAAATATATTGTGTTCAAAGGAGAAAAAGGTTTTGTTTTTAGCCAGACATTTAAAAAGAATATATTGCAGAGCAGTAATCACAATACCATAATACCGTGAAACCGTAATATTTTTTCCAAGGTTATCATACCGTCAGAAACTTATACCGGCCCATGCCTTTGCCTCACAGCACAAAGATCGCTGGTTGGAGCCTCGGCTAGGTCAGTTGACATTTCTCTGTGGAGTTTGCATGTTCTCCTGTTCGTGTGGGTTTCTTCCAGGTGCTTTGGTTTCCCCCACAAGTCCAAAGACATGCAGTACAGGTGAATTGGGTAAGCGAAATTGTCCGTAGTGTATGTGTGAATGGAAGTGTATGTGTGTTTCCCAGTGATGGGTTGCAGCTGGAAGGGCATCCGCTTCATAAAACACATGCTGGATAAGTTAGCGGTTCATTCCGCTGTGGCGATCCCAGATTAATAAAGGGACTAAGCCAAAAACAAAATGAATGAATTATTACCCTCCCTCCCACTCCACTGTAAATAAATAGTGTCATCACGCATATGAGTTTGCATATGCGCAAATGTCATTATGCAACCTAAGGCTTGTGCTCTATTGTGAACATGCCCAGGACAGTTTACTGAGGTTGTAAATTAAAGATAGTTGTAAATAAAGTTCAGTTTTATGTTAGTTTCATTAGACCTCAATATATACAATGGAAATTAATTTTGTTTTGCCGCAGCATATGTTTTTTTCTGGACTTTAAAGTTTCAGGAATCATAGAGGACAAAATTTTCATCTAAAAATCATACTTAATGTTCTTAGAAATAACAATGTACCTAGGTTTTTAATCAGCTCAGCAAGTTAACTAACAGCAAACTTTCATATGTGGGTGAACTGTGCCTTTAATGTAGCCGTTTTCAGGTCAGCTGAAAGCAAATTCTGCTCAGTATTCAGATATTCACAACGCAAGTTTAGCTACACAGAATGATCTTAAACAGAATTTCAAGCAGTTAATCCATGCAGGAAATTACTTATACACAGGCATCTGTTGCTTTTGTTTGTAGAATGAAGTGACCCACTTTAAATGCTTTGTGATATAATAGCATGTTGCATACAACCCGCTCAACATGCCATACATACCTGTATAATCAAGCATATAATATGATTACAATTTCAAACATCCACACTCTGCTTACCGATGTAAAAACCATACACAGTTTGAATGAGGTCTACAGAATTTAGTTGAACAGCACAGCTAGTGCAGCTTGAAGAGCCTTGGCATGAAGGACCTGCTGCAAAAGCTCTTAATGACACATTGCTCATTCAGGTGAGAGAACAATACCGCGCATTTTATTACGCAGCTGCCGCATACCGGGCATTATTACCCTGTATGCGGTTTCGATCAAACTCAACGGGCGGCTTTACAGTTAAGTAGCACACTGCATCTGAGCGCCGAAAGACGCGCCTATTCACAGCTCCACATCTGTCAAGACGCTATCAATGCGACTACCTGTCAGCCGAGCAATTGTATTGTCACGTAAACAGAGAGCGCCAATACCTGTTGACTCCTCCTACCGCCGTGCTGGTTGCTGGAAGTTCAAGCCCGAGATGCTTTAATTTCTCCGCCGAATGTCGTTCTTCTCCGTCTGGGCGAGCCTGTGCAGGAATTTGGCTTCGGCGGGTGAAGAGCGTCCGCTCCTATAGTTCACTGACGCGAGGATCCCGCTGTAGCTTACATTCGCAGGGCGGCAGAGCAATGATGCACCGCACGGCACAGACGAGCAGCCATTGCGGTCACGTGTGAGCTGGTGAAACCGAACACCGGCCAGCCTCCGCCGCGTCTCCTCCCATTCTCCCCTTCCGCGGTGTCACTTCAGGGCACGATACCGCTCAACATAAGCTCAGCTGCTGCGAGCCTTTATGTAACCACAGCGCGCATGCAGGAAGTTTAGTGCTTTTGCATTAGGGCAAGGCTGCGTTTCAGGTCTCTTTTGCCTAAAAACATCTCTAAAAGTTTTGACCTGGATAATGCTGTGAAAAATTAAAACTAAGGCTTCTATTTTTAAGAAATTATTCGAGGTTCCTCAAACCCTGTGTTGGTCGGAAACTGTGAAAAGTGTCAAGATGGAACCACCATGCGTTCTTCACTAGAAGTAGGCAAATAAAAACCATGCCGCAATAAAATATTTAAAAGTGCTTTGTTGGTTTGGCTTTGAATGAATGGTGATAAAAATGCAGCAAAACAATAATCAGGCAATTGGTGTACATGTAGGCTAAATGTAGTCAAAGAAGCTGTCTACACCCAAACGCCCAATGCAGTAATGCGATACATTTAGTTTATTGGCATATAAAACTGTCATTTATAAATTGTGTCAGACATGGCTCTAGTTGCTTTTCTTTATTCAAAATATGATGCTAGTATTTAAAAAAACAAGTTGATTGATTTTGATCACGTTTTTTATTTTCTCCTTGAATAGCCAATATTAAAATCTCCTAGATTAAAATTCATTTAAAGAGCCCATATTATGGATTTTTGAATATATATATATATATAAAAGAGTCGACTCGTTGTTTAAATGAATCGTTATTAGAACGAGTCTTTAGCCGTTTCGGCTTGACGTCAACGCGAAACATACTAGTTGCGCGCGCAGACCCTGGTAAAATTTAACTGCCCGGCCCCGCCCACAGACAGGAAGAAAAAGTGGAAGACAACAAGCACTGTATTGCACTAAGTGTTGTAGTATAACCAGCGGGACAGCAGTGACGTTTGATGGCAGTATAAAGATTTAGAGAGAAGTTATTGACAGCTTTTGAAGTATTGGTTTTCGCGTTTTGCTCTTTGTAGACGGTCCCTAAGGAACGGTCTCTGCCGGCTGCGCACAGAGATTAATATAATGCGTCCAGCGCGCAGGAAAGCAAATTTTTAGGTAAATAAGGTTGTAGGTGATTGTATACATTGCGACGGTTGAAAAGAGGTGCTATTTGTGTAGGAACGATGTTTCGGTCATGAGTTATTGATCCGGAAAACACGAATCTGCATACCTGTTTCTAACTTTTCTGAACTCATAGGTATTCTGGTTAAATCATGTCCCGTAGACGCTATGCTCTGAAGTGCGAGGGAAAAGCTGTGTTATTTTCCCTACCTGGAAACCTCTTTTCCCTACCTGGAAACCTCTTTTCTCTACATGGAAACCTCTTTTCCCTACCTGGAGTGGTTGAGGATTTTTTTTTTGGTAAAATACCTGAGAATTATATCCCCGACATGGTGCTGTGCTCGCGTCATTTCTCTGAAGATAGCTACATCAATCTATACGCTTACAACGCGGGATTTGTTGCACGGTTGTTGTTAAAGGATGGATCAATACCCAGTTTATTTGGACCAGCATGTTCTTCCAGTCGTGTTGACTGTAACAAGGTAAATATGAATGTAGTTGTCTGTATTGTGTTTGCTCCGTGCAGCATGTAGCGGTAGCCATTTAGCTTACTGCCGAATGAAACTATTTGTTGGCTTACAATAGTCCATGAAGTGTTAATTATTACTGAATGTTTATTGTTATGATGAAAAATATAGCAATACGCTGTTGTACAACCACAGTGATTCGTTTTCAATATGTTCTGGCATTGGACTGCTGACACGTAAAGGACGTGACGTGGTGACGTGACGTGGTAGCGTCACGGAAAGGAGGTGCTTGGGGAAAAAGACTCGCTCAGACGATTCATATGGGAGTCGGTGGGAAAATGAGGTAAAAATAAATAGATATTATTAGACATCGAAAGTGTTTTTTAACCTTGCATACATATCATCCTGTTGTTTGGGACTTCAAAAAGTGAAATTTAACCGTTTTCAACCCAACATATGGGCTCTTTAAATCACCTCAATTGTATCAAAAGAGGCTTATGTAAACTCAATAGTTGTAACTTGTGTTGGTCTAAAATGAATTGGCATAGTACGTCATGTGTGAAGGACTGCACAATTTTGATGAGTAAGGGTAGTAAAGTGCAAAATGGAATTCATATAAACACTGTCAGAGTTCCTTCAGTTACCCCATAATGATGACATGGAAAAAGCTTTGCGGGACTTGAAACACATGCTGCAGTTTTTTTGAGCACACTGTGTTTGAGGCATTTTAATAAGATGCCTATAGAGGTTCCACCAATGTGTCAGTCTGAGAAACCCCTAATAGTGTATCATTTCGTTTTTACAACATATAACATTGTTGTATTGAAGCTTCAAAAGGCTTTAAAACATCATTTACATCGCCTTCTTTTGTGGCCTCGGAACAGATGTGTCAACATGGTGATGTGCACTGTGTGAAAAACAACTGCAAGCACCATTGATCTAAAGAAGATTCCTTGAATTACACAAGCGCTGAGCATCCACACTCTTTTATGACCTTTTACCACTTCACTGTGACAACAAGGACACATTCTCTCGATTGCAAAAGCTCTTCTGTTGCAATAACAAAAGAAAAAGCAATCCACAGCGAAGTGAGCAAAACACTATTAAAATCTCAGATTGCTGGGAGACCGTCCTAAACCAGCTTAAACCAGGTGAGTTAAATCTGTCTTCCCTCACTAGGGAGGTGTCGTCAGTTTGTCTCCCCTCATCTTGTTTATGTGAGCTATTTCCAGAAGCAGCCTTTGCCTCTACTTGTTTTGCTACCCATCATTGTGTACAATATTACTGACCCCCTCAGTCTGTGCTTGCAAATAGTACGACTGCTGAAAGAATGCCAAGACCTTTTGCCTATATGGCCCATCACCTTGCAAATGAGGGAACGTCCCATTAACAGAAGAGAAAAATAAACTCTTCTTTCTAGATAGAGTCATGTCACATGTGGTTTGCCTGGCCTAAGAGCTTCAATGGCTGTTCTAATGACTCATAATCCCATTCATTAACCTGTGAAAACATCAAATGTGAGATTTTTTAGGGGAAATCTGTTTTTCTTCTTCTTCTTGGGTCTAAATTTAGGAACACATGCCTAAGATTATGTGTAGGTTTTAAAACGGTTGGTTTTTAATCTCTCCCATGTGGTCCTACTTTAATAGGGAAATACTGTATAGAAAAACATGGATTTTACTCAAATTTAACAAAGCCTTGATTATACAAAACATTATGTCTATAGTGTTGGTTAGATAAACAAAAATAACAGCAACTCAAATAATATTCAATTATAAACAAAGAACTAATATAATAATTATGAAAACTTTCAAATTGAAATGAAACCAGAATATATATACAAAAATGACTTGTATGATCACATTTTTGTATAGTATCATGTTGATGCCTTTACAAATGCATAAATGTCTGATACTGACATTTAAAAGGCAGTAAAATACAGTGCAAAATTTGGATTCAGAGAGAATTAAAAATAAATATATACAGCAAATGACTTTAAATCGATCAAAAGAAGACAACTGATACTAAAATACATTTTAGCCTTCTATTTATATCTCTTACAATTAAAAATGATTAAAAGTGAAGGGACAAAAACCACTATATTAATGCTTTTTCTGTATTATTTATCAAATAAATGCAGCTTTGGTGAGCAAAGATGGGAAAAAAACGATAAGAGTGCTACATTAAACTGGTTATAACAGAAGACCAGGTCTTCCATAAACAGATATTTCTGCTCTGGACCCATTTAACATGACTCTTGAAATAAAGTGATCCTCGACCCCCTATTCTGCAATCCTGCAATGAATATAGCAGGTCCCCTCGGGTTAAGTGAGCCTGTCATTTTTTTGTCATTGTTTAATTGCACAAGGCTTAATTTGTATGGCCTATGTATCACAGCTAGAGCGAACACCTAAAACCCCTCTGTGTTTTGACGGGTCACAAGACTTGACCAGAGGAAATGAGCAGGGAATGCAAGCCTGTGAAGATCCTATCAGAGGGTGGGAAAGAGCTAGCGCCATTTAGCATCCCGCCACTTCAAAGAGGACAGCCTTACTACTGATCCACACACGCACTGCTGCACAAAGACAAGCAAAGACAGTCGCAGAGCCCCAATCCAGTACAGTCTTCCCTGCCACCCTCGGATCTCGTCTCTAGCCTTTAAAAAGCCATAAGACTTAAATTTTCTGAAATGCACTCTTTGAAAACTTCCAGTCCTGGACAGCAAAATCTGCTCCATGGGGTTTAGCCTGTCTGAAAGCATGTGGTAAGCCTTGTGGAATGTTTTAAATGACTCCCAGATGCGGGCAGTGAACGTGCTTAACCCTTTAGCATCTATAGGCAGAGCAGTCTGGTTTACTTTTGTTTTAAGTGCACTTTTAAGTCTATATCTCCTCTGCTAGCCATCAGAGAGACGCTTAGGTTAGAATTGCTGGGCTGTTTCAAATCTTTCTCACCTCTGATACATGTTCATGCTTTAGTCTGACATGCTTGTCCTGTAAATAATAAAATTAAAGTCTGTGTGCATTCAAAATTTACTATGTTTATTTTGCTAGCGTACATTGTTGTTCTTTAGGTCGGTGGTCCTCAATCTTTTTTCACCAAGTACCACCTCAGAAAAAATGGTCTCTCCAAGTACCACCAAAATGACCAGTATTGAAATACAGTAGCATAGTAGGCGTAATTAAGCAGCTACAGGCCTGCACAGTTCAAAAACAATTGTTAATTGTGGATTAATTCTTATTATTATGAATATTTATTATTATTATTATTTATCAGCCACTTTAAACATTCTAAATAGTTTGAACAGATAAATCAGAAATTAGATCTGCTTACTGCACATTAAAGGCTTTGTGTGTCAGAAAAGCAAGTGATTAAACTATACCTGTCAACATTGGGGTATAAAAATACCAGCCTGATCTAGGAAATGTAAGCATTTTACGTTTTGCCAGTTTAGTGGCTAATTCGTAACTTTTCATTTAGTGGCTAATTCGTATGAATTCGTACAATTTAGTACGATTTGCTCATCACCCAACGACGGTTGGGTTTAGTTAGTTACGAATTGCCGTGAGATATCGTTGAAAAATACGGGATACACCCCCAACAACCCTTACAAATACAGGGAGGAAAATACAGTAGCTTCAAATAAAGGAATATATGTAACAAACATTAGAAAATTTAAAATAAAATAAATGTTTAGCCTAAAAAAATCACTGATCACATCTGTGTTATCGTACGCATCAAAGTGTTAAGAGTGTTTATTTTTTAACTTTAATTATTCAGCAAATAATGTACCACAGTTTGAGAACCACTGCTTTAGGTGAACAATTAATCTCCAAGTTAATCCACTGAAGTTGTTTTTGGTTATCCTCATTCACAGTCTCACTATTTGCTTATATAACTTTCCGTTTGACCACCAGCCACAATTTTCTTAACCAGGCCCCTCTTACCGTTAGTTTGCTAAGAGGGAATGATGCATAAAAGAAAGCCCCATGCCCTACTCAATATTCAGTTTCAGTTGGAAGTACATCGACATACTGAATTTAATTTAATTTTTATTGACAGATTTAAACACTATAAAATACAAGTATCCAAAACATTTTGAAATAAACCATTGAGGATATTAAAAAATACACAAAAAAAACACAAAAATCCTTTAACTTGTTTCCATTGTGGTAGTGAAATTAAAGTCTCAGCGACACCTGGTTCAAACTTAGGTAAAAACAAAAATGTTTTATTCTACAGACTTACAGACAACACTCAAAAATAATTCCTGTTCACACAGACTTGCAAAAAATAGCTAAAAATGCTTTATCACAGTACGTGTGCTAGGCCAGCACAAATATAGTCCTGATAGTACACCACTGTTGTTTTGGTTGTCAATTATAATTACAATTTTGTAGTTTACACATGAAAAACAAACAAAAAACAAATGTTAAAGTTGTACTTTAACATCTATTTTCAAAAGTGTTTTGAAATGTTGATATTTAAATGAACGAAAGATAAAATCTTAAAAGCATTTTTGGTTTAAATCATGTCAACACAAAACCCCCAGAAGCGCATGTTTAATCATCGTAACAGTAAAAGTAGCACTTTGTTGTAATTTTTTAAGACAGTAATTATTCCTATTTTATTACACTATTTGTGCGTTTATTAGCAGTCAAGCGTGTCTAGAGTTGTTTTATAGGAATATCAACCCACTCCATGTGTGAGTACTAGAGCTCAAGTATGATTGTTTGTGCGTTTGGTCTAAAGAGAGGAAGTGTCGTGTTTGTGAATCTGCTGCTCGGGAGGGCGATTATATCGAAATGACTGATATCCTTTAAAGAAACGAACTCGATTGCCCTTTCTCTCGTCAAGCCTCCACCGCCCTCCCTTTTCTGCACTCATTCGCCTGCCAGAACAAAGCCATGGAAAGAAGCCCATTAGGCGGACTGATAACAATAGACAGAACTGAGTGAGTGGGGAAAGAGTGAAGGGAAAAGAGGCAGAATGTAGGTCGGAGGCACTGCCATAGGATGGGACAAGCAGAAATACTGAGAACTACTTTGAGGACTGCTGAAAGAAGTGGAGTAGTCGGTGTTCATGTTATGAAAAGATGCACTGTTGAGTTAACTTTTTATAGTAAGTTTATCTACAACTGTGTTTTTACTGTATATATATACTGTACTATATATATATATATATATTGCTCAGCATAATTGAATACAACCCATTTTAAAAATGAATATGTTTATCCATTTCTCAGTAAATATAGGCAATGTTTTTTGGTGCATTTAAACAAAACAGATTAATTAAACATATATTTATGAAAATAATATTTTAAATTGAAAAATAATACAATTAAATTCAAGCACCACCTACAAAATTTCAACAAAAATTAAAATTTTGCTTCTCTTCATTTTTACTCTTTTTAAAAATTTGTATTTAATATTTTTCTATAACATATAAATTTGGGTGTACTATTTTTTGGAACGTTATCGTAAGTTACTTTGTTAGATGAGCTCCAGATTTGGCTTCAGTACTGATTAATCTAATGAATATGCACAAATATACTACTGTATAGCTTCCTATTAAAAATATGAATTTAAAGGATAGACTTGTGAGGGATGTACCTATATATACTGAGCACTGTATACACACATACTATACATGTAATGCACAAATATACAAAATAAGTATTTTTTCATATTTATTTAATAATTTGTATTATATCTCGACACCCCGTTTGAAATTTGTATTCTTTTGCAAATATTTTATTAGTGTTGTTTAATGGAGAGAAGATTTTTTCCACTTTACAATAACAGTACATGAATAATGATGTATTAATATGTGAACTAAACTTTACTTTGTTGTGATTTGATGAGGAGTTAAGGCACGCACTAATCATGAACTAACTTTAACTACAACATGACTCGTGAGTTCATGTGTGAATAGCGGCTACCTTAATTACTTGTTAGTTCATGTTGTTAAATAATGTATTAATTAACATCTAAGTTTAAGCTAAATGTAACCAACATGAACTTAATGTACACTTATGTCCTGACGTACCTGGAGGGGCACGTTATGATTAACTCATCCTCAACTACTTATGAACTCTTGTGTTTAACTTGTTCATTTTGATGTTGACAGAACACTTTTCTATTGTTATTCAGTGTAAACGCGCTTGATGGACGTGCATGAGTTCATGATTAGTTAAGAGTGGCTTAATGTTGATGTGCCCCTTCAAGTGAAGTCACAATATAATGTTACATTAACATATCATGAGTTCATGATGGTTAAATTAAGCATAAACTAATGCATTAATAAACAAACAATTGTGTACTAACAAGTAAGGTAGCTGCTATTCACACATGAACTCATGTGACTCATGCTGTTGTTAAAGTTAATGACTCATGTGTGTTGTTATCACGTTAATGCATGCAAACACAATAATGGTATAATTTTCAAAAAGAAAACCTGTATAAAAGGTTTTAGATTTTTAAATGAAAATGTTGTATAAGTGGGGCTTGGGGTATGAATTGGATGAACTAAACTTGCCGTAGTGTATCAGTGTGTGTCATTTAGAGAATGTATGGGTGATTCCCAGCACGGTGCTGGGTTGTGGCTTAAAGGACATCCGCTGCCTGCCAGATGGTGGTTCATTCTGCTGTGGCAATCCCTGATAAATCAGGGACTAAGCTGAAGGAAAATGAATGAATGAATGTTGTATAAGTGCACTCTTATAGGAACATATTTTTCCTCATGGTGTTGATATATTTTCAGTTGAAACAGGAAGTAAGGGAAGGACGTATTGAAGGACAGAGAGTATGGCTCTGCAGCACACATGCGGTGAAAAAGTTGTAATAGTGGTCGTCTGAAAATGAATATGGATAATGATTATGAATGTTTATGAATACTTATACAGTGAATTAGTTTACTTATACTTATAATACTAGTTAATGGAACAATTATAAGTATTTAAATAAATGTAAATAAATTTTGCGACTCCCAAGTTCTGTTTTTTTTATATATTTATACAAATATTTAAAAATATTTTTATTATGTTTCATTGTCACTAAGGTTCGGTTTAAAGTAAGAAGTCAGAATTATTAGCCCTCTTTGAATTTTTTTTCTTTTTTTAAATATTTCCCAAACTATGTTTAACAGAGCAAGGACATTTAATATTTTTTTCTTCTAGAGAAAGACTCATTTGTTTTGTTTTGGCTAGAATAAAAGCAGTTTTAAATGTTTTAATAAACATTTTAAGGTAAAAATTATTAGACCCCTAATAATTAGTCCTTAATATTAAAAATAATAATATTAGTCCTTAAATTGGACCCCTTTAAGTTATATATTTTATTCAATTATCTACATAAACCATCAACATACAATGATTTGCTTAATTACTCAACTTGCCTAGTTAACCTAATTAACCTAGTTAAGCCTTTAAATGTCGTGGCAAAGATAAAAGAAATCAGTTATTAGAAATAAGTTATTAAAACTAATATGTTAAGAAATGTGTTGAGAAACTCTCCATTACACAGAAAATGGGTAGAAAAAAATAAATGGGGTCTAATAATTCTATAATATATGTATACACAGTTATTTATTATATAGGGCAAATCGATTTTAAGCATCAAAACTATAGGTGTAATATAGCTTTTTTCTTTTTGAACATTACAGTAAACTGTGTCTTGTTAATTAAGAAGAAACAAAAACTTCCTATATATTTTTTTAACACAGTTTATAAAATACTTTCACAAAATTGTCTTTCAGTGTAAAAGTACCAAAAAATATGTTGTCAGGCAAATATACAATAAAATCATTTGATGACTTTGAAGATTTAAGAAGCTCCAAAACACATTATAATTTGAAAAACTGTGAACCTGTACCAGATATATTGTCATACAAGCCAGAAGAATGACTATGTTGTTTTCTTTTTGTTTTACATTCTATTTTCTGTTTCATTAAAAGACAACAGATCATTTTTCCCCTTTACTGTGTGTTCTTATTTGAAACATTAAAGCAGAACTTTTACTTGCATTTAATGTACTTCTATGTATATAAATGTATGTAATTTGATGCCGACACCAAAATGTTTTTGACCCTGCATGAAAATTCACAGCTTTTCAAAAAAGAAAAAAAAAAGAAAAAAGAATTCTAAAGCTGCACTGTAGGTACAATTTGACAGGCACAAAGCACTCAATCTATCTTCCCTTCTCAGGGAAACTAATCTGTGAAATATATCCGCATTGGGCGCAGTGCTGCTCCAAGGCAGTGAGTGAATGGCACCATGATCTGCGGGAGAGGACAGAGCCCAGTGATGACAGGGATAATGAGGCTGATGAAAGTGCACACATGGAAGACAGACAAATGAATTATTCACCTCGCTTATCACTTCCTACCTTGTCTTCTTCGTGTGCTCTTTGAACATCCACTGACCCACATTCACAACAAAAACAAAAAAAGCCTGACCAAGATATCCCAAATAAATGCACGGTTGTTATTTACCTGATTCGCATTCAACTTAATGTCAACACTGAAGTAAACAAACCCTCTCCTTGTTCAATTTCTCACTGCTAACAAGATCACAGATACTCGAGGACACCGCTATTATATCACCAGCCACAACAGGCCTCAAAAAAAGAAGCTGCCTGCTCCAATTGGCGCGTAACAAGGTCTTCTCTGTCTGTACACAAACACACATTCACAAGCTCAATAAAACAGAACAACTCTGTAAACTGCAATTAAAATCCTAGGCACTAATTAGGTGGAAATGGATGCTTGTTAAAAGACAGCAAGTGTAGGAAGCGGACTCAACATGGCGACCGTTTTATTAATCTCAGCGTTCACCCCTGCCAGGTTCCATCACTGGATTTCTTTACGCAATCGCAACTCAGACATGTCAAAATGCATTTGGCACAGACATTCTTGTTTATATTGCTTGAAGGCTTGAGTGTGATGTAGATAAACCGCTGATTGTTTTTTTAATTGGTTATTGATCAGTGAGCGTTTGCGAAGGAGCAGGAAGAGCAAGGACCTCTGCTGCCGTAATTATAGAAACAAATGGCTCGTTTGGTCTGTGAGTGGTATGGTCCAGTACAGTACAGTACAGTATGTTTTGGTATGGGTCAACTTGGTCAGATTTGCGTTTCTACTGCCTACAGTATCTTTAGGCATGGTTTATGACCAAACGTTGCCATCGACGTCATTCTCACTTGAAGAAGAAAGCGACAATATTCAACACTCAAAATAGACTTCACTGCGTGTTCAAACTCCTTATTTAAAATGAGGTGAAGCAACACAGTTTTTAAGGTTTTTTAAGTTGGACAACTTAATTGTTTTATGTTTAATCCACTTAAATTTGTAAAAAAGTGATTTAGTTAACTTAATATATTTCTGTTGGTACAACATGAAGGAATTGTGTGGAAGCCAGCATTTTTTACAGTGAAGTTGGTCACTGGTCTGCGCAAACAGAGAGAGGAATTAGTGGCACTTATACTTTCCGCGTATTTAGACATAATTTGTAAACTGCCTCGTAAATAGCAATAGTTCTGCTAAATAGTACTGTATCGCACCAAACTGCAACACTCCAGTTGGCCAAATGAGTTCATCCATTTTTATTGTTTTTGATGCTTGTGGTTTCTATTGACAGCATTATTACAATACTCTGTTTTTTTATTAATACATTTAAACCTGCAAGACACTTTTGTTTATCTACTTTTAACCATTACATTGGCATTGCAACAATGCACTGTAAAAAAATAACTAATTTGACAGAAAATGTCTCTAAACGTTTTACAGTAATTTTTTGTCATTTCAAATTATATTCAAAACTCATTAAAATGATGATCTCTAAATTAAAAGTTTTACTTTCATTTTAGGTACTTTATCATTGAAGACAAATTACTGCCATTTATGTTTTTATACAGGGAAATTACTGTATTATTTATACAGTATTTTTCTGTTATTTTAAATGATATTCAAAACTCAATATCAAAACAATATCTTTAAATTAAGAGCTTGACTGTTATTTTTATGTATTATATAATTAATATTTAAAAATGTACGTGTTTTATACAAAGAAAATTGCTGTATTATTTACACAGTGTTTTTTCCTGTATTTTTTTAAAGTACATTTAAAATTATTCATTCATTCATTCTTTTTAATTTCTGCCTAGTCCCTTTATTAATCTGGGGTCGTCACAGTGGAATGAACCGCCAACTTATCCAGCAAATGTTTTTACGCAGCAGATTCCCTTCTAATCACAACCCATCAATGGGAAACACTCATTCACACACATACATTACAGACAATTTAGCTCACCGAATTCACCTATGTCTTTGGATTTATGGGGGAAACACGAACAAGGGGAGAACATGCAAACTCCACACAGAAATGCCAACTGACCCAGCCGAGGTTCGACTAGCAACCTTCTTGCTGTGAGGTGACAGCGCCACTGCACTGCCCCCCGCATTTAGAATTATGTAAAATTAAAGTAGGGCGCCATGGTGGCGTAGTGAGTAGCACGTTCGCCTCACAGCAAGAAGGTCGCTGGTTCGATCCCCGGCTAGGCCAGTTGGCATTTCTGTGTGGAGTTTGCATGTTCTCCCCGTGGTTGCGTGGGTTTTCTCCGGGTGCTCCGGTTTCCCCCACAGTCCAAAGACATGCGGTACAGGTGAATTGGGTAAGCTAAATTGTCCGTAGTGTATGTGTGTGAATGAGAATGTATGAATGTGTTTCCCAGAGATGGGTTGTGGCTGGAAGGGCATCCGCTGCGTAAAACAAATGCTGGATAAGTTGGCGGTTCAATCCGCTGTGGCGACCCCGGATTAATAAAGGGACTAAGCCGAAAAGAAAATGAAATGAAAATTAAAGTAATAAATTATAATTACTTTTGCACCTCGCTATATTAAGGTTTATGACCATGCTTTAAATTATTTTTTTTGTAATTTTAAATTTGTGAGAATTTTAATCAGGTGTATCTTGTATGTTGTTTTTTTGATGGTGTTCCATCATAATAATTTCAAAAAAGTCTTTCAAATAACGGTGTTCCTTTGTAAAACTCTTATTGTATAACTGTATTGAATGTATTTGATCATAATAATCTAGCAAAAGTCTGTAAAATCAGTGTTTCTTTGTAAAACTCTTAGTGTGTAACTTTATTGCACGTATTTGATCGTAACAATAGTAAAATAGTAAAATAAATCTGTAAAATAACCATTTTTCTGTAAACATTTTAATGAAAATATCTGTAGATTTATTATTTTTGCACTTTATTTCAACAAAGAAATTTTACCGTAAATTTATGGTTTTTGTTTGCCAAGACTCATCTCTCTAATTTTGTCATACTCTATATTTTGCAAACATCAGGGACATTTCATTTGAATGAACAAACCCATGTTGTGCAGCTTACAAGCAAATGAGAAAGCAAATGAATGTAAAGGATGAATGTAAAGGATGAACTTTCACTTCAGGTCAGTCGGTGGCTGTTTGAACCCATTTGACCTCATGAAAGTTTACACTAAAAACTACCAGTGGAAGTGGATAATCATGAATTATTCTGAAATATTTTGCACCTGTTTATATTGTCATCCATTACTTATCATATTTAAAGAAAAATCCAAAGAAAGTCCAACAGTTTCTGACTACAGGCTTGCATATGCATTCTGAGACATGCAGTCTCATACATTCAATGTCAGACACAATGCACTCAATGGAGCTAGTGACACCACTGTGAGGGATAGGGTTAGAGGTGGGGTTAGGTGTGCATATTAAAAGCATTGCATGCTTGCATCTGCACCAAGTCTGCATCCAGACCCTTCTAAAAAAACACACATCTTAACACCAGGTTCAAAAGGGGTCATTTTTTGAGAAACCATGGAGCACCATGTAAACATAGAAACAATCCAGAACAGTCTTATTCAGAGTATTGACATGATCTGGCATTCAGACATACTGTAACACAGAAAAATGAACAGCTTATGAAAATTCTTGTTGAATATATCCCTAATAAACAAACATGAATGTTAGCAGGTTCCTAATGGTGGAATGAGTGTAGTTATTATGATCTTGAGAATAACTCCCTGATTCTATCCCACTTCAGGATTGTGGATAGTGTAGTTCTTTATTTGTGTTTTTGGCAAATAAAATACAGTTTGGTCTGCCTGTCAAGGCATGAATGGCAGATAGTTTTGTGAAGTGTGTTGACATTTTCAGCTTGATAGAGAGTTGGAATTTGCCAGATGTTGCAGCTTTAATAATTAAAATTGAAACAGCTTAAAGTTTATACTGTGTTTGCATTGCATTGTGTGTTGTAGTTGTTCTTTTGAACATTTTGTGAAAATGTAATGCGGCTTTATGGTTACTCATTAGAATTGTGCCAAATTTGCGTAAAGCGCTGGCACTAATTCAAAACAATTATAAAATGGTTTAGCATAGAGTGGGCCATACTAAAGTCATATTAGTTTGGTACCTGGATGCACAGCCAAAATGACAGTGTTAAATATACAGTGTGATTTTTTTTGGTGTTGTTCATTGTTAAAACCGGAGTACATTTTAATCCATGAGTGTGAAAGAGCGTATATTTAAGAGGTTTTTTTTTTCAGTGTTAAACTTTTAACCCAATATGCAGTGTATTTCCCACTAGTAATGGCACGTCAAACAGTGATCAAACCAGTATGTTTTACTTAAACTTGAAACATGTCTTGTTGCATTTTAAAATGCAAAGCGTTTAATGTATTGAAATTATTTCTGAAAACATTAATGAACATTTAATAAATTAAAACTATTTTCAAAATAGTTGATCACTGTTATCGGTTACACATGCCAACTGATAATGTAGGAAAAAAGATAATATATTAACACTTTGAAGGGTAACACACACACTCCAGTTTGATGTAAGAATAAACTCTTACTGTGTTAAAATGAACTCTGTGAGTAATGTACAATTTCACACTTTATAAAGTGTTATTTTAACTCCAAAATGGAGGGAGTCATATGTACACTCAAGGAGTGTGAAGTTAAACTCAAATTGAGTTAAATGTACACTGATTTTTTTGCTGTGTGACAACATTTACATCCCAGTTTTTTCCACAACTAAACATCAAATACACCATATATAGGTCACATGGTACTATGACAGGTGAATTTAATTCCCTCCACATGGTGTTTCACCCTTGTTTTATTTTATTTGGTACTCAACTCAATCCACTTAACTTTTTGTCTCCTTTTTTGATATATTGTTGTAATCAAAAGTTAAAATGACAATACATCACCAAAAAACGGTTCAATTTCAGATATGAAGCCATTTTGGAATGTGATTAAATAAGAAATGTATTTACTGATCTATAAAACCCAGTTTGGCCCAAAAATACCCTCAACAAATCCCTCAGAATTTATCAGTCTTTCACTTTCCACAGCGCATAAAGATGTTCTCACACACTCCGGCCTCTACCCTGTTTTTCTGTTTCCTGAAAGAGTCCTCCTGTGTCCATTTTAGGACACGGAGGCCACTGGTGCGTGAAGGCTAGCTGTCGCTTCACATTACAGTGAGCAGGCATTGGGCACTCGGCCCTCGTGAGCAGGAGCCCCTCACAAAACATACATCCTCTCCTCCAGAGGTCCCGAAAACGTGTCTATGTGAGAGGAAACACTCTAGATTTTCCTAAAATAACACATCAGCAACAAGCCAGCGCAGCAGTCACTACTGTAATATTTAGTCTCGGTTTGATCTGATTCCTTCCTACCTGAAGAGGTGGCGGTGACGTGGTTAAGCCTTCTTGACGATTCATACATCCACAGAACTTCTCATGCAGACCTAACCAGTCTACAAAAGCATACGAGTCGATATGAAGAGCAGGTCACTGGGTAACATTCAGCTGTCAGTACAAGCTACCGCAACACTAAACTGAAGAACACACACACACACACACACACACACGCGCACATACGCTAGAAACCTCAGCCCACTTCTCACTGTCTCTCACGCAATGCTCCTCACCAAGAGCTTCCTGTTCCTCTTGCTGTTGTTTATTTGGTGCCCAAGCACTATCATCAACACCCTCTCAAATGAGAAGTGAAACCAGGGTTACTTTAGGACACTCTAGGAGCACAGACATGCCCACAAAAAACATTTGCTTAAAAAATGAATGATTCTGAAGCGGGTTGCAGCAGCACGGAGTTTATATCCTATGTAAGGCAATGTAGAGCTATCTTGGGTATTTAGCATGTGTGCAAGTGTGTTTTAAGACCGAAATATGTCTTAAAAACCCATTGAGATGGTTTGACTTGTTGAATTTCCTTTGACCAACTTCCTGTTGAAACAAGTTTTTGTGAGACATATTGAAGGGCGCCTCACCTTTGTTTAGATTAACATGACATCATGAGTGACATCATGAATTGCTACTTCTTCATTTGTTGCTCGAAATTAAGCTGTGAGAATTTTTTATTCGAGTGTGGGACAAAAATCAGAAGAAATTGTCAACGACTAGAATTTTGTCAATATTTAGGTGCTAGCATACAGATTAGCACTGATCTCACATTTTTTTTACTACCTAGAGAACATCAAAGACAGTAGCTATCAGGACATTATAATGTTGGAATTATCCACAGCTCGAGTGAACTTGGTACAAATGAGTACATTAAAGGTCTGTACTTCAGCTGCTGACAAAATCTCTGTGTTTATTGTACAAAACAATGATCAGGATCCAGAACTATTGCCTTATTTTGTACAATTGATACTTGATACTGGTGCCACGGTGGCGTAGTGGGTAGCACGTTCGCCTCACAGCAAGAAGGTTGCTGGTTCAAGCCTCGGCTGGGTCAGTTGGCGTTTCTGTGTGGAGTTTGAACGGTCACCCTCCGGGTGAATCCTCTGGGTGCTCCGGTTTCCCCCAGAAAATTGTCCGTATAGTGTATGAGTGTGAATGAGTGTGTAGGGAGGTTTCCCAGAGATGGGTTGCAGGTAGAAGGGCATTCGCCGCATAAAACATATGCTGGATAAGTTGGCGGTTCATTCCGCTGTGGCGGGACTAAGCCAAAAAAGAAAATTAATGAATGAATGGATGAAACTTGATACTTTTTTTTCAAATGTTTTTTTTAAAGACAATTATTCTGTTCATCAAGGAGGTATTTATGTAATGCAAAAACAATTGATGAATTCTTAAATATTTATTACAAATTTAAATAAGTGCTTTTTTATTGTATGTAGCTTCAAATGAAATTATAACTCCAGTCATTATTGCTTTTATTACTATAATAATAATAATAATAATAATAATATTAATAATAATAATAATAATACAGTGGCGCAGTGGATAGCACAATCGCCTCACAGCAAGAAGGTCGCTAGTTTGAGCCCCAGCTCAATCAGTTGCCATTCTGAGTTTGCATGTTCTCCCTGTGTTTGTGTGGGTTTGTGTAGAGTGCTGCGGTTTCCCTCACAGTCCAAAGACATGCGCTGTAGGTGAACTGGATAAGCGAAATTGTCTGTAGTGTGTGAATGAGTGTGTATGGATGTTTTCCTAGTGATGGCTTGCAGCTGGAAGGGTATCTGCTGCAAAAAACATATGCTGGATAAGTTGGCGGTTTATTCTGCTGTGGTGACCCCAGATTAATAAAGGGACTAAGCCGAATGAATTAATGAATTAATGAATTAATTAAATAATAATAATAGAGTGATTTCTGAAAGATCATGTGACTCTGAAGACTGGGGTAATGAAGTTTTACTGTCTTCACTGGAATAAATTATTAAAATAAATTATAAACTACTTTTAAACAGCTATTTTATAGTGCAGAAACATTTAACAATTTTTCAATTTGTACTGTATTCCTGATTAAATAAATGCAGCCTGGGTGAGCAGAATAAGCTTATTTTAAAACGTTTAAAAATCCTACTGACCCTCAAATTTTGACTGGTATATATTCCAAATATTCTTTAATTACATCAATTTAGTTTTTTTATAGAATGTATTTAAATATTATTAATAATTTTGGATTTCTTATTATTTGTGTTCAAAACATTCAGTATTTCAGACATTCAGAAAACACTCAGGATTTCAGATAAACAGAAACTCTGAACAAACAGTAGGCCTTTTTGGAAACAGACATCTTTTCTAAAATAAATTAGCATTTACTGTCATATTTAATCAATTTAATGCATCCTATTTAACCGTAGTGTTTATAAATCCAAAAGATGTTTTCCCAAATGAAAGCAAACATATGAAAACTATCAGTGTATTTATCTTACGCGTTGCACAGTTTAACCCAATCATGCAATGATGATCACCTATCCGAACATGTCGCATGACACAGCACAATGGCATGAGGAACTCCACATGCTTTTACTACCAAAAATATAAACAGAAATAACCTTTAAACTACAATGCAGCTCAATCCAATGAAAACAGACAATAAACGCACAGTCTTAAGTAAATATGCTCAACTCCGTTCACACTCCTGCAGAGTTATGAAATACTGCACCTGCACTCATACGCCCTCCAACAGCAAAGATACATATGAAACAACTCAAATAAACCCCGGCCTCCCATTCAAACTGATATTGTGTTGTCTAAGCCTATGAGTTTCAACATACACGCACCAAAACACACACCCTTGAGTCGTTCGCCTCAATAAATATAATTAACCTCAAGCCATCCCAGTGCAGTGCTGAATTGATCAGAGCAGGCAGAGTTGCAGCAGGGCCTGTCAGCACCAGGCATAATCAATACGGTTTATCGATCGGACATGCGGTGCGAGTCTGTGTGTCAGTGTGCATATGTGAGGGATCACGCTGCATCTGCTTTGGATTTGTGCTCGGTGTGCGCATGTGGGCATGACATGGAAAAAAAATAGAGGGGGTTTGCGGCTTAGTCTCCCGCCGACTGCTTTGTAACAGAGTAACTTGGGGAGGCAAATGGAGATTTAAAGTGGGTTAGTGAAATATGGCTTTTCTTTTTTGGGGGGGCTGATGCAAGGCCCAAAGCTGAGTGTGACATTCACAGTACACGCTGCTGGTAGGGTTTTGGAAGCGCTAGTAATTTAGAGTGCTTAGTGTTAGTAAAATATTAAGCCTTCGTGTGTCTGAAAATACAAACACCTGCAAAAACCTCAACATGCCGTCTGAAAACACAAAATTTGTTACTAAAATGAGCATTTTTTTCAGACTCCAGTGGTTAGGTGTAGTAATTTCATCTTTATCACACTCAGATTTGGCCTTGCATCAGCCAAAAAAGGCATATGTCCAGGCATTTATAGGCCTCATATCTATTCTCAACAATAACACTATCATGTTATATAATTCAGCTAATATATTAGTCATCGTTTTCATTCTGTTCTTTTGATTACATCTATCGCCCTTAACTGTAAGTCTTTTTTGTATAAAATCATCTGCCAAATTAAATATAAACATAAATGTGAAAATAAATATATATAACTATATATATATATAACTTCATTTGGTAGGATGTTAATGCAAAATAATTTTCAACTATGTAAATCATATCCCTATTGGCCATTAATGTATAACAACATCATTCATCTTTTCCTGATGGGTTCAAAGTGCAAATCTTGTTTTATAAGTGTTTTGTTTATATATGCAAATCAAAGTGCATATATAACCAAAACACTGATAAAACAAGAAACATAGATTATAATATTTCAAACAAATCAGACAGACGGTTCAATTCCGCTGTGGCGATCCTGGATAAATTAGCTGCTTTGACACAATCTACATTGTAAAGCGCTATATAAATAAACATGAATTGAACTGAATTAAATGGGGGACTAAGCTGAAGGAAAATTGATGAATGAATTAACTAAATCAGACCCCCAAATAACAAAAAATGTATGAGATTAAATATTTAAAAAATAATTCAAACCATAAAACCAAAGAATGCTGAAGAAAGCATGCAATTCTTCATCTCTACATTTAACAATCTTTTTGTTTTCTGCCAGTGCAGCTAGATTTTGTTAGCTGTTGCACTAGAGCCTATGGTTTTAAAGCCAAACTAGTTTAAACTGGTTTAAAGCCAAGTAAATCAGAGCTGTCATTCTCAACAACCTGACGTGGAAAACAGCACACGTGCAAATGTGTTGTTAAACCCAAGAGTAGTTAATATTAAGTAGAAATCTCCATCTTCTTCTCACTTAATATGGATCTAAACTGTAAAAATTAAAATAACCTAAAAAATAAAAGATATTTTGAACAATGTTTGAAAAAAGCAGTCATTGACATCTATAGGAGCACAAAATACTGTGTAAGCCAGTTGTTGTTTGCCGTATTCAACAGATAAAGGAAATCTTAAACAAGTTTGTAATAAGTGGATGATAAGTAAACGATGACATCATTTTCATTTTAGTGTGAACTGTCCCTGTACCTCATTCTCACCTGTCTATTTCATATACTTTTTTACAGCAAAGTTATACAGCTGAAAACACAAACAATACTGTAGTTTGTAAGCTGCCTGAGGTAAAGGTGTAAATTGTGCTTTCACATACAGTATGTGGCTGAACTGAGTATTAAGTTGTTATATTTGTTCAGTATTACAGCACTGCTCTTCCCTCCTGAATAAGGAAATGAAATGGTGAGCTGGATGAATGACTGAGCGGCTCTAGAAGTATGGCAGGAGTTTTGTGTTTGCTGTCTCAGTGCCACACACAGGTATAGAGACAGATGAAAGTGCTGTGACTGCGAGGGGCACATGAAGAGAGGCTGGAACAAGATTTATATGAGGAGGCTGTAAAACTTTGACCCCGCAGTTGTAAATCTGCCAGTGGAGTCTAGCCAGCACAACAGGAAGTACGGGGGATCAGAGAGAGAGAGAGAGAGAGAGAGAGAGAAAGATGCAAATATGGGAATGGGGCTATATGGGTAGATTGTTAACCTGCAATCAATTAGTAACATTTTAAAGCTCCCATGAAATGAAAATAATTTTTTTTAGATATTAGTATCAGTATTGTTCGTTTTTAAAATATTTGTTAGCTAGTGTGATCCAAAACGGTGACAAAACTTTCGTTTAGATGAATTAAAACTGATATAAACATGTAAAGCTTGTAGTTTGTCACTTCTGCCTAAATGGATCAACGGGTTTTTATTCACATCACCTCAAACTTCAGTTTCTCGTCAAATCATAACCAATCAAATGTTCTCTAGTGTCTGACATGCCTTGCCCCCTTCAGAACACTTCTCATTTACTTTCCATTCGATGCTCTTGAGCTCATCCACTCTCACTAGCAGAGGTTGATTTTTTTTAAAGTACACAATTTCCCACCCTCTCTTCATGTTTCAGTTGAGATTACGTCAAACATCAAATAAAAAATGAGATGTTCAATTGGATTTGGGTCTGGGCTTTGGCTGGGCCAATCAAGGACATTCACCGAGTTGTTGTGAAGCCACTCCATTGATATTTTGGCAGTGTACTTTGGGTCGTTGTCCTGCTGGAAGATGAACTGTCGCCCCAGTCTGAGGTCAAGAGCACTCTGAAGCAGTTTTTCATTCTGGATGTCTCTGTACATTGCTGCATTCATCTTTCCCTCTATCCTGACTACACCACCATGCTTCACTGTAGAGATGGTATTAGCCTGGCGATGAGCAGTGCCTGGTTTTCTCCAAATGCAACGCATAGCATTCACTCCAAAGAGTTCAATTTTAGTCTCATCAGACCAGAGGATTTTATTTCTTATGGTCTGAGAGTCTTTTAGATGCCTTCAGAGCCTTCACAGGCAAATTCCAGATAAGCTGCTATGTGTCTTTTACTAAGCAGTGGCTTCTGTCTGGCCCCTCTACCATACGGGCATAATTGGTGAATTGCTGCACAGATGTTTGTCCCTCTGCAAGGTTCTCCTCTCTCCACAGAAGAACGCTGAGCTCAGACAGAGTGACAATCGGGTTATTGATCACCTCCCTGACTAAGGCCCTCTTGCCCGTACCACTCAGCTTAGATGGCCGGCCAGCTCTGGGTCCTGGTGGTTCCAAACACCGTCCACTTACGGATGATGGAGGCCACTGTGCCTATTGGAACTTTCAGAGCAGCTGAAATTTTTCTGTAACCTTCCCCAGCCTTGTGCCTCAAGACAATCCTGTCTTGGAGGACTACAGACAATTCCTTTGTCTTCATTTTTGGTTTGTGCTTTGACATGCACTGTCAACCCTGAGACCTTTTATAGACAGGTGTATGCCTTTTCAAATCATGTCCAATCAACTGAATTTACCACATCCGAAACATCTCAAGAATGATTAGTGGAAACAGAATGTACCTGAGCTCAATTTAGAGCTTGACTGCAAAGGCTGTTAGGCAAAGGTTTTTTATTTTTATTTTTTTTTTCACATTGTCATTATGGGGTATTGTGTAGAACAGGGGTGACCAACCCTGCTCCTGGAGATCGACCGTCCTGCAGTTTTCAGTTGCAACCCATATCAAACACACCTGCCTGTAATTATCTAGTGCTGTTCAGATCCTGATTAATTGGTTCAGGTGTGTTTGATTAGGGTAGGAGCAGAACTCAGCAGGAAGGTCGATCTCCAGGAGCAGGGTTGAGCATCCATGGTGTAAAATGTTGAGGAAATAAATGAATTTAATCCATTTTGAAATAAGGCTGTAACAAAAAAATAATAATAATGAGGAAAAAGTAAAGCGCTATGAATACTTTCTGGATGCACTGTATATATACTGTTATATGTTAACCAGTATTTCTGACATGTCAATTTTGTATTACAGGTAAAACTAGTATAATAATACAAGGTAATATTTATTCATTTATTTTCCTTTGGCTTAGTCCCTTTATTTATCAGGGGTTGCCACAGCGGAATGAACCGCCAACTTATCCAGCATATGTTTTACACAACGGATGCCCTTCCAGCGGCAACCCAGCACTGGGAAACATCCATACACACTCATGCACACTAATACACTACAGCAAATTTAGTTTATTCAGTTCACTTATAGCGCATGTCTTTGGGTTGTGGGGGAAACCGGAGCATCCAGAGGAAACCCACGCGAACACGGGGAGAACATGCAAACTCCACACAGAAACACTAACTGACCCAGCTGGGGCCCGAACCAGTGACCTTGCTCTGAGCCACTGTCCCACAACAAGGTAATATATATTCATAAATATTGTAATTGCGGCATATTTCACATGTTTTGAAATCAGTTTACCAGTACAATTGTGCTGCTTATGCTTTATTGACTCCTTAAAAGCTGTATATTTAGTAGGTCTATATGCATGTGCCCTTAAAAATGAAAAGACTGTACCAACTTTAAGTTGTCAGCAATGAAAAATAGCTAAGAGTTCAGTTTTGGAAAGGTCAATAGCACATACAATTTTGTTGGGAGTATCACTTAATGATTTTACACCTTGTGTATGTACACACAGTGTCACAAGCAGAGGTTGTTTTGTGTTAAATGTCAATACTTTGCTTAAAGCTCATTTGAGAGATGTTATTTCTGTTAGCAAGAAGGGAACAGCAATAACAGGAGTTAAGACACGCACTTTGAAGATAAACATCAACACAAGAGCATGAGAGCATATTACGAAAGTCAGCATGAGAGCGCATTACAAACGTTAATGTGCCACCCACTTAGGTGTGGTAACTCGGGGTCATGAAAATACAGGATGTTGGTACTGAGACAGGAAGTGGCAGGCATCGCAGTTTCAGTCTTTGATGAGCATGTCACTCAGTACTCGAGGTCATGAGAAATTGTTGCCATCAATACACTTCTGAACTTTGACAAGATTTGAGGATGTGATATGAATTTGAACAGGCTCGCTTTACATTAATCACTTCAAAATAATCATGCAACAATTCACTTCTCGGTTAGATGTTTGCAAAGAGCTGTTCCTTCTAATGTAACAGTGCACTTGTATGTGAAGTCTGTTCTAACAGACACACACACACACACACAAATATATGAAATGTCATACACTGTTAACAGTTTCCTGTAAAATCTACAGTCACTTACAGGCAGCAGTTCGCCAGTAAGTTACTGTAAATCAATTACAGCAAGAATACTGTACCTATCTATACAGCATTATTTATCTTGCTCTATATGTATTTACAGTATTGCATGTATATAACATGTTTAACTGTAAAATACAGTCATTTTCACCATGTAACTTTGAAATACACAACATAACATTATAGTTATATACTGTCTAAATGACAAAAATTGTTAACCGTGTACACATACTTAAACGTGTGCATATTTTAGAATATTATAATAATAATTAGCCCTATATTTTATTACATTTCATAATTAAAAAGGTATACAATTATTTTGCAAGGATTTTTGCTTACTTGTTTGTTTATTTGAATTGTTTTATTGAATAATTTTTATTATTATTTTATTTTATATCTCAATAATTAACATTTTTTATAAGTACAGTATATTTATTTTTATAGTTTATAGTATTTATAGTTTTTTTATTTTATAGCATCATCTAACTCACTGAAACATCTCACAGAATCATCAATTATATGATTTACTATATAGTTTTATATAAATATTCTTTTAAATTATTAGAATTATTATATTTTCTCAACACTTTGTTATATTATTTATTTTTTCCTTCTATTTTTTCTCTCTTTCTAACCATTAAAACAATTAACCAATATAAATCTCTGTAATACAACTCATCCCTCTTTAAGTAACTCTATGCACAGTAGCAAGTACTGTACACTGTAGTTTTACTACTTAAAATAATGAGTAGCTTTTAACTTTGCAAGCTTTTAAAATAGCTTTCACAACACCGCTAATGACCGTAAAAAGCACTTTTCACTCTGCTGTTTGACTTCTGGATTTGGAGAACTGCCTTTCTCCTCTATCCATCCCTTGCAGTCTTTCTTCTTAACTCTCCTGATTCTTTCAGGGATGCGGATTTACATGGTCACAATTGTTTGGGGATCGAGGGGTGTGTCTTGACCACTGCTCTCAATGAAAGCCGTACAGGATCTGTTCTAGACAGCAGCTGTTCTCAGGTCAGCGCAGGAATTCTTCAAATCTTAAGATCTGAGCAACTGTTCGTTTATTGGACACCGCTCAGCTAATGGCCCTGATTCTACAGCCACCAGACCAGATGTTACTCTGCATGTGTGTGAGTGTGTGTACTTGTTTATGCTACACTGTGGGGATGGACAAGGATAGTAAAAACCTGAGATTTTTGACATTTTGGGGGCCGCCTTTAAGTTCCCACAAGGGGAAAAAGTGTAACGTGTAAAAATACAAACAGTTTTTTTTGGGTTAAGGGGAGGGCTGGGTTTGGCCTAAATTTTGTTTAGTCAAAAAGTCTATACATTCAAAAATTATTTTGCTGCTTGTTGAAACTACTTACTTTAATTATTATAACACAATTCTTGAGTTTTTTTAAGACAACTTAATTGTTTATGTTCAATCCACTTAAATTTGTAAGTACTATAAGTTAACTTAATTCCTTCATGTTGTCCCAACACAAGTTTAGATAGCACATTTCATACACAGTGGCAATTCAAAGTGATTTACATAAACAGGTATAAAAGAGACATAAAAACAAATAATAAAAATGATTTAAAAACAGATAAAAACAGAATAAAATTTGTTAAAACACAAATCGATTGTGTGGAACCAAGCGACAACCTCCCGCTCTCCCTCGGGAAGCCAATACGGAAGTAACTAAAACTTGCAATACATCGAAAATTCCGCTAGTCCTGGCTGTCCTGGCTCCATAATAGAGCAAATCTCTAATGAGCCTACTGTTAAAATGGCCAACTTTACAGCAAAAAAAAGGTGTTTACAGCCTGGTACAAAGAACGATTTTGGTTCATATAGCTTATATTACCCTTCATGACAACTGTGAGGGGGGTGAATTTTTTTATAACTCATCCGTTTCCTTTATATTAAGCTAAATTAAGTTTGCATAATGCCACTTGAGTGACAGCTAGTCCCGCTGGTCGCCGTCATGTCACCTCAGCTGATTCCGCCTGATTCATCGTATTTTTGTGTTGTTTTATGTGGCTTTACACAGTCAGTTGCCTTTTGGAATTATTTCCTGCAATTATCAGATAATATGGCATGCTGTGTGCGCTTAATTTTGCTCACAAACCATTCACGTGGCCTCCGTTTCCCAGGTGAGTGAAATTATATACTTATACCATCTCTATAAAGATAATTTATCATTTATAATGTTCTTCAGAACTCTAATGCACTCCAGAATCTGACAGATTAATCAGCTGTAGTCTATAAAATCGTCTCCTGAAGTGTTGTCATACAGTGTTCTGCCTGGATTTCCTAAATAGCCCTGCATTTACTAACACAGACTATATCTGAAGTATTTGGATGTAATTCGCACTTTCTTCCTGTTGAAAAACGTCTTAAGAACGATGTTAAGTGGCTTGATGTATTACAACAGTGTTTTCAACAGACTAAACACTTTATTGATATAGTGAACAACCAAGCACGTGTGGTCAGAACTCAAACGAGTCGCAGGTAATGAAATATTATGTGTTTCTCCCATAAGAAAGCCCTTCTAAGGTAAATGCCAGCATGCGTCCTGTAGCTCCGCCCATGCTCCGCCTCTTTGCCCTTGTTTTGTATGCATCAGTTGGTGCGATGACGCGCAAACAAAATGGCGACGGTTGGCCACGCCTACTAGTAGCTTCTTTTGGGTTCATCAGAAACCTATGGGTGACGTCACGGATACTACGTCCATATTTTTTACAGTCTATGTGTGGAACCCAGCATTTTTTACAGTGTAGAAAAATCACAATCCCACAGAAACATAATATATGTGTGTATGTGTGTGTGTGTGTGTTCATAACTGTAGTTAGAGCTAAAAAAAGTAAAAAAAAAAATACTTTTCTCAATTTTCTGTTGTTTATGAAAACTGGTAGACTAATTTTTACATTTTTGTGATATTTGCTGATATTTTTGCGGTGAAAATCATTATTTTAATTTCATTATTTTATGCTCTATTTTAATGATCTAGGCACAAAGTCTACAGTGCATGGCGCAAAAGCATTAAGGGCGTGTCCCAATCTTGCTATTCTAAAAATGGAAAAATACGCTCTGTGCGCTAAATACACTTAGGTGCACATAGTCTAACAGGGTTGTGCTTTTTCTCCTATTAAGTTATGCATGTGTTTTGAGCATAACGTGCATTAATCCAATAAGAGTCTCATCTCCCATTCCCTGTAAGCGTCAGTTGAGTCGAGCCATGGCGCATTTACTATTTACATGGCAGACTTTGTAAGAGGAAAAATTAAAAGCTTTACTAGTGAGAAAACAGTTAAACAGACCATCTGCAGCGCAAGGATAAAAATTGAGCCTCCTCTATTCAGCCTCTTCACTTTCTCTTTACTTTACTTTTACTCTTTACTTTACTTCTTTACTTTCGTGGAGTAAGGAAACGGTGGAAACTCACTCCACTGATGACATCCATTAAGCTACATATTTATTTTGTTTGTTAAGTGCAAAGATTGGTTTCAAAACTATTTCTAAATTCAGTTCTAATTTCCAGCAAAAGAATAAATAAACAATAATAATGAAGTGTGGTAAAAAAAAAACTGAGTTATATCCAAACACAAGTCCTATTCTTATGTCCCATGGTAATGCATATATCTTCAAATCCCGACAGGTGGACAAATCTAAGCTTGTTTTTGTAAACAAATATAAGTGAAGTTTCAAAAACTAATTTCGAGAGGAGTACGTGATATGATTAAGCACGCCTGGCTGATTATCTGTAATCAGTAATAATCCAATCAGAGCGATCCAAGCTTACTATAAACGGATAATTTTTCCCTACTGCTTTACCTTTGTTTTGGAAGAATCCCCCCTTCCACCCCATCTCCTCTTTTTTTCCCCTTCCTTTTCTAAGGGGGAGCTTTCGAGACCTATCTGATCTCTGATCCCCTTATATGCTTATTGAATGGGCGGGATCCTTGGGCTCAAATATCTCTGAGCTCAGGGTTCTCTCTTGGGACAGCATGCCAAACCTGCTATAAACGCTAAGCATATCTAAGTGTGAACTCTTGAAATGTGCATATAATAAATACTACTACTACTGCTACCACTACTACTAATAATAACATTATACAAATGCAAATTGTCATGAATAATCTGAAAAAAGTCCCAAGAGATGAAGAAGGCATTAAGGTTTTTATTGGTTTACAGTAGTTTTTATATTTATGTAGAAAATAATAATTTTTGTAATATTTTAATACGTATTTTTTTTTCATATCTAAAGATATGTGTAATATATTGCCAAAATAGCAACAAATCACATCAAACACATCTTGCACCTTTATTGCGCCGGGTGTATGATTGGGCCCTAAGCACATATGCTGAGAGCATTTATTTTTTTCTACTTTTGTGAGGAGAAGTGGCCTTTTTTATAATGCCAGTAGCATAGCGATGTGCTGAGCATGAGTGTTATGTAAAAGTAGTTGGAGAGCCATTTACAAAGTCTTCTTTGAAGAGTGTTGACTTTTTCAGTGGACACTTTGGTGGACACTATACGACAAACTCCACAGTGTAAAAGAAGGATGTGTAAATGAAATATACTGTACAATGAAACGTACCCTAAGTAAATTGCAAAAAGGTAGACAGCACCCTCTAGTGGATTTGTCATCTGAAATGTGTAGCAAAACATACCCGGAGCAACGTATTTTATGTTTTGCAAAAATGTGGACTGATTCACATCTTTCCAGCCTGTGTTGCAATTATGAATTTAAATGTAAGACTGACTTCCACAATTTGATAATGCGTGACGGTGGCCTAAAATGATGGTGGACTAAAATGTTTAAGAGATGAGGATTTTACCTCAAATCTTCTTGTTCTCTAGTAGAAAACATAACAGTTTAATATTGTTATAACTCTTAAAAATGTATAACATGCCAGATTATTCTAGGAAAATCCACAAAAGTAATTATCAGGGAAGGAAAACATGCTGTGAAAATGAAAAATAAATATACATAGCCCTACAATAGCAGCAAACCTCACAAAAAGATACAGATCAGATGTGATCTGATCAGAAACCTGATTCACACACTGCTGAACTGTTCTGCAAAAGTGAAAAGGACTTGTAAGAAAAAGAGCTGAACGTCTCTTATCTCACAAGCCGAGAGTGAGGTTTGCGTGACAAGGCTGGCCATGAGAGGAAGTGAAATGTGTGAGAATGGCAGTCACCGCAGTCTCATCTCCAAATGAGGCCTGCCCTCAGTCTCTAGACCTACTGCTCCTGCCTTCACCTCGTCACTTCCCCAAAACATACAATGTTGCTGAAATAAGCAGATCCTGCAAAGAACATGCAGTAATATATTCATTACCATTTCTGTTGGTCTGTGTCTCATTCAAGCTAGTGGTGCATACAGAAATAGTCAACCTCTGTCTGTGAGCAATGATACCCCAGCATTATCTTGAGGTTCTTTTATGCATGTTTAGAGAATGAAATGGCTATAAATGAATGTGTTCTTCTTGTATGTTGGTAGAAATAATTTAACTAATAGAATTATTCCTTAATTTTCAGAAGAAATACATAATATGTGGAAAACCTCTCTGACATTTTGCAAAATTACTAATTTTGTGTTTTTTAATAAAAAATATATGCATATTTTATAACTTTTGCCATTTTTAACTCTTTAACTTTTAAGTTCAGAATTATACAATTATGTGAAAGAAATGTGCTATAGGTGAATTGTATAAGCTAAATTGGCCTTAGTGTATGTGTGTGAATGCAGGGAGTATATGGGAGTTTCCTAGTATTGGGTTGCAGCTTGAAGGGCATCTACTGTGTAAAACATATGCTGGATAGGTTGACGGTTCATTCCGCTGTAGCAACTCCAGATAAATAAAGGGACTAAACCGAAGGAAAATGAATAAATTAATGAATGAATAAATTAATTAATATACTTTTTAACATATTTGAACCTTATTCTTAACATCTCATTTGGGTTTCACATAAAACATTTAATAACTTTTAGTAGTGTGCTTATAAAGAAAACGTTATTATACACAGGCCTGCATGTTGTTATAGTTATCTTTGTAGTTTCTCTCTCTTTCTCTCTCTCTCTCTCTCTCTCTCTCTCTCTTTCTCTCTCTCTCTCTTTCAAGAACAAGCATTAATTTTAAACCTAATTATTTTTTTCCATAAAATATTGAACAAATATAATCTTTTTTATTTAATGTGTTTATTTATTTTTTTGTTTAGATGTAAAAAAAAATTATAATGCTCTTAAAATATTTTAAGGCATCTTGACTCAAAATGAATCCGTCTGTGCTCGTAACCGCCATCATACATTCTGTTGACACCAGGACTTGACGCTGAGCTGATTAGTATGCCAGTACCAACAGTTCAGTTTGACACATGACTTATGTGTACGTAGAGACAGCCTTACTGCCTCAGTCATATTTCATCTATTGTTGCAAATGACCAAAAAAAAAAAAAAAAAACTCACTTCCCTCGCCTTCTTCTCTGCTTTCAGCACCGGTAAGCCTTGAAGGTTAAGCACAGGCTCCCTATAGTTCTGACCTTGCCTTACAATGTGCGCCATTACAGTTCATTTATCCGCCCCTGCTCCATTCAAGATGAAACGCCTGCTGTCCTTTTTTTGCAAATTCGGTGTCCAAAATCTGAACGTGTTCACGTATAAAGAGCTAATCTTTAAAGTTTATTACGGCCTAATTCATACCCGTCCCGCTGCCTCTTCTTTCTGGTCTCCAGCTCTCCTGTTCTCCGCCGACGGATGGAGGGTCTCCGGGGAGAGAAGCTGCGGCCAGGCTTTTTGGGGGAGCTGTCAGACTAATAGATTTCCTCTCTCGCTCCGATGTGAACAGAGGAAAAAAAAACTTCCCTGCTGGGACTTACTAAAAGCAAAGTTTTTACAGAGCCGGTGTAAGGCACGTAGTATGAGCTTTGTTTGATATGACAGAATATATATGTGTGTGTGTGTGTGTGTTTGGCATTGAGTTGTAGGCATTTGAATATGTGCGTGCCATAGATTAATTCTATGTTTCTGTCGTGTATATTTATTTATTATATAATATTGTCTGTTCTATTCCATTTCTGCAGATCATATAGGTCATAAAAATGCATGTTATTAGGCTGCTTTATGAAATGACTTCAAAATGCATCAAGAATGTGACAGGAAAGTACTTATCTTGTGAGAAATGAATCGTGTTTTCTGTAGTTGATGTTAGAAATATTAGTAACACTAAAAATATTGGTAGTACAAATACGCCCTCTACAGGCGAAAAACACTCAGTAGTATACAGACTTTAATCTAAGATTATCTAACAGCGCCACCTTGTGTTTTAGGACATGTCCCCTTTTTTTCCACAGTATTATTTCCTGATTATTTCACATTCTCTGTGACAGGCATGAGCTGGGCACAATCTAATACTTTTAGACACTTTGTGAATCCACATTGGGCTCCACATTTTTTCCATATTGATTTCACACTTGTCTATTAAAAATGTGTGACAATAGTAGAGTACATTGCAACACACAAAGATGATAGTTACAAAGTTTTTTTATATTATTATTATTATTTATATATTATTAACAAACAAAATAGCAAAATAATGCCAGGGTGATAGAAAGTAAATAATAACTTTACAAAAATAAATAAATAAATAAATAAATAAAACACACACACAAAAAAACGAGTATAAATAATGAAATAAAATTCTTACAATTACAAACAAGCAGGACCTTTACAATAAAATAGAGCACAAATGGACAGTTTTAAAGGCCTTTCTATTAGCACTATGTTGAATAGTACAAAAGCAATTTTTCAGTTCCTTATAAAACAAAGTAGTGTGTCACGGTGGTGCAATGAGAAGCACGGTCACCTCACAGCAAGAAAGTCGCTGGTTCAAGCCTCGGCTGGGTCAGTTGGCATTTCTGTGTGGAGTTTGCATGTTCTCCCTGTGTTCATATGGGAATCTTCCGGGTGCTCCGGTTTCACCCACAAGTCCAAAGACATGTGGTATAGGTTAATTGGCTAAATTGTCTGTATATGTCTGTGAATGAGTGTGTATGGATGTTTCCCAGTGATGGGTTGCAGCTCGAAGGGCATCCACTGTGTAAAACATATGCTGGATAAGTTGGTGGTTCATTCCGCTGCAGTGACTCCAGAATAATAAAGGGACTAAGCCGAAAAGAAAGTGAATGAAAGAATGAATGAATGAATGAATGAATGAACAAATTAATGAATAAAACAAAGTAAAACATGTTTTTTTGTTGGTAAATTTACACTTATGAATATAAACATAAAAAAACAAAATTAATAGATTAATAACAAAAACTTAATTTTTTAAATTATCATAATTCAAATATCTAAAAATTACGTTTTCAAAATGCTAATTAAAACTAAAGAGAACCTTTTTTTTTATAAGGACAGAATCATCTTCCCAAAGCTTTTAAAATAACGACAGTACCAAAAGAACAATTTATATCAATACCTTTTTTAAATTTACAGAGAAAATGTTTAACCAGATAGAATTTATGAATTAGTTTAATAGATTTTTTTTTATATGGCCTCACAGCAAGAAGTTCACTGGTTCGAGCTTCAGCTGGGTCAGTTGGCATTTCTGTGTGGAGTTTGCATGTTTTCCCCGTGTTCACTTGGGTTGCCTCCGGGTGCTCCGGTTTCCCCTACAAGTCCAAAGACATGCGCTAAAGGTGAAGTGGGTAAGCTAAATTGTCCATAGTGTGTGAGTGAGTGTGTATGGATGGATGTTTCCCAGTGATTGGTTGCAGCTGGAAGGGCATCCGCTGTGTAAAACATATGCTGGATAAGTTGGAGGTTCATACCGCTGTGGCGACCTCAGAATAATAAAGGGACTTAGCTGAAAAGAAAATGAATGAATGGATATTTCTTTTATCTTATTTGTAACAAATTGTGAGGTAATAACCAAATACTTTCCCTTTTAGGAATTATTTCAAAATATTTTCCAAGGTAACAGAGCTAGGCTTGGAAACGTCTTGGTTTAAAAAAGAGAACAAATAGATTTATACAAATATTCATATAATTAGCATTTTAAGGCATCATTAAATACAGTAGATATCAAGCAGACAGTTTAGCCCACTAATACTCTAATGACTGTTGGTTCATGTAGCTGCAAAGTTACTTATAATCAACATAAAGTCTAAAGGGAACAATCAAATAACGTGTAACCTCAATTTCTTCGTATGCAGTATTATTTACAGTCAGAAATTTAAAATGGTTGAAAGATTTAGAGTTTCACCATAGCAAAGATTTTAGTATAACTACAGAGAAATAATGTTTAGTCTTATTTAAACTCAATGGGGCACACACAAGATATTAAACATGTTTTATAATATTTTAGAGCAGGTGATTTTGCTTCATTAAGCCTGCAGTTTTGCATAAATGTGTCATACGCCTGAACTGTGTCATAGATAAATATATCTGAGTGGTAAATATAGACGTGTGGTCATGGCAGATCCGTCCACTCTTCCTTCTGCGTGTTTAGAAAGCCTGTGTCTGTGCTCAGCTGAATGCTTTTGGGATTAACACACAGGGAACATCCTCATTCATGGGGAATGTGAGGGGGACACTTGACTCATATATGGAGAAGACAAACACGGCCATTATTTTTTAAAACTGTGTCACACTGAGTGCTATATGACATTTAGAAAATTAGACAAAATACAAAAACAACAAAGAACATTCCATTGAATTCAGTTACTGATATTCAGAAAACTTATAACTTATTATGAATAAAAAATAAAAATAAAAAAATTGAAAAAATAAACCGTAATTTTAGCATTATTAATGAAAGAAAGTTTTAGGGTGAATTTAATTTTGAAACTGATTTTTTTTGTTTGTTTGTTTGTTTTCCTGGTTTTATTAGGTATGGTTTGAGTAAAGTTTTAATATTTGCTTCATTGTATAATGGTTTGATTAGATTTATTCCTTATTTCAAATAAACAATATTGAAATTTAAAGCATTCCCCCAGATGCCAAATCTGACTTTATCAGAATAACAAATGTTTTCATACATTTATTTAAAAAAAACATGAATATTAAAAAAATAATAAGTAGTCGTACATAGTGACAGATCAAAAACTCTACAGACTAGTAGAGAGAGAAGCAGAAGTAAACTTCTGTCGTGGTGAATGGGAAACAGCAAGTAAAATGTTTATATTCACATCTGCTTTTGTGAGAAGTGGCCATAACTTAATTATATTAGCTAAATTTTAATATATTTATTAATATATTTTTTGTAATATAATATAGTAACACCTTCCAATATATTCCTTAATTTTTTTATAATAATATAATTTGTAAATAATATTAATATAATATATGTTTTTATTGAGATAATTTTTTTATTTATTCTTTTTTATTTTTATTTTTTACATTTTTGAATACATGTATCATGTATGCTGCTTTTAGGAAATGACATCATGACTGCAGTCAGCATATACAGCTTCTGCCTATGGTAAGCAGCTACTGATGAAGGTAAGGAGAGAACAAACACTTGGGTGTAAAATTAGCATATGACTTGACTCTCTGTGCATAACTCAAAGTCTCATTGGGGAATCCCAAACTGGACACCATGACCAATGACACTTGTGCTTAAAAGTGACACTAACCCATAAATCAAATTACAACTGTAAACTTAAAATAGCAATCTAAGCAGACATTCTGTTTACTTGTGGCTTCAAATTCCTGGTCATGACCTCACCAATGGGAGGTTCTAGACGCTGTTGGAGAAATATATATACAGGAGAGACCCGAAGCGAGCAGATCACTCTACCAAGAAACTCAAGACAGAAAAATGTCTTCCTCCGAAAGAACTTTCATGGACGATCCTTTCTTTGAGAACTCTTACTTCTTGTGGCCCAGACAGGGCATGGCTCTTTCAAGCTTCAGAGAGGATTTTCTCCATCGTAGAGCCCAAATAATGCAGAACCTGAGGAGTGAGATCAGAGACAGTTTGCTGAACGAACTTTGTGAAGATTTCTTCCAAAATATAGATGGTTCCTCAACCTTCTCCAGGCTCTTCAGCACTGATCCAGAGCAGAAGAAGCAGCGGGACGTGTCTCTTACTCTGGACACCCGAGGCTTTTCTCCAGAGGATGTGAGTGTCACAGTGTCTGGACGAAGGCTGGAGGTGATGGCTGGCAAGAGGGCTGAGAAAAATGCTTCTTCGTCATCTGCTGAGTCCCAGACGAAAGAGTTTGTTCAAGCCGCGCAGCTTCCTGATCACCTGGATCCAGCTTCACTGACCTGCTCGCTTGGTGAAGATGGACTCCTGCATATCGAGACACCTGAAGAATCCAAAGACGAGTCATCAGAGGAGCATGACGGTCCCATTCGCTTCAGGACATCCCTCGATTTCCCCATCAACAAGGACAGATCGAACAAAACAGAGGATGAGAAGTCAAACTAGAACAGACTGATGGCATATTGTGCATTGTATAACTGTTTTTATGAATCCAGTGGATGTTCTTGCTGTAAATGTAAATTATTTGTTTTGTTTTAATAAAGATGTTAATTGGTATGACTTCATCCATAATGTCTTTTCAGTATAGAGTACTGTTTTAACAAATATCAGTTTTCTAAAAGGGTAAAGACAGGGTGGAAAAAGATATTTTTCACCACAATGAACCATCAACTTATCCAGCACATGTTCTATGCAGCGGATATCCTTCCAGCTGCAACATGTCACTGGGAAACATCCATACACACCCATACATGACAGACAATTTAGCCTACCCAGTTCACCATATAGCACATGTCTTTGGACTTGTGGGAAACCAGAGCACCAAAGAAAACCCACACAAACTCAGAGAGAACGCAAACTCCACACAGAAATGTCAACTGCCCCAGCCAAGGCTTAAACCAGTGACCTTCTTGCTGTGAGGTGATTGTGCTACCCACTGCACCACCGTATTGCCCAAATTTCATATATAATTTTAAAGAATCATTCTGTAAAGGTGCATGGGATGACTTCTTATCTGTCTTTTATTATTTGACATTTTGTGCTATGACAACTGAATTAACAAATATCTGTATTTGATTTCCTTCAAGGGCGCCACGGTGGCGTAGTGAGTAGCACGTTCGCCTCACAGCAAGAAGGTCGCTGGTTCGATCCCCGGCTGGGCCAGTTGGCATTTCTGTGTGGAGTTTGCATGTTCTCCCTGTGGTTGCGTGGGTTTCCTCCGGGTGCTCCGGTTTCCCCCACAGTCCAAAGACATGCGGTACAGGTGAATTGGGTAAGCTAAATTGTCCATAGTATATGTGTGTGAATGAGAATGTATGAATGTGTTTCCCAGAGATGGGTTGTGGCTGGAAGGGCATCCGCTGCGTAAAACAAATGCTGGATAAGTTGGCGGTTCAATCCGCTGTGGCGACCCCGGATTAATAAAGGGACTAAGCCGAAAAGAAAATGAATGAATGAATGATTTCCTTCAATAACACGTTGACTCATGCATCATCCTGCACAAGCTAAACTTTATAAATATTTTACATATAAAAAGAAAGCCACCTTGCTTTTTAATTGTACCACATCTCACCTATTATTTTCATTCATGATTACTGCAGTACCTGATTTGCCTGGTTGCTTCCTTTTTATTGTCTGTGCACTCTCAGAAATAAAGGTACGTGAGCTGTCACTGGGGTGGCACCTTTTCAAAAGGTACACATTTGTACCTAATGGGTCCATATCAATACCTCAAGGGTACATATTAGTACCTAAAAAGTACAAAAGTGTTCCTCTTAAAATTTTTAGGTACTATATACCTTTAAGGTAACAATATGGACCCTTTAGGTACAAATGTGTACCTTTAGAAAAGGTACCACCCTAGTCACAACTCGTGTACCTTTATTTCTGAGAGTGTGGTGATGCAAGTGAATTATGGCACATGTACATATTTACATAGATATACATACTTTAAAAGTCTGATAATCATTCTGTAAAAGTCTATGCATGGGATGACTTAGACTTATTTTAATATTTGACATTTTGTGCTAATTAAAATTGGCAATTAAAAAAACAAGATTTCCTACATTGACACATTTGTTCATCATCAACACCCTGCACATGCTAAACTTTAGAAATATGCTACAAATGAAAAGAAAATGGCGGTTCATCTCGCTGTGGTGACCCCGGATTAATAAAGGGACTAAGCCGACAAGAAAATGAATGAATGAATGAAAAGAAAGTCTATGTTGTTGTTAATTGTCCCACATTTCACCAATTATTTTCCTTCATGATTACTTCACAACAGGCCCAGTTCTGAGGGGTGGGCTGGCAGAAATCCCAGGTGGCTAGGGTGGGGTTAGGAGATATTACCTGATGTGCCTGGTTGTCAGAATCTCACTTTATAGGTCTGTGGTGAGGCAAGTGAAGGGTGTGGCAAAGTACATATTTACATGAATATACATACTTCAGATTTTATCAGATGTTTTTTATTATTGCATATTATAATATAGTATTCTAAGGAACAATTTTGATGGCATATGTGTCATCATTATATTTATAAAAAAAACGATCATGCTACAGACACATGCACAGACTCCAGATTTTTTATTTTATGCAAAATTATAAAGCAATATTGATTTTTATTATGATTATAATTAATTTAAATAGGTATTGATTATTAAATATTCGATAAGATGAATTGTAGTACCAAAATCACATTTTCAACCAGTTTTAAGGACTTTATGCAAAATTTAAGCACTTTTAAAACCTAGAAAACAGTAGATAAAAAATCCAGCATTTTCAAGGATTTCCAGTTCCTTTCCTGTACAAACCGTTATAAGTAGCCTTCCAAGACAAACGATGGCGCTATAGACACATGATTGAGACTAAATAATCGGACCAATTGAGGAACAACCTGTCTGCTCGTTTTACCATTACTCGTCTACTTATGATATTTCCTCCTAAACAAAAATAAGTCATCATCACCTTTCGAATGTTGACAATCGAAGACGTCGTTCCAAGTCGCGTTTATATGTGTATAAAATAAAAAAGCAGTTATTGTCAAACACGTCAGCTTATTTACATGGAGCTGCCGATACACCCGTCCAGCGTGGAACTAAATTCAATTACAAAGGTACACAATTAATTACAAACTCTTAATGAAATAATTTGTCTTATCAATGTCACATTAAAAGTACAGAGCTGGGCTAGCTATGGACTGTAGTCCATTACATTTGTTTTATCGTTCATGTCTGATATTGTGGTGGCTGTTAAGCTATTAAAGATAACTAACCAACCACCGTAATGACTTTTAGCCAGCATGGAGGTTACAAGTAAACTAATCACAGCACGACATTACAATTATAGTTTGATTTATTCCTTCTCATTATACCTGACACAGGACTCTTTCTTTGAAATGAAGAATGGGGGGCATCCAAGATCTATTGACAATTCCTAAATCCAGTCAAGACGCCGGAGAGCAAAAGTTCAGCTGATGAAAGGCTTCCGGATGAAACAGTCAGCTGGCTATAAAAGGTATTCTTGAAATGGACAGCGGGGGAATTTGACACCAGAAAATCGTGAGATGAAGAGGCCAAACGCTGCCATTACATTCAGTTCCCAGGAGGAGCTAAATAAGAGCCAGTAAAGGTTTCTCTGACATTTTCAGCCAGAGGGACACCATTTGTTGTGGCTTCAGCGCAGGTACAAAACACAGCGGTTAATATTTGATGTGTGCAACCTCAGGCAACAAGATGGAGGAAGTGCACAAGGGAAACCACAAATGTCTCCTGACTAATTTAAATGTCAGCGGCATACAGATTTTTGATCTGCTTCCCATTAATGAGAAATAATATCTCAGCTGAGAGAGAAAGAGAGTTACAAAATAGAGGCAATCGCTCAACTTTCCAGTCTCAACAGCTGCCATTACCTGAGACTGATCGCTGCTTTTACCAGATTTTTGGGAGGATGAAATAGCACCAAATTGTCTTTGAGTGGGCAAAAGTGATATTGAAGCGATATCAGAGTGGAATTGGATTTCCAATTTTCAATAACAACTGATATATATTGTTATTCTTTACCTTCATAATCAGTTCATAATATATTGTGTTGTTCAGGTCACTGGAACATGTGTATGTATGGAGGTCAAGCATATGCATGCTGTCAAAAGTACTTTTATTTTATAAAAAAGTTTATAAAAGTACATTTCTTCATGAAGTTGACAAGTACAAGTTTGTAAAATTTATTTAACCTTTTCCCCATACAAGGGGAAATATAATATGAGTTCCATATAATTTCTGGAACTGAATTTCATTGATAAACATGAGTATTTATACTCAACTAGTGCAGACTAAAACATTGATCGCTTCAATCTGAATGTTAAAGTTTATGCAAGTAAACATGCATGTGTTGTAGTAAAGTAAATATGTATTACAATTTAGTATATAGATAAATTGATTGATTGATTTATAGTTTTCTACATGCCCACAACAATTTGTCACCAAATAATTTATTTATGAAAGTGGTCGTATTATTAAATTTTAAAACAAATTGATAGGTGGTGACCGGTGTCTCCACAGTCCACACTTAAATAAAACTTTTTAATGGGTGCTTTCAGCTGGTGCACATCTCTGTCCAGTCCTCTTCACAAACTTTAATGGTCTTGTTTGGCCTCTAGCACAATAGATGACTCAAAACAGTGACAAACAATCCTTGTGGGCAATCACTTGGATAAGGAGACAGCCGGTGTAGACCCACACCAGCAGGTAAATATCGATCCCATTTTCACCCAGCACTAATGATAGCCCACTGTCTTCTCGGGCAGTTCAGTGCCACTGGGAGAAGAAGACCTGTTCCCTAGACAGCCGATGTCTTCTGCACCAATGCACCAGTAGAGCTGCTCTCCTGTGCCTTGCCATCAATCTTTTCTAAAAGCATGCTTTTCTTCCCTCTCCCAGTCATTTCTTCTTGATGGTGTGAAGATCTGACATTTCAGCCATGGCTGTTTAACCTCGGCGAGCATTGGTACACCAGCTGCTGACGTTGGCTTTCTGTGATCCATGGCTAATGCTTTGAAGGGAAAAATTAGTTGCTCAGTAGCTCAGTAAAGAAACGGAGGTGATTTGAGTCCTCGCAGTTTCTGGACCACCTGTGAACAAGTAGACTGTAATAATGGAAAATGTGACAATGCAAGGTTTCCATTATTATACTACAACCATATATTCAAATGACAGGGCTATTAGTAACTGATTATACATGTAATATGGATTCCAAAATGTAGTTGTAACTAGACTGTAGCACATTTTTAAATATCCATAATCAGATTACAGTTACTATCGCATGTTACAGATCTGAGATAATTCCCTGGCTTTGGCACTAATAGGTACATTATTTTGAGTATGTTCATTTGTGTTTTCATAATCAAATGTGTCTTCAATGTGTTTTATTATTATTTATTATTATTATTATGTTCAGAGCATTTATCAGCAGGAATTGACAAGCCAGAAATATTTCATATTAAATAGTTTTCAGACCTTAAATATTGGAGGTAGATTAGTATGTATGACTGTGGACCCCAAAACAAGTCTTATATTATGTGCTATGCCTTTTTGGCAATAGCCAAAGATATAAATTTTATTGGTCAAAATTATAGATTTGGGGTGACACAGTGGCTAGCACTGTTACCTCACAGCAAGAAGCTCGCTGGTTGGAGTCCCGGCTGGGTTAGTTGGTATTTCTATGTGGAGTTTGCATGTTTTGCCCATGTTTGCTTGGGTTTCCCAAAGTATGTATGGATGTTTCCCAGTACTGCGTTGCAGCAGGAAGAGCATCCGCTGCGTAAAACATATGTAAGTTGGCGGTTCATTCCGCCGTGGCAACCCCTGTTGATTAAAGGGAGGAATTTGAAGGAAAGTGAGTGAATCAACATTATATTTTACATTATATTTTTCTTTTATGCTCTAAATCATTAGTATATTGAATAAATTTCATTTTCCATGAATATCTATAGCTAAAGCACTTTATTTAGACTAGTTTAAAGGGGATTTTCTCAGTATTTGGACTTTTATAAACCCTCAGGTTTATAAATAGTCATATCTCGGCCAAATATTGTTCTGTCTTAACAAACCATGCATCAATAGAAAACAAATGTTATGTAATGTTGCAAAATTAGGTATCACTTCATTTTGATGGTCACTTTAACGCAGTTTGTTGAGTTTAAGTTACATTGCATTTACATGCCAACTAATTATCATTAGAATATAAGTAAACTGTTAGGGTAGGGTTAGTGTAAGTTGACATATACTTACAAGGTTTCTTATAGTCAGTTAAATGTCTGTTAAAGGAGCAGTATCAGCAGATATTAAGGAGACAGTCTACTAACACTCAAATGAGAAGTAGTAATTCATATTTTGCAGAGAAACGCCATGCAGGTAAACTGTCTATTAAATTTAAGAGGATTTGTGATATGCTTGTGGTCCTCGGTGGCAGTGGGTTTTTGAGATGCGGTCAGTTTAGTTGTCCTACAGGTCAGACCCGAGGCTGTGGCACTGAAGCCGTTTAGTTAGAGAATTTGTTCTGGCACATCAGATCGACCGAACCACTTCTGGCAGTTTCATTTGTCCCCATTATACTGTCATCTTCAGGAAGAGTCTTTATTCTTTCAGAATCCCTGTCTTTTTTTCTGATTTGCTCAGATAGACTTACACTGAACACAGCAGGCAACAGCAGCTTGAGTTTACCAGCAGTCTTCCCTGGCAGAAGTCACGCTTTCAAAATGTTAATTCTTCCACTCAAACTGCTGCTACTAGAAAAACAGGTGTCTTCTGGTGAGATTAAAAGATTTCATAATGAAATAAAAAACAGGGTGTACTGTAGGTCAATCTATGCTAAATTGACTTTAATCAGGATAGACAGTTTTTGCTCATGAAAGCTGTAATGCAGTGTACTGTGCTTGTTTGAATTTTCACTACACGCTTTAAGTTATTATTTTATTACTGTCGGAAGAAGGCATGTTTTCTGCTGGATTTGCTCATCAATGGATAGAAAAGTTAAAAAAACTTATTATGAAAATGCCAATGCCATGCAGTATTAAAAAAAAGTGAAAATAATATCTCTATCCATTTCTAGCTCAGGGTCATCACTATTAATGTTGTGCTAATATTGTGCCAGATCTTTTCTCAATGCCTAATCAATGCGTTATGTTATTTAGAGGCTAATCGTTTGAACAATTTAGTATTATGTTAGTAATAGTAATATTAAGTCACAGTAAAATCAAAATTGTCACTTCTTGTTACATCATAATAATAATAATTATTATTATTGTTGTTATTTTTATAATAGTAATTATTATTATTGTTATTTGTTTTATAAATCGACAGTGTACGTTAATGTAAATGATTCATCTGGACATCAATCAATAAAAAGTAATCTTTAAATAAAACATTAGTGTTTTGGATTATAATATAGAAATGAATATACTGGTAAGCTTCAGTTTCAGTTTATTCTTTATAGACTTTTAGTTTGTTTTGCTTTTAATATGCCTCCTTTTTTAGTTGCATTTGTTTGCATGTGCCAATATGTTTAAGATGAAATGCATGGTAAAGCAACGCATATTTCCATGATTATTTCCCAAAAAGTCTTTTGAACTTATTATAACATTATGTTTTCATGATTAAGATTAAGTACGTGGTGAAGCGACATTTAGATTTATTCATTTAGCACATGACTTTGAATGTTTTCAGGATTGAGATTAAATACATGGTGAAGCAAAGTGTACCTTTGATTTATTCATTTAGTAGACTCTTTAATCCAAAGTGATGTACTAATGAGGGATTGAACAAGCGATTCATCATAAAGAGGCAAATAGTCACTAGAGGTGCTGGTAAAAGTTTTCAGCCGTTGTTCGTACAATGGAAAGCAGAATAGGCAGCAATTTAGAAAATGGATTTTTATTAATTTATAGAAGCCCTATAAAAATTGTAAATTATTATCATTAATTAGAATGCAGTTCAGGGCTCAGGAAGATATGAGTTTCCAGCTGTCTCTTATTATCAGAAAACAACTAAAAATTTAAGCTGGTTAATGTTCTTTTTTAAATATCTCAATGCTTGACCAGCTGGACAGGCCCCAAGCCCTTTGAATACCATTGGATATATCCTGACAATGCCGTGTGTGTTAGTAGAGTTAGTATATCATAATAGCAGAGCAGTTTTCAAGTCAATGGACAGTTGGCCTGTACAGAAAGGCCATCTTAAAGTTTGTTTCTTTCGAAGTTCATTTTTATATTGGGTTAAGTGAAAAATTATGGTTTCTGATTATAACCTGTTCTACTCATTTTGCCTTAAAGCAAAAAACCAATCCCCCTTGGAAATGAAAAAGCATTTGTTTTTCTCAATGTAATATTTTTTTATTAAAGCCAGCAGTTTTGATTTCCACCCAAAACCATTCAAAACTATAATTTGAGGGTAATTAATTCATTTAGTTGTAACAAATTATAGTTTTTTTAGGTTAGCAAAAATATGCTTTGATTTGAGTTATTTGATGATTTAGTGTCTCCATTTTAAACGATATTTTTACTTTGTGTGAATGTAAATTTGTTCTTGACCACTATGAATATTTATAAATATATAAATATAAATTAAATAGTTTATAGATTAAACCAAAGCAAAAATATACTTTGAGAAAAAGAAATTGCTGTATCAAATTACTGTAAATTTTTAAAGATAGTTCAAAGTGTGATTTGTTTTCAGTGTAGGAAGGTTGTGGTATTTGATTAAAGATTCTTCTGAGGGCACATACCTAGCTTTATAACAAGCACTACTATTTGCATATAAAAATAAGAAGAGTAAATTCTGACTTCATTTCGACTGTAAAGGTTGGGTGAGTCATAGGCTCATTAAAATATTTATGACCCAAAACATATTATATGTGATAGAAAGCGGCTTGAACAGAATGAGGCCGTAAGAAAATGAGCTCTGTTCTTTTGATTTACTATTGACTTAAACTTAAAAAAAATGGTGGCATCAGTAGCAGGTTAGTAAATTGTTCTGACCGCCCCTGGAGTGTTGCACATTTCAGAAGGGGGGAAAAATCATAATTGTCGCAATCGGCAAACAGTCGTGTTGATCTGGATTAGATCATTTCGCAGTTTAGCCTTTATGAGGGTCCATGACAGTCTGAAGCAATAGGTGTCGCAGGGCGAAAGTATAAAATGTGGCCCATCGTGCTCTCCACAGCGATAGATATGAACTAGTAATAAAGATGTATTCCTCTGGCAGTGGGTGCGCTGATTTGATTTGTCCAGCGGTTCAGTGAAGCGTCTGCTCCGGTCTCAACTCTACCTGCCCCTCACGGCACATCTGTGATGATTATCATATCTCAACACATGGACGCCCACCGCTCTGAGCGCTCGCATTACCCTGCTTCAGTGCATTTCTGATGAAGAGCAAACATTTGCTTTAACCGGAAATGATTCTAAGCTTCAGTATTAGCTGATCGATGCCTGTTAATATGCCACTTAAATTAAATCAACTTAGGCATCAGACATAAAAAATATCAGCTGTAGATGTGAATGAGTGGTGGAAGAAAGTAGTTCCTCATACAAAAGGGTTTTTAGACTCTCGTGTTTGATTTTCTTTTTTTCTAATTATGCCATTGAACTGTTAAACTCAATGTCACACTTAAAGCAGTGCGATATGGCTGTATATTGTCAATGGTGGGCTTACGGGCTCATGCCAATGCATGCCTGCCACGAGTGCCGATATACAGCCATATTGCACTGCTACAAGTGTGATATTGCGTTTTATATATATATATATATATATATATATATATATATATATATATA
>CAIGQQ010004433.1:3145286-3164116 GCA_903798035.1 Danio albolineatus | reverse complement strand
ACACACACACACACACACACACAGACATATATATATATATATATATACACACACACACACACACGTGCGCCCTGTATGCATTTATGTATTTCTTTCTTTCTTTATTTAAAACACATGATTAATGTGTTGTGAAATGATGTTTTCAGAAATAAAAACACACTTGCCAAGTTTCATTTATGGGTGAACTATTTTTTTAACACTGTATGTGAACCCAACAGGAGAAAAATAAAGTATGGCACTACTGTATATGACTGCTGTGAGCTTTCATAATCAATAGTCTGCGCTTTTAACATTATCAGTATAGAAAGTGATGAAAATAGCATTTCTTTCAAATTTCATTGACATTTTTCTTTTCTATCAGCATATCAACAGCTCTAGTAATTAAAAACAATAATATGAATTGTACTAAGACTGAAGTTCCTCTGTTCTTCCTCTGTAGACTGGAATACTATAAAATAGTAGAATTTGTATTAAAAGCAAATCTTAAAAAAACGTTTAACATTTTCATCTTATCTGTTACGTATTGCTGTTGATTTTTTTTATTATTATAATAATTTTTATTACACAAAAGTGATATTCATAAAATGCTTTGAAATAGCCAGAGAAGCCGCTAATGGCAGTAAATTCAAAACTCTCTCTCCTCTGCAGATTGGCTACTAGTCCTGATGACTAATGTGTTATTATTGTTCCTCTTTCTGTTTCTTTTTTTTATCTAAATGATTAAAGTAATTCAGTAAGTTATAGACAAATGATACAGGAACTTTAAAAGATACAGGAACTTTGTCCATTAAGGACTTAGACTTAAAGGGATAGTTCACCCAAAATTCTCCTGTTATTGAACCTATTGAAGGTCATCCAAGACGTAGGTGCCTAATTAACAAGAAATTTTCATTTTTGGGTGAACTATTAAAGGCAAAAAAACATTCATCTTTAATCTGAATGAAAGTTACATAGGACTATAGAACAAAAAAACCATCTATGTATTTCACATCGCATTTTTGTCAGCATCTGTGAATGAAAACACAGAGAAGGTAAAAAAAAAAATCAAACGTAACAATATGGTGTGAAATCTTAGGCATGCAGGTGGTATTTGATTTGTGACTAGATAACCATGGTTGACGTGCAACATCACACTCTCTAGTACGTCAAAAGCATCAGTTCTTTAGTGTCAACCTGTTACGTCTCTTCTCTGTGCCTAAAGAAAACCTTTTCCTCTCAGAATGTCTCCATTAAAGCTTTGTGTGTTATATCAAAATAATACCCAAGAACTGAATAATGTTTTTTTTCTAGTCCTCTTACACAAAATAATGTGTTTTGTCTAACTTAAGGCCCGGCCTTGTCATCTTGCCAAGATAAATAGCTGTAATTAAAACGACACCGCAGGCCTGTTTATGCTTGAGGCAGGATGGTTTTGGCTCAATAGAAGTTAAATGTAAGTTGTTGTTGTAGGTGTCATCATTTATTGCCCCCTTCAGGGGAAACTGGTGCGATTGTAGCAATATATCAAAAAGAGGAAAAACTCCTATTGATATTAGACCGGAGCAGGAGCAATGTTTTAAAAATAACTGTAATTTAAAGATCTGTGTCAGTAGGCATACCATAATGTTAATCAGATCTTTGTTTTAGTTTTATTTATATCTGTTTGCTCTGGTTATAAAATTATTATATTTTGATCGGGACACCATTTATTTAAACAGTAAAATGTGTTTTCATAGTACTGCAAGTCATGGTAGCAATTTCTACACACACACACACACACACACACACACACACACACACTTAAATATCATGTTTGTGGCTTTATAATGTTGTAGACCTATCCTATATATACGAATCACAATATGAGAACATAATCAAATATGCAAAAAATAAATGAAATCAGATGATTGTAGATTTAGGAGAATCATCGGTTATTTTTCATGTTTTAAATTTAGATTATAATAGCTGTAAAATGTTTTATTATGTATCATCGGTTATGTTTTTTTATGTTTTAAATTTAGATTATAATAGCTGTAAAATGTTTGGTAACACTTTATTTCGATGGCCCATTTGAATATTAGTAGACTGTCTTCTTAATATCTGCTGATACTGACATTCAACAGACATTTAACTGACTAAGAAACTTTGCAAGTACACGTCAACTTACACTAACCCTAACCACAACCCCAACCTAACAGTCTACTTATAATCTAATGAGAATTAGTTGCAATGTAACTTAAATTCAACAAACGAACCATCAAAATAAAGTGCGGCCAAATGTTTTATTATGTATGTTGTGTGTCCGTTAAAAGGGTATTTCACTATTTTAACACTATTTTGGTGATGTTACATTTAAGAAAAAAAATCTTAATTATAATTTATCATTTCAATCAGACCAACCATTTTAGACAAATTGTAATTAAGCATGAATTTTAAAAACGTTTTTTTGCAAATTATTACACTTACAAAGTAAGCAGTGACTTCCTGTGTTAACAAGCGTTACACACAAGCTTGAGCTGTTTTTTTCTTAATTTTTTATTTTATTTTTATTTTTAAGTAACATTTTAATTAATGTTCTTTGTCCACTGTGATTTTCAATTTGTGAAAAGTGAAATTAAATATAGTTGAAGCAAAAGTGATTAGCCCTTTTGAGAAATTTTTGTTATTTTTCAAATATTTCCTAAGTGATTATTAATGTAGAAAGGATATATTCACAGTATTTCCTTTTACATTTTTTCTTCAGGAGAGTGTCTTCTTTATTTTATTTATATTTTTATGTTATTGTAAACGTTCTTTTCTTTAATAAATATTTTTAATATTATTTCTTATTTTATATGTTTGGCTACAAAACAAACCAGTGTTGTTCAATAACTTACCTACTTACCTAATTAACCTAACATGCCTAGTTGACCTGATAAATTAACCTGCTATTCTTTAAATTGCACTTTAAGCTGAACACGATCTTGTAAAATAACTAGTCAAATATTATGTACTGTCATCATGGTAGAACTGAGTTTTATTTCTCCACATTTTATCAGTTTTCTTCATCACAAATAAAACAGAACTTTCATTTATCCAGATTTAAATTTTTACAAAGTCCCCTTCATTTTAGAATCACCAATAAACCTTCTCTACATTACAAACCTGGAACAACATCTATAGCTCTGCCTGCATCCGCTTTTTTAAGTATAGTCATAATCTGCTTGGTTGAGGTCAATAGTTAGCGATTTATTGGCAGACCAGGCAGGAATCCTTTCAAGATGGCCTCTAATATGGAAACCGTCTAATTCCATCTCACCTGAACCACAAACAAGGCAATAAAAATCGACAGTGGAGTATCAGGAGAGTTTAATGTTTGGCCTGGCTGTGATGAGCGCCTCCATTCGGGATCTCTGTAATGCTGACGATGCCCTTTAAACCTCACGCAAACAAGTCTCATAGGACTCATTCTAGTTGCTGCCATTGATGAACACCATTTGACTACCGGGTCTGATCTGTCAAGACTTGGATATTTCTGAATGCGTACATCTTGAAAAATGACTTTTGCGGCTTGTTTAACTCTACTTATTTAAATGAGTTAAAACAACAGTTCTTAAGTGTTTTGGGGACAACTTAATCGATTTATGTTCAATCCACTTAAATTTGTAAAAACGATTAAGTTAACTTTATCTATATGTGACTTGACAACATGGAGGAATTGTGTGGAACTCAGTGTTTTAGTTTGTAACTTTAGTTTCAAAATACATTTCAGGAACACAAAAGGCCTTACGTTGCTTTCTTCTGCTATTTCTTAGATGTTATTTACATACACAAAACACTTGAGTTCAATACATGCCTCAGGTTTGAAGTCACAATTAAACTACAGTATGTTTGAGGGTCAAATAACTTGACTGATTTATTTGATCAAATAAAGATATTTAAGGTCAATGATAGTGAATTCATAGGCTAATAAAGTGTAAATATTGAGAGAAATGCCCTTCTCTAGAGTTCATTTCTCTGGGGAGCTAATTAGCAAGCTGTGGACACTTGCCTGAGGTAAATGTAACGCTAGGAGATATTTACAAGCTATTTTATTGACGTCTTTCCACAACTAAAAAAATGTTTATGCAATTACAGGAGACGTAGGATGTTCATTCATGTTCAGTACAACTAATGAATAAATAGAATACATAATGTTCACTCACATTTGGCCGTCAGTTGTGTCACGCCACATCAAAACCTTTTACATTTTGTTTTAATTTCCTCATAAAAGGGTTGATTTCGAAAGATGTTCCGTTTCTGAACGTTACTGAAATGCAAAATGTCTTGTGACTTTTGTATGGGTGGTGTGTTATGATGTTTCGTGAAGTTTTATTCATGCATGAACTGTAACTAGGAATGTTGGGGTTTGAGAATTTATTTTGCTTTGGTAAAATGAAGATATTCACATTTAATAATTTGGCAGACGTGTTTATCAAGAGCACCTTACAAATGAGGACAACAGAAGTAATCAAAGCATTTATAGAGACAGTTGACGGCAAAATTATTAGCCCTCCTGTGAAATTTGTTCATTTTTCAATATTTTCAAATATTTCCCAAGTAATGTTTAATAGAGAGACAGTTTTTTTCCTACACATTTCTAGTGTCTTTGCCATGATGACAGTAGAAAAATTTTACTATTACATATATTTTACATATATTTTTGCAAGATATGAATATTCAGCTGAAAGTGCAATTTTAAGGCAAAACTAAAGTGGGTTAATTAGATTAACTAGGCATGTTAGGTTAATTAGTCAAGTCAATGGACAACACTGGCTCGTTCTGTAGCAAACTGAAAATAATTATTTCTTAATAATTATAATAATATTTCCAGGCAAACTAAAAGAAATCAGTTTTTTTTCCCCAGAAGACTAAAAATTGGCTGTTCATTCCGCTGTGGCAACCCCTGATTAATTTAAGCAGGAGATTAGCTGAAGGAAAGTGATATCTTTATTGAACCAAAAGAATTGTACTGAAATATTTAGTATTAAATGTACTGTTTCACCCAAGTGTATACTTATTTGGGATTTACAAACATTTCAACCAACTCTGTATAAGTGCTTTCTTTGGTATAAGTAACTAGTTAGTCTAATTAAATTACTTCACCGAAAAGAGTACAGTAAGGCATTATTTTTAATGTACTTGCCTTAAATATTATAAATAAATCAGAAGTGCTATATAAACCAATTCACAGCAATTGTAATGAATTGTATAAACAATTCATTAAGCAAAGCAAGGCAATTGCATTTTTCTTTTTTTAATGCAACTATATATTGCAGAATAATTATACTTTTCAAGTTAAAAAGTTACATTAATCCAAATTATTGCATGTTAAAAAACGAATTCATTTTCAACTAAAGAAAATTACTTTTGTCAAATAACTTCACATGCAAAAGATAGTAAGAAATTAGTCAATAACAATATATAATATGGAATATGGTGTCTTTGCTTTGAAACTTTTCATGTTTCTTGTTTTCTTAACAAAACTAAAAAGTAAGTCATGTTTTTTTAAAGTAACTTATCTAAACGAGTTGACAAACTTGCAACTTTTTTTAAAAAGCACTGTCTTTATTGAATTTTTGACATGTGCTAAAGAAAACATACAACATACAAAATATGTAATAATAAAGAAAGTACATATATCTAAATAAATATATGCATGTACATACAGTTAGGACTGCACAATTAATCAAAAATATATCAACCACCTATTCAACCACCTACACGATCTTTATCCAGCATCTCTACAATTCAGCCAATTATATTTTCAAGGTCAGGAGGGAAGCATAAAAGCGGTCACACAAGTCTTCTCATTGTTTTATATGCATTGAGAAGACTAAAGCAATGTGGACACCTCCAAATGGTGTTTAAAAAGTTACATAAGGTATAAATTATTAGGTATAATTCACCCAAAAATGTAATTTCTTACTTAATGTAATGATGTATTAGCGACCACAAAATCACATAGGAGCTGACTGTCAGCTGTGTTTTACCACAGAGAGGATGCGCGTGCCAGCTAATGAAGCTACTTAGTGAACGGAACCTCCATATGCTATGAATAAAGAGAGAAAAGACATGGATAGAGCCGCTATTGAGGCTGTTTGGCTGGACATTATGTTACCGAGTAGCAAAGCGATTCTAAAGGGAAATTGTTATCGCCCACCTGATCAGAATGATTTTTATGAAAGTCTGGATGCGATTTTAAGTAAGTCAAATTTTAATATTGGACAAGAGTTAATAATTATTGGCGACTTGAATACGGACATACTAAAACAAGATTCACCATTGTATAAACATTTTAAATTATTTTGTGACTCGTATGTGCTTAAACAGATTATCATGGACCCGACAAGAATTACCCCTTTAACGAAAACTATAATTGATATTGTACTGGTTTCTGATCATTCTAAAATTTGGAGAAGCTGTGTTTTGGATGCTGGTATCAGTGATCATTGTATTGTGTTTGTAACTAGGAAAGCTAGGAAAGAGGTTATAAAACGCCATAATACAGTGAAACTGAGATCTCTCAAGAAATATAGTTTACAGGTTTTAATGACTGAACTTAGCAAGGTTGACTGGTCTAAGGTTTTGCAGTGTGAAAATGTTAATAGGGCCTGGGCTAGTTTTAAGATTAATTTTTTAAAAGTTTTGGATAAAGTTGCACCTTTTAAAAGAATAAGAATTAAGCAAAGGACCGAACCTTGGATGAAGGATAGTATCTTAAAAGCAATTAAGGAGCGTAATTATGATAGTTTTAAAATGTTTAAAAAAGATAGTAACAATTTATTTTATTATGAGAATTTTAAAAAGAAAAGGAATGAAGTAAAAGATGAGATAAAAAAGGCTAAAAATATTTTTTTTGATGATAAAATTAAAGAAACTAAGCAAGATTCTCAAAAATTATGGAGATTATTAAATGATTTAGGGCTCAAAAAAAGTCTAAAACTAAATGTTCAAAAATCAGCCTTATGGTGGATGGAAAATTGATGTCTGATCAGTTAAATGTTGCTAATTATTTTAATAGATTTTTTATAACTGTGGCAGAGAAATTGGTTAAAAAGAGTATTATGCCAAATGTGGTTTTAATTTAGGAAGTTTTGTGTTTAGTAAAGTAGAGGAGGGGAATATATTTAAGAAATGAATAACACTTAAAAATAGTAAAGCAACAGCATTAGATAATATTCCCGTGCAGTTCCTCAAAAAGAATTTTTATCACTCCAATGGTTACACATATTATAAATCTTTCTATTTGCCAGGGTAAAGTTCCTGATGAGCTGAAACAAGCAAGAGTTATTCCTATTTTTAAGAAAGGTAGTAGGTTTGAGGTTAATAATTATAGGCCAGTATCAATTCTGAGTTCGTTATCAAAAGTGATGGAAACAATTATTTATGAGCAGATTGAAGAATATCTTTTAAAATATGATATATTGTATGAGTTTCAATCGGGTTGTGCATTAACGACCAGGACAAATTTAAAGTCCACCATTCCAAGCCTATGCAAACTTTTGCGTTTTAACCAACAGTAGACCAACACATAGGACTAATATTATCATTGCTTTACCATGTTTGCGAAATAACAAAACTCATATTAACCTTTGTTTTACATCTACAGAATTGTGAGAAAACCATGATCTTTATTTTTAGCTACAAAAAATAAATAAAATAGTTACAATCGTGCAACTCTGCATACAGTACACCTACAATATCAAAACAATGGTATAATGACAGATGATACAAGAGTTATAAAGACAAAAGATTTGTATTGAACTGGCAAAATTACTTAAAGCTGGCCCAATGTCTGTTTTTGAAACGAAGTGTTGTATTGATGAGTACTCGCAAAGTTACACAAAGTGCACGGTATATTAGAAGGAATGCTGGGAGTAACCACATTTGTGTAAAGATGAGAGTCTGAACGTTCTTAAGACGTGTTTTTCTTTCTGTTGGGTATAAGACCAAGCTTTCATATTTTGGCAGTAGACTCGGGCCATATGTTTTCTTCCATCGACAGACACAGCAGCTGCTTGCTAGGCCTGCAAGCTCATCATCCATCAAATCTAGAGCTGCTTTGAGTCTTACGTTGTGTTTTGCCAATTTATTTTGACAAGAACCTGATTTCAGCGCAGTCTCCACAGACTCTACAAGAATACCTGTTGATTTCAAATAATAATATGAATTTTGAGATGATCTATCTTGATTATAACACTTTAGAACAGGGATCACCAATCTCGGTCCTGGAGGTCCGGTGTCCCTGCAGGGTTTAGCTCCAACTTGTCTCAAAACACCTGCCTGGATGTTTCAAGCATACCTAGTGAGAGCTTGATTAGCTTGTTTAGGTGTGTTTGATTAGGGTTGGAGCCAAAATCTGCAGGACACCGGACCTCCAGGAACAAGTTTGGTGACCCCTGCTTTAGAATATCTCATCAGTGTTGTTTAAAGATAAAGTGGCATGAGGATCCTTCTGTTCCTGAGATATGATCATAAGTATAGTTTTAAAAGTTTACTCGTTTCATTTCTTGATGTACTTTTGTGAAGACTTGCGCTCAACAGATGTTTGTTAATTATGCGTGAAATTAAGGCTCCTGCATGTTATCTGTACTCTCGCTTTATATTCAGAGTAATTTTTGATTTATATATTTTTTTTGTATCGTCGGAACACATGGCTTGACAAACATTTCCATATGCTTATCTACTCCTCCTCATCAGGGACAGCAGATTGGAAAATGAAGATGTGACAGATATTTATTTTATGCCTATATGCAGGAAAGATCGCTGTCAATCTTCCGTGCTAACCTTTTCGCCTTGCATATATCAAAAGCTCTCTCCAGCGATGAACAATGAGTCAGATTTTCTCTGTCATGATTTGCTGTTGATGTAAGATTTGCTATTGCTGTGACGCCAAGCAGAGATGTAGAAAAGATTATTATGTTAGAAAAGCATTTGATTCAAGGTGATTTAATCAAACCCGGCCATATGAAATGGGTTCTGCGTTTTTTGCCCTTTTTTCTCATCATCCTCTCATTGTATTTCCAATAATTTCTGCTTCTACGGTGACCTTAACCATAATTTGTCTTTAGCATTGACAAAATAACAGATCTTAGCTTTACTGCTCATGTTTGGCTGATTTCTGTTGTATACTGTAAAAGTTTTTTTTTTGTACACTAATGCATCTACTGAAGTTTTTTTTTAAACATCATATCTTCACTTTGCATCAGAAATGGCATGTTTTCAATGTTGTATACTGTAAAAAAAATTACATTACAATAGATTTGTGTTGGGACAAAATGAAGGAATTAAGTTAACTTATTCACTTTTTACTAATTTCATTGAATTAAATAATGAACACATAAGTTGTCACTCAAAATCTCTAGAATTGAGTTGTTTTAGCGCATTTTAAATAGGTAGTTTGAACAAGCAGTGTAATTTTTTGAGTGTAGTCAACTCAGAGTAAAGAGTTATTTCAAAGTTGAAACGGCGAACTAGTAATAGTTGTTTGTATTTTAAGATATAATTTAATTTGTAATATTTAAGACCCTTTTTCAGATTTTGTCTCGTTCAGTGACTTCTACACTTGATGTCCATGTGGGATCTCAAATGTATGAAGTAAAAAGACTCTAATGAACCAATTCTGTTCAGTGAATCATAAATATACTGTTCAACTAGTGCAAACTGAATCACAAATGAATGAGTCTAATGAGTCAGGGAATTTAAAACAGGCTGTGCAACCATTGGAGTCTGAATCAATGACTCTAATGAACAATTTATCTTCAGTGCAATGGGAAATATGCTGCAGTGCAGCCTAATTATCAAGCCAATGAATTTAATAAACTGACTTTTCACTCAGATTTGTTCTGAGTAACCAGTGCAGCCTGACTCTATTAAATGAATTCTTTTTTTAGTGAATCTAAAACATGCTGTTCAACCAGTGCAGTCTGATTCCTGAACAGAGGACTGAATTGGTTAATTTGGTTCTTTTCAGTGAATCAAAGGCATTTTGTGCAACCAGTGCAGTCTTGAACAAACTAATTTAGCCAACTTGTTCTCTTCAGTGAGTGAAATATCCTGCAGACCCAGTACAATCCAATTCCCAAACAACTGACTTTGATGATCCTGTTCTTTTCAGTGAATCAAAAATATGCTGCACATCTAGTCAGATTTCTGAACAAATGACTCTAATAAATTCGTTCTTTTCAACGAATCAGTGGAGTCCAATTCTCTAATAAATACATTTCTTTTACTGTACGTAGAGGTTATGCACACTGTAAAACCCAACAGTCGACTTTATCAAATGAAATGAGTGTAGTTAACTCAAAAATTGACTGAAAGTTAATTTAACTCATTTGAAAAGAGTTTTGAACTCAGTGTTGAAGGTAATGAGTTAATTTAATACCTCATTACTTCAACTTAAATGGAGTAAGATCACAGAACTCGTATACTGTAGATTTTTTTTTTTTTATTCAAATGGTTTGTAGCAATCAGTTTCCTCAAAGGGTTTGAGTTGCTTTAACTTATTGAGTTTACAGTACTCAGTTGGTTTGAGTTCTCTTTATTTATTTGGTTTTACTGTGCTCGGATTGCTTCATTTACTCAAATGGATTAAGTTCACAGTAGTCGTTAGGATTAGTTTTTTTTACTTAAATGGTTTGTTGCAATCGGTTTCCTCAAATGGTAACTTACTGGGTTCAGTGCATGTGAAATTGAAATCATTGTATTTACTCATTGTTCAGCCTCACTTATTAATTTTAAAACCTATTTGAAATCCTGCAGCACTCTGTTGTTTCATAAATGTCTTCTTTTTATTTTCACTTGTTTCTTTTTTTAACATAACTAAACTTTTATAAAACTTGATTTTTATGTAATGCAATATTTTTTCCACATGATTTTTTAATGTAATGCGAGAACATTAAAACAATACTTTGTGTTATTTTCTATATCTTCACTGCATTGGTTCTATTTGAGCGCTTGATGTGCTTCGCAGGTTTCCCCCCCTAGAGATATATTTAAATATTCTAGAACTCATTGACACACATAACGTTTCAGTAGTGTGATATAGTGGCCATTGCGGGAAGTGTTGCACTTGATTTGATGGTCCAGTGCACCGTTTGCAGGGATGCGTCCATGAAACTGGGGGATGGTAATGAACTCATGAGCGCGCTATTGAACAGGCCACAGGTGTTAAGGTTGCATGAGGCCTCCAGGGCTTCGGTTGGAGCTGTCAGCCTTGATCAAGTTCTCTAATGGAGATACAATCCTACAACCGTCATACCAGAGGGCTGGAATGAAAACTGGAGTCATCTTAGTTGTGCTCACCTCAACAGAGAGTTCAGAAGCCATCAGTGTCCTTACATCCTTCAGTTCACCGAGCTCCATTTTGCTTCATAGACCAGAAATAGTGATTTTGCAGGACTCGTGTTGGTGGTGTTTTCAAGTGCAGGCAAGGATAGCAAAAACTATGATGTTGGATTTTCTCTGAGAACAATATAATGCAATAAGGAAAGCCTTGGGAAAACTGTGCCAGATATCAAAATGTATGACATGGACATCACCTGCTTTGTATCTACAAAGTCAGTTTCATATTATTATCATATCATTTGAGTCACTTGGGCTGCAGGTGAATGATGACGGATCGCTGTTAATATGGGGTCAGTCAACAATATTGAGGTCTCGCTTCTTCTTCATAACATGTTCTGCCATCGGCGCTCGTACTGACCGTTCAGTCATTCTGCCGTTGCTCAGCATTTACCAGTGCTCTGCTCCCAGATAATTGTTCTCATAGAAACACACTTATACAGTTGCTGTTGCAGAGAAGCGCAAGCATTCGGTGCTCCTCGTCCACGTTGCCACATGTTTGAGCATACTTCTGTTCCTGACAGTTTTTAGCAGACTTTTTTTGCAAAGAATGAGAGTAAGTGGGCTTCCAGCATGACTAAATGTGAGTCAATGAGCCGAACAAGCAAGCTATTTCTGGAAACACAAACGTATTCATTTCCTGTAAAAGTATCACTGTTCGAAGACATCTAAAAAATGTAATTTGCTTGTCCTCAAAGGAGTTCCAAAGCTTTATGGGTTTCTTTATACTGCTGAATACAAAAAAAGATGAGTTGAGGATAACCGCGGCCAGTGACATCCAGAGGAAAGTGGAATACTATGGAAATCAATAAATAATGTTTTTTATAATTCTTCAAAATAGCTTTATGTTTATATTTTGTGTTCAGCCGAAGAAAGAAAGTCAGGTTTGGAACAAACGGAGGATGAGTAAATGAGCCCAGAGATATTCATGTTTTGGATGAACTTTCGATTTTTGCCACCATTTCGATGTATTCGTTTAGAACTGATTCTTCAATAAAGCAGATGTCTTTTTGTTCACCTGAGATCTTCGCAGAAAAGCCTCAGTTGCCAAGACAGAAGGCAGCGTGACTGACAGTGTGCGTCTGCAGGGTGTGTTATGACGCAGAGCTTGCGAACCCCCTACACATGTTCTCCTACTCCCTCAACCGCAGGTGTGACGCCTCCATCCAGCACAGGCTGAGGATCTTTTTCCAACTTCTCCTTTTCCCCTTCAAAAAGGCTTCATGTTAATCTTTTATTGTGTAACAAGAAATGCTACAGCAATCTTCAGCTGCTTGATTTAGAAATGTTTTATCTAATTGGAAGTAATGTATTTCTAAAGTTCATTCGATATCTTTTTTGTGATTGTCTGCTGGGGTAGGAACATATGCTTCAAGATACTTTAATGTATATAGTTGCCTTAATTATTGAGAACACTAGATTAGTAGAGCATAGTATTAGTAAAATCAAAGTCAGTGTTGTGGTGTATGTGTAGCTCAGCTACTTGATTATCTACATTTTTCAGCATAAATGTGCAATGAAGCATTAAGCATTGACATCATATTTGCATTGCTCTGCTATAAGTACGAAATATCTTACCTAAAATTTATGTTTATTCCATTTTTTTCTAATATACACTTTTGTGAAAAAAGTAGCTGCAGTGTAACTAGTTACTTTTAAGAAGTAACTACTTTTTTAGAAGTGTAGTTTGACAATAGCTTAGCTTCTGTTACTGATGAGTAGCTTGTAGCTGATCATGCTAAATTGTGTTGTTTGATTCTCTGCAAAAACAACAACTGCTAAAATATGTACCTTCCTTGTGCATAAGTTGCTTTTGATCAAATTGTCTAAGAAAAATTTAAAAAAGTACAAATGTCAAATAAGATAAAACATAAATACTAGTAACTATTAAAATGTTATCATGTAAACACTTATAAAAACCATATTTTCTGATACATGATGATGAAGTCTTTGTTTGTCACATACACTTTTACATGTAGTGAAATTGGACCTCCCCAACCATACACAAACAGGTCAGGTCAATTGAGAGGTAGCTTTTAAAAAGAGGAAATAGGAAACATTTGGGGAGTGGGAGGCGAAAACATTATCGCCTCTCAGACTGCCCTTGAAGTAGAGCAGTGTGAAATCGGGTGGGGTGGGGGGAGAAGCCTCAACAATAAGCACATAAACACATAGACATAATGTCAGACACCTGTGTTTGTGTCATTTGACCTTCTGCATGTGCTCCTTTGTTCTGTTTCCCGCCATTTTCTGATGTTCTGAGTTGTGCAGTGTCATCATCACATGTCGTTCCTGAGTCTTCAGTATTCCCCATGCCTTTCATGTGAGTGTTAATCAATAAATCTACATGTTTTGTTTACACCTGCGATCTTTTGCCTTCCTGAGTGAACCTGGGCGTGACACATAACATACATGTTTTTTTTTAATGATGCATGTTATTTTGTGTAAATTTATGCATGCAATGAAACCTGTTGCCAAACTTGTTGGTTGCTGGCAAAACTGTGTAGGCCCTTATAATCACCCTAACTCTAAAGATGAGATCTAAGAAGTGTGATGTAGAGAGATATTAGATATTTAGATTTCCATGTAACTAGAAATTTCATCAGTGACGACCTACAATACAGCCAACAGGGCAAGAGTAGGTTCAGGAGGAGTCATAGGCCTGCAGCAGAACATCTGGAAGAACCCTTCACATTCTTCTTCCTCCTTTTTCGGTGTAAATTAGTGGACTGTCTTTGATCTCAAGAATCTCAAGCATCCGAGGGCTTCCATTTTTGATAGGAATAAATCTAACCTGTTCCTCGCGTTGCGTAACGAGGTTAAACAGCACAACATTTACCAAGATTTTCCCTTGATTTACAGTCTGAACAAGTTTCCTGAAGTCAGAGCAAGTCTGTAGATTTCAGTGATTTAAAATCACACGGAATCTGATTATCAACAGATGTTTCAGACTTTCAGGAGGATAACTATAGAGGTCAAATGAACTTTCAGAGATGTATTTTTTTCAGAGATGTGATTTTTTTTTTTTATGAGACATCTTGTTCTGCCTGGTAACAAAGCCATCATTATAAAATTATCATAAGAAAGAAGAAACAATTGTGTTTACTACACAGTTGGCCAACCAAACGCTTGGTTTTTAAAAGAATGTTGGCTTATACAGTATGCTTTGTAATATATTATTGTAGAGATATTGACATTGAAGTTTTACACACTAAAAGATGACGCTGGACAAAATGAGCAGTGATTGGAGGATTTACATGCCACTCACGTGGCCTCTGGGCAGATCTTGGCAAATAAAAACTTCGTGCCAAATTGTGAATACCTTTATTTTGAAATGTCAACAACATTAAGAGCTGTGAATGCAAACAAAGCAGCTAATTTAATCTGAAATGATAAGGTGGGATTGATGCGGTGGCACAGTGGGTAGCACTGTCACCTCACAGCAAGAAGGTCGCTGTTTCGAGCGTTGGCTGGGTCAGTTGGCATTTCTGTGTGAAGTTTGCATGTTCTTCCCGTGTTCTCATGGGTTTCCTCCGGGTGCTCCGGTTCCAAAGACATGCACTATAGGTGAATCGGGAAAGCTAAATTGTCCTTGTGTGAATGAGTGTGTGTGGATGTTTCCCAGTGATGGGTTACAGCTGGAAGGGCATCCGTTGCGTAAAACATTTGCTGGATAGGTTGGCGGTTTGTTCCACAGTGACAACCCCGGATTAATAAAAGGGACTAAGATGAAAAGAAAATGATTGAATGAATGAATGAATGATCTGGTGGTGGAGCGGTCAAGTGGCAAAAGTCAAAACTTCTTATTTCACTTACTCCAATATCTTATTTTACAAGATTTGAGAAAGTTGCAGCAAACGTAGGTCACATCAGTGTAATTTAGGACTTTATTTTTACATTTCAGATGAATCATGACATCATTGTGCAAGGGCATTGTCTTGAGACATTGTCGATCCAGACCAGAATCAATGTTTGTCCACATGTATAGCCAATTAAAATCCTTTTTCTTTTTTTACTGTCAAAATGACCTTTTGAGAAATACAAACTATTTCACCCATCATAACCTGTCTGAAAGGGTTTCTACCTGTGGTATAGGTGTTTTAACGCTATAGACAAGTCCTCAATAAATCAAAACGACGTTTGGGATTTGTGTAGATGGCCAGCAGACAGTGTGTCATAGTTTTTGTTGTGCTAATAAAAGGCTAATCGATTATATGACAAAACCCTGAGAGGCGGACAGTGAAATAAACACTCAGTTTTCCAACAAGCACGGACTGAGTCACCATTTCCCATTCTCGAACACTTTTGTCAGTTTAGCATGCAAAGATATTTATATGTGGTGTCCAGTCAGAGCACTGACTTGTCTTTTTCGGCAAAGGAAATTACACTTTTTATAGATGTGATGTCTGTGTTAACGCCCGGGACGTGAAAATTAGCCATGCTAATGCAAAACTAGATGATGCAGTATGTGTGTCCATGAATGGGAAGTCACAGAGTACCCAGCTTTGTTGTGTTTGGCAAATGAGTGTACTGAAAGCAAATTTATTTTTCACAATATGTTCATATCTGACATCTATGAGTCATGTGCTATTGTCAGAACATGCAAATCTATAGTGAGGTGCATTACTAATGCTCTTATATATCCTCCTGCTTGAATGCTGTTGTAATATTTCCAGTGTCATACAATGAAAACACATCACACATCAAGTCTAGAGTGTAGAGCTATGGGTTTATCTGTCAGCCTGTTAGCTTTAACCTTATATTACCGTGTCAACTGAATTTATGGCATGTGGTTGTGTGTGTATTTTTTTCAAATAGACTAGAAGCTTGGCTCATCACTGGCGATAAGTCTGGCCTACCAAGCTGATTTAAGGCCTGGATGTACCAGCAAGGAGTCCTCCCTTGAATCCTGTGTTCGAATGACCTGGTCAACAATGGAGAACATGGAGAAGAACCTCCAAAGCTGGTTGGGACAGCTACAAGTAAAAAAAGCTCTATTTCCTTTTCAGTAGCCTAATTGAAGGGATCAATTTCTCTCACATCAAAGAGACACAGCAAAGAGAGCTCAAGGCAGGGTGGCATTGGCAAGCATAACGGTGTGGAGAGGTAGGAAGTGGAGAAAAATAAAATGCCTGTAGATCCACTGCAGGCTGTGCATGGTTAGGAGCCAACACACAACTCCATTATGATAATGCCGAGAGACCTTCAAATGGGAGGGACTTATGCCGCAATTAGATTTGGAGACCTCCAAGAGGGAGGGACTTCCACTGCTGGTTGGTTTGGTTAAGGTTTGAAGGGTTTGCAGCTGTGCCTACTGAGCATATGCCTCAATGCAGTGTCTGTTGTGTGACCATGTTCAACAATAATCACTGTTTTACATTACTGTAAGGGGTAGGTTTAGGGTTGGGGTAGGTGTAGACATTAGTAAAACTCAACAGATTGAACTCATTGTTGGACTGTGTGTCGTGACCTGTGACTTTATTCAATAAAATTCCCTAGGAGTTTTGGACATCAAGTCCCACCCGTTTGGAGCTGACCTGCCCAGTTGGAACTTTAAATTTAATTTATACCTTATTGAAAGAGGTGTGGGGTGTTGCTAAAGAGAAACAGACCTATAGGCAGTGTGGCAGCTAAGATCATGGATAAGGTGGGAAGTCATGCTGGAGAAGAAGATCTCACGGACTGTAATCTGGCAGGATTATCCCCAGTTCCCAGTTTTTGGTCCTAGTCCAGCAAATCTCTACATCTGAGGTAAGAACAATTCACCAGCTTGTCCTCAGTGCAATGGTAGGAATTCCCAAGAGCACATCTAAGCAGCTGCCCAACAGTCCTGTGGGAGAACCGCTATCGCTGACAGCACAATCAAGTGCTAGTATGTTTCAGAGTCTATCTTTAAATCTGTGGCCATCAGAAAGCTCAGATGCCTCTAGAGGAACATCAGTTTGTCACATGGTTTGGCCAGTGGAGGACTAGTCCCTGTAATAACCCTGGTTTCTACCTATTTTTTTTCTACATTTCATCAACTTTTGCCACCATTGGTTCTTTAGTTGAACTTGCTAGAGCTGGCCTGCAGTGAATCATATCAATCAGAATTGAACTGAACTGATTCATTGTTGAAATGACAAAGAACAATCTACACCGTTTCAGGCTTTTGTTATTGATTTTGTGTTTACACAGACACGACAACAGGAACATTTTCAAAAACTTCCTCTTTGTAACCAGTTTTCAGATTTAAGCATTCTAGTAAAAACTGCATTATCATGTTAATGCACAAGGAAAATGCATAGTGTCGGGTGAAAGGTTTAGTTGTATAAACAGCCCTTTAGAATAGATCTTTGATGAGTTTCATGAATTTTCCAGAGTGTTTTGTATGTCTTTTCAGCGTTATTTACTACATAAAAAGTGGTAACCTTCAGCCGTTACCCTTAGGAGCTCTTTCAACTTGACATTTATCTGTAATTGCATAACATTTTCTACTTTTGAGAGTGTCATCAACCCCATCCCCGAGAAACCTTTGTTCAAAAAGTCTGCAAGACTGTACATTTATTTCAATATTTGTAATTTGACCAAACCGACCAATTTAATTAGTAGTTTTATTTATTGGTGGGATGCAATTTATGGCATTTCATTCAAGCACTTTCATATGGTAAAAAATGTTTAAATGTTTAGAAAAAATGTAACTTTAAAAATAAAAATAAAGAGTTTTTTTAATAAAGTGAAAGAATTGTGTCGCATATAAAACCCTGCTTTACTGCAAAAAACAAACCTCAATCTGTCATATTCATTTTAATCACTTATTGACTGTAAAGAATATGTCACACAGCTTTGACATACATCATTTGCTGTGTAACTAATTCAGAGCCAGATGGTATATATGACATTGTGGTGACACAACATATGAGTGTGACTGAACACAATGTTTGAGACAGATTGTTTGATATTCCATTGCCAGTATTCAAAAGCGCAGGTTTAAAATGTTGGGGGATGGCATTTTTCTCCTCATAAGGCAGGAGATAGGTTAGAAATGTGATTGTCACTTGCACTTACAAAAGTAATAATGTCACTTATATTCATTAAAGTCCTGTGTGACATTTTCAAATGTTAGACTGTTAAGATATGTTGAGTTTTAAAGGTAATGCTAGGAGATCTGGCCATGCTTTTTAATTGAAACATTTGAATAAACAATACTTTTAACCTTCAATTTTCAAGTTCTTTTCTTAAGGATATAATATAATTTTGTTAGCAATTTTCAATAATAAATTGTTTGTAAACACTACAAATAATTATAAGTCATACTAAAAATTATGATAATGACTGAAGACTGAAATAATTTACTTTTGTAAATTTCTTTATAGGCATTTCACAAATAATCACAAGAAAAATGTATAGCAATGTTAAAATTACATGAGAAACTTAGATAGATAGATAGATAGATAGATAGATAGATAGATAGATAGATAGATAGATAGATAGATAGATAGATAGAT
>CAIGQQ010004433.1:3127212-3145276 GCA_903798035.1 Danio albolineatus | reverse complement strand
GATAGATAGATAGATAGATAGATAGATAGATAGATAGATAGATAGATCTGCAAGTATAAGATGCTAAAATGTACATGTTGAATTTTTGATGTAGAACTACTGAATCAGTATTTGCTTGTTAAGTCTGCTCAGACACAAGCAAACATTTGTGAACTTGATGACACACAACCTTTTCTATTCATGCTTTAGTGTGTGGGAGACTCTTCTTGAGTCAGTGTAAGTTTTTTGGGAGAAGGAGGGGGTCTCAGGGTTAGTGCATCAGTTTGAGTGACTAGATCGCACCTTGAGGGGGTTGAAAAAGCCTCCAAGCGGCGATAGATTTGGAACTTATCACCAGTATCATCTAAGCCGATGGAGGAGCAGTTAGCATGAGCAAGCCCCGCTGACGTCCATTAGGCTCTGATTGGATGGTTAGGAAGGGGTGGAGGTCTGAGATCAACCCACGTCAGACACCCCAAGACTAAATCCAGAATCCTGACGTAGCACATGAGCCAACAACAAGCTGAGAGGACTGTAAGAAGTCACTGTAAGAAGCTTGTTGATACAGTGAGTCAGATATTAGTTGACCTTTTTTATACTGCAAGACAATGATGATGATGATAGCACACGTGGAGTATTTGGATATTAGGTTTATTGGTTGAGTGGACAAATGCATTAAGTGTTTATTATTGAAGCTAAAAGAGCTCAAATCTGACTATAGGCAAAAAAAAATAGGTGTGGAAATGTTTTTATTCATGGGAAATTGCCATTAAAGGGAAAGTTTAGATAAAAAAAGAACTGAATCATCATGTATACACCCTTCATGTCCTTTTGAACACAAAAGAAGATATTTTGAAGAATGTTGGAAAACAGTAGTTATATATCCATAGAAAAACATTATGGATTGTATTAATCGGTTTCCAACGTTCTTCAAAATATCTTCTTTTGTGTTACCTCATTAATGTTTTAGCAAGTGGATGATGAGTAAACAGTGACATAATTATCCCATATTCACAACAATAGTTTTGAAATTATATTGGTTGAATTATCCCAGTTACAAAGAAACAGTGGGGAGCACGGTGGTGCAGTGGGGAGCACAATCGCCTCACAGCAAGAAGGTCACTGGTTCGAGCACCAGCTGGGTCAGTTGGCATTTCTGTGTGGAGTTTTTATGTTCTCCCCGTGTTTGGGGTTTGGGGTGCTCTGGTTTCCCCCACAGTACTAAGACATGCACTATAGGTAAATTGGGTAGGCTAAATTGTCCGCAGTGTATGTGTGTGAATGATATGGATGTGTCCCGTGTTGGGTTGCAGCTGGAAGGGCATCCACTGCGTAAAACATATGCTGGATAAGTTGGTGATTCATTCCGCTGTGGCGACCTCTAAAAAAGAGACTAAGCCAAAGGGAAATGAATGACTGAAAAACTTCAACGAATTTTTTTCTCTGTGCCTCTGTTGATATTCAGGACGGTTTCTAGAACTAACTACTCTTTATCATAACAGTAATAATTTTAAGCATGAATCGCTAGTTTGTTTTTATATTTTTATATGAAAACGCATGATATATTTTCCCCACCCCCCAGTATGTGAGTGATATTTGCATCAAGTGGAACCCAAAATGAATGAATAGGAAAAATGAATGGCTTGGACATGCATGAATGAAAGAAAATGAAGAACAAAGAAGAAGTATATAAAAATTAAACATTTTAATTGAAATTATATAAAAAGTTGTGAAGAACTAAATAGTATTTTCTCATTTTTCAGAAAATGCTTATTTTCTTCATCTTTCAAAGAATAAGAAAACAAGAGCACATTTTATTATCCTCTTAGCAATATATAACTAGAGCTTTCTATGCTGTTCCGATGCAAATTTACTATTATAGTAATTTAAAACATCAGCATATTCAGTAACACTAAGTAGATATAAAGTATGATCTTGTTTTGCATCTCTAATCCTCCCCAAAACCTAACCCCATCTTATAATATGTATAATAAACAGCTAATTAGTAGTTGATTAAACTAGTATAGTATTCGTTAATGGTTTGTAAAGTGAATTGTCACCATCTAAATTACCCATATTTTTTTTACCAGAATGAGTTAAAGTGAATGTTAACTTTCTGCTGTACATAAAAATGTGTGGGAACAAGTATTATTATTTATGGCTGCAGGGATCCTGCAAATCAGACAAAATCAGTAAGGATTGGTCTATAAAAGAAAAGAAATTTGCCTACCCCTTTAAGGATGTTTATGTGAGTTTTGCTAAATGGGACTGATCTGGTAAGGGTGAATGGTGTTATGCCTTATTTATAACCTAATTTGAAGAGGTTGTAGGATAATGTAGGATAGAGTCATTATTAAAGAAATCTCACACTCTAGTCCAGCCCTTTTATCCACATTTTAAACCCAACATCACATGTATTTAGTGTAAAGTCAGAGTTGCCCCAAATAGAGGAAAAATAGAGAAAATCACCAAAATATTTCAAAACACATGATAACATACTCGTCAGTCCATTAGAAAGGGACTGGAAGTGATATTTTTCAATTTGGACAGAATATGCTAAGTATACAAATAAAGATTGAAGAAAACAAGAATTCCTTGTTAAACTTCAGAAAACCACTTTAGTCATTGAAAATCACATTATTGTAACATTAAAATCACAAACAGTAACATTCAGTTTTCTGTTTGTAGTGTGCACTAGTACCCAAAAACTTTTTATGTTTAAATACAAGCTCCATAATTTGCAGTGGGCATTTAAGTCAGTTATCGGCAAATTTGCAGGTTACAAGTTTTATTATGTATTATTCTACATGGATTTAAATGTTTTTTTTTTTTTACAAGTTGGAGTCTTAGACATGTCATAAATGCACATTTTTCCAATAAATGTTTTCAAAAAGGCTTTTAAAAGATGTTTGCTGAAGTGTTGCCATTACCAACCAATTATGAGCTGAATATCAACATTACAAACTTTAACTGAAAGGAAAGAGAAAGAACAATCCCATGAAGAATTGTGATGCAAAATAACAGCATATACTATTGAACTTGATTTCTTCAAATAAGTTGAATGAACCAGTTTTGTTGTAGCAAAAGTGAAATGAAGTTTTTGTGGTCACTTTATTTTGATGGTCCATTTGTTGAATTTAAGTTACATTGCATCTACATGCCAACTAATTCTCATTAGATTATAAGTAGACTGTTAGGTTGGGGTTAGGGTGTGGATTAGTGTAAGTTGACATGTACTTGCAAAGTCTCTTATAGTCAGTTAAATGTCTGTTGAATGTCAGTATCAACAGATATTATAGGCAGTCTACTAATACTCAAATGGACCATCAAAATAAAGTGTTACCTTTTTGTTTTGTTTTTTGTCCACTTGATTACCATCTTTAACCACAGTTTTTACTACAGTAAATTGTTGTTGGTGTAATAAACCATAGCAATTACTTTCTGGAGCATTAAACGTATTCATCAGTGGTAAATTTACAATCTTGGTCATCTAAATATTTCCATTTAAAGCTAAAATTAATAGTTAATGCACCTAAAATTAGCAGTTATATCAAATAGTTAACTTAATCAGTATATAATCATATAAGACGCTTTGTATTAAGAGTCAATCAGAAATAAATGTGTGTTGTTCAAGATTATAATTTCAAGTCTGTGCAATTTCTAATCAGATAACGTAACCAGTATGACGTCAGCGATCATTTGCTGCTGTTTTGCATCTCTTAAAGTCATTTAAAAGTCATTTGAGTCTTATTTTATTAATCATACATTTGTTGTTTTATTCCATTCTTGCATAATTTAAATAAGCCACACAGACAGACTGATTGAAGAGTCAGGTAAGAACATGATTGAATTATCGCAAAGCTCTCCGCGGGAGTGTTAACTACCTGCAACATAATCAGTCTGTTGGGAGCGAGTTTTATTATGTATGCCTGGAGGGATCCTGCAAATACACACTGAAATCAGATGCGGAATTATAAACTCGGGAGCCAGAGCTCTTTCATTAATTTTTACCCATATCCTCTTACTTAGATGTAATTTAGGGCTTATGCTAATGTGTCACTGTATCTTCTGTAAAATCACAAATTCCTCATTTCATATGAATACATAAGCATTACTCTTTATCTGTGTGCAATTTAGACTTAGATCCAAATATCTTGCAAATTAACCACTTTCGTTTATCCAAGCTTCTTTGTTGGAGTTCAATGGGTATTACAAAGTAGACTTAAATGACATTTAATAGCTTTAAAATAGTTTTTAAACCCCTCGTTTTAATGCATGATGAAATATGAAATAGTAATTAAACATTTTCACTTTTCGCGAATGAACAAAGTCAGAGGTGGTAACCACACTGTAAAAAATAAGAAGTTGAGTTAACTTAAAATTTTAAAGCAACCGGCTGCAAAGAAATTTTAAGTTTATTGAGCTTCAGTAGTTGAAGTTGAGCCAATATATATTTTTTAGTTGACTGAAAAGGCTGGTTTTAGTCAATTATACTTTTTTTATATAATTATTTTTTCGGGTGTTTTCACCTTTAATGGACAGGACAGTATATAGAGTATTGACAGGAAAGCATGGGGAGCAGAGAGAGAGGAAGGATCGGCATAGGACCACGAGGCGGGAATCGAACTCAGGTCGCTGTGAACACCGGAGTGCATGTGTCAACACACTAACCACTACACCACTGGTGCCGACAAGTCAGTTATACATTATGGAATAATTTGGCAAAACTTCAAACACTGAAGCTTAATAAACTCAAAATTTCTTTGCAGCTGGTTGCTTTAAAATTTTTAATTAACTCAACTTTTTATTTTTTGAAGATATGGAGAAATCAAAATTTAAAGTCTCCTCAACTGAATTTTTTACTTTCATTGAACAAACAGTTCCAAACATGCAGTTGAATCATTTTTATGAGTAAATTCAACTCTGAGTTTAAAAATATGTCCGCCTAACTGACAATTTTAAACTGAGTTAACAATTTGTAAGTTGGATTTTTTACAGTGCAATAGCAACATAACGTCGTTCGAACGTGTACCAATGTGATCTGCTTAGTGCGCTATGAACATACACCATTTGACTGGCAGTATTTGTCACTTCCCATATACTATAGCACAATTTTTCTGGCCTAGCTCTGGCCCACACAATCAGGTTTTGCTTGGCCCACATGCCACAATGAATTACGGTACATGGTTGGACCAAATCTGGCTTAATATGGCCAAATGGACCATATCTGGGTTAATAACAGGGCCAGAAAGGTTGGTTTGTCACGATTGCAATGAAATTGATAAACCCATGAAGCATTGCGCTTTAGGCACACTATGCTTTTTCTCAAATTGGTAGATTTTTTTTTCTTTACTCAATTATTATTTTGTTGTATTTTAAATGTGGATGAAGACTGGTCAAACTTACATGGACGGTGGCCCACATATCAATTTGTAACATCTGGGCCAAATACTACGGTGCCATCTCTGCCAAACACGGGCCATGTTTGGCCCACATGCTGTACAGTATACCAGTGCTGGATGAATGCCTGCTGTGCCAGCTTTGTGCCAAATCTGGGCCAGAATTCTTTGCTACCTGGGTTAACTTTATCTTATCAAAACATTTTTAATCCTTTCTTATAAAAGTCATAATAGCTGCATGAGTCCACAGAATAGCTACATCTAGACTTCCAAATGGCTTTAATATATCTGAATTACTTAAATATAGTTATTGTTTCATTGAGCATTATACTTCCCATCAACTGATATCTTAGATGTACTATTTCTAACATGTATACAAAATTCTTTAAAGAAAGAGAAAAGACTAAAGTCCAACCTAGAATCATATGAGTTGTGAACTTGAAAGAGGGTCAAGTAGGCTAGTTCGAGAGGAGAAGCAGAAACTACACGTTTGATTGCTCAGTTAGTCGTGTCTGAGTTTTGATTGACCGGTGCAATCAAAAGGTTGTTTTAGTTGTATTGGAGGCCATTCGAACCTAGTTTCTTTAATCATAAACTTCGCACTGAGGCAAGACACTCTGAACTTAAGGAATCCCACTTGGCAGACAAGCCATCCGTTAGTTTGTATGTCTCACCAAAAAAAGCATGTATATCAATAAGCCTCAGGAGTTTAATTGAATTTTTGATGACGTCTCCTGTTCAATAGCATTGATCTGCGACCGAACATCAGCAATGATCATAATGAAAATGTCTCGTGAGTTGGTATTACGCATGTGTTTATGATTGACGTTCGCGGTGGTGTTGGGGGCAGAGCTACTGTCGTTTCCACCGCCTGTGTCGTGTTTACGCAAGGCGCAGCACCCTATATAAAGCTCCTGAGGTGCGGGCAGGATAGAACAGATCCGACTGTGGACAACTTCTTATTTCTGAAAGAGCTCGGCAAGACTCGGGAGACGCAACGAAAGAGCATTGGAGCAAGAAACTTCAAGCTTCCAGTCCAGAGAAATAACTGTACCTAAACTCTTCAGCTGCTGAAAGTAAGTTTCTTTTGTGTTTATCATTTTGCATGTGGAGGTGGCGAATGAAAATATGAGTTAGATTTTTTTTTTACAGATAACCTACTAAATCAGATAGATGTGCCAAGGGAAACAAAGAAATGTAGGCTATATTCATTTAATTAATGCTTAATTCTTACATTAATGAATGCTAAAATCGAATGCATCGAATTAGTATTAACGAGTGCTTTCAGCACCATGGACAGCAGTCATTTCAGCTGACGCTTAAGAATGATCCCATTTAATACTACCTACAATTAGCCGCTAGAAACATTAGTAAATATTTTTATTTAATTTTGTTTTATAGCCTAAATATATTCAGAATTTCCCCTCATTTCAAAATGTTTTTCTTATCTCATTTGTGCAGCTCCAACTGTTTTGACCTCATATCTTTTTTGACTTTCCTTCTGATAAATTGGCCTGGTTTTAAATTTTTAAATATTTTTATATAAGCTTTAAGAGTTTGATCAAGGTAGTGGTCGATACTAATTAACGCGCAAAGTTATTAGCCAAAAAAAACTGTTTAACACTGTCCATTTTCACCTGTTGTCGCTCTCTCACTTTCCGAAGTATTCAGGCGTCTTATAAAACGCAGAAGTTTTTTTTTTTTAGATGGCCGTGATGCTAAAACCCTGGACCGTCGTCGCCACTGTCCTCATCTGTGTGCTCCTGTGTCTCGGGACGTTTGTGGACGCGTATCCGCCTAAACCGGAGAACCCTGGCGATGACGCTGCTCCGGAGGAACTCGCCAAATACTACACCGCGCTGAGACACTACATCAACCTCATCACGAGGCAACGGTGAGAAGAAAAAATACGCACGATTTGCTGCACCTGTAGCTGTGCATACTTGCTTCTTGTCACCCCACCTTTGAGCTATCGACCAAGAATGAAGATAAAAATCGTTTCCCGTTGGTGTCAGTGCACCATCTTCCATTAATATGTCAGGACAAATGACCAAGTTCTGCAGCAGGACTCTGAAATTGCATTACGGCCCACTTTTCTGTGGCCAAAGGCTCTTCATATAACAAATCTGAGTGATAAAAGCCAAGCAGACTCACCTCAGAGATTGAATAGGCTACTTATCTGTCATAGATTGATGCGTCCCGCAGCTTTGCCCTATAGAACTACATTTATTTACATAGTTATACTCTCCTAACAGGCCTTTGACATTTAAGGCTCAGACTATGAGCAACACAGTCACTCTTAAAACTAAAAGTGCTAAGAAGAGCCAAAAGTTTTCACAGTGATGCCATAGAAGAACCATTGTAGGTTCTCCACAGTACATTTTAGCGAAAAGTTCTCAGAATATTTTTCAACCCTCAATTTCATAATCTAAAATATCTTCTTTCCACTGTACAGTGCTTTTTGTGGCATGATAATTTCTGTAGATGTTAAAAGGTTCTTCATGGATTCATCAATATCATTATTGAAAAGACAGTTTCATGAAAATAATTACAGTAATTCCTTTGTCTCCCCATAAATTATCTTAAAGGAACAGTTCACCTAAAATTATCTTTTTTTTTTTCTCACTATTCACTTTGTTCCAGACCTGCTTAAGTTTCTATCTTCTGTCAAACACAAAAGATATTTTTAAGAATCTTGGAAGCCAGTAGCCATTGACCTCCATTGTATTACATTCCTAATGTGGATGTCAATGATTACAGGTTTCCAACATTCTTCAAAATATCTTCTTTAGTGTGCAGCAGAAAAATGAAACTCATGAAAGTTTGAAACCACTTGAGGATGAGGAAATTTTCCCTTTTGAGTAAACTTGTTTACAACTTGTTACTTCCAGAACCTTCTCAGTCAGCTCAGCCATTAAATATCTTTCCTGTAAGATATCAAAATGAAAATCTGTGATGAATTTCTTAGAAGAAATGAACAGATGTGATGCTTCGAGCAGCAAAATCATGTGTACGCCGCAGTCGTGACTAAGTTAAATGAATGTTGGCTTATTCACAAAGTATTGTCGACGTCCGTAATGGGGAGCAGGTGAGATTCTGTAAAGCTCATGTTTTAGAAATAGCTGTAACACTATAGTTTCCTCTCAGACTCATTGATGTTGCTCGTAGGCATCTCTCGAGGAGGAATCTGAGCATGAAATTGCTTTGTTTATCCTGGCACCAAACAGCTTGCCCTTTAGCTTCTTTTTATCTTAGGCCTATTCATTTTGAAGAGGCTGTTCTGAGATAAAGTAATACTCAAGTATCCTCATCTCAGTTCCATATTTCAAACTGTTTTTGGTAGCAAGCACATTCAGCTGACAAGCAGTCAGAGACGTTTAACTGGCAAATTAGATTCATAATGTCTGGGGTGAAGAGACAGTTTGTATTTATATCAGTGATTGGTGTCTGACAGATAAAGTGGGCTGACTAGTTCTTTTCACTTCCCAACACTTTCACACACCACAATGAGCTCACTGTATGAGCAATTTGAGATCATTATTTCAGTACTGAGATGTCCCCAGCTAAGCTACACGACTGCAATGAGGTAATGAGGGGATAAATTGTCATATTTCTTCCTTTCAGGTATGGGAAAAGGTCCACTTCGGAAGATGTGATGGCAGAACTGCTGTTCGGGGATGACACAGAGCATAAACAGAGATCAAGGTGAGATTATGATTTAATGCTGTAGCTGCGTTTTAATGTTAATGATGCCTACATGTTTCATTAATTACAAAGCGAGAGCTGCTCCTGATTTAGCTGGTATTGTAAAGGTATTGGAGCAAATGTGTTTCTTTAGATGTTTTCCACCTGTTGAGGAATCAGGAGGCATGATGGGATTCATGGCTTCCTTTCCTTCTGTCCGTTAGGGAACGTACATGACTGCATTTCTGAGAGTCCTTGACATTTAACAGCCCTAATTAGGCCTCAAATGAGAAAATAATCTTACTCTTCCTATTAATCGAATGTGTAAAACACTGATGGAAATGTATCATTAATCAGAAGACTGAATAGTTTCAGGAAAATGTCATATTGATGTAACCGAAGAACAAAATAGCAATGTTCATTGTTTATTTATTGATCGCATATTTGTCTTTTGCAGATACGACGACTCTTTTATGTGGTGAAGTTCAGGGACTCTCGTGTGGCCTGTCCTGAGCTAAACCCACCTGTGCCTCCCACAGAAAACCTCCAGACAACTATATGAGAACCAGTCGCCGTCAGACAAGCTCATCAACCTCTTTATCAACATCCTCGTTTTTACATTTTGCTTTCACGAGCACTGAACAAATCTCATTAACAAATGTAAATAATATATTATAATAGAAACTATCACTGGAAATGTATATGTGTATACTTCATTGTGTCATACAAAAGTTATGTTTGTTTTTAATTTTGAATGTAAATTATTCTATGTGATTAAAAGTTTATTGAATGAATCTGGCTATTTACTTTGCTCTGGTGTTTTTTCCTTTAACAAACCATATGCAGTAATTGAATTATATATATATATTTTTTAATTAGCTATGTATTTTTTTCTTCCTAATTTCTAAACCATAAGAGTAGATCATAGAAGAACACTGTAGGTTTTTTAATCGTAAGGTTATTCCGAAATGACCAGCAGATGTCCCTCCTGTTATTAACATGGAGCTCTGATGGCGCCCATACGTCAATAACCTAACATTTAAGACAAACTGCTCTATTTATTATCATTATTAATTTATATTACTTGTATAGAAATCATAGCTAACGCCTCAATTTACCAAAAAGCATCTGCTCTAACATATTGTAAAATAAATATCGAATTAAAAACCTATGAGTGACCACCTCACCCATTAGCCTATACTGATAGCTAATGTTTAGATGCGCATCTTTTTAGATACATAAAGAAGATATTCTTTGTTGAACCTGCAACTTCACATTACTGAACTGATTGGCACTGTTATGTAAATTAGCGGAGAACATTTAAAGCGGGTTGTCGAGAACATTCTGTTGTTAACTCGGCCCCATCACCGAATATGAGCTGGTGGGTCCCACTGCTGAGAGAACAGAGCGCTGCCCCTTTAAGTCTACGCAACGGCTAGACTCTGATTTGATGCTTTGTAGCTGTTCAGACACCTCTCACATAATCAAAACAACGTAAGGAAGCGTCTGCGATACAGGAAAGGTTAGTATATCTTTTTAAGACGCGCATATTTCTCAGAAGTGTGCATTTTGTATGTTTAGCAGCCTTTTAAATGTTGTTCCATTCAGAAACGCGAGCCAAATTGTCGCTTCATGTAGTATAGACTCTTATCGTCTTGTTATGTGACTAGGAATTTAGAAAAATAGGCATTCAGCTGTTGTTTAATTCGTCTGGGGGTCATTGTTATTATTCGTCATCCTGCTGTTATCCCATTTATCATATCTGAGTGCTGATTTGAATGCTAATTAGTGTAAGTTAGGGCTGCATTACGGATATATGTTGGCTTCGCGCTTACGTCCATATTTGTTGGCAGTGAATGGAATCCTGTTCATTAGCATTAGGATTATTAACGTCAACTCCATTTTAATATTGGGACTTCAGTTGTTCAGCCCAAAATGTAAAAATACCCGAATGCATATATGGGCAAATTGACCCTTTTCTGTATTAATTGAAATATTCAAGACAAAAGAGTAACGAAAACATTATTATGAAGGTTATGTTTTTGTGAGAGCTCCTGAGTAGACTATTAAATGCATTGTTATACACTATTATTATTATTATTATTAATATTATTATTAGAGCAAATAGTTTTGCTGGTCGAGTTCAGGCATTTATAATAACAGTTTTGGGACATTTTATTTGCTGTGTTTGCAGTCTTGCCCTTTCCCTTTGTATAGTACACTACTTCAGGTGTTACATATTTTGTAATGGTTATCCAAATCATAATGAAGTGTGTTATAAAGTGTGCGCATTTGCAAACTGGAATTCGATTCATAAAATGCTAATTAATAAAAGCATAAAAATATTTAAAAAGGCATAAAAATAGACGAATTAAGTCACTTACATAATAATAAATACAATGACATAAAATAACTATTTGCATAAAAATGTTTAAAAATATATATATAATTTAATAATAATGTTTTATATTATATTGTTTATGGATGACATGATCAGAAATGCTAATCATTCATTCATTCATTATCCCTTTATTAGTCTTAGTCCCTTTATTCATCAGGGATCACCACAGAACCGCCAACTTATCCAGCATATGTTTTACACAGCGGAAACCCTTCCAGCTGCAACCCAGTAGTGGGAAATATCCATACACACTCATTCGCACACACTCATACACTACGGCCAATTTAATTAATTCAATTCACCTATAGTGTATGACTTTGGACTGTGGGGGAAACCGGAGTACCCGGAGGAAACCCATGCAAACTCCACACAAAAATGCCAACTGGCCCAGCCAGGATTGAACCAGCAACCTTCTTGCTGTGAGTCGACTTTGCTAACCACTGAGCCACTGTGTCACCAGCAATGCAAATCTAAAAAAATATATATAAATAAGGAAAAACAATGAAAGGCAAATAAGTTTAAAAAGTTGTAATAATAGAACCTTCCGGTAAACAAAAGTACACAGATAATTAATTAAAGCGTTGTTTAAATAAATACAATGCACATGCATTTAAATTAATCTATATAAATTGATATATATATATATATACTTATGTATAGTTATATATGCAAATAGAATATAACATAATTAACTGTGAATTAAATATGTAAAGTTAGGGTTTTATAAAAAATATAATAGAAAAATGTGTAAATAATTTAATAAAATAATAAAATAATTATATACAGTATTGTAATATTAAGAAAAATATAATAAATAATAATAATAATATAATAATAGTAATAATAATAATAATAATAGCAATAAATATAAGAATAAGAATAATAACAACAATATAATATTTAATAATATTATTTAATAATAATAACTTTTTAACTTAAAAATTTTTAAAACATTTATTCTCTAAACAATATTTTAGACCCTATTCATATATATTTATTTTATATATATATGTATTTATAAAAAGTTCTGTCATCATACAAGAAGCAATGTGATTTTGGGAAGGGGATCACACTCATGAAGATAATCATATTTGGATATCCATGGTATTGGTCAAGTATCATTTTAAAAAATCGATCAGAGGGTAAAGGAATTAAAACATTAGCATAGCAGGTGAGAACAAGTTGATGCCATTCACGAGTACAACAGCAGATTAAAAGCATTAATACTGTACATATGAATATTAATGCGCTGTCAAAACGAGGTGATTAAAAGCGAAGCATAATCTGGCACAGTCTCACTCTCTCGTTATGGTTGCTTAAAGGGGACGCAGGCCTATTTGTGTGTGTGTGTCGTGAGACAGATGGGCCCTGCCTTTTTCTGACTGCAGGGAGCAGATGGAGAGCAGGGCCAGAGCAGGGTGTCATTATTAGCGCAGGGGGGTTTGCAGGAAGGATGGGGAAAGAAGGAGGTGGGGGATTCAGGAGATGCCAAGCCTTGATAAATTTACCATCTCCTGGGCTGCAGGAAGACCCCCTCGAGCCTTCTCTCAGGGGATCGCACTCGGTGCTGAGTCTGCATTATACCTGGCCAAAATGCACTGGAGCAGGTCTGCCTGGTAATGAGATTGGAATATAAGCTTGAGCTTCTCCTGCTGTTGGTCTGATAGTGCTTTGGCAATTCAGATCAAACATTTCCTTCAGCTATAGAGCTAGTTTAAAAGAATAGTGTTAGTGAGAATGGGCTGAAAATAATACAACATAATAAAAAAGAAATGGAATTCATTTTTTATGAATTTATTGCTGTCGGTTCATTCCGCTGTGGTGACCCCAGATTAATTAAGGGACTAAGCCGAAAAGAAAATGAATGAATTAATGAATACATTTATTTCTGCTCTAGAGGGTCCTGTATACTCTTCACATCTTACTAAAATATAATGTGTCAATAATGTTTAAAAAAAATTCACATCAAAAATTGTCGAAGCAGAGATTGAGGTTTAATAATGTGATTTGAGAAAGAGAAATTGCTCCAGAATCAAGTGCTATGGCAGCTGGTAATTATATATTTATTATTTAATCCTGCACTTGCTGCAGTTGCACACTTGGTTAGACCCAAACTGCATTTTATTGCCTTGTACTTAAACATGTGTAATGACAGTAAAGTTGAATCTAATCTAATTATGTTTCCCAATGATGGGTTGCAGCTGGAAGGGCATATGCTGCGTAAAACATATGCTGGATAAGTTGGCGGTTCATACCGCTGTGGTGACCTCTGATTAACTGAGGAACTAAGCCGAAAAATGAACGACTGAATTAATTATAATTATTTTTAAATTAGCTAGCAGATGAAAACTTTTCAAAAAAAATTGCAGTTTTTATTTCATGTATTTAATTTGTATTCAGAGTTTTGTGAATGTTACTTTTATGTTTTTAGGAATATTTATGTTGTTGCAATTTATTTTTATATACAGTTGAAGTCAGAATTATTAGCCCCCCTGTTTATTTTTTCCCCAAACTTCTATTTAACAGAGAGAAGATTTTTTTCAACACATTTCTAAACATAATAGTTTTAATAACTCATTTCTATTAACTGATTTATTTGATCTTTGCCATGATGACAGTAAATAATATTTGACTAGATATTTTTCAAGACTCTTCTATACAGCTTAAAGTGACTTTTAAAGGCTTCACTAGGTTAATTAGGTTAACTATGCAGATTAGTGTAATTAGGCAAGTTATTGCATACCGATGGTTTGTTTTGTAGACCAGCTAAAAAAACATTTGCTTAAAGGGGCTAATAATTTTGACCTTAAAATGTTTTTTAAAAAATTAAAAACTGCTTTTATTCTAGCCAAAAAATAAATAAATAAATAAGACTTTCTCCAGAAGAAAAAATATTATCAGACATTGTGAAAAATTCCTTACTCTGTTACACATAATTTGGAAAATATTTAAAACAGAAAAAAAAATCAAAGGGGGGCTAATAATTTTGACTTCAACTGTTTACATTTGAGGTCAAAATTATTAGCTCCTGTGATTTTTTTTATTTATTTTTTTTATTTATTGTTGTTTTTTTTTTCAAATATTTACCAAATGATGTGTAACAGAGCAAGGAATTTTTCACAGAATGTCTGATAATATTTTTTCTTCTGGAGAAAGTCTTATTTGTTTTATTTTGGCTAGAATAAAAGCAGTTTTTAATATTTGTATTATTTTAATTATTATTCCCTTACGCTATTTTTAGATTGTCTACAGAACAGACGATCACAATACAATGACTTTCCTTATTACCCTAACTTGCCTAGTTAACCTACTTAAGTTTTTAAGTTGCACTTTAAGCTGTATAGAAGTGTCTTGAAAAATATCCAGTGAAATATTATTTACTGTCATCATGAAAAATATAAATTGAGGATAAAATGAGCATTTAAATTTTGGTTCACAGGTGATTATTGTTAGATAAAACCATAATAACAATAAATAAATATAAAATCAATTATGTAATATGAATAAACGCAACAAATAAGAATAAAAGCTTCAAAACTATTTTGTTACAAAAATAAAAAAAAATCTTATTTAATGTATTTTTTGTGGATTTTAAGTTCATTTACTTTTAGTGGATTTTTATATTCTATCTTAGATTTTTTTAGTAACATATTTAGTGGTTAAAATATATTGAAACACTGTACATTGTTGTAATTTATATCTTCTGTGTCTGTGACTGTAATGCTCAATATTTAACGTTTTAATTAAACACTTTGACCAGAGAAGCAATTTATGCCCTGTGATAATAACACAATAGTGCCTGTAGGTCAACAATAAAACTTGCTTGTTTTTTTTGTGGGTTAATAAAAGTAAAGAAGATGGAGCCCCGAGGTGCTCTGTGATTAAGGGTGCAGGAATAACTAGTGGACAAACAGAAATCAAAAGAGCTTGCGGCGTTTGCAACACCTATATATTAAAAGAAGCACAGCCAACACCCATTAATAAAGACCTGTTTTTTAACACCGGAAACGAGATGCTGGAAATGAGCTCATGATATGTTTACAAAGAAAATGACTGTCAGTGTTTGCCTGTGATAAACCGAACTGGACTGAGGTGAAGTCACACATGGTCCCAGTATAGCAGCATCTCTCTGAGCTCCGTCATGTCTGTTAATAAGCCGGAGTGTGAATGAAACAGAGGTGTGTGTGTCTGTGTGTCAAGTCTGACCTCTCCATCCTGGTGGGACTGAGCTCAGCTACATGAACAACATTTTCACACACTTCCCTCACAAAATCACATGAATCAAGCTGTATGTATGATTTACTGATCAAATAATAGCAATCTGTTTTGTTTTTTTATTCAACCGACACTAATTATTTGGATTATTTGCATATTCCTTTACCCGATAACTTATATGCTGAAATTAGTATTTCTTTATTACTTTGCTTCTGTTTTTGACATGGCGGCACCACCAATCATACTATTTTATCTGCAACAAATGTCAATAATTTCTGTAATTTCATCTTCAAACTGGAGATTGTAATTGAAACTTTCTTGTTAAATTTCATCTTACATCAATAAAATTGGCATTTGAAAAGAAAAAACACCTGTAAAACTAGTATTTACAAATATGCTAAAGCACTGGTTTCATTTTTTAAAGGGCAATTTAAATAAATAAAAGTAGAATTTATGAGCTTGGCATGAAGAGTGATACTCTTATAAGTGATACTCATAGAGAAACTATTTTTCCAACAAATTGGTGTCATCTTCATCAATAGAAATAGAAAATTATAGAAAAAAACCTTAAAGCTAGTTGTATTGAAAATGCTAATTTCAGGATATTTATTTGTAAAACATATTATTAGTCAAATCTCTACTAGAGTGAATGCAGCTGCTTTTGTCCACAAGTGGACATGGGATTATACAGTAACTGTTTTTAAGGTAAAACACGGTTTGCAAAAGGCAAGGTTTTAAAACTGCCAACATTTTCTGCTATACCATTCCTATGGTACATATAAGATTTTTTATTTACATTTTTATTTCATTTTTTTAGTACAACGTTATCTCCCGCAGAAAAGATATCCAAAGATGCTGTTTTAAATTGTAAAGAAATCTGTGTTTTTGAAACTAATGAAGACAGCAGGAGTCAATGATTCATTTGAATTATTTAGCCTGATTCCAAATAAAATATATAACGTTCAAAGAGGAAAAACGTTGTTTTTTTACCCAGGCATTTAAAAAGAATATATTTTAGAGCAGTAATCACAATAACGTAAAACCATGATAGTTTTATCCAAGGTTATCATACCGTCAGACTTTACCGGCCCATGCCTAGCCACAAGATGAGATAATTGAAACAAAAATACAAAATATGCATAAATATTAGTAAAACGTGGTTGATTGGTTGGTTTCTAATAAAAACAGAAGAAAACAAATTAACCACAAGGTATTGAAACTTAGTCGTGGGTCCAGTATTTAAAAACTGATTTCTGATTATGGAACAAAGTAAAAAGCTGATGTAATGCATCACTGGATATAACATAACTGTCAGGAAGGGTGTATCTTATTTAATCACACGGTGTGCATTAAAATCATTAGAAGAACTTTTTCCAAGATGTTTTTGATTTAAAAGTGTTTTTTGACAGCCTAAAAAAATCAATTGTTATAATATAATATAATATAATATAATATAATATAATATAATATAATATAATATAATATAATATAATATAATATAATATAATTGAATATAATATAATTGAATATAATATAATTGAATATAATAAATAGTCATTGCATTGTCAGGATTATTAGAAGGCTGATAATACCTCAAAAACAGACTTATTTATCCTCATTTAACCTCTGTACTACCTCTCATACCGTACACTGAGTACAAACTCTTAACGTACAGCTCAGCGTTAACCTTCTCAAGTGATTCTGAAGGATCGTTGCTAAATGTTATTTCAAAAGTATCGTTCCAAACAATAAACCACGATCATGTCAGTACAAACCTTCATGAGGTAATTGACAGAAATTAAACGATTGGGTGAACTACACGTACAGTAGCCTCAAATCGTCCAGCAGGTTCTTAAGTCAGACATTCCAGCTTCCAGGAACTGGGCCTGAATTCGGGCAGCTGCTCTCTCCTTCAGGGAAACGAGTCACTCTGCTCATAACCTACGTAACATGTGGGAGAGCAGCGATCACTATGGCAACCACCTCCGTCATACAGTGCATGTAAAAACATTTCATGGCTGTATGAGATTTTTGAGAAAACTTTTGAATCGCTTATCTGTGCTTGCGTGTGTTGTGTGTGTCTTTTGAAAGATACGTAATGCTAGTGTTGTTAAAACCCCCATGGGAAGCTCTTCTTTGAGCTTATGTATAGTGAAGGCAGTGTAATTGTCTCTGGAGTAAACACGGGTAATTTAATGTCCTCTGTGTGCTCTATCAGTACATTCATTCCTTAACGCATGCTGTTTTATAACATGATTGACAGTCTAGCTTATGTTTGTGAAAAACACGACAGATGCCCAAAATGAGAAAATAATTGTTTTCCTGATAGTTTAATGTGTGTGCGTAAAATACATATATATATATATATATATATATATATATATAT
>CAIGQQ010004433.1:3125579-3127112 GCA_903798035.1 Danio albolineatus | reverse complement strand
ATATATATATATATATATATATATATATATATATGTGCAGGGTTCAACACTAAGGACTTTTTTCTACTGGCCCGATTGGACCAGTGGTTCAGATTTTTACTTGCCTTGCCAAAATTTTTCACTGGCCCTACCAAAAAAAAGTTAATTGCTATTTCTTAGCCACATATTTTAAATAATGTGTCAAAAATTGTTTCTAAAAAAGTTAAGGAAAATGTGCAGGTTTATTATTCAATATAAATCAAAAAAGGAGAATCGGCACACTGCCACTTTAGCTCTCAAAACATTTTGAATTTGACAACGTTTCGACCTACATGGTCTTCATCAGGTAAGGAGACATAAGCTGCGTCCCAAATGACACACTATACACTATGCACTTATGCACTATGTACTATGCACTTACACACTCAACAGCATAGTATATGTATGTAGTGTTGTCCCAAATGGAGCACTAATGGCTTTTTTACTTAGCGGAAGTTCAAACCGTTTCCCTGATGACGTTTGACGGTTGCCAAATTAGAGAAATAAATGACCAAAATTCCTAATAATACCTGGCATGAATATAACCGCATTCACCATCGGGAGGCGCTATAATCACTCTTGTTGGAGAAATTTGCTTTCACAGTCCAAAATAAATAAAGTTATCCAACATGTGCGCCCGATAGCTCCGCCCCTTCTGTTACGTGCACGAAGCTCCGGTCGTTGAGTGCGTGAAGTGTCCATCATTACACACTTCATATTAGCGGTGGAATGAGTGCATCATCCGGGTAATTAAAGTGCACTTGTTATTGTTAGAGTTTTCAGTGTGAACGCACTTATTACACTATTTATACTACAAAATGGCGTAGAAAAGTGCACAAGTATGCCATTTGGGACGCAGCTATACAAATGAATACGCAAGAAATAATGATCCAGCTCTACACGTCACACCTGCAATCAATCGCAGTAATCAGCCAGCAGGCTAGCAATCAGGCACGTATACATACCACAATATATATCCAATAATATGAAATACATACCATTATAAAAACACATTTAAAATACACATCCAAATTTTTAACTTCCTCGAAGACAGAGCTTACAGTGCAAGAATATAACGCAGCACACCTGCAAGTAATAGTCACATAAGTGAACGACAAAGCCAGTGGACCAGGGGAAAGAAAAAAATGTTTGCATACACATCAAATTTCGTATGCATATGACAGCATAGGATACATACACACATTTACACATACATATCAATATATACACTTACAAAAAAGATTTTAAATCAAAATCCAAATTGAAACCTTTCGGAGATAAGGTGTTCAATGTGTAAATGTAAAACGCTTCCCTCTGTATATTATTGCAAAACAAAACCTGGCTGTTGCCGTCATGTCGTCGTCTCTTCGCTGTGTTGGTTTTTTCCAGGTTACGGAAAAAAATAACATGTTCACGACATCCAATCAGATAAGAGGAACCCAAAAAAGCAATATGGTATTTACGACTTCACAGAGAAGGTAGCATTCAAATACTTGAAAGCACAAACTATTTCTT
>CAIGQQ010004433.1:3088079-3123079 GCA_903798035.1 Danio albolineatus | reverse complement strand
AAAAATTTGCCAAATTTTGTACAGCTAATTCCATATTTAAGATTGCATTTAACAGTCCTGTTTGTGCTTCCCACATCACAGAAGTGATAGGGCGATTCCATAGCAGAGTGTTTTATTGTCAAACTTTAAATAAGCGCGTTTTAATCAAAAGGATGAAATCAACCTCATTTACAGCGTATATATTTTTTTTCTGCACTTCTTTGGACCCTAGTGCAGATGGCTCAGCATCAGTACAGAAAACTAGTGTGGTATTGTGCCTTTGGCATAAACAGCAGCAACAACAATATAATTTAAATCATTCAAAGAATTTGGAGTTAACCCAAAACAGTACAGATCACAACAGATGAATCACAGAAATGAGGGTCATTGATGCTAATTTGTTTGATTGCGGTGAGGAATTTCCTGGTGCTATAAACATGGGCACACTTGTGGCTGCCACAGATGGCTGGCACAGAAACAGGGATGCCCAGCCTCAGTCATTTCATTCTCTGGAGATCCACTTGACATTTTCTTGCCCTGCAGCATCTGCTAATACACTCTGTCTGATTCTGGAAATCAGAGTTTTGAGTATGTTATAATAACACTCCACTTGTTCTAAAAAATAGGCTCATAACTTCTCTTGAGTTGAAGAGCTAAAATTAACCATTTTTAAACCCATTCTTTAAATCACCAGGTCTGGTCGGAGCACTTTTAGCTTAGCTTAGCATAGATCATTGAATCGGATTAGACCATTAGCAGTTCATTAAAAATAACCAGTGATTAAATAGTTTTCAGATTTAAGGCTTGACATTTCTGTAGTTACATTGTGTACAAGGTGCAATGATATTATGCAGCAGCTTTGGTATGGCAGCAACATTTATTTATTGTTAAATTGGAATGAGAGTATAGTTCCTAGCCAAATAGTCCCAGAAAATAGCAACCTTTGGTATTCCATTAGTCCTGGTACATGATGTAAGAGTCAAGCTTTAAATAGGAAATTTATCAGAACTAATTTTTTGACATTTTGAGCTAGATGCTAATGGTCTAATCCAATTCAATAAATTATGCTAAGATAAGCTAAAAGTGCTCCTTCCATATCCCGAGGAATCGGCTGAATGGTTTCAAAAACGGTCAAACTCAACTATTTAAGTCTAGACAACTTGTATAATTGGCTATGATCTACACTAAAATGTAGTTTAAGATCTCTACATTCTATTTTATGCTCTTCCACTCAGACTTCAGTAGTTAAAGGCACAGCTGAAAATATAGTGTTATGGGGAAAAACATGGGTCAAATATCTGACAAACACTGATTCAATTTGAGCAAATTTACTGTTTGAGCTCTAGATTTCAAAATGAGCAAATGTTGTCCTAATGTGAATATATAGGAATAAAATGCTCCTTGATAAGCCGATCAGATCTCTGTGTTTTTGCCCACAGCAGTGCCACAGGTGCTGGACACACTGAGCGACAGCACCAGCTCCACCACTGCCAATGACCTGGACCTCATCTTCCTCAAGGGCATCATGGAGAGCCCAGCGGTCAGTGTACTTTATGCAAATAGTCCCCTTCATGCATATAAGGCTGGGCAATGCAACAGTAATTCGTTATCAGGATGTAATTTTCCTTTGATAAAACATATTTGATAAATGTTTAACATGATTATGCTTTAAAGCAGAGCTAAACAAACTAAAAAGTTAAGATATCGGTTTGTTTAAATGTGAATGGGTCACAAATAAATCACTTTAACAGCTCCAAAGAGCAACACTTCAATTTAAAAAGAACACAAATGTCTTTATGTGATTCAGTTTAAAGCCAGTTGTGATGTTCTCAATGGCACTGACAAACAGGAGATGACTTTAATGTGCCGTTAAAGGGATAGTTCACCCAAAAATATTTATTTACACACTATTTACTTGCCCTCGATTGGATCCAAACCTTTGATTTTTTTATTTTTTTTGGATGATGCTGGAAACTGGTAACCATTGACATCGATAATAGTATAAACACATACTATTGTTACATTATTTCAAGATTTTTACAAAATATCTTCTTTTGTGTTCACGAGAAGAAAGAAACCTTTTGAAAGAAGGTTTGTGAAGGATGAGGGAATCTGTTTTTAGTGAACTATCCACGTACTCCGCTAGTCCACTTAGACGGCTGTTCCACAGATTTACCTTGGTTTAACTGAAGTGCCAGTTGCTGCTGTATCGTTGTGTTGTAGTAAAACATATAGACTATTTTGAGGGATTTAAACAATAACAAAGGTCCTTACCTATTTCCTGTTTTACATTTTTAATTTCCATAGCTTCTGAGTCCAAAAAGTTCCACATATTGATAAATAATATTACGATAGCTGTTATAACACCAAGTTATGATTGAATCGCCTCTTATTACAGACATGAAATAGTTTGACAACAATCAGGAAATGTCCATGGGCCAATGACATCACCACATTGAAATGGTCTATATGATATGTTTTCAATTAAGATCAATTAAATGCATTAAAGGGATAGTTCACCCAAAAATGAACATTTACTTTCAGTTTACTCTACCTCAAGTGGCAACTTTTATGAGTTTTTTTTCTGTTGAACACAAAAGAAGATATTTTGAAGAAAGCTGGAAACCATTGACATGCATTGTAGGAAAAACAAATGCTATAGAAGTCAATAGTTACAGATTTTGAGCTTTCTTCAAAATAACGTCCTTTGTATTCAACAGAAGAATCATTCAATTTTATGAAATCTTCAAAATCATATATTTACTCAGGTTTTTTTACTTAGTTTTTACTGATTTTTTTAGGAACATATAACCATTAGGAACAAAACAAACAAACAAAAAATAATAATACATACATACATACATATGCATGCATACATATATACGTATATACGCAAACACATCCATTCCGCACAAGTATATCTATATATATATATATATATATATATATATATATATATATATACAAATAAAAATATTAAATTACCTCATCAAAATATATAAATCAAATAACTATAAAATTAAATATAATAAAAGGTTGCCAAACATATTCTCACAATGATGCATAACCTCTAGAATTATGTAAATGTTCAATTATAGATAATTATATTGTCGTTGTGGAGAATACTCCATTTTTTTATATTTAATTTCAGTTATATTACTGAATGATGTGCAAATGCTTGCTGTAGATGATTTGTGTACAAAAATAAATCTCTGTCTTTTTATCAGATATGTTATATGAGACATAATGTAGCTTTATTTCCCCAAACAACTGGATTAACATTGTAAACCTTAAATAAGTTTATTTAAAGTTTATTAATTCTATTTTTCAAGCTTGCAATGTTTAAACTCTAAAAATGATTCTGCATAAATCTAAATTTTTCAAAATTATGCACAGAAAATAACAAAAAAACAAAAAAACTCCCCAGAAACCCAAACTATAAAACAGCCAAAATCTGCTGCAAGCTGTCCTTGATGTAAAAAAACGTCATCTTACCATAGAGTTGTCAAAAGGAACAGTTGCAAAATACACATAGACATTGTCACGTGACGTATACGGAAAAACTTACAATGAATAAGATGCTTAACCTGTATGATCTCTCAGAGTGCAGAGAGTCTGGAGGAGACCCGACTGGAGGCCGTGAGGGACAATAATGTGGAGCTGGTGCAGGACATCCTGAGAGAGCTGAGCCCCTTTACACACCGCAGCAACACAGCGGCAGAGCTGTCCCGCATACTCAACCAGCCACACTTTCAGGTACACAAACTGACCATATGAAACAAGTTTAATAGAGACTCTCTGATTAATTGCTTACACCCTGTGTATTTGATGTATTCGATGGTTTAGTCTCTGTTGGAAACCCATGACTCTGTGGCCTCTCAGACGTGTGAGTCTCCACCGCCGAGCCCCTGCACTTTCATGGAGCCGCCCATCAGCAGCGCACAGGTGCCAGCTGACGCCATCCGCATGGTGGGCATTCGCAAAGTGCCTGGAGAGCACCTGGTAGGATGGCATTCAGTGTTTCTGTCTGCAGTTAAACAAATTAAATAATAATGTACTAAAATTATATAAAAGCCACAGAATTTTAAACATATAATCTTATTGTTGTGCTCTGCTTCAGTTTGTATTAATACACATTATATACAATTCTATATTAATTATGTTATATCATTTGATGTTATCTGTGTATATATTTTATATTACTGAATTTGTGTAATAATTCATTCATTCATTCATTTTCTTGTCGGCTTAGTCACTTTATTAATGTTATTAAATACATTATACTACAATTTATTATTATATTCATATTATAATAACATTATATTTCAGTGAAATGAAATGAAAGGAATAAATAAAATATAAAAAATTCCATAAATATAAATTAAGAAATTATGTTTCTTATAAATTCTTATGTTTCTTATAAATTAAAGAAAATGTCAGTAATCAATATACACTGCATATTAATTGCTTTCTGTTAGCGTATTATATATAATAATATAATATAAAAATATAATATAATACGCTAACCTAATGTAATTAATATACAGTGTATATTCATTACAGACATTTAAAATTAAAAGTTGTTATATATATATATATATATGTATATATATATATATATATATATATATATATATATATATATATATTCAGTTGAAGTATTTTCCCCCTTTGATTTTTCCCTTTTTAAAATATTTTCAAAATGATGTTTAACAGATCAAGGACATTTTTACAGTATGTCTAATAATATTTTTTCTTCTGGAGAAAATCTTATTTTTTTTATTTTGGCTAGAATACTAGGTAAATTTTGAATATACAACTTTTAATTGTAAGTATGCAATGTAATACATTAAAGTGATGGAGCAGTCATGGTAATAGAATGTTTAAAATGCACTGCTGCTATTTTGCTGCTGTCTTGTTGTTGTATTAGGGTGTGACATTCCGTATTGAGAACGGAGAGCTGGTGATCGCCCGTATTCTCCATGGAGGGATGATCGATCAGCAGGGTCTGCTGCACGTGGGCGATATCATCAAAGAGGTGAATGGGAGAGAGGTGGGTGACGACCCTCGAGTGCTGCAGGAGGTGCTGCAAGAGACCAGCGGCAATATCGTGCTCAAAATCCTTCCCAGCTACCAGGAGCCACATCCCCCCCGACAGGTACCAGCTCCTAAATGCACAATAGGACATATTCTATGCCTTACTGCCAGGGTGCTTTGGGTATCAGTGACCCCGTTTATGCCCAGTATTTTTACTCAGGTTGTTTTGACATATCCACATATGCTGCTATCTACTTTCCACTTGTTTTTTTTTTTTCTCAGCTGCTCTTTCGTTGTTGTCATGGAGACTAGAGTAAGGAGTGAGTCTCACTCTCATCTAAAGCCAGATGTGTTTACTGTGAGAGGACTGTGAGCTTAAAGCATATGCAAGACGATCTCAGTGGACACTTTAGCATTTTTAAATTCACTATATTAAAGTCAGCATAAAAAAGAAGATTTATATGTGATTTTATATATTATTCCCTGTTGTGATGTTTGTATCTGAGTGAAACGACTTCCCAAATGTAGGGTGGGGCTTGATTTTGTCCATTGGAAATTGATCGATTGTTTGGCTGGTCCAGTGGAGGTTATTTAAAAAAAAAAGTGGATTGAAACAATTTATGTAAACATTACTTTAAAAAAAATAAAAGAAGTGTAATGTATGCTAGCTAAAAGAAACTATATGAGCAGATCTTACGCCCTTGTCCTCTAGGGGCATACTTAGGAATGCAGTATTTAGCATCCATGTTAGAGTGCACAACTTCCATGCTGGAAACAAAGGTTTGAATCCAGAAGGGCCGTAACCCAGATGTGACTGAACAGGAACCGGAGGAGTTACTGTACATTGGTGGCTTGACCAGTTTGGCAGTAAGTAGAACCTAAGGTGTTAAATTTGGCAGAGTAGTTATTGAGGTGTTACATGCTATGGTTGGAACTGAGGCATGAAGAGTAAGGGTAACAAAAGCCGATGTGTGAGAAGCTTTCCTGTAGCTGAAATGGTGGAGCATGGCGCTAACAATGTCAAGGTTCTGCGTTCGATTCCCAGAGAAATGCAAGAACTGATAAAACGTTTACCTTCAGTGTCTGTAACTTTGGATAAAAATGTCTGCCAAATGCATAAATGTAAATGAGTTAACTTCTCTTGGTGCCATGACCCAGATGTGAGCAAGTAGAACCTGACGTGTCACATTGGTGCCGTTACTCAGATGTGTTTAAGTAGAACCGGATGCCACATTTGTGCAGTTACCTGAATGTGAGCAAGTTGAACCAGAGGTTTAACATTAGTTTCATGACATCGGATTGGAGGAGTGAGGGTTTTAGGGGAATAATTGTAAAGGAGGCCAGCTAGAACAATCTGCTCAAATAAATCTCACTTCCCTGGCCTGAAGAGGTGCACTAGTCACTGACACATCATTATACAATCTTTAGTATCTTTGTTAAAATGCCAGTTTGAGCCCCACTTGGAGCAGAGCAATAAGAACTAGCAGGGTTAAACGTGGATAAATAATTCATAATAAAGACTGCTATATTTTTTAAAGACAAAAACATCAATTTCAATTTCTCAAAATAAGAATAACTTCTAATCCAAAAACTGATCACATTCCTTAATTGAAATGAATTTAAAATAGTTACTAATTGCAAATGGGTTAGATCAGTAACATTATTGCACATTATATTTCACTCAGGGTCACTTTCATTCTTGTGCCCACAGGTTTTCGTGAAGTGCCATTGTGATTATGATCCTGCCAATGACAACCTCATCCCTTGCAAGGAGGCGGGATTAATGTTTTCAAGTGGAGACATACTGCAGATTGTTAACCAGGAAGATGTGAATTGGTGGCAGGTTGGCTTAAACTTAACACTCGCACACCGTTTTTTGCTAAAATGACATTCTAGACAATATAGACAATATTTCTAGACATTATTTTTTGCTAACATTCTAGACAATATAGGCACTGAAGACGATCTGCTTTTTATTTAAGATATAAGTTATCACTGTAAAAAGTGATCAGCCTAGGATGTAACCTATAAAACTTTAATAATGTTTGTTGAGGAAGAAAATATAAGCCTTTAAAGAAAGTGTATAATAATGATGGGTGTGTGCAGGCACGTCATGTGGAGGGAGGCAGTGCTGGCCTGATTCCCAGTCAACTTTTGGAGGAGAAGAGGAAAGCTTTTGTGAAGAGAGATGTTGAGCTTTCACCAGCAGGTGATCATACAGATATATTAAATAATTAATAACATGCCATTAAAGATTTCTGCTGGAAATTCAGCTTTTCCATCAAAGGATAAAATATATTTTTAAATAAATTATAAATATTTGACATATTTGATCATATAATTGAAGTTTGCATTTATTTGAAATCTTTTGTAGCATTCTAACTACATCAACAATCACATTTATTACAGTGAATGCATCATTGTTGAATGGAAATTTTGAATTTATTTCAGTTGTTTTTGAACTCAAATCCTACTGAATGGTTGATTTGTGTATACTGCCATCTGGTGGATTGATGTCTAATCTTTTAATCAAACATTAAACATTATGACTGTGCCTCACAGCCAATCTGTGCAGTGGAATGGTGGGCAAAAAGAAAAAGAAAATGATGTATCTGACTACAAAAAATGCAGGTTTGTTATTTGTTTAAATTGCATATTTTGACTCTAAACTTAACAATTTTGACACTGTTGCCCAGTCCTTCAATTCTGGCTGATTCCCTGACAGATTTTGACAGGCACGAGTTACTGATTTATGAAGAGGTGGCAAAAGTTCCACCATTTCGCAGGAAGACACTGATACTGATTGGTGCTCCTGGTGTGGGCAGACGGAGTCTGAAGAATAAGCTGCTGGTGTCAGACCCTCAGCACTATGGCGTCACCATCCCCTGTGAGTCTTAATGGCTAAATATATTCACAAAACAGTTCTGTCTTATTCGTGATTTAGAGGTAGAAAGCGGAGTGAAATACTACCATTAGTTACTGTTACTTTTAATGAGAATAACACTTTAGTTTCTACTACAACGCAGCTCTACGTTGTTAACGTATTTACTTGTGGACATCTGACCACGATGGACTGAACATAGAAGATTAACTGGAGATTTTCTAATTAAACAAGGCAAAGGCTCAAAGCACACACATTTATTGTGCGAATGCTATGGAGGAAGAATTGTTTAAAGGTGTTTACCAGCTAAAGCAAATCAGCTACAGCTGTTTGGAAATCCTGAAAGAACTCCATATAAACTTAATTTTGGCTTGACTTTCACACTCGTTTGTTCTGCCATTTTGTTTTAAGTATAACATGTCTTTGAAAGGGATAGTTCACCACAAAAATGTATTTTACACAACCCCAAGTGGTTTCAAACTTTCTTTTCTATGTTGAACACAAAAGAAGATATTTTGAAGAAAGCTGAAATCCTGCAAGCATCGTCCTCCATAGTCAATGGTTACAGGTTCCAACGTTTTATAAAATATCTTATTTTGTGCTTGACAGAAGAAAAAAACTCGTACATTTTTCTATTTTATTTCTATTTTCTATTTTTTTTCTATTCCTTTAAGATCAAAAGATTTTCATTCCATTGACTTCTGTTCCAACACAAGCAGGTACAGAAGACATGCAGCATGCACAAGTAAAAAAGTTTAGTGTTTTGGTTAAATTCATATAAAGAAGTGGGACCAGTGGAAGGTTTAAAGGTTTATAAAATAATTTTAACATTTATAAAAGAAGAATTCAAATGTTTAATCTCCCAGATTGCACTATTGCAATAAATTGGAGTAGATTGCGTATTTCTTTTAACATTTTTGATGTATATATGATGACCAGTATTGGGTAAAGTTATAGAACAATCTTAAGCTAAAAAAAAAACAAAAAACAACAACACACAGATATAACGTAACATAATTTTACAATACTTAAAAAGCAACTAAAACTTTAAAAAAATGTGATTTAGATTGCAATATATTACTTAAAAGAAAAAGTAACTTTACCCACCACTGATTATGATGCGGCGCCACGGTGGCCGAGTGGTTAGCACGTTCGCCTCACAGCAAGAAGGTCGCTGGTTCGATCCCCGGCTGGGCCAGTTGGCATTTCTGTGTGGAGTTTGCATGTTCTCCCCGTGGTTGCGTGGGTTTCCTCCGGGTGCTCCGGTTTCCCCCACAGTCCAAAGACATGCGGTACAGGTGAATTGGGTAAGCTAAATTGTCCATAGTGTATGTGTGTGAATGTGTATGTATGGATGTGTTTCCCAGAGATGGGTTGTGGCTGGAAGGGCATCCGCTGCGTAAAACAAATGCCGGATAAGTTGGCGGTTCATTCCGCTGTGGCGACCCCGGATTAATAAAGGGACTAAGCCGAAAAGAAAATGAATGAATGAATGAATGATTATGATGCACATATAAAGGTATAGTGTGCCTTGAGTCTAGTGTGAATGCAGCTTTAGATATGTACCTGAGCATGACCTGATGTAGCTCAGAAGCTCGTTTCTGACACTTAATGTAAGATATGTATTTTTGGACATAGTAAGTGCTACCGTTCAGTGCATGGTCTTATGTTCACAGTGCTGTTATGTAACTGTCCACAGACACCTCTAGGAAGGCCAAATTGGCAGATAGAGAGAATATGATGTATGCTTTCACATCCCGGAGTAAGATGGAAGCAGATATTAAAGCTGGCCGCTACCTTGAACACGGCGAATATGACGGCAACCTTTACGGCATCAAGATCGACTCCATCCATGAGGTGGTGGAGGCCGGACGCATCTGCATACTGGATGTCAATCCACAGGTGCGAGTCACAATCCTTTCAGCATCAGAAGTTGTCAGCGCTGAGTCCTATAATGCAGTTTGAAAGTGTAAATGTTAAACACTCATGAACGTAAACCAAGGGATTATTTAACTCTTAACTTTCATCCCACACTTGGAAATTCTAGGTGTTAATCGATAGAGCCTCAAAAATCTGACATTGTGATGTTTTGTATTGCTGAATGTAATTTCAGATGATTTGAATAACTCTATTTGGAAGGACTTCATTAATCTAGATTGACTGAGATGATCAAGTCTTTTTTGATACAGTGCATCTGCATAAAATGTAATAAATTACAAGCATACATAAAAACCACAGGGCAAAAATACAAACAGTGCTTTATGGTTTACTAGGGAGTCTAACAGTACAAAAACTGAATTTTTTTATACAATAATAATATTTAAAAATATATATATTTTCTTTGAATCTTTAATAATAAAATCAAATTTTCCGATGTGACTGTTTTGCAGTTACACACATTGGGATATTGATGCTCAAACGGTATATTACTCAGCTCCAATATATAGTATGCATATTTTACATATTTTGTCAAGATAAGAATACATAATGTCAAAAGTTAAGGGCTTAACTATTTTTTTTAAGAGAAATGGCTGACCAGACGCTGATTAGGCCTGTTTTTTACAAACATACATTGTGAAAATAACTATTATTAAATTGTTGAAACAGCAAAAACGTATAAGTTGAATGAACATCCTTGCAAGTTGAATAATAACATTTAGATATACTTCAGAAATGTTATCTTATTTTTGTTCTTTTAAAGTTGTATGAGCACAAAAAGGGCCTTATGTTGAGACAGTGGGTAGCACAATCGCCTCACAGCAAGAAGGTCGCTGGTTCGAGCCTCGGCTGGGTCAGTTGGCATTTCTGTGTGGAGTTTGCATGTTCTCCCCGTGTTGGCATGGGTTTCCTCTGGGTGCTCCGGTTTTCCCCCATATGTCCAAAGACATGCACATAGGTGAATTTGTGTAAGCTAAATTGTTCGTAGTGAATGAGTGTGTATGGATGTTTCCCAGTGATGTGTTGCAGCTTTAAGGGCATCTGCTACAAAAAAACACATGCTGGATAAGTTGGTGGTTCATTCCGCTGTGGCGACCCCAGATTAATAAAGGGACTAAGCCGACAAGAAAATGAATGAATGAATGAATAAGCACAAAAAATAACATAAACAATCATCATACCAAAGTAAGTATAACAACTCAAGCAAGCCTGACAGACAAAAGAGTAGATGACAGAAATACATTAAAAAATATATATATTAAGTATATATAAGTGTACAATAAACTGTATGTACTAAGGTTTATGTAAAGGCTATATTAACCATACCTAAAATATTATCAAATTGATCAAAAACATCATTAAAAATGAGGCATTCAGAACAGTGCTTAAGAAGGGTCAATAAAAGCTGGGAAACGGGGAACTTTAAACAATTCACAGAATGAATGACAGACAAACAAACAAACAAATGTTTTTTTTAAAGTTGGGGGCAAGAGGTCTCCTGCATGAATTCGTAATCCAGCATGAATTTAACTGTGTTACTAAACAATAATTCAATCTGATGATAGTTAAATCTGCTTGATTTATTGCAGTCTACACCATAAAGCAAGTTTAACTCCTACTATAGAAAGGATGAAGTTTGACATGCTGGTTTGCACTGCTTCTACTTGCACTATTGATTTATTGCTTCTAATTTTTTTATTTTGTCACAGACCCTAAAAGTGCTCAGGACATCAGAGTTTTTGCCGTATGTGGTGTTCATCAAAGCCCCTGAGTTTGAGGTACTGAAGGCCATGAACAGATCTGGAATCGAGGAAGGAGTGGCGACCAAACGAAAAACAGTAAGTCTCATTACAGTATACACCAGGGGTCACCAAACTTGTTCCTGGAGGGCCGGTGTCCTGCAGATTTTAGCTCCAGCCCTAATCAAACACACCTGAACAAGCTAATCAAGGTCTTACTAGGTGTACTTGAAACATCCAGGCAGGTGTGTTGAGGCAAGCTGGAGCTAAACCCCGCACTATACACTGATTTCAAACATCCCACTTTGACTATTGACAAACCTGCATCGATCTCTCCTTAACAGGACGCAGAGCTGAAGAAGACCATAGAAGAGAGCGCCAAGATTCAAAGGGTGTACGGACACTACTTCGACCTTACCATAGTAAACGATGATTTGGAAGAGGCCTATGGGAAACTCAAATCCTCCTTGGAGAAGTTAAAGGGGGCTCAGCAGTGGGTTCCGGTCGGGTGGGTCTTTTAGAGTTACAGCTAATGGATATTTCCAGTGACACTTTATGCCAGTCCTGACTGGTCTATATCATCAACCTCGTGCCAATATTCTACAATGAGCAGAGAGATCTGACTCGGACGTGAGTGTGTGTGAGTATGAGTGTGTGAAATCACCATCTACCTTTTACAAACACAGCTACATCCTGATACAAACCTCAGAACCAAACCTATTGCAAAATCTTGTGTCAGAATTTAGCTAGTCTCATCGTTTCATTTATGATTTTGTTTATCATTCTCATAATTTTAGCATTAAAAAAGATGAATAAAAGAAGAATCCATTAAAGAGTAAGATGAGTTCATTTCAGTTAAAATTTCAACTAATTTGTGTAAGATAAGGTTATAATATTTTGTAGAGAACTTTTTGAATTTTCATAGCCAATTGGCTAAATGTTTTGTTTTGTTTTGTTTATTTGTATTGTCAGGCCCGTAGCCAGCCTGGTGAAAGGGGTGGTTCTTTTTTCTCAAAAAGTGGACCTTTCCGCAGTTATTTGCCTCATTTTCTATTTAACTATGAAGTTAAAAATGTATAGGTTAAAAAGCTACTGCATTTTAGAGACATTTTAAACCCTATTTTTTTCTGGATTAGCTTGGTGGGTGGTCATCATTACGATATTTCATGTACAAAAACATTTAAAAAGATTTAGAATGAAGGAATACGAGAAGAATAAAAAACAACCTTATTTATACATATTATTTTTTTTATCAAATATCATTAGGAAAAAAGGAATCTGTTAAAGTTTTAAATTAAAAAACTGTAGCCTGTTGTCATTTATTAGGCAAATAACTAATTGGCCAGCACATTCAACTTTCCTCCGTCAGAATTTGGCCACTTGAATAATAAAAAAATCTATACATAATAATCATAATAATAATAATAATAATGTAGAGCTTCCCAATTTTTCTATCCTCTCTTGTAAAAAAGTACATTTGAAAATTCATGTATAACATCAACAGCCTAATTAGTATTAAAATTAGTTTTTATATGGTTCAAAATTTACTTTTGGTGCTTCACACCTTTTTGTTGGTTATTTTTTCTTTCAAGAATAAGGTCCAAGATTTAGAATAAAAGTTACTTGTAAAATGTTTTCTCTATTTAAAAATACAGTAGGTCGGTGAAAGATGACCACTTGTGTCAGATTCTGCTTAGTCTTAAAGCCTTTTTCTTTGAGTTATTTTTGCAATTTATAATGGCATAGCAGTCAAAATAGAACAAATGAGCATATGTATGGAATCAATTTTGGAGCTTTGTCGGGGGGGGGGGGGGGGGGGGGGGGGGGGGGTCTTTCAAACCACCCGAACCTGCCCTGGCTACGGGCCTGATTGTATAAGCATAAACTTATTAAAGAAACTTCAGATATTAGAAGTGAGTAAGATTTTTTTAAGTAATAATTTTATTTAGCATGGACACATTAAAGTGATTAAAAAGTGACAGTAAATTTACAATGTTGCAAAACATTTATTTTTTTAAACAAATGTTATTATTTCGAACTTTGTTCATTAGAATGCCCTTAAAACGACAAGAATACAAAAGTTGCTGTTTTCAACATTCTTTAATAAGCTGCAAATCAGCATATATGGGTGTTTTCCAAATTTCCAACTGAATAAATGATGCCGAAAATTCAGCTTTGACATCATAAAAAATAATTTTATAATATGTTAAAATAGAAATCAACTTTTTAAAATTGCAATAATACTTCACAATATTACTGTTTTAACTGTATTTTTGCTCAAATACATTTTACGAGCTTAAAATCTTACCAACTTTTGAATATACTGTATGAATTTTCTATTTTAAAAAATCCCCATTAGGCTTATTTGTCAAGAATTTTCATTTACAATCCATGTGTGTGTGTGTGTTTTTCTGTGTGATTAGGTGATAGATGATTGAACAGTGTTTCATCTCTGAATTCTATTTTTATTATAAGGCTCTATTTTGCTTCAGGCCCTGTTGTTGCATCAGGCGCACATGACTTTTGTACAGTTTGTTTTCTTATACATCCACTTTACGGCACTATTATATTTTCTGAATTTAGCACTGGAATATATTGAAGTCATATTTAGACACTGAGAGGGCACTGAAGGGTTTGACAAATACAAACAGCAGACAGATCATAAATACAATGCGAAGAGTCACAGAATGCAGTCGACTATTGATATCAGATTGTTGTTTTGTAGATCATCCTATCAACCACAGTCAGCTATATTTACATATCCAACATGGTGCGGCAATAATAATAATAATAATAATTTGTATCTATTTATTTATGTAAAAGTTGAAGGACCAAACAACGTTTTTACATCATAAACACAAGAAATCTGTGAACGAATAACAAAAACAGTGCTACAGCATGACATCAAGACCTTTATATAAATATGTATGAAGATGCTTTCGGTGTAAAATGTCGTCACTGCATGTATCTGTGTATGTGCTGCAAACATCATGACGTATTTATTATAATGCTATATACGCTTATTGGATGAAAATGTCTCTGATTTTCCTACAGGGAAACCCTCTCTACTTTTTTAATGCGGCTAATTTATATTCATCATTCATGCCAAGGATGTTTGGCTTGAATACTGGCAGCTATTATTTATTTGTTGTTGTTTTTTTATTATTATTATTATTTATACCTGTGTGTAATGTGTTTGAATTAGGACTTATGTTTTGATATTGATATTTTTTACATAACAGATAATGGTATAAGCTAGAGACAGATGCTGTAAAGTAGTCATGTTTCACTTGCAAGATCAGTGTATGATTAGAAGAACAATTTGTGCATTGAGTGATTTCTGAAATAAAATGGTTGAAAATAATGTGTCCATAAATTAATGATTACTCGCATGACTTCAACGATCAAAGTCAGAAAAACGTAGCTCAGTTTTTTATAAACCATTTTTATAAAATGTCTAAATGTATTGTTGAGAAATATACAGTATACAGACCAGATTGACAGAGACTGTTATAAATTGTATTATTATCTTCAGCAAATTATAGCGACAATGTTTTTTTTTTTCAAACTGAATAAGACTGTGATTAGTGCCATTGTGATATTTGTGAAAATCCTTTTTTATAATTCACCTAAAATAAAAAAAAAGAAAATGATCATTTACTCACCATCATGTCAGTCCAAACGCAGAAGACTTTGGTTTATTTTCAGAACCCAAATGAAGATGTCTGAGGGATTTCTTTCCCTCTGTTGAAAGTGCACCTAAAACTTTGACTCTTCAAAAACATTCACAAAGAGATAAAAAAGATCAATATGAATAAAGCGGTTGAATTGCATTCTTCTGAAGAAACATGATCAGTTCATATTATTTAATGTTTACAATGAATATAGGGAACATAACAAAAGCCCAAACACCACTAGTTTTTGCAGAAACTCAAGCATGTCACAGGCAGGAATGAGCCTCACTGGTTCTCATTCATCAAGCAAGTATTGACTGAGATTTCATTTAAAATAGATTGAATTGCTCTAAACATTCATATAAATGTTGTCAATGAAATTATTTTAATTGATATTTTTGTCAAGTTTTTAGAAGGTTTTGATTATATTGGTTAAAAACGTTTTGAAGCATTGGAGTTTGGGGTAAATAGACTAGTCTATTCAGACTAAAACAGAAATTTCACAGGTATATTAAAAATAAATTCAGTTGTGTTATGACAGTGAACAAAAGTCTATTTGGTTTTGGAAAGGGGAAGTAAATAATGTCTGATTTTTCACTTTGAGGTGAACTAACCTCGGCTTTTAAACAGCCTACAAAATATCATATAGTGACACCCATGACATTCAGGTAAATCTGTAACTTAAGGCATTTATAAGATCATTTTAAATAAGAACATTGGATGCAACGAGAATGATTTGTAATATTAATATGTTTTAAGCAGTAAATAAAGCTTTTGTCCTTTTATAAAGTTAAATAATAGTGTTTGTCACATTGCGAAAGGGAGCCTTATCTATTAATCTAAATTAGCTTAATATAGGTCAGTTTATTACCAGTTTTGATTAAACGTCTTGAGTGTTTTTCCCGCGTTTCACCAGCAGAGAGCAGAGTTTGTTCCACAAACACAGTTAATTCAGAGCTGTAAACCTATGAAGGTACACAGTCCACGATTCTACCATCAAGTCCCACAAATATAATCATTGCTTTTTCATTAATACTCCCTTAAAATGTTGAGCCTAGAGTATGACATGCGACAAGACAGGTTCATGTCATAGTTTTATATATGTTCATCATATATATTAGATGTCATTGTGGATAAATTATTTTTAACTGTCTGGCCTTACTTTTAATAACCTTTATATAGCATATAAAATACATTATTATAACACAATCTAGTGCCTTAAAATGATAAAACATTAAGGACAGATGTTTTCATTACGGACAATGTAATTCCCAATGCGTTTTAATGTATTTTAATAACCAAATTCGTGACATCCTTCCGCTAGAAGATATAGTGCATTGCCATATCACAATTCTTTCCAACGCATGCGCAGTGATATGATCAATAGGTGTTACTTTTGAGCAGGACCGCATTCCGAAGTATACGTGTTTTATTTTGAGTGTCATTAAATGACTCGCTTTTGACAACTGGACAGTTTCGAGTGATTGAAAATGTGGATTGAGAAGACAACAAGGTTAGGCTGAATAAACATATGTTACATCACATGAAGCTAGTTTATTTAGATCAAAACGAACTGTGGTCGTGTTTGATCGGTTCATTCACATTTATTTATGTAGCAGGCGCTTTTATCCAGAGCGATTCTCTCCAGGGTGAGAAGAGAAGCACCTCAAGTTTAATCCTCGTTAGTCATTTAAAATTAACACATAGTTTAATTCATAGAGCACAATGTCAAACTTATGATTTAGGTTTATATGTTACACTTTGACTGACAGATGTATCAACCCTGATGAACTCATACAATCATACTCATACAAACAAATACAAAATATCCTTTTACACTTTGTTAACATAATACCTCTGTTATTTAGGCTAATTAAAAACAAAATCTCTATAAGGCTGTTTTCTATATATTAAAAGACCGTTTTTAATTTTCTTGAATAAGTCAATGAGCAGAAACAACATTAATTTTAATTATTAACTTTTGTGAGCTATAACAAAAGCATTCATACACAAATTTCTCATATAGGCTTTATAAAACAAGCTGATATAAAACAAGCTGATAATACCAGCCCACATAATTTTTCATTCATATTCTTTCATTTTAGTCCCTTTATTTATCAGGGGTCGCCACAGCAGAATGAACCACCAACTTATCCTACATATGTTTCACACAGTGGATGCTCTTCCAGCTGCAACCAAGTACTGGCAAACATCCATACACATTCACACACACACTCATACAGGCAATTTAGCTAGAGCATTTCTTTGGACTTGTGGGGGAAACCGGAGCATCCGGAGGAAACCCACGCGAACACAGGGAGAACATGCAAACTCTACACAGAAATGCCAGCTGACCCACCTGAGACCCAACCAGCAATCTTCTTACTGTGAGGCAAAGGTGCTAACCACTGAGCCAAATTTAAAAAATTGCGCCTGCAATGATCAAATGTAGAAAAAATTAATTATTGGCTTTTTTTTGTCAAAATATAAAAAATTCTACATACTACCAGAAAGAAAAAAAGAAATAATATGAAGCTTTGCCAACAAAATAAAAGTCTGTTAACAAAGAATGAAGACTTGGCATTAGGGTAAAAACTTTAAAAAACTAAAAATTAGGGTATTACTGTTAAAAAGTTTCATTTGTACATAGTATAAAAGAAATGTGTCTTAACGAATTAAGGTGAACTATGAAAATATCACAAAGAAAACTTAATTTTGCCTAATTTGTTACACAATCACAAAGATTAAGGATTTGCAAGGGTTAAAGGGATACCCAAAAAGGAAATTTACTCATTATTTACTCAACCTCAAGTGGTTGTAAAAATTTATGAGTTTAAGAAATATTTATAAACAATGGAAACCTGTAGCCATAAACGTCGATAGTAGGAAAAACGGTCAATGGTTACAAGTTTCTGGCTTAAATATATCATGATAAAAATATATCATGTGTTATCAGCAGTTTTGTATGGTCACCGCCACTCTTGTTACTAACATGTTTTATCATCTCACACATGTTCAGATGAGAACACTGTTTTCTGGTACACTCAAAAAATATGTTTTTGCTTGTTCAAACTAAGATATTTGAAACAAGTTGAATCATAAGCTTTAATAAAGTTAATTGTTTTATCTTAAATCTACCTACATTTAAAAAAAACAATTATGTTAACCTAATCGATTATGTTTGGACAACATGAAGGAATTGTGTGAAACCCAGCATTTTTTACAGTGTATGACTGGGACATTTTAGATAACCTGTTGAACTGAAGATCTTAAATAAAAGTAGGAATAATTGAATTTTTTTAAAGAAGAGATCATTTACAAATTGAAAGCAACTAATCATCTGCAACATAGAACATTTTCTGCATTCCCTTTACAAAATTGATTTGATCCTGTAAACTACAAGTCATTTTGAAAAGCTAGCATTTAGGTTTCTGCACATCGTATTCTAAAGTCTTACATGACTCCACTGTTTATGGCAGCATTGTGGTGTGATTTCTGGAAAGATTTCAGTCATATGATGATATGGGCGGGTTTTATACCTTTCTTCCACTGACTTAAGACATGATGTACAAGAACAACCGTATGTGGACCTTTGAACCTGTAAACATTCCCTTACAATCATAATTCCATTGCATTTACAACCCAGACACAGTAAAAAGCTTGTTTTTTTTTAACACTTGTTTGATAAACATTAAGTCCGCTTTCTGGTAGTTTACGTGGCATGAGAAATGAAGATAATAGTAAAGATTGCTGCTGTATGGAGTCTATTGAAGCATCTTGAATGAAATAGTTAGATTATCATAATTTGTTTTCTTACGTCAGAAGATATGCTTAATGAATTATTAACCACGATGAAATTCATTTAATGGTAATTCTTCACACTTACCTAATAACAATAATAATAATATAAATAACACCTGCAACATTTTTAAATGTCGAAAATGAATCAAGACAAATTACTTTATTATATTCAATAACTTAATAAAATGACAGATAAATAAGCTAAAAATGACAGCAGGTTTTGTACAGTAATTTACATTTACCAACTCAATATATCATTTCAAGCTCAATACTAAAACTGTAAATGAAACTCTCTGTTGAACTGAACAGTAAAAAAAATAACATTAGAAGTTGTCAGAGAAGAGATCAAGGCCCCGTAATGCAATTCAAAAATGTAAGTAAAAGGAGAAACACACATGAATCACAAATCAGGAATTTCTGTTAAAATATACACTGTTAACAAACACGTCTTACAGTACAGTGTTCTACAAAGATCTTTGCAACTTCGCAGTAATGAACAGAAACTATGAAGGAAATAATAAATGGAGGAAGAGAGAAAATTCCCTCAATGGTATATGCAGTTATACAGTAAACAACATTAAAGTGACATTAAATAAAATTACTATGTGTTACTTTCTCTGTTTGTCACATTTCGATTGCTAACAAAACATACTAATCCCGTAAGTGTGCATGTTTAACACTGAATTCTTAACACTTGTACTTAACACTTGTATTGTTACGGTCTGTGCTTTCTGTCTGTGTAGGACAGTGAGGACGGATCTTCATTTGATGTAACAGCGCTGGACTTTGACCTCTGAGGGTGCAGCTCTTGTTGATCATGAAGAGCGAAATTCCACACAGTAAGTGTAATGACTTACGCTACTCAGTGTTTCAAATCTTACATTAACACGTTGACACGTCAGTCTGTGTATATACAACAGTTTTATTGTATCAATTACAGTTTTAGCTGTACAAGTGACTTCGTGTTTACAAAGTTAATAATTCTCAAAGTGAACAAAAACAGGTTTAGCAAGAATGTACAAAATGTATAAATATTCATCAAAACAGAATATATACTAAACATTTAAGCAAGTTATTTCTGCTCATTGTGCAAACAAATGTTTTTTAAAACCCTGTGGGATGTTCAAAATCCCAACAGAATCACAGATTATCATGTAAAGCCCTCCAATGATGTTGGTACACTTGATATTTATGAGCAAAAAACTTTGAAAAACATGTCTGTTTTGCCCAGGATATTATTTTAAAATATGAATAAATCATTCTGCTCTCACTGAGAGCAAACACTTGTGCAAACACAGCACAGTTTTATCAAAAAACAAATGTCTTCATTAAATATACGTAATATAAATATATGCCACATTTATTGGCACTACTATGAATTTATATGCATATTCCTGTTTTTTTAATACATTAATTAGGAATAGAAAATCATTCTACCAACACCTTTTTCACAGGGCTATAAATATGAGGTAACACAAAGACCAAAGTCTCTCAGTCATTCATCACAGTGGTTAAAACAGAACAGAACAGAGCTGTGATTTAAGAAGAAAAAAAGTTGTTGAGCTTCACAAAATGGGAAGTGGCTAAAAGAAAATAGCAAAACACAGAAAAAAATTCTCTTTTTCATCATGGCAATAATTTACAAGTTCCACTTAATTGAAAGTGTTATGAATTGGCTGAAAATCTATGAGTTTTTTGTTCAGAGGCACTGTTGGGAGGACGGTTTGATTGGTCAAAAAAATCTCCAAGAGGGCACCACGGTGGCCTAGTGGGTAGCACGTTCGCCTCACAACAGGTTCGAGCCTCGGCTGGGTCAGTTGGTATTTCTGTGTGGAGTTAGCATGTTCTCCCCATGGTCGCGTGGGTTTCCTTCGGGTGCTCCGGTTTCACCCACAAGTACAAAGACATGCGGTATAAGTGAATTAGGTAAGCTAAATTGTCCGTAGTGTATGTTTGTGAATGAGTGTGTATGGATGTATTCCAGAAATGGGTTGCAGCTTGAAGGGCATCCGCTGCGTAAAACAAATGCTGGATAAGTTGGCGGTTCATTCCGCTGTGGCGACCCCGGAGTAATATAGGGACTAAGCCGGAAAAGAAAATGTATGAATGAAAATCTCCAAGAATCACGACTGGAGAACTGCAGATGTTAGTTGGATCTTAGGGTCAGAAAGTCACCAAAACTACAAGCCGACATCACCAAAATCACCATAAACTCTGAAAGAGATTGAAAAAAAACCCCTCCTACTGTCATCCACAAGGCATCTTCATTTTTTTTGTCAATATTTTGAGCAAAAGATCCAAAATATGAAACAAAAAGTATTTTTTCCAGCCCTTCTTGCCCTCTTCATGATTTCAACCTTTGCATAGCCAGCATGAATAGCAGTCCTTGGAAAATCACGAGGATCCCATGTTGTCCATATTTTTTTTTAAAACCAGTCCAAGTGCTCGGGAAAACTCTTACTGTGGGTTTTTATTTTGATGATAAGTTATGAGTATGACCCTGAAGAAAAGATGGACTCTGTATAATCAGGAGGAGGTTCCAGAGGAGACACTTCAGGCTTCAGGTTTAACTGCAAATGTAGGAAGGATTGATGTTTTATCGTTGACTTTTTTCAGAAGAAGAGCTTATTTAAAGAGACAGTCCACCCCAAAATGAAAATTCTGCAATCATTTACTCATTATTTGTGTAGAATGTTAAAACCCTTTAACCATTGACTTACATAGTGTTTGTTTTTCCTACTGTGGATATCAATGGTTACAGAGTTCTAACATTTATATCTTCTTTTGTGTTCAACAAAACAAAAAAACTGGGTTGAAACAAGTCAAGGATGCGTAAATGATGGAAGAATCTACAGACAATTTGCATTCAGTGGTGTAGATAACGCACCTCATTATAAGATGGAGGAGCCTCACAGAACTGGACAGTGCTGTAGCGCGGGGGTCTGTGCAGGTCATCCTCAGACAGAGTGATGGGAATGACGTACACAGACGGCCTATCCACATGTCGAGCTTGAGCCTGTAGGCGCTCTATACGCTCCTTGCGAAACCGCTGGAACATTTTACAGAAACCAGCACAGCAGATAGACAGCATCCCGAAGGATACAATAGGCATAAAGATCCTAAAAGAACCACATCGAGAGACAAGTGTCGCAAATTAAGATACATGAGGTAATTTTCAATTAGCTGAGAAGAAGAAGAACATTGGCCATTCATTTAGCGTGTTGGTTGGCTAAGTATAGAAACTGAACAGACCATTTTCAGATTATTTTCAGGAAATCCTTTTTTACAATCATTTTGTACTCAAATTCTTTTTAATTCTCCTTAAATTTTAATTCAGTTTGACAATCTCCAAATGATAAAATAAAACGAGCCCACTATAGTGTTTCAATTCCTTTTTTAATGTCAAAGTTTAGTAAAAACATTATGTAAAAAACAGATCTACTTCAGTGTGTTTCTAATTTAGAAGGAGATTTAATCTGTCCTTCTTTGCTCAGTGACATTGTGATATCATATGGCCGGTTAAGAGATTTAATCCATCCACAATCCATCCATCTATGTTTTTCCACTTTTAGGAATGCAATAGGAGTATACATTTCTTACAAGTTTGTTTATATATTCTAAAGGCTGTTATAATTGACAACCTGGAAGTAAACATTTTGAACCTTTTGCAAATACTGTTAAAATGCTCACATTTACTATTATTCGTATATGCCAAATATGTCGAAATCACAAATACATTTTTACTTGTCACATTAATTTAGGAATTACTTCAATAACATAGGCTAAGAGATAAGATGTTTTTAATTCAAAAGACAAAAACTAAAGGAAAATATAGTGGAAATCACTGAAAAAAAGATTCAAAGATGATTCCTTGGATTTACTGTTTTTGAACATTAATACATTTGTTTATTTAAATTCAACCCATTTGCAACAATTTTGCTGAAATCATTTTTTTCAGTGTAGTTTATTTAACGTTTTGGTCCCCTCAATATTATGGCCTTGAAAGACAGATAACGTTTTAAAAATATTTAAAAAATAAAGACAATCAAACATTAAAGGACATAAGAAGCTATGAAAGCAGTTGTACATACTTAAATATTAGGAATTGATCATTATTATCCATGGCAATGAAGAAATTCCAAGAAAGTCCCTCAGTCCAAATCAGAAACTAATCTGTCAGGAAATAAATAAATTACATATGATGATGATCATTAATATACATTGGATCATGAATTGTGGGATTTCTCGTAGCAGATTCCATAAACTATAAATACTAAGACTGGATAGCTACAATAAGAAGGCAAGAGAATAATACAATCATCAAGTATTTCATGCCTAAAATATTAAAGATTTCAGGTTGTTAAAATGTGTCTCTAAAATATAAAACACAGATCAGGACATAATTCACACAATCAAATTGAAAAGTGGATCATTTTCTTTCACATCTTTTAGATTTCATTTGAATTAGAAAATTAGAAAGCACATTTTAAATTGGTAGCTGAGGTAATTCAGTTCGCATTTCTTATTACAGGATTCTGTATCCCTTAATGAGTAAATGTGAAGTAAATAATAAATTGTATATTTCCTAGAACCTTCAAAGTTACTGTGTGAATATTTAACAGTCTTTAACCTTCTAATAAATGTTTCTAACTACTGAGTCAAGACAGTTATAAGAGACGTCTTGCTAACCTGAAAAAACAGGTGTCCCATTAGAGCAGATGTAAAGTGAGGATAGATATAACCACGATGTAACAGAGATAACAAACCACATTTATAAACTAGAATCCATTTTCCTCATGTTGATTTGAAGAACAAGCTTTGTACACTACATTTAGTCAGTTTAGCAGTTACTGCCAGCCAGGGGCCGATTAAGTCATGTATGGGATAAGCCTTTTCATTGGGCCAAAGGAGGATGAAAGTTAGTCCCAGGCTGTTAGATTAGCTCAGGTAATCAGAAACCCTTCATTTGACTTCAGAAAGCAGAACAGGAACGTGGATTTCCTGTAGATGTAAGCAGTGTGTTTGAAAATACCAGCCTTTACACCATCACATGAATCACAAAACAAACACACTCTAGCCAATATGATAATGTTTAAACTGTTGAAAATTTCCGGCTTCATCATTACCAAACAGGCTACAGACCAATACATTCATACCAGTCCACTCAAGTGTTTTGTAACAATTTATTTCTTAACCTGTTTTTTTTAGGCACTTAAGTGAAAAAAATGTAACAAGTCTTACCTCACACAGCACAGATGATGAAGGCAGTGTTGTAGACCACGAGTGCTCTGCTCTGATTTGAGCCAGAATCTTATCTGGCGGAGGGTTTAAAGTGCTGATAGTGAAGTTTGAACACTTTTATGGCCACTGTCTGCTGTTTAAAGACACAGCACCTGTATCTCCATTCTTTATTATACCTGGACATTTGACTTTGTAGACATTCATTATTTCCAGATATCACACAGCGACAGTGTGTAGAGTTCAATATTTGTTTTAAGAAGTTCAATATTTGTTTTCAATGTTAACCTATCAATAAAGCTCGGCCATTATACTGTCTATATCATTACATTGCCTGTCCCTGCTAAAAATAAATGAGAAATTAGTCATAAATACTAATTAACATTAGTAGTAACATATTTTAATTATTATTATGATTATTTACATTTTTCTGAGGATCATAAAAATACATTGAACTTCAAATCAGTTGAGATATTACATTATTTTTCAGTATTTTTATTATAAATGTACTAGCATTGCTGGAGGATCAGGTCAATCTGAAAAGAACCGCTAGGTTGAGTGGAAAACCCTTATTTGGCAGTGGTATGGGTGTGTTTTATGGAAATGACTAAGCTCATTCATGCTGGCACTTATTCAGAATGCTCAGTAGCGACAGGAGCTTAACGACAAATTCATGTGTGTACATGACTAAGGTGAATTAGGTGTAATATTTTGGGATAAGTGTGAATGTGTTAAAAACAAATATAATCAGCATGATCATTAATAAATGTGACCTATTAAGCTGTACGGTCTCCCAATATATTACAGTATAGTATCCATAATTTACTCTTTCGTTTTTGTAAAACAAAGAGGAACATGGTTACATCAAAGAAATTTTAATATCTTTTCTCAGCATGAAATAACTGTGTAACAGTTTAGAAAAATTAAAAAATGAGATAGATAAGCCTATTCATTATGAATGAACAGGTCAAAAAGCCGCTTGACTGTAAAAGCTAACTTGGTACCATAAAACAGTGACGTGAGCTGGTGCACATTAACAGATTTCATTCACTCACCACAGAACAAAAACTGTTACATTATTCACAGAATTTGCTATTAAATGTTATAAACTGATCACAGGTAATAAATGTTTATTAGAAAACTAAATTAAATTACACAAATATATTATTTTTATATTATATTCACTCTGCACAGAAGCCTACTCAAACAAAAATATGAATTCATTAATAATCTTGATCAAATACATCTGAAATGCACATTAAAATGTTTCTTGATATGTGCATTTAGATTATAACTTAAAGACCTGAGAGATAAATGATCATTATTCTTAATACCAAAGTAAACTTGAGACATGGTATTTTCATAAACGCAAGCTCATCTTTGCTGGGAACAACATGCTCGATCAGCCTGTTAGTAGCTTTTGCAGTGTTTGACTGTTCTAACAACAACAAAAAAAGAGCTCAGAACAGGCAATCTTAATTTGACAAAATGTTGAAAGAAGGTGCCTCTTGCTCAAATAATTTGCTCAGTGACATTATGGAATCGGTTAAGCAGTGGACTCCACATAGTTGCCAGGAAAATAACCCTTAACTCCATTCAGGACCCCTTCACACCAGCCGTCTTCATTCCTGCTGGTGAGGTAAATTATGTCCCCTTCCTGAAACACCAGGTCACCCGGCTTGCCCGTGTCATACGTATACAGTGCCACCACTAGGAAGGAAAGAAAATTACAATGTAAAATCAGTCCCTCTATATATTTTTTAACAGCAATTTAAAGTCCCCAAGAAATGTTTATTTTAATTTATTTTATTCCTTAAACTGGAAGTGAACCCCATAATTTGAAACAGTGTAATCACATGCGGTTAAAAAGCTGGATATGTATGACAATAAAACCTCTAAAATTAAGTCTAAAAAAAGTGTTTGGTGTATGTATACCTTTCTCCAGATAGTCGACTGGTGCTGACATGTCATAGTCAATAGGGGGAGGCAGAGGGGGCATTTCCTCATAGTTGTCAAAATCGTCTAGTGGTGGTGAAGGGGGCGGTGCTGGAATCTCAAGATCTAAACACAACATTAACAGGTTGACAACATTAGAGCAGGAAATGCTATGCATCTGATCACAAGCATGTTTAAATCGTATGCATTATCTACTCTGCAGGCTTTCCTTTTCCAGGAGAAATCTTTTCCAGAAATCTCCTTTTCCAGGAGAAATCAAATTTTGTTGAGGATGTTAAACAAGTGCACAATCAAAAATGACGATCAAAAATTGACAATCTAAAATGGCTTGCTGAAAAGCATACTGAGAAAGTGGCACACAGAAATGAAAAGAACAGAACTTACCCAGGTGCTGCAGGCGGGCAGGAATCCTGCACAATGGACTGAGCGAAGTAGGGGGAGCCAGAGGAGGAGGGTATGGAGGGGGTGGGGGGATCATGACTGACAGGTGTCAATAAAGATAAGCAGCATGACATGGAGAAATAATATTTACAGAACGGTGATGTCTTCCAGCCAGTAAGAGTGTGAAAATCTGAAGACCAAATGGGCAAAGATTTTGACTAATGGGTCTTTGAAATATTGGCATGCCAGAATACAGAAGTGTTTGAGTTGGCTTAAAGGGGTTATTTCAACCAAATATTAAGATGCTGTTTACACTAGTGTGTTTTAGCTTTAAGACATTTTCAATACAATCGCTCCTCATCCAGACTGGAATTTTTACTGTGTTTCAGAAAAGACTTCTTCCACAGCATTCTATACCATTCATGCTCACTGGGCATGCATTCATTTTGCCGGCATCAGTACCTGCTGTCTATTAGTTGTTTAGTAGTCATATGAAAGGGCATCAGGGAGTGATAAGCAATATTGGTTAGCAAGTGTGGATAGCCATGCCTCTGTTTTCAAAAGTTTGCATTTCAGTCTGTCTAGTGCAGGGGTCACCAATCTCAGTCCTGGAGGGCTGTGTCCTTGCAGAGTTTAGCTTCAACTTTCCTCAACACCTGCCTGGATGTTTCAAGCATACCTAATAAGAGCTAGTAAGTGCAGGGGTGTCCAAACTCGGTCCTGGAGGGCCGGTGTCCTGGAGAGTTTAGCTCCAACTTGCTTCAACGCACCTCTCACGAAGTTTCTAGTATATCTAGTAAGAACTTGAGTAGCTGGTTCAGGTGTGTTGGATTAGGGTTGGAGCTAAACTTTCCAGGACACCGACCCTCCAGCACCACTAGTCTAGTGTATGCAAACTAAATTGGGGTCTTTAATGTTTTCAAAACACTGTGTTTTCACATAACTTTAATAAAATAGATGTGTATTAAAACCAAAATGCACTTGTGCAAACAGCACCTAAGACTCTGAGTCCTTGTATGTTCGCTTCAGCTGTTACAAACCTTTATGAGTTTCTTTTTTTGTTGTTGAAAACAAAAGAAGATATTCTGAAGAATGTTGGAAACTTGTAGCCATTGAGTTCCATTGTGTTTCTTTGGGATGTAAATAGTTGCAATATACACAGTTCTTCCAAATATCTTCTTTTGTAATTCATTTAAAAAAAAAACTCATAAAATTTTGGAACCACTTGCGAGTGAGCAAATGGAGAGCATTTTTACATTTTAGGGTGAACAATCTCTTTAACATTGTTGCCATCAACAACAACAAAAAACTAGCATTGTGCTTCAGTGAATAAGGACTGAGCAGGCCTTACGTGATTGAGCAGCAGGCAGGAAAAGAGAGCGTGTGTACAGAGAGCGAGCGCTGGGGCCCATGCGGACCCTGAGAGAGAGCGAGCGAGTGCTAGGAGGATGACGTCGCACCCGTGATCGGCGAGAACGCAGAGCTGAGTGACAAGAGAGAGACAAGTGTGAAGAATAAGAGCTCTGAGAATAAAAGCTCGCACATACAAATAACTGCAACACCAAGATCAGAAGCTTAGATAAACTAGCTGCAAGATAATGCAAATGTGATATCATTTTGAGGCTTTTGAAGCATGACACACAAAATATCACTTTTGAACAAGCGTGCGCTTTTGTTTGGCCATTTTTGTACCTTCAACGTTCTCCTCTCCAGGCAGAGGTGGTGGGCTCGGAAGATCAAGACCGTCATGGGCGGGTGGAGGAGGCATGTCATTGAGAGCTTCAGGTGGAGGAAATCCAATCTCCTCGGCCACTGGTTAAAAAAAAATCAACTCAATTCTGCTGCACAATGCAACTAATATTGATAGATTCCCTTACTCTGCCTTGACCTCAGTGACCAAATATGCCTTTCGACTAGACCAGTGATTTTTAATTAGTTTGGATCTGGAACCCACATTGTCCCGGTTTATTAAGCCACAAATGTTTTTATTTTATATGTGTATTATTTTTTTAACGTAGCAAGCCAGCTTATAAAGCAACTTTTTACTGCAAGTGCTCGAGCACTGGTTGCAAGCAGCCACTGCCTTCATGGAACCACTGAAATCAGCTTTCCACATTTCTACCATTGAAAATAGACTCTTCTGACTGCCACAATTAGACTGAAATGGCCTTTAGGTGAATGTGTTTGTGTTTTTTCTCATGCGCATATGAACCACATCTAAAAATAGCATCTACAGCGTTCACACACATCTTTCAAAATCAAAAAGCATCATAAGAACACTCCGCAACCCACTCAGACCTCCTCTGTGACCCATTTTTGGGTCCCAACCCACCAGTTGTAAAAACATTGGCTACACTATATTTTTACTTGACACATGCATACTTACTTCAATAGCATATTTTTGTTTTTTTATTAGTTTTTATAACATTTTGTTTTTTATTAGTAATTTTACTTGTTTTTAGGATGTCTTTTACAAGATGCATTTTTTCCTAGGATTATCCTGTATTTCAGCTATATTTTTTTAGTGTTTTTTTAGTTTTGTAACGGATTTATCTTTCCTAGAATTATTTTTTACAGAACGAAAAATCTGTTTTTTGTTATTTTGATCAAATATATGCAGCCTTGGTAAGAAAATTTCTTTTTAATATTACTGTACAGTATGTACACTAGCCAACATTTGAAGAGGATTAAAAAAGATTTTCAAAATTGTCCCAAGGCAGGAAGAATAAGTGTTGTTCAAAAGTTTTAGAAACTTTTCATAAACTTTTTTGATCCCCTTCAAATGTTGACTACTGTAGAGTAGCTGATTATCACCTAACATGAAAGAAAAGTTTTTTTTTAGATACATATAGATACACAGCTCTCTGGAATGTTTGATTGGTGAGTCGCCACATTTCAAGCGATGTTATTCCCTGATAGCAAGTGTTGAAGCTAATAACACAGGTTCATCAGGGAACTTCTAATCATCTTCACCATCAGTGTATACATTCATAGCCATATAGATACATTAACATTTATATCCATATGCTTGTCTGTCACACAGCCATTTTGAAAAGCTTTACTTTTTTGACTGTTTTGTGACATCTTATGACTGAATAATACGTAGGTTAGTGTATGCTCCGTCTGCTTCGTTCAGAAGTTTTCATTTCTGTCAGCTTTGCGATTAATTGAACTGACAAACTATTATGGTTCAGAACAATGTTTAATCATTCATTTTCTTTTCAGCTTAGTCCCTTTATTAATCCGGGGTCGCCGCATCGGAATGAACCGCCAACTTATCCACCATGTGTTACGCAGCAGATGCCCTTACAGCTGCAACCCATCTCTCATACTCATTCACACATATACACTATGGACAATTTAGCTAACCCAATTCACCTATACCACGTGGTTTTGGACTTGTGGGGGAAACCGGAGCACCCGGAGGAAACCCACGCAACCACGGGGAGAACATGCAAACTCCACACAGAAATGCCAACTGACCCAGCCGGGGCTCGAACCAGTGACCTTCTTGCTGTGAAGCGATTGTGCTACCCACTACGCCACCGTGGCACTGAGAACAATGTATTGTGTCTTCTTTTTTATGTTTATGGTTAGTAGCCATGTAATAAGTTGTACAAAATACATCGAGGTGGTTGTTTTCACAGAGTAAAGCCCTTGAGTCTCATCCAACACAACTCTGCTTTGCGTCATGCTGTCAGACTTCATTCTGATAACAACCGCATGAATGTACTTCATGCCGTACATATCACATGGTGTAGCCTGTTGTTACCCTATAATGACCTGTCATATTGAATGATCATTTCAGTCAGCACAAACTAACCTGTTTCAAGAGGTGGAGCGGGTGGGGGAGGCGGTATGGCCATCAGGCTGCTGGGTTCAGGTGTAGATGAGGTGGGCATTGGAGGAGGCGGTGGGATGCAGTCAGTACTATCCATGGGAGGAGGTGGAGGTGGTGGTGGAGCTGGTGGAGTGGCCTCTTGCCCATGATTCACTTCAACCTCTGCCCCCATCATTGGGGGTGGAGGCGGTGGTCCTTCTTCCCGCACTTCTTCCGACAGCATGCTGATGATGTCACTATCAGGGCTGGTGGGCCAGCTGGGCACAACAGGAGGTGGCACTGCTATACCAAAACTCGAACTGCAGTAATTGAAGAAAAATAGTTAGGAAAACTAACACTTAGGGAAAACATATATATATATAGCATTGTATGGCCAAATATCTGATATGTATATGATATTATGTTTTGTTTACAATAGTTATGGAAATATGAAATATTACAAAATATGGAATATTCTCAATATATGTTAAAGTATTTTAAATTAAACAAAAGCTAATTGTTTACTATAACAACAAACTATAACTCCTATAACTAATACTGGATTTTAAAAAATGTTTGTGGAGTTTTCTCCGATTATATACATTTTTACTATATAAAAGGCATCTGTTGCAGATTTTATTTTAAGTAGTTGTTACTCCACTCCCTTGAGGAGCATCATTATGGAAGTTTTACATTTTATATTATGCGGTTTAATTTTTGGATCTACATAATAATTTTTTCAAATGATACATCATATTTTGGTAGTTGAGCCACGACTAATTTCTAATAAAAATCCAATCTACAAAGAACAGCAGAAATTATAAACATGTGATGGATTTCTTAACATCATCTGGCATTACAAATAAATGAACAGGAGTTGCGACATTTCTGCCTCTTCAACCAAATTCTCTCTGTTCTCATCAGTTCTTCTGCTACAGCAACTATCACAGCAAGTCAAGCACAAAATTGCTTAATGCATGCTTTTCTTGTAGTAAATAATACAAAAACTAGTAAACTGACCTACATTTTTGTAAATGGCATTGCATAATTTATTCAAATACTCTCCTCCTATAAATGTTGCACATGTAAGTGAAACTGTTGCAAATGCAATGAAATAAGGTCAGTCGCAAAAATAACTGCTTTGGTACTTTTCCTCTTTACATTACATTTACTTTCTAGTCCAACTATCTAAAAATTTTAGATAAAAATATAAATAAAATAAAATAAAATAAAATAAAAAACATTTTCTAGACAAACGAAAACATATTGTCTTGTTTTGAGAAAATAAGTCAAAATTAAGTGATAAGTGATTCCCCTTAAAACAGCCAAAATATTTGCTAATGTGCTAAGCAAAATAATTTCACTTTGAACATAATTTTGACTTATTATTTCTGAAAACAAGATGATATTTTAAGCTTGTCTAAAAAATGCTTCTTGGTTTAAGAATATTTAGCTATTTGGACAAGAAAGAAGAGAGAAGCAGTGTAATGTTTCACCACATGTTTTTAGTAAATCGTTGGTTTGTTCAGGGAAAAGCTGTTAGTAAATGTGGCTTTTATGTGTGTTCTTACGTGATAGACTTGTCATTGAGTGAGGTCAGGGATGCTCCGTGAGACAGACTGGGGGCCACAGGACACTGGACAGGCTCTGGAGGACGACTGCCTCGACTTCATCAACACACAGAAAATGAAACACATTATGAGTGGCCAAACAGTACATATTAGGCAAGAACTTCTGTATTTTAGGCAGAAATACACTTTGCTCTGAAAAGACGTGTGCATGTGCTTGTGCTGAGAAACTAAAGTCACCACAGGCCGTGCAAAGAGGGGAAGTGGGTAGAACAAAACAAAAAGCACTTCCTGGAGAAAGGCCCTCAAACTGAGTCAGAAGAGGAACACAGGTCTGAGACTGCACGAGTGTGTCTGATTCCATCAGCTATTATGACTGTATAATTAGTTTTTTGTTTTAATGCATAAGAGAGACGTGGAGGATCTAATATACTTTACAGTGAAAGGAGATGTGATAACTAGCATGATAATGTAGCTGTGATCGTGTGGGTGTCACACAGGATGTGTTCTAGCGATTACAGGTAGATGTTTCAGAAAAAGAATGAAAACATGCGTCTCAAGATTGTGTGAAAACATCTTTGTGTTCATGACACAAGATAACAAAAAATTACTGACACGAACAGCTTTAAAGCATATATAAATTCAGTTAAAGAAATAAGCAAAGGAATGTGTCCTGCAACTATTAAGAATCACCTAAAATATTCAAATAAATGTTTTAGAAACCACACTCTTTCATCTCTCTGACACTTTAACTGACACTTGCACCAGTTTTGCACGATTGCACCAGACACTTTCTTCCAATCTCACCAATATTTATAAAAAAGAGAGAAAAAAGTTGTGCGTTTATGAAGTGTACTTCACACAGGTGAGTGGGCTTGACAAACCACCTCTAGAAACACTCTTCTCTCTATATACACTGGCCACTTTACTTCAATTCCTTCCTCTAGCTCTTAATTCTATGAGTACTGACAATTCCTTTGTATAATGAGCACTTGTGTGTATTGTCTCTTCTTGTTGAATGGCTGAAAAATAAAGTTGCATTGAAATTTTAAAACAATAAAATAGAAAATGAATAAAATAAATTCAAAGCAAATTCAAGATTTCAATCAAAAATCTAATAGTCTGTAAATAACTTTAGAATAACACTCATCCTGTGTAGTATACAAAACAGATGTGAGCGTGTTGGATGTACCTCAGTATGCTGCCACTGCGAGACATGGTAGCTGTTTTTAACTGCGGTTGGCCAGAATCCTGAAAACAGTAAATAGGATGATTAGTGGTTTCTGGATGGAGCTACATTTTTAATATCAGTTCGCAAACCAATTACACACTGACCACTCTGACTTTTATCAGTATTAGCAAATTTTTTGTCTAGAAATATCAGTACTGGAAGAGTTAAAAACATTGTCCAGAATAGTTTCATGTGCAAACAAACATTGGATGCATTCGAAATTACATACTTCCTTATTATAATGAGGAAGGGTTTGTCACAAATGAAGTAAGTCAGAATTTACAGTACTCCTAAACGAGTAGACGAAACATAGAGTCCATATTATCCATTTATTCTGGAGAGATTCTGAGTAAATAAATATATATTTACATTGCTGCTGAAAAGTTTAGAGATTTTTCATAAATTTTTGTAGGATTTTTTTAAGGATTCTTCAGAAATCATTTTTATGAGCTAATAGTGCTAACAATTTATATGTTCAATTTAGATGCTTAATATTTTTGTGGAATCTGTGATACCTAGTTTCAGTGGTGGAAAGAGTACTGAAAAATCATAATCAAGTAAAAGTACCATTTTCTTGCTCAAAAATTTAGTTCAAGTATAGAGTAAAAGTATGTGCTGTAAATAATACTCAAACTATGAGTAAAAAGTAGCCCTTTTAAAAGAACTCAAGAGTAGTGAGTATTACGCTGGGAAAGGTTGATACGTCTACATGTAATTTTTGCATATGTGTGTGTAAACGTAACATTCTGTAGTGCATTTAGTTATTGTTTAAGGCCATTTCGGTCATCATACAGTAAACATCCACCATACAGTCATCTTCTCATCAGTGATATTTCAGTCTAAACCGTCTCTGGGTCATTGCGTGTAAAGTTTCTTCTTGGGCACTTTTAATGCTTCTGAATCAGTTTGCTGGATGTGTTAAGGTAGTTCAGTATGATGTGATTTACCGTCTATGTGCTATTTGATTGGACAGAAATTACAGGACTGTTTTTTTCCAATCCCCATTGACAGGAAAAATAGTAGTGACTGCAGGTTGAAGGAAAGTAGTGGAGTAAAAGTACCGATACTGCACTTAAAAATGTACTAAAGGGAAAGTAAAAATACACATCTTTTAAACGACTTACTAAATGACAATTCTTGAGAAAAACTACTCAATTACAGTCATTTGAGTAGTTGTAATTTGTTCTTTTACACCACTGCCTAGAATACTGAAGATTTCAGTATTATTTGGTGACTGAAATCCTTTGTACAACTGTAAAAGTATTGGCCACTTTTGATCAATCCCTTTAATGCATCCTGGCAGTTTAATTCCTGTAAATACAGTCTCACTGACCCAAATATACATTTAATGATTAAAACAATAGCATTTCAAATGAAAAAGTACCTTTCAGATTTAAAAAAACATAAGATTTGGTAGATGTGTGGGCAAACGTGCTAGACTTTCTAAATCTAAATGTGCGCTTCAGCAGTTTTCTGTGGTTTTGTGTCACTTGTCTCGTCTCTGACAAGTGCATTCCGGTGAAATGCTTGTAGCTCTGTGTTTGTTTGTCTGCTCACTGCTATACGGACCTAGCAGGGTATCAATGAGCTAGCTTAGCATGGGTACAAGCACCAATTAATGACTCTAGCTGTTTTCCCACGCTGCTTAGTGGCTGGTGGCCAGTCAACCAACCGTGAGTGTTTGTATGTGAGTGTGTTTGAGGGAAAATAAGAGAGGGATTTGAATCTGCCATTGCTCTAAGTGTGTGTGTGTGTGT
>CAIGQQ010004433.1:3077259-3087979 GCA_903798035.1 Danio albolineatus | reverse complement strand
TGTGTGTGTGTGTGTGTGTGTGTGTGTGTGTGTGTGTGTGTGCGTGCGTGCGTGCGTGCGTGCGTGCGTGCGTGTGTGTGTGTGTGTGTTTGCACTGTTAATTCATGCCAGACTAAACTGTTTTATCACAGGATGTGGTCAAATATGACAAAGAAAATACATATATACAGGACTGGAGAAGCAATGCAAGCAACAAGCTTCCAATTTCTGAGGAAATGTTGGTAGATAATGTTAAAGCACCAAATATTGCCGGCAGCTAACTCTCTGTAACACTCACATGATTGCCCACTGAAGCTAAGCAGGGCTGCACCCTGTCAGTACCTGGATGGGAGACCACATGGGAAAGCTAGGTTGCTGCTGGAAGTGGTGTTAGTGAGACCAGCAGGGGGCCCTCAACCTGCAATCTGTGGGGGTCCAAACACCCCAGTATATTGATGAGGACTCTGTACTGCTCAGTGAGCACTGTCTTTCGGATTAGATGTTAAATTAAGGTAATTAAAAATCCCAGGATGTCTTTCGAAAAACAGCCACTGGCCTCTGTCCATCATGGTCTCCTAACCATTGGATTCTTCACTCTGTCTCCTCTCCACCAATCAGCTGGTATGCGGTGTGGCACATTACATTACGGCTGCCATTGTGTCATTCAAGTGCAGACTGGTGGTAGATGAGGAGATTCTCCCCAAAAATGTGTAAATCGCTTTGAGTGTCCAGAAAAGCGCTATATAACTGTAAGGAATTTTTATTATTACCACATTGATAATCTTAAAATGTTCCTCGTTTTGATTTAAAGGTTTCAAAATACTTTCATTTTCTCATGATATCCACACCACCTCTTTTCTCAAAGAGACTCAAACAACTAAATCTCTCCTTTTTCAGAGAGTCTGCGCTGCTCTGATTGGTCAGTCGGCCCAATCTGCTGTGATTGGTCAACGGTTTATCAAATGTTTGAGAAACTAAATACCCATCATCATATCTGAATTCCAACACTTGACTAGTTGATTAACCTGTTTCTTAGTGGTAAGTTGAGAGAACAATAACCACTAACACACATTTCTGTTGAGCTAATGAATACAATGGTCAAGCAGATTTAGACTAGATCAGTTACGGCTGTAAATAAAATGAGTTTTATTAAGCGTCTGAGCTCAGTGAATGAATTCTGCACTCTTTAGAACTCTCTTATCATAAATTAGAGTGCAGTTATGATCCAAGTTAGTGATTTATATCTCAGCTTCAGTGGTTATACCATAAGTGTGTCACGATCGCCAGCGATCTCTCTCTCTCTCTCTCTCTCTCTCCCTCCGCTGTCGGAGATCGCTGGTTCACTCATGCTTCCGGGACTACAGATCGGTCATGTTTGGACTACATTCCCTGGCATGCAACACTCATTCGCACTCCTGCTACATATCATGACTGATTGCGCACGCACCACCGGAAGACTCTTTGTACTGATTACACGCACTACAAGAGCAGCACATACACATTCAGTTCTCGTAGCGAGATTACCATCTGTTTTGTGAGTAGCAACGATATTCCTAGTTCCAGTTTTTTGTCTGTGTTTTGACCTCAGCCTGGTATCTTGATTCTCCCCTGCCTGCAGCCTGCCTTCTGATTTATTGCCTGTTTTTGACCTCGATTTTTGGATTGCCCTTGTTTATTGCCATATCGCCATTATAATAAATATTCTGCACTTGGATCCTTGCCTCCGTTGCCTCCGTCAGCTCACACGTGACAAAGTGTGTGTGAGTGTGTAAATTGTGGCAGAATAAAATGTATGTTTCAGCAATAACGTGGCACTATGTACATTTGTAATAGATCTAAGTGACTCTAGAATTAATGATGACTTTTTTCTGTATTTCAAAAGTACAGAAAGACAATTTATATATTTGTTCTGCACTTTAGCTTTACAGGTTTGCAGCTTTTTAATATTCCAAAACAGCCACATTAAACACTGGATGGAATTTATTGCTTGCAAAGGTATAGTGGGGCACTTAAAATCTTTTGAAAAGTTTTTTTTTCTATTTACAGCTAATAAATCTGCCATTACATATTAATCACAGTACCCCCCAAATAACTAAACCTATACCAAACACATACATTTCAATGAGTTAAAATTTTTTAATGTTAGTATCAGTATTGTTAGTTTTCAAGATATCTATAAGCTAGTGTGCTCCAAAACAGTGACAAAATTCACATTTAGAAGATATAAAACTGATATAAACATGTAAAGCTTGTAGTTTGTCACTTCCTCCTATATGAACCAATGATTTTTTTTCACGTCATCTCAAACTTTAGTTTCTCATTAAATCATAACCGATCAAATTATCTCTAGTATCTGACAAGCTCCGCCCCTTCAAGACACTTCTCCTTGGCTTTTCATTTGATGCACTTGAGATCAAGTGTGGTATCAAAAACAAAACGCTATTGGCTGTGTTTTAAAAAGGGGAAGAGCTACACTATGTCCCACCCTCTCTTCGTGTTTTGGTTGAGATTGCGTTAAACATCGATTAAAAATGCATATTTCAAAGCACTTCATGGATCCTTTAAGCTGTAAGGCAGATTATGATTAATTTTTGTTGACTTAATAACTACTGAAGTCACTTAGTAACATTACTAACGATGTTCTGCACCCAATTCATAAGACTGAATGTTTTCTCACCTTCACTCCATGGCCAACAGAGTCCAAGCTAGAGAAAGAGATGGGTGTGCGGGTGTACTTGAGCTTGGCTTCTTTGTTTTTTGCTGGTGGAACAACCTTAAGATTGCGAGGAACCCTCTTCCCAACTGTAAATGCACCAATCTCTCTGCGGGCCACCTTCTCCCTGTGCATGTCCACTGTCTGAATAAAAGTAGAGATGTTAAAAAAATGATAGCTCAAACCCATTTTTGTCTTAGAAGAATTTTGAAAAACCTTTTCGGTCCACTTCAAATATTGACTACTCTATAATGATGTCTGTTCTTGTTATGTTAACGTTTTATTGTCTTGCAGAAATAGCATGTAAATTATAGAAATATGACAAATCTCTAAACAATATTAATGAAAGTAATGTTGAATTAAAAATTAAATTCTGGAAGGGCATCTACTTCTTAAAAAAGACATGTGTCAGAGTAAATGGTGGTTCATTCCACTGTGGTGACCCCAATAAATCAGGGACTAATCTGAGGGAAAGTGAGAGATTTAAAAATTAAACTTTAAACTGCTTAAAATATAGGATAAGAACAGACTAAAGAATAAGTGATACATTTCTTTATATTTGAAATTATTAAAAACTTGATTAACTTGAATATTGATTAAACCATTTTAAATAATAGTTAATTAGCATTGTGAGGCTGCAATGTGATCCTTAAATATGATCTTTTAATGTTAATATTGCGTTTTAAAAACTTGTTACACGTCCTTCTGTAAATCATGGTAAAAAACTTTAATCTAAACACATTCAAATATTGACAGGCAAAACTTTTTGACCCAAAGATATTCTGACAGCTGGAATTCACTCAACTCCCACAGTAAAACCTCAGTCTGTGATGTAGGAGGAACTAATGTCACTATAATACAGAAAAGCCTTGCTCAGACATCAGATACTTCCTGAATCTGGCCCTCAGACAGGGTGAGAAGGATCGCCATTATCCCAGGCCTGCTTGTTCCAGCTCTTCCTGGGCACAGTTCAGACAATGGAGAACATCAATCAGGGCTCAAACTTTGGCTCTGAGTGAGAGAACACTGGCTCTTTCATTCCCCCGCTCAGCCCTGCCTCAGGTGACCTGGTTCTGCAGGCTGAGCACGGAGAGCACTGGAATGCTGAGCCCAAGGGGATAGAGGAGGGGGCCCACAGAGTATTATCACCCGGGTGACAGGGGCCCCAAACACTGATTTCCACAATCCCTCACCAAAACACCAGTTTTTTTTTAACCAGTCTCAGATTTTGGGTCAGTTAAATATATATGATAAAGTTCAAGACTGCAAGAAAGGAATAATGTACATCAGCCATATGTTATTGTAGATTATTGCACGGCTGTCTGGAATACTTGGTCTTGGCATTGCTAGATCACTGCAACACAACACAGACCACTGTTGCAACATTTCAAGGGGGTATTTCCAGACAACCTTGTTTCTGTCAGCTTTGCCTTTACCTACAGAATCAATAAATTTTTGCAGCTTAGACTAATGTTTTGTGTCTAATGTTTACGATTTGTGGCAAGTAGCCATGTAAGCAGAATAGGCATGGGACAATAATTGTTTTAAAGCTATACCGTGGTATGGAATAGTCAAGGTTATCATACTGCCAAAATTTTCTGCTATACCGTTCCTAAGGTATGTGTACGATTTTTGTATTTACTTTTTTGGGTTTTTTAGGTGTAAATTGTAAAGACATCAGTGTTTTTGAAACAAATGAAGACAGCAGAAGTCTGATTCACTTGATTTATTTAGGCTGACATGTTTACTGCCCCAAAATACTTTAAATGTTTCTCAAAATAAATTATATTGTGTTTAGAGGGGAAAAATGTTGTTTTTTAGCCAGACATTTATAAAGAATATATATTTAAGAGCAGTAAACACAATATTGTGAAACCGTGATATTTTTATCCAAGGTTATCATACCATCAGAATCTTATACCGGCCCATGCCTAAAGCAGAATAAAATACATGGTACAAGTAGTGGGATTTTGTTGGGTAATAAAATGATTGTACTAGAACAATAGGGTATGATTTATTATATCTGGCTTTCAGTTTCCTCTCAAGCTGATTTTTCATCACCCTTTGTTAATGCACATCACGAAACGCTTACTTGAGGCAAAAAGGCTTAATGCAAAAATGGGAGATGGAAAAGAATTTGCTGAGTAAACTCTGATGCAGATAAAATGACACCCATACGACTTATCAGTTGTCCCCATTATGCTCACCTTGTTTACTGTTGGTTACTAGGTTACCAATATTACAGTCAGCCTCTCTAGCAACTTGATGGAAACGCACCTAATTCGCATTAGAGATTTTTTGTATCTTTTTTTGCTTCCAAGACTTCCAACAGATTTGCTTCATGTTTGCTTCACCCTGCTTCAGTGTGCTTTTTTTCTTCATTTAATTGATTTAATTTTGTAGTTATTTTAACCGTCTTGATGTTTAAAAAAACCAAACATACCAGGAAATAAAGACGTATAATTAGTCCAAGTTGTTGACTCGTGAAATGTGTTGTTTCACTGTTGTGAGAATAACTTTACATTAATAATAATTTACCCTCTTGAAATTAAGAGAAGTTGCTCAGAAGCTGCTGAGTGAGCAAAGCTACCACAGTTTACAGACCAAACCTTGAACCGATATTTAATTACTGAGTGGGAAAAGGGAACCAGCGCACGAACAGCTAAATGCAGTGCATCTGAATGACAACTTCCATTTTTTTAAATGAAATGAAAGGCGACACTGTGGAGCCGATAAAGAGTCCACGTGACACAACAGAACTCTTTTACGCTACAAACATCTTCTTGAGTATCTCTAAACATCTTAAGAGACAAAGAGAAACAGGGAGATACCTGTCCGATCTGGTTGACCGAGGACTCTATCTTGCGGAGCTGAAGAGTTTGTGCGTCCAGAAGTTTGAGTACGTTGGTGGCCAGAGAGCTGATCTGATACGCCACACTAGCCAAAGACTGTGTGGTGAAGGCCTTGGTCTCTTCCAGAGCCTTGTTGCTGTCATTTCCAGACTGCAGAGATAGAAAACATCCCATTAATAAAAGTGTTCATCTGAAATTTAAAAGTGAGGTTAATTCATCTTTATTTTATTCCACATTATTGATATGGTGTTGCCTGCAATATTTGCTTTTATTTAACAACCTGGAGCAAAAAGAAAAGGGAACAAACTTTGAGTAATAAAGCCCAGTGTCTTCTTTCCAAAGATACATGAACTGTGAATGTAGACCAAATCATTCAGCATCTGTTAATGTTTTAGTTTGGGATGGTAAGTTTTGAGAAAATGCCTCTGACGGTGAGGGAAAGGAGGACACCGATATAGTCTCGGAAAACTTTTTACAGAAATCTAATTTTGCATGATATTTTAATCAAATTTGAATTATAAACTCATGAAACACTTGGCTTTCTTGTCATAGGCAAGGGTTTTTTTAGCTAAACACCATTGCTTGTATTTGTTGTTCCATGTTTCTTTGACTTTAGTTGTTTTATACTGGGCCACAGTAAACTTTTTAACATTTGTATTAATGCATTATTTAATGTTGATGAATTATTTCTGTCATCGGGACAGCTATGCAAGCTTGTTTCTGCTACAAAAAAAAACAAACAGTAATTTCTGTATTACTGTAATATTTCTAACGTTATTTCTCGTCAATTATGAATTCACAATCTTTCACAAAGGTTTACTTCTCACAATTCTTACTTTTTCCTCAAAGTTTGTAAAGTAGGTTCAAGTTAAAAACAGTTTATGTATAACATCTGTAATATTCAAACTCCGAGAAATAAAATCTGATTTATGATTAAGACAAAATGTGTTAAAATAAGGAAAAAGGTCATAATTCTGAAGGAAAAAGTTTAAAAATGTTGAGAAAAAACCTGAAAAACTAGTAAACGTTTATACCTTGCCATTTTGATTTTTTCTTTCTATCTTACACTGCAGTTTAACATTTTTCCCGCAATCTACATCTTTTTTTTCTCTGAATTGTGAAACTTCAAGTTTATATCTGAACTGTGAGATGTAAACTGTTACTTTTATTGATTGATTCATTCACTCACTAGTAGAAAAAAGGCTTAGCTAAAACATGGCAGCAAATGTTAAAAATAAAAACTTGAACCTGGGGTCAAATGAGATATTATCTCTACTGTAAGGAAGACAGTCTTGCTTCACCTTTAAACTCATCTTCCTTCCTGAACATTTAGCAGATACCATCATGTGTAACAGCTCAGATCTATTTCTGCTTCAATATTTTAGCAGCTTTACAAGATATGGAAGTCAGTAAACATGTATCGAGTAACTAGTAAGGCAAGTTACTAAATGTTAAATGTTTGCAGACCATTGTAAAGAGTTTGATTCTTGAAGGGTCATGAAAAAATACTTGGTGTTTTTGAACCATACCATAGTAAAGTATGCTATTTGTATGGATCTGCTGTGGTAATTTAGTTGCCGTGCAATACAATAACTATAGAATAGCCTATAAACAACCCAATACTGCACTCATTTTTCAACAACTTATATTACACAATACACCACAGTTGAGTTTACAGTATTAAATTTTAACAATTCACGATATTTTGTAGTTCCTTGTAAATTCTATAATGATAATACACTTTACTGATAGACTACACTTGAATAATGCACTGTAATGTTCACCATTTAGGCTATAAAATAGTATCTTTTAGAATCGAACTATTTTACCTTTTTAAATTAAGTTTATAACCTCAATTAACAATTTCTTGCGAATTTATAGCCTATAAAGTGGAACAATAAAAAAAGCAATTGCAAATACGTGTACTGTAAACTTAAAATGTCGCGTAGACCTATGCTATCCAACAGTTAGATTGAATCTGATTTTTTGCTTTCCTCAATTGTAACAGTCTCTCAGATTGAATCAGTAAGTGTGATGATGTGATGTGTCAGAGTCTTGCCTTCAGGTAGTTGTTCTCGCAGTACTCCGCTACTTTGTGCAAGTTGTCGTAGTTGTCTAAAAGTGCTTTGCGGGCAGTGGGAGCCTCCTCCAGTATTTTTGTGATTTCATCGCTGTAATTTTGATCCTTCATTGTGCCGTGGGTTGAGAAGACCGTTCAAGAACAACTCCGGAAACTTCCCCGCGACAGTTAGCCTACTGATATCAGTCTGTCAGTCAGTCAGTCAGAGCTCATCCGCCACTGCCTTCCTCTGTCATCACACACACACAGCTATGATGCTGCAAACTCAGATCATCTGCACATGTCGTGTTGAAACGAGGACATTTTAATATGGCAACTGTTTGTGTATTTTTATTTATTTATCTTACGATTAAACCTGGATTAAGTTAACAACTGAAGTGACTCTTGAGACACGCTGGTTAATAATGTTGTTGTTTAAAAAACACATGGTCCCTTCAGGTGGTGAAAACACGCCCTCTAGCGACTCATTCCATTGTCACAATGTCATATTTAAAAATATATAAGGGGAAGAGAAAGGAAAACAGAAAATAAACGAAAGTTGAAGAGGAATAAACTAGTGTTTAAATAAAAGAGTTAACAGACAGAATAAAAGTAATATCTTCCTCAATACCACCCCCTTCCATTTATTAGTTATTTTGCGGCCATCTGGTTAAGAAATAGTTATGTAAACTAAATTATCAAAAGTCTGGGACATTTCATTTAAACTAGAATAAATTAAAAGAAGTCATTAAACAATACATGCATTAATTTATAAAGTAAGTGAACCTTTCATACTTCGGTAATTCAAAGGGCAACTTGCTTGTTCCTTTGTAATTGTGAAATTTGCAAGCATTTGTAAATCAATTTTATTGAATAAAATAGTTATCAACCAATATGTTTTCAGTTTGTTTTTGGTTGAGTAAAACAGTAGATCTCACCTAAGTCTTAAGATGACTAAAAATAAATGAACATTAAAAACAAACTAAAAATCAACGTTTTCTTTTTCTTTGAAGAACTAGGATTGCCAGGCTTGACTCAAGATGGAATATTACGGTGTCCACCGGATGCACATTTCAGTATCTCACTGGAAGTAGTAGGTATTTTTATTTACTGTTTTATGAGAATCGTGAATTCAAACATGTTACTCCAGTCTCTTACAGTTTCATATATACTATATAGCACAGGAAAGTATGCAGCACCAGAGTCATAGAAGTACAGTTGCGGCAGAGGGCCTCTGAGTCAAAAAATGTTGAGATCCACTGATGTAAACTGATAGTCTTATTTAGGTAAAAGCAGAATTCTCACGTTTGGTGTCAGTTTTTAACCCTCATTGTAAATGTTCTGATAAAATAAGTAATAGAATAGTTCAATTTAAACATTTATATAAAAAGTACAGCGAGTTTGTTACCATTCTCACTCTGAGAACAAAAACCTATGAAAAATCACACTGAGAAAATGTATTATTGCATTTATTCATTTTCAGCTTAGACTCAACAGTAAATGTGCATTTGTATCTAACTTAGTGCTGCCAAATGATTAACCATGAGAAATAAACGTTTGTGTCTACTGTGTATCTTTATTATTATGTATATTTGAGAAAATGTTTCTTTATATTTAAAATGTTTACATATAATAAACTTTTGTATTTATAATAAATTTACACAGTACACATATATCATGTGAATACAAAACAGTGTTTAATTGTATTACAGCACTAATCCAACTACAGCTAATTTAAATTCAGTCAATTGCAGATGCGTGTGGCTTGTTTATCTGCCAAATAAATCTAACAAACACTGTGAGGATAAACATAGCAGTGATGCCAATGTAGCAAGTGAAAATAAGTCGTAGTGCATAGACAGACTCTGGGTCGAAGATCTGACGCAAACGTCCCAATCGCAGATAAACCCCTAATCTGATCTCTGTTGCCAGTTCTCCTTGGATCCAGCAGAAATAGGAGCCTTTATCTTCCAGCTGCACAGGCCTGATGTGTAGATGGTGACCCGTGTCAATGAAGACCCGAGGTGTCCTATTCAGACCCTCCATATACTGAGATAGATAAAGCGGCTTTGAGCCTTTGTCCCAGGCCACTGCGTACTGTGGTTTGGCACCAGGACAAATCAAAACCAGATCAGAGTCTGTGGGGTGGTTGTGGAAGTGGACGGAGACCCCTGAAGAACTTTGATCTTCAATCTCAAGGAACTTCATCAGAGCTTGTCTTTCTGGAGATACTTTAGGTTTTGGAGGACAGGTGGCGTGACAATTCCTCACCTCAAGCTCCGCTCCGTAGCTGCTGCCCGAAAGTCCAAATTGTAGAGGAACAGCTGAGGAACCACAGGGAACCTCTTTGTCTGAATCACTCTGATAACGTACCTGAAGGTAGATGCTTTTGACAAAACAAAGTCCCACACGGGTCTGCTCACCCTGGATGTCACAACGGTCACATTTAGACCATGACTGGTAGCGAGTGAACAGCTGAAACATGTCTGCATCCTCTGCTTGAGTTCTCCGATTGAGGTTCCAGGGAAATAAAACCTGCTGAACCACCTGGACGTCAACATCGTAGCCGTAGAAGAATTCACCAGAGGCCGTGCCACAGATATAGTGGCCCGAGTCGACTTTCTGGACCCTGAAGATGAGAAGGCTAAACAAGCGGATAGAAAAGCGACTACGAAGATCTGATCCTCTGCCAACTTTGGAGGATTCCACGATTGCAGTGCCTTCATAGTCTGTGAGGACTTTGGTGTTCATAGAGCCAATGTGCTTTTGATAGTACCACACCACTGAATGGATCTCCTCTGGTTTGCAGCGACAAGGAAGATTGACACTCATGTCAGAAAGGAAGGCCACAGTGTCAAAGACAAGAAATGCAGGACAGGCCTTCCTGGCAAAGATGTCCTCTGTGTGCTCAGGAGCCTCATAGCCTGAAAGTAACAATGGGCAGATGGACCAAAAACAAAGGACTTGCACTTTTAACATATTTTCCCAAAAAATTTACAAAAACAAAACAAAACTGAAGAGACCAATGGATTTTTTTGGTATTTTAACTATTAGTAACTATTTTTCAGTGCCGTATTTCCCTGCTAATTCTTTAAGTTTTGTTGTAATGCCAGTCTC
>CAIGQQ010004433.1:3033332-3048688 GCA_903798035.1 Danio albolineatus | reverse complement strand
ATTAGTTTATTGACTTACCCTGTATAGTAGCTCTTCAGGTGTGAGCACCTTCCCATCTTCATCTAATCTGAAGAGAAAAGGATCAGACCAGATATTACATCTGTTCAGAGTATTCAGCGTAGATTTTAAAGTTAGTCCATGTCTTACCTGTAAGTTTTGCAAAGCACTAATCTGGAGTACACAGAGTTGAAATCTCTTTCCACTTCTTTGCTGGCTGCCTGTGGATTAAAACATAAACAAAAAAAAAGTCACTCAGGACTGTTCATAGTCACTAGATAGTGACAGTAAGATTATTAAGATCACATCATGTACCTCTTCGATGAACAGCCATGGGTGACAGGGTCCCCCGAGTATGGAGGGCTTTTTCAGGCCGTGCTGAAAGATGGCCTTTAGAGCAGGACACAGCGTGCCTCTGACCAGGTCATTCACTGCCTCAGTTACAGTGTCATCTCCAGCCAGAGAGTACTGAAATATCAAAACAGGAGAATGAAAAACACTTTTATCCAGCGGGTTTTGGATTACAACAGGACATTCTTAACCTTATTATAAAAACCTGCCCTGGAGTACTCCATAAACCATCTATGTCAAGTGTGAAAATGTTATATTCTTTAGATTACCTCCTTACTTCGTTCGTCCAAAATTTCCACAAATTTGGCAGGAAACCAGCCTAAAGAGACAAACGGGTTGTGGGAAATGAGGAGGTAAGGTGTTATACATATGTCAAGAAATATGCCTTTTTCATCATTACATCAATGTGAATGAATGCATTATTGTTTACCACTGCAGATGCAGAATTATTTGTGCACATCAAACATATTTATAAAGTTCCCCAGGAGGTTGGGGGAACATTGGTAAAACTGATACATTTTAAGACTGAAAAATAAAAGTACACAAAGAAAAGAAGTGCTGTATAATGTATTTGAGAATCGTTTTCCTCAAAACATAAGCAACATTTTTATGGTTGTATATGTAACTGTAAATGTCACAAAAATCACAGCAGCATTGGAATTTTGCATAAAACACTATTTTGACAGCAAGCAAGTCCATGTGCAGACTTCAATTTACAAGTGCTATTTCAGAATAAGTGACTAGAATACTGACTAGAATCTGAGCGCAGTAATTGCAGCCAAATACTTTGCTAATATTTGACATTAAAGAGTAATACATGAGTGATGGTTTGATGTTTTCACAGCAAGGGGAAAAGAAACATTTCTGAATTTGTTTTCCCATCATTTTCATGACCATTTTGTTTTGAACTCTCATTTTAGTTACACCCCTAACTGGTAATAATAAGCATGCCAAAAAAATCTAAGGCGAGTTTAATGTTGTTCGTAAGCACATCTGCACTCACCTCTCAGGCCATTAAGCTCTCCAACCCAACAATGCTCATCTTTCTGAGAGATGATCTGAGAACAAACATACAAATAAACAATTGAGGAACAAAGGCTAGGCATCAGCTAACATGTTTAGATGATCGAATCAGCAGACGCTCACAGTGATGATGTCATTCTTCCGAAAGCCCAGTTCGTCATCATCGTGCCGTTCAAAGTCCAGTAAAGCTTTGGCTCTTCTCCGACGATTTCGAGACACGACCAGGAAGTTCTCATGATCCCTTTGATGACTCTCCATGGAATAGTCCGGAGTCAAATCCTAGACACACACAAGAAATGTACAAACTCAAACAAATTAGAAAATTATTTTATCTTATAGGCTACAATGATAAACATAACAATGAGAATTTATAAATAATAATTGTTAATCAAAATTATTATTATTACTACAAAAATTACAATACTTTATTCATTTATTTTCCTTCAGCTAAGTCTCTATTTCAGAGGTCGCCATAGCAGAATGAACCAGCCAAAACCCAGTATTGGAAACACCCATAGACATACATTCACACACTTATACACTACAGACAATTTAGTTCATTCGATTCACCTATAGCACATGTCTTTGGACTGTGGGGGAAGCCGGAGGAAACCATCGCGAACATCAGGAAAACATGCAAACTCCACACAGAAATGTCAACTGACACAGCCAGGACTGGAACCTTTCTGCTTTGAGGTGATAGTGTTAACTACTGAACCACCATGCCACCCTATTTTAATTTATTCCAATTTTATTCATAGAAAATAACTACTATTACTATCATATTATTATCATATTATAAGAGTTATACTCCAGGCTGTTAAATGATTGATTCTGATTGGCATGTAATTATTTTCAGATGAAAGCACAGATTAAATAGTTTCAGGCAGGTTTCGACTGCATTGAAGTTGGCGAATAATTCACTATGGCGAATAATTTCAGTTATTTCCCAGCTTACAATGGTGAAAATAAAACAAACATAAAAACAGAAGGCTTTAGATGAGAGGTTTAGAAAGTAGTCCAACAAACAGGAGCTGTTTGAGGACAAACACCTGACAAGTCATAAAATACAGAATCTTAACAGTGTCTTAAAGGTCTGACCCCCCTAATTAATGCTGTACCCGCCTGAAGGACATTAAAACAAGATGCATGGGTGTCTGCCCTGTAATAGTTAAGGAATAGCTTGCCCTGATCTGTCTCTTAAATAATATTAATAATTAAAATAAAAGATAACTTCAGCATACATTTGACCATCCCTATAATAGTTCATACCATTGTGAATGCATGTTTGTGCCAGAAATATGAATTCATCGAAACCAGCAACACTAACAGAAAGTGTAAGGCTTCCAGTTTCCTTAAAAGGTGTTTGTAGGTGTCTGTAAAACTAGATGCATAGATTGCATTTTAGTATAAAATGGTTCGCACATAGAAGTTAAACAGTAAAATAAAAAAAGTAAGTATTTCGTGGTCATCCATTAGTAGGTGCAGGAAACCATTTACTAAATATCACAAAAATCATTGAGAACCACTCAATATCCCTCAAATAAATAAGATGTAATTGAATTAAATATATAAATGTGGTTCACTGAGGCATTTTACTGAGCTTAACCGAAAAACTTGACCCCCCCCAATGGTCAATGTATAATTCACACACAGGTGGTAACTAAAGTAAGATTAAAATAATTGACCCTGGTAAATGGAATTATTAGAAACTAAGGCACTGTGGCCACATCACCACCCCAGGTGTGCATTTTTTTGCTAATAATCTATTAGCCCATTGTCAATTACTCCTTGATACCTTCATACTACTATAACTGAATTTATTATTAGCACGTTAGCAAGATGACAGAAATTTTCCTCCAGGGAATTCTTTATAGACCATTTTGAGGAATGTAAACAAAAACAATGGTCCCAACGTATTTCCTGTTTTACATTTTTAATTTCTATAGCTTCGGAGAATCCAAAAAGAGCCAAATATTGATAAACAACATTATGAGAGCTGTTTTAACATTAGGTTATGACTGAACTGCCACTTATTACAGTTATGAAATAGTTTGATAACAAGCAGGAAATATTCATGGGCCAATGACATGACCAGATTGAAATGGTCTATATATTCTAAATACAAAAGGGAAACTGAGTATTATCAAATAATGCATTTGGCATGATATCCGACTACTTGCTGATTAAAGCCCCAAGACTATGACGCATGGCGTTCTGTTTACTGGGAATGAGCGTGTGCTGTTAATTTCTTGTTGATGGGCTTGATTTATGCAATTCAACAAAACGACTCAGTGAGTCATCAGGTCGGCTCAGAGCAGCCGTGCATGAGTCAGAGTGTTGCTGTTTCTAATTAAATTATTCCTGACAGATTTGGAAAAGCAGTGACTCTTACAGTGCTGCAGTTACGGGGGTCCAGGCAGTGAAAGTGCTCTGCAGTGCGATTGATGGCTTCTCTCAGTGCTGCCACCAGCTCAGTCTGTTTAATGTTTTTGGCCTTCAGCGCCTCCACCTCGTCCTCTCCCCACAGCAGTGAACTCAGGGTGGATTTCCTGCGCATGTTCTGTCTGCGCACCACCTGCACAGTGATAAACAACAATGAGCCAACCAGGAGTGTGTAAGAAACATGTGCATCACAGCTCATGGTTCAAGATGCTGTTCTCGCCTTGTTGAGGTTGGTGTTGAGGGAATGAGAGTTGTTGGAGTTCAGCTGGGCCTGCTCCGCCAGGATGTAGGCCAGATGCTTGTGTCTGTGCGTGTCCAGGTTTTCCTGAGACAGAGATCCGGCTAGACGCACAGCCTCTCCCAGCACTGCCGCCCCATCCTCTAGCTGACTGGGTAGATCTGACAGTGTGTTGAAGATGGAGGCCGAGTTCTCAGATGATACCAGCTCGTCCTCCTTAAAAACACAAGAAGAAAGGATTATTAGTGACAAATATAAATGTGCCAAATCAAAATCTTAAAGGCATAGTTCACCCCAAAATAAAAATGTGCACTTTATTTACTCCCCCTCAAGTTGTTCCAAACCTTTATGAGTTTCTTTCTTCTGTAGAACACAAAAGTTATTTTGAAGAAATCTGAAAACCTGTAACCATTGACTTCCATGGCAGGAGAAATAAATACTGTGGACATTGATGGTTACAGGCTTTCAGCTTTCTTCAAAATATCTTCTTTTATGATTAGCAGAAGAAAGAAAGCCAAAGGTTAAAACAACTAAATGTTAAGTAAAAGATGACAGACTTATAATGTTTTAATATGTTAATGATTAGTTCATGGTTTTCACATTTGGATCATCTTTCAGAATACGGTCTGTTTTCTTCGTTTGTTTAAGAATATATAACCAAGACGGTTGTGCTCAGAGATTAGCCCAACTGAAATCCAACTTCGGAATGGTTTGGTTGATGTGAAAAGGTGACCTAATGGACCAACAATAAAGCAGCAACATCATATGGATCAAACTTTTCAGTCAACTTTTATAAATTATGTCAAGGAACAATATGAGAAGAGTTTTAAACACGTGCCTTAAACACATTTTGATAAGCTTTGGAGTTTTGTCTTATGAAAGCAAATCAATACAATAAGTAAATGAATTTTTTATTTAAATTGAACGAATTAAGTTTCTGTAATTAAGTTTAGGTCTGAAGAGTGTTCTGAGAATTAGTTAACACAACAATCAAAGCCTTGTATTACCTTGATCTTCAGCATGCCAAGCGTAACCTGAAACAGCACCACTGAGCCCTCGTAGAACAGCAGGTCCCAGATTCGTAACAGGATTCGGATGTCTACCACACTGGCAAAGGCAGTAAGGAACCAGTGCAGTGTGATTAAAGACAGCTCTGAGAGAGAAAAAACAGGTGAATATAAGAAGGTTTGTTTTATTAATTTTTTTATGTATACATATTTCAGATGGGAAAAAAATATTTGAAATCTGAAAATTGCTTGAGACCTTTGGCAGAAGTAAATCAGGGTACCTCTAGACTTTTATGAACGATTACTTTTTGCACACGTGCAATTGCAAAATGGGGTAATTGCAAGTTTAAAAGTAAAAAATAAAAATACATAATAAAACTTTTTGCAGACACAATTTCTTCAGAATGCAATAAAAAGATGTATTAGTACACGTAATAAAGACCCCACAACACAATTGTGCTAAACTGTATATATTGAATGTGTTAAATGAATATTCTTAAATCTCTCAGTGGCACCCTAGAGTAAACCACAGGACTGTAAGCTGAATGTTGCTCACTCTAATGAAAAATGACAGGAGGATATTAAATATGCACTTCTACAACTGTATGATAATTGCTCTGCATTACTGATCGTGAACTGCTTTGAAAATGACTTGTAAGTGTTTCCCTGTTGAGTTTAATAATCAAAGGCCATTTCAAAACTCAAGCTTTTAAAACCTCTTAAAGTAATAATGAAGATCTGCGTTACACCCTTTAAAATTTTAATTTGACCAAACTAATTTTCGTGGTCCTTATGTGGTGACTGCAAAGTAGGGCTGCACAATATATAGTTTCAGCATCGATATCGCAATGTGTGCATCCGCAATAGTCATCACAGGACGTGCAATGTTGAGGTGAGATTATAATCAACTAAAAATCACAATTCAGTACAGATGATATGTTGAGTCATTTTGAATTTCAACCATAATCTATTAGTGTTTTACTCAGATGTGTTTTTAAGGCCCATGACCGTAAGATTAAAAGCAAGTTTAAACCATTTTGTAACAAGAAATTATAAAGTTTGCTGTGTGGTGGAAATTAATTTATATACATTATAAAGGTCTGTTTTTTTATTTTTCCATGGATGTACTGTTTACGTTAGATCAAGAGTGACCACTTTTTACATCTGCTTATCACCAGACAAGATCAGGGTACATACATGGTGATTTAACAAGCTATATGTTCAGGTGGTAGATAAGACTGAAATATAGACAGTCAAAGGTTAAATGTGTGCGTTGATGTAACTGTGATTCCTTCTGTATGTCATTAATGACCTAGTGAGCTTAGCACACTAGATAAAAAGAGAGCGCACTGTTTCGGTGTCTCTCACTCTGCAGAAACCTGCATTGCTGCATGACTGTCTGACCTTCTTTGCAAAGAATAAAACTTTAAAAGACACTTTGAGTAAAAAATTGTCTTCCTGACCACTGAGAGAGGCTCCTTAAAGAAAATAGCCACTACAGCTACTTTAACAAAGATTATTTGAGCTCAACTATTTATCGAATGAAGACTATACAGTGTTATTTTAGATTCGATCATTGAATTTCTTGACTTCAACATTCCACCAAAAAGTATAAAGCATTGTTTATTTTGTTTTTATTTGTGCTTACATTTTTTTATTACATTATTACATATTTTATGCAGATGCACTCCCCTACAAAATCATCCCAATCAATGTGAAATTGTGAATTGTTCCCAAACAGTTGTTTTGTCATAATTGTATTGTCATAAGTCATATTGTAAAATAATATTCATATCACAATATATATCACAAAAATATCGCCATGTCAGTTTTTTCCAATTTTGTGCAGCCCTATTTTGAACTGCATCTCACCGATGTCGTGCTCCTGTAGCAGCTTGTCTAGACGAGGCAGATACTGCACTACGAGCTGTCTGAGCACCCGCTGGTCAGTCTGAACTCCCAGCAGAGTAGAGGAGAAGTACGAGGGGGGCAGAAGGTCCTCTATCAGAGCGCACATCATCCACAGGGCATCCTCCTCCTCCAGAAACAACAGCAAGCAGGACACTACCTATGGGACAGACAAACACACACATACCTCTCACACTCTAAATTTAGACACTGGACAGCAGATATATTGAGTGCGTGTAAAGCGTTCTCCTCACCATGCCTGTGCCCTGACAGTAGCCGATGTCTGGATAGAGCCACGCCAGCCCTCTCAGGACCCGCCTGAGCTTGGGCACCCCGACACTGGTTAAAGTGTTGAAGCATGCGTTGGTGGGCATGGTTCGCAAAAGATCCTTTTCTATCTGTATCAGAGAGACAGACAGAAAACTTCAATGATGGAGGTGTGGAAGATTAAATAAGTTAATGCAGAAATTCTATTTAACAAATGTCTTAATGAAGCAATTAAAATGCAAAGAGAATAATTAAAAAATGTGTGACATGTCACAGTAAATGTAGTTTGGTTTTAAATGTATGTAGAGAGCACTTTTTAATTACGAGTTTATTCGGAGATACTGTAATAGACATGCTAAATTTTAAATAACATCATTTGAAAAAATATAAACAGTTTCATTATCCATCAGGTTAAAGAAAAGGTTGCTTTCACAGTGATTGTTTGCTAATACGCTTTTATTAATATGTACTAGAGCGCCACGGTGGCCTAGTGGTTAGCACGTTCGCCTCACAGCAAGAAGGTCGCTGGTTCGATCCCCGGCTGGGCCAGTTGGCATTTATGTGTGGAGTTTGCATGTTCTCCCCGTGGTTGCGTGGGTTTCCTCTGGGTGCTCCGGTTTCCCCCACAGTCCAAAGACATGCGGTACAGGTGAATTGGGTAAGCTAAATCGTCCGTAGTGTATGTGTGTGAATGAGAATGTATGGATGTGTTTCCCAGAGATGGGTTGTGGCTGGAAGGGCATCCGCTGCGTAAAACAAATTCTGGATAAGTTGGCGGTTCATTCCACTGCGGCGACCCCGGATTAATAAAGGAACTAAGCCGAAAAGAAAATTAATGAATGAATAATATGTACTAATATTGCATGGTCCCGTTTATGTTGTTTGGAAGTAAGCATCAGGTAAATAATTAAATGCAAATGAGATCAGTATCTTCTAAAAAAAATAAAAATACTGCGATTATCTTCTCTTTTGATTACTAATGCCATTTAAAAACTGTAAAATATAATTTACAGTACTGTGAAATATTACGACAATATTTAATAATGGTTTCTCACATTAATATATTTAAAAACGTGATTTTTCCCAGTTATTCAAAGTTGAATTTTTAGCCCCCTTACTCCAGTCTTCAGGGTCACGTGATCTTTCAGAAACCCCTGTAATATGATGTGTTGCTACTCAAGAAATAATTCTTATGATTATTATTGTTTTTATTATTTTTACATTTAGTAATAATTTTTTGACATTATTATTTTCCCCCTCTATCCTGACTCCGCACTGATATTATCTGAATTTGTTAACAATTCTTGTGATGTTTAGCCAATATAGCTAATAATAAGTAAAAATGATCACTTTTATTGTTTAATGTTTTAATTTTGCTAGGATTAAATATTAGAAAATTAAAAAAGCACTGCATTTACTTCTAACAGAAATTTCATCTCAATCTTTGTCTCTACATGAGACGCCTGTCAGAGATGACACGTACCTGCTTGGCTGCTGTGGTGTCATCATTGGAGCTGTTTTTGACGATCTCCCTATACGAGATGTCTGATGTTCTCTTTTTTTGCAGGGCTCCTGACAAACGCATCCACAACTGAGGGAACGCATGAAAGAGACAATGAGGAACATGGCAGTTAAACAAACAAAGATCCAGCAGAGAAGATCATAGATTCCAGACGCACCGCTGTTCTTATGGGGATTACTAAAAATAGCAGAATAAGCAGCATAAACAAAACACTACAGAGACATCATGTACTATTTCAGTGACATTAAGAATCCCTCAAGCATGAACGAGGTTGCCATGGGAACATGACATCAGCTGATGAGCAGTCTGATGTTGTGTAACAAAACAAAGTCCTCATTAAATATGTAATAAAGTGAAGTTCACATTGAGAGCTGACCTGTGGCCTCATGCTGTGTGGTATTCCTCCCAGCACCAGTGACCGCAGGCGGTCTGAGCGGGCCAGTGTGGGGGTGATCTTGTCCCACGTCAGGTCTCCGACTGTGTGATTGTGGGTGAACTCCAGATGGGCTTGCCAGCGAAGTCTTTGCTGAGGGTCTTCTCTCTGAGGGGCTCCGTCCCCACACAGCCATTTCTGTGTCTCAACACCGTCTGACAAAGACAAACAAGAATAATAAAAATGTTCAAACTCTTGTTAATGAAGGAGACAGACTGGCCCAGATAAAACAAGCTTCATCACAAGGCATGACGTTGTTCTCAGAATTTCCTTCCAGGACTTGACATTGACTTGTTTTTTTCCAGAGGGTATGTGTCTTTTTAAACTTAAATCACTTTCCCAAAAATTTGCTATTCTAAAACTAATTTCTACAACAAAGCTTCAAAAATATTACATTATAGGAAATAATAAAACTTTGCATTATGAAATAAACATTATACAGTCTGCAAGATGCTTTTGAAAGAAGTTAAAAAGCCTTAAAAAACAATAATAGATAATACAATTAATTGAGTAGTTTTCGATTTTAACACATTTAAATTTTAAATTCAATTATCAATGTTAGAAAACAGCTGCAATGCCTAAATCTTTGTTGATATTTTTCCCTAGATTCACGAACGAACAGTTAAACAGTCTGTTAATTCTGATTAATACCACACATCCTTGCCAAAGACAATGTAATGATTTCTTTAAAGAATAAGCCAGACAAAAACAGAAACTATCATTTAAATAAAATATTGTTGTATAATTAACATAGTAAAAAAATGCAGATTCTGCAGATCTAGTCATTTTATTTGAACTTTTCTGTTGTCCTAAACAAGTGTATTCATTAAAGCAAAAGATCACCCACTACTGTCAAACTAGTGAAGAGTCTTCTGTTATGTTGAACACAACGGAGATGTTTTGAATAATGTTGAAAACCTGTAACCACTGCAATGCATAGTAGAAAAAAATAACTACTATGGAAGTCAATAGTTATAAGTTTCCATCATTCTTCAATAAATATATATTTTTTGTGCTTGACAGTAAAAAAAACTAAACATGATGAATGACGGCAAGATCTTTAAAATGGGTGAACTCTTTAATCCCTTTGAACTTTTAATGAGTGCTAATGTTCTCACACCAACCTTCACTATCGATCCGGAACCCAAATTCATCATACTGCAGTTCCACTTCCATACCAGGGTCTTTCTGCAATAGTCAGAAGAACGTCTATGAGAAATGAACAACCTCCCACAACAATGAAGACCTTACAAAAACAAGCAACACTTTACTGACACTTACACTATCACTATCAGCATTATAAAGTAAAGGAGGAAAGAATGAAGTAAACTACCTGACAGTACTTTGCCAAGATGTCCTGGGGCCACATGCTTGGTGTAAGGGCCGAAAAAGGGCCCCCTGGGGCTGGAGTGTAACTACCTGCAAAACAAGGAATTCATTGGGTTTGGCAATATGAATACAACCCTGATTCCCCATTTTATTTTACGTATTGATGCTGCAAGCTTACCTGACATGGTCCTGGAGCTCGAAGAGTTTTTATTTAGCTTCTAAAGAGAGTGGTCCAACTAGATCAGGCCAGGTCAAGGTTCACAGATCATAGATAAAGAGACCAAAAACCAATTGTGTAAGTACATTCCCAAAAGACAATGCAGAACCACAAAGACATCATTGTTACAATACAAAACACAGTCTGAAAGTAATTACCTCTAAGATGTTTCAAGCGGAATATCATATAACAATGTCACCTAAGTCCAATCCAAGCAGGAAAAAAGCATGCTATGGGGAAGTAAAGTGTCTGAAAGCCTTTCTTGGTTTTTTCAAAGCTGAACTTGAGCTGCAGGCACCTTAATACCGTCCTCCTTCACGCTCCAGTTCTTCAAATCAACCCAGACACACAGGACAGCACAGTAATTCTTCAGCAGCACAGCATGTTGGGATAAATTAATCATGCCAGTGGACCCATAGACAACACACTGCCTCACACAACTTGTCTCTCCATAACACTGACATCAGCCGTGTTTACAGCCCGCCATCATAAGGCAGTCTTTGTTTCTGCACTAAACTCATGACAAACTCTTCGAGGGATGTGTGCAGAGGGGGATGTGGGAATACAGGCCCACCCATATAAAAAGAAATCATAGCATAACAGATCCAGAAATTCTCATCTATGCGATTTTCTTTAGACCGTTTAATCTCTGATCTATTGTTTTAGAAACTTAATGGTTAATAGCTGCTGAACCGGCAAGAGGCTTTTTAGCAGTTATGCTAATGCACCATGCAATTCCCTCATTTATGTAAAATAAATCACTTCCTTGTTAAATTAACGCCAAGGTCTCCAAGGGAATGGAGTAAAGGACTGCGCTGTAAATGCAGCAGAGCTTATCTTCCTGCTTGGCCTATGTGTGTGTTCGACATGACTGAAGACAGAAAGCAATGGAAAACTTAGATGTTATCTGGATATGCATAATACAAGTACAGAACCTGGAAGCTGATGATGGGTTTAAAAGAGAGTCGTGCTGGCTTAAAAGACAGCGGCTCTATTCACATTCACTATAGTTTAAAAAAATAGACTCCATAGGCTTCATTACACCTGGCTGGTATTAAGATGCATGTTGACAAGTGCTTGCAGTTTAGTGTAACTTTTTCTATTTTAGAGTCAGGCTTCAAAGAAAAAAGTTATTTTTTTTGTGCTATTTAAACTGTTAAGCTCCAGCACTACTCTAACAGTTGACTTTGTTATATGCTCTGATAACATATTACAAACTAACATTCAGAAAACTGATGTTTGAAATCTGTGAATCCATTGTCAATCGCTAGAAGACAATCATATGTGAATCGATTTTTCGCCCCACCCTTGACACAAAGATGCTGTATTGACTTTTGAGGGCCTGGCTGCACTTTGTAAAATATAGCCTTGAATAGGGCTTAGCAATAAAAATAGCTTTGAAATGAAAGTTTTCATTGATCGTGTCTATCCATTTTGATGCCTTGTAAACATTTGGCTTTTTTGTGATTCTGCACGGTTCTCAAGCTTTTTGACTGTCCTCCAACTGCCCACAACAATATTCATGGTTAAGTTCTTTTTAAAAGAATTTTTACTCTCAATTTCTACCCCTATATATATATATATATATATATATATATATATATATATATATATATAAATTCTATATATCACAGATGTTGAAACTATGGCCCACCGGCCTAAGTTGGCCCATTGTAACCTTTGACCTAGCCCACCAACCCATGAAATATGAATTATGGGCAGGGTTGGGGTGAATGCTGTTAACAGAGAATGTCATTTCTAGTTTAAAATAACCTTTTTTGTTTGTTTGTTTGTTTCATTGCTGAGCTACAAAAAAAGGCAACTGAAAGTAAATGTTTCATTTAAATGTCAATTGCAAATACGTAAATAAATACTTTCTAAAAATGTAAATACTGTCACTCAACAGACAGAAGACAATGCAGAAGACATCTGCAAGCAAATCAAGGCAAAATCAGGTGCAGCTTGACTAGCATAACTCCATTCTGTTATAAATTAGATTGTTTTACTGTAATAAGTTAAAAATGTATACTGTATTAGTTAATAATAAGCAATGTTTTCAAACTATTTTTAAATATTATTAAATAAATTAGGAAGTACCAATGGCAGCTATATTTACCTTCGGCCTCCTAGTCTCAATCTAGTTTGGTTTTTGGCCCTTTGTAAGAAAAAGTCTGGACACCCCTGGACAATAAATTAAAAAGCACATATAAAAAGGAGCAGATATAAGGTTTTATTAATTTTGTGTCTGGGCCTGATTAGAAGACGGTCATGACTACACTGCATAATGCAGTCCATCAGCTGCTGGCTCTCTGTATGAGTTTCCATCATAAACAAACACTTACTAACAATGACACTCCTCCTCATGCTGTGAACACCACCGCTAGTTTTATTCCTATAGCAACAGACCCCACAGCAACAGTCACAGCATTAGCAATGAGAGGAGTCAGCGCTCCCTGAAGACACTCTGAGAAAGACTGAAATCGTATAATATCCAGTAAAAGCAGGTTACAACGTCCAATACTCTCGGGAAAAGCCTAATTCTCTGAGTCTGGACTGCTTTGCTGCTAATGAAAATAGAATAGACCATTTTAAAACAGGTGGAATAATCGCTGCAAGGTTGTCATGACAACGACACCAGGGTAAAGGGGCTGTCACATTAAATTTGCATTTCGTTCACCTGTGAATTAAAAAAGCTATGCCCACATATTAAACCCAAAGAATGCTTAGTTTTTATGATAATAAGGTTCATGTACTATACTGATGTCAAAATGTATCATTTAAAATATGCAAACGAAAGATGTTATATTGCAAGTGGTGCAGCATTTAAAAAACGTTTGCATGCTTAGTCAAAGACTTTGTTATATGAAACTGTAATGGTCAAGACCTGAATGAAAACTACTTTAGCCATGTTCTGAAAATTATTAAACAGCTTAGAAGTTCATCAGCCAATTATAAAGCAACCAACAAACTTGTTATATAATAACATATAATGTATTCTGTGAAAGTTAACACGGCTATGGTATTAAAAATAAAAAAGGATAATAATATAATTTTGAGGGATGTAAAAAAAACAACAACAAAAAAACAAACAATGGTCCTGTTTCCTGTTTAACATTTTTATTTCTACAACTTCCAAGAATTCAAAAAGAGCTACATATTGATAAATAATGTTATGAAAGCTGTTATAACATTAAGTTATGATTGAATTGCCTCTTGTTACAGTTATGAAATAGTTTGATAACAAGCAGGAAAAGTTCATGGGCCAATGACATGACCAGATTGAAATGGTCTTTATACATTAATGAATGTTAATTAATGAATCATAGAATGTTATGTAAAGTGTATTTTTTCACAATCATGAAGAGGGTCTCTCCACACCACCACCAGTGTGCAGCATCCACTTAGATGATGCAACGGCAGCCAGTGCGCTAACCACACACCAGCCAGGGGGAAGAGACCAATTTGGTGGATGGGATGATTGGGAAGCCATGATGGTTAACGGCCATCATGTTTACTGGGGCATTAGGACTCACAGACCGCAGGTTTAGCATCCCCTGCTGGCCTCACTAACACCACTTTCAACAGCAACCTAGTTTTCCCATGTGGGCTCCCATACTCAGCCCTGCTTAGCTTCAGTGAGTAACTGGTCTTGGGCTGCAGGGTGATATGACTGTGGCATGTTCTGAGAAGATTAGTTTATGTTTATTAATAGTAAAACAAAAACAATTGAAATTAGACAATCTCATGGTTTCAAAAGAAACCTCTCCTGCAACCAAGCACACATTTACACAAACAAATATGAGTAACTTTAGTGTACTCTATTGTAAATATTGGTAGATGTGTGCCATATTAGTTAAATAGTAAAGAAACATTTATTTATACATTTTGATTACATTCTTGCTGGAAAAAAAAAACTCTCCTGGAACAAGCTGATATCTCCAATCCAAGTGCCTAAACATATTTTAAAAGATCCACCTGGCCAGCCTGGGAGACTAAAAATGACTTTGGCTCAGTCTAGGTTCAGTCACACCAAAATTCTCTTTCCACTGTCTTCCATTTAGGCAAATACAAAAACTCTGACCTGTGAATTTGTATAATGTGAAGACGTGTGACCTATTAAAGACTGATATGGCATGACGTGACCTTCCAGCTAAATTAAAAAGACCCAAATAATAAATCAGCATAATTTACATTATTATATAATTGTTACTTTAAAGTGGACCAATCTCCTTATTTTAACACCTCACTTGTATTACAAGTTAAATTGTGCTTTTAAAAGCATCATATCATATTAGTGCATCATCATATTATGACTAATGCAGCATCTGGTGAAGTTTTTCATTTTTAAAATTTTATTTCAATGAATTTTTGGAGTGGCTGTGATGTGGTGTGTTTTAGAGTTAATTAATAGATTAACTGAAGATGGAAAAAAAATCAACAGAAAACAAAATATTAAATACTGGAGAAAAAAAAATCAACAGAAAATCATAAAAACATATAAAAGTATCTAGTTACAGAAATTACACTAATGTGTGAGACTGTGATTAAAAGAAATGCCAGCAAACTAAAGGGCATTTATACTATGAGCTGAGTGAGAAGGCACGTGGCAGAGCTCTGAC
>CAIGQQ010004433.1:2931486-3017297 GCA_903798035.1 Danio albolineatus | reverse complement strand
ATGCACACATGATACACTCTATACAAATGCACACTCCATACATATTTGTCAGTACACATGTTGATGTAGTGACGAGTGTTTCCCAAAACCTGTAGTTTCTCTGTCGCAGATCCATCATTTGAACCACGTTAGTTATAACGTAAAACGCCCACAATGATGCTCTAAACGTGGTGGAGAAACTACTTCTATAGAGAAGAATCCAGTCATTTCTTTGTGCAGATTATATTGTTTTACTTGCACATGCATTTATTAAAAATCCAATATTAGTTTTGGTAAAAACATGTACTTGTTTTCCATATTAACTGAAATATATGATGTAAACGGCACATACACGACCTGTGTTTCCTTTACAGATATTATTGAGAATATTCCATATTCTATTCTAAAACATAAAATCACTTACAAAAGCTAACACGTATTGCAATATCATGTATAAATCATATAAATAAATAATGAGGCTTTTTAATAAGAAATTAAATTTAATATTTATTATTTATTAGGAAATGAAAAAAATGCTACTTTAATAATAATAATAATTATTATTATTATTATTATAAGTAGGATGTCGTTTATTTATTTTTTGAAAAGTCTACTTTTGCTATTTGACTCAAGCAAGCCACTGCAGAAATGTACTAACCAACAGGACCATGTCATATACAGTAGGCTAAATGTCTTAATAAATAACCTACTATAAAATAAAAGCATTAACGTATGCTGTTTTTTATTAATTTTTTATTTTTTTCACAAGCTTTAGAGCAATGACTGACAAAAATATACTAGCTTTGGAGACGTAACATATATTCCGCTCGGCTTTGTTCAAAATGACATCAATGTTTTCAAAGTGCACTTATTATTTTTTCCCGGAGTGTGACTGAATGGATTCAAATTGGTATAACTCATCTGCTTAACTTTTCAGTTCAATTAATCTTTATTGCTATAGCGCCTTTTACAATTTAGATTGTATCAAAGCTTCACTTCATTTGTCGCATTTGAAGTTCAGTAACTCTACGTGGCTTTTAAATTAGAGCCCATTTCCTCAAAAGTTCAGTGTTCCTTTAATAATCTGACTTGGAGCTATCAAGCTACTTTTCACATTCAAACAACCTACTCTTGTCGCATATGGTTTTTTACTTACTGTATATAGAGAAGTATGCTGTTTCAGATGCAGCCACTCACTTCTGCAATGTAACCTGCAGAAGAAACCAGTGAAAAGTCCCTCTGCTATATTCAATTCACTTTAAATCAATTCAAGCTTATTTGTATAGCCCTTTTCACAATATTCATTGTTCCAAAGAAGCTTTACATGCATGTTATATGTCAAAATCAGAAAGTTAAGGTGTTGTATATACATAGTTAACATATTGTCCTTTTCAAAAAGTTTATAACTGTGTATAATACATTTCCATTGAAGTGTATTTGAGAATTGCTTAAGATTTTGTCCAAGTACCAAAACTTGTTTTACAGGCATATTCACAATTAACGAGACTATAATTCTCCATAGTGTAGTTTAAAATATATTGTCCAATCCAATTTCTCTCCCCCATCTGTGTACCCTCTGTGCCCCTTTCTTTTTATCCTTCTCATCTTCCCCCATTTGCCCTGTTGCTCAAACAGTCTTACTGCCCCAGTCTCTCTCTCTTTCTCCCTCTCTCTCTTTTCATTCTCTCTGTCCGTCTTAAATTCGGTGTGTTATCTCTGCCTGACGACCACTGCTCCAGGCTCATCAGTGTGTCTGATATGCACTAGTGGCTCAGACAGCTGCAGTCCCTGTGACGTCAGTGCAAGAGTTCAACAGAGAGAGAGAGAGAGTTGATTTAAAGACAGACTTCACACATTTTTCTTTCTTTGGTGTGCCTGTTGAATCGATGATATTAGGCCATGTGGACGTGAGAAGGCTACAGGATCAGCATGCGATATTGACCCAGCCGGCAGTGTTAATATTTATGCGGTGTGATTCAGCAGGTCTCAGGAAAAAGAGGGCTTTTTGATCCTCAATAAATCCTGGTTCTTGTTTGCCCACCCCGTGCACTGCAGTACCGTAGCTCTTCGGGCAGCTCAACAGATGGCGCTGTTGCTCTCCACAATGACTCCGCATATAAACATGCGTGTCCGCACTCTTGAAAGCATGCAAATTTAATGTATGGTGCATGCACATTCGCAGATTCATTATTTATACATCTGTAGAAGCTATGCGCAGGAGTACATGTTAAATTTAAAGCCTCGTATATCGCTGTAATGTTGGATTTGTGTTTAGCGGATGAGCACTTTTACTTGCGCGTGGAAGAGTGAGCAAATGTTCACCCCAGACAAAGTGCTGTCAGTAGCTTCTGTTTTTTTTTTTTTGCTGAAGATGCTCTTGGGGCTCTTTAAGATCTTAAGCTAGTCAACCTGTCTGAGCTTAGTTATTACCTATGATATGTGGACTGCTAGCGTGTTGCATCATCTGGTTTGTGAGTTTCTGTCTCTCGGGCTGAAAGTGAGTCTTTCAGCAGATTCACAGATGCAGTGCTAGGCTCTCACATGGCTTTCTGTCACGTTGGTTGGCTCGCATGTGTGATTCTCTCTGTTCTATGGGTATTTTCAGAGTGGCACACCATATTTATTTGATGTCTGCAGTGAGTATAATCTCCTTTAAATACAGATGCAGAGAGTACCAGGGCCAGATGATGGTCCCCCGAGGGCCCTTGGGCACACGTCTTTGTAAGCAGATTTTATTTGAACAGTAAATTCTTAGTAAACCAGCAAAAACTGAAAACTGAACTCCCCAAAGAGCTTTATCTTTGGCTTTATATAAAATCATCCAAAATTTAATCAAAGTCTAACTAAATTTTGTTTCTCAATTGCATGCAAGATTATTCCCTCTGTGGGGTCAACAGTAAACAAATTATTATAGGCTAACTAAAGCCAAATAACCACAACAGTTCACTAAGATGAACAATGTTAATTATATGCAGCAAGGATGCATCAATTTGAATAGAAATCAAAAATATTTAAGAAAAGTTTTCTATTTATAATAAATGTGGTTTATTTCATCACAGCAATAAAATACATTTTAATATAAGAAGCAGTGCTTTATGCTGTAATAATAGTTCAAACGTGTTTTAGTGGGAATTTTGATCAAATAAATACTGCTTTGTCGAGCACCAAAACAAAACTTTTGAACTGCATAATACAATATAATTCAGGATAAAACATAGTTCTTTAACAGTTTTTAAACAAAGGTTCAAGTATCAGATATGCACTTTTTATATTACTATTTTTACTCTATTTTTTATTTATTATCTTAAGTTGTTCAATTGTCTAGTCTTACTGTAAATTGTTTCCTATTTATTCCTCCAGAAAAACAAAGCTTTTGATCATGATAAATTATATCCTGACTTTAAAAAAAAGCCGGCAGTATATTTTCATTACTGAATGTTTGTCAGCGATTAACCAAAGCACAGTATGCTAACTAACTAATGTGCTGAAAATCCATCATTTCATCGTTTGCAAAAGAAAAAAAAAACTTAAGATGCTTTATTTAATTTATAAAAGATGCACTGCTGGCTAAAGTGTACATTGATCTTTTTGCATGATAATATTTGAAAATCCATTGTTCCAGAAACATCTTGTACAAGCAAAATTGGATTACTCCGGAGGCTGAGATGAGTGGACGTGCAGAATCATTGTTGTAATTTGCCAACTATAGGGCTCAGCTGTACATGCTGACGGGGCCAGTGACCCTGGTGTTTTGCTTGCTCTGCGTGTGCGCCGAGGCCCCGGGGCCCTTGTGTTCAGCTCATAGTGAATGTGCTGCGGGGTCCAGTGGCCTCAGTGTTCAGCTTGAACTGAATGTGCTGAGCTCGTTCTGCATGTTTTGAGGAGTCCAGTGGCCTCAGCCATCACCTCACAGCGGATGTGCCAAGGGCCCCAGGGCTTTGCAGGACCCTGGCAGTGTTAGGCCTGAAGCACTGGACTGCCCATAATCTAGCTCTATGGGTGACCTACTAAATTAATCAAAATGTGCAGTCAGAGCCTTCTACATGGACTATTATATATCATAACTTTGACTTTCACTTTGACAGTGACAATTGTGAAACACTGTGAAGTGAATTATATCAATAATTAACATGTGCTATTATATTTAAATACCTAATATATTTTGTTTAAATTCCTTAGAATAAAATAATAATAAAAAACTATGATGCTGGAAACTGTAATATAGTTTTTAATTTTTTTTTGAGGCAAATAAAAGTCTGTTGATTAAAAGCTAAAATAAGTAAATAAATTAATTTTCTGTAAATATTAGTTTTGTATTTTTACTGTATTTTTACAATAATATTTTTAAATTGGTATTTTAATTGAAATTATTAAAAATGCTTTACAATTAATTTGTATTATATATATATTTTTATATTTTTTACATTGATTCTTTATCAATTTGTCTCATTGTTATAATAAACAAATAAATATTAATAATAAGAAAAATTGCAATTAAATGTGTTTAATTTATTCAGCCTGTTTTTAATAAAAAGTTCATCCATGTTAAATAATTTTAAACAATGAATTACCATAAAATCATTTGAACGCTGTACAAAAAGAACAACAAAGAATAATAGTTTTCCAACAGTCTGTCTTTGTCTCTTTTTGTTACACAGGTCAGATTATACGGTTCCTTGTAAAAGAGCTCTGCTGATGCGCTCATTCATCTGTGTGTGTCTCTGCACATATGCTAATCATCTCTATTCACTCTGACAGTCAGGCTCAGGCATTTAAAAGGCTTGAGAGAGGAGTGCCATAGAATCTACAGGATCCACAGTTCATGCCGTGAACTACTTTATTATACCTGTGAAAATAACTATGTTTGTGTCAGTGTGTGCTGTACGTGCTTAAGGGAGCATTTAATACATCTACTGAAACATGTTGAATGCATTACATTACAGGTTTCAGAAATCTGTCACTGCGGTCTCCGTGTGTGTGTGTGTTTGTGTACTTGTTTATGTGGTTTACAAGGACATATTTATGTAATGAAATGGGTTTGATACATCTGTTACATTGTTAAAGTGTTTTTTGAGGACTTCGAAATTCAAAAATGTTAAAGGTGTAGTATGTAAGTTTGACACCCAGTGGTTGAACTAGGTATTGCACTCCTGGTTCAAAACACACACAAGTGCAGGTTGCCAGATTGAAGACACCAACAGCAGTGTACCTGACTATCAAGCCTAAAGGCTGATTAAAGGCCAATTTAAATTGTGTTCTAAACGCAATGGCATGCAATTGAAGGAATGTTTTCCATATTAAAAGGAGTTTTTGTTCTAACCAACACCTGAAATATATATGGTAAAAACAGCTTCTATTTCTTGCAGCTGAACAACAGGATAAACTGACAATGATCACCTCAGGTATACCTTATGTGTTTTATTCAAATGTTAAATGCTAATGTGAGTTTCAAGGCTATTTAACATGACATTTATTGCCATACTACTGAGAGCAGCAGCAGATAGTTCACCTCAGAAGTTCATCTTGAAAATAAAAATAAACAGTTTAATAATTTAACTTTAGAACTGTGACTCAGTGCAAGCCAACAAATGTCAGTGATTCAGCAATTACATTTAATAACGTTAAAGAGCTTTAATACGTTTAAGATGTTTATTATAAACCTTACCATTTTGTTGGAGTGCAGTAAGTGCACTATTCTGTGCTTCTGAATGGCTGTTTTTGTCATGTTTCTGTTGTGTTTTGTCTGGTGCAAACAGCCAAATTGCTTATCACTGCAAATCTTGTTACATAGCATGTTGTTAGTATACGCTGTTACAATGTAACCTGCCCACCTAATGTTTACATTTGTAATGTTTATGTTATTTTAATTTTTTTATAAATAACCACCTCATGTGAAAATGTGCCTCATTTCGGAGTCTGCTACTATCCACCGGAGGTCACATTTTGGTCGCAGATGCATACTTTGAGAGCCTTCCTGATTGAATAAATAGAATCGATTTTCAACCAAGGTAACTTGAGGTGCTGAAATATAATTTGCTAAACTGGCATTGGGGGGGCTGAAGGGATCAAACCAAAGACTAATATCCTGAACGTAACACACATTTTCAAAGCAGAATATCTGATTCAGCATTTTTTTTCAGATAAACAAAAATGTTCACTTAGCATGTTTCTTTAAAATCTGCAAAATTATCACAGTATTTTTATGCTTTAGAAGAGTCAAAAACTTACATACAGCACCTTTAACAGTTACCATGCTTAACGTTAATGTTAAACGCTTTTGACATTTAAAATTTGCCACAGGTTTTCTGTGAGGGTTGGGGTTAGAGTTAGGTTAAAGCCATATTTAATGTTTTTTACAGATCAGAGTATATTACTCCTATGGTCTTCATAAACCACATAAGTATGTGTGAAGGTTTTAACAATGTAAAAACTGGTCACTGGTTATTATAGGTGCACAGAACGGGTTATTACGTCAGAATGTAAAATCTCAGAAACTGCATTCTTTGTACTTGACCATCCCATGAAGAAATATGACGGGCTTGGACAATCCTTAATCTGTCAACCTTCAACAGATTACGTTCTCCCGACTCCATCTGTTCAATTGTGACGCAAAGAAATTGAAAATAACATTTTCTCTGCTGGGATTCTGAAGGCAAAGCTGGATTTCCAGTCCTTAAGGAGCAGGGCAAGAGTTCAGCGTCTGTGCCGCCTTCGTACTATCCAAACAACACAGAGGCTGATGTCTACCATTTTATACTCTATGAATCAGCCTTGGAATGACAATATTAGTTACTCTTCGCTGGGTCAAATATGACAGCAGAGATCTGACAATGAAAAATAAGCACGATGTTTGCCAATGCAGCCTTGAGCTTTCTAATTCCAGCGAGCTTGAGTAATGTGTTAACTGGAGCCCTGTTTTTGCATGGAAGGAAAAGATAATGATTAAAAAAACAAACAAAAAAAATCTACAGCTTTTGTTGAAGAAATATATTATGAAAAAATGAGGAAAATTCTGTCATGGTTTTTTCACCCTCATGTCATTCCAAACCTGTATGACATTGTTCTTTCTGTGAAACACAAAAGAAGATATCTGAAGAAGTTTCAGTTGTGTTTTCTTACAGTGGAGGATGTGGGAAAGTTTCAAAATACAGAAAAGACACAGCATAAATGTAACCCTGCAAAGTCTTACAGGGACATGTTAATGCAAAATCAAACCAAATGACATGGAGAAAAAAACATGTACGAATATAGTTTTCTCAAGGGGGAATGTGATAAATTTGTGAGAGGACACAGCTGTTGTTAGAGAATTCAAAGTTTGTTGGGAGAACTCAACACTTTTGTGAAAGAAAGAACGCAATTTGATTATTTATTGTAAAGTAATACTTTTGCTAAATAATGCAAAGTTTTGTGAGAGAACACAAATGGCTAGATTTACTCAACAAAGCAAATTAGCTTGAAATAACAGTCCAATAAAAGTGCATATGGGAATGGTAACACAATGCACATATTAAAGAACACAAGCGCAAGAGATAATTTTCTTAATGAGTCTGATGCAATGCATAAAACAGCACAAATTAGGTTGTAAACAAGCGGAGCTACAGAGGATAAGGTAACAATTTAAGTGTAAAATTGGTTTAGAGATCCTTATTTTAGTGTTAGTGGCTCAAACAACAGGAAATACTCTGCCCATAAATTTTGTGTGAAGGTAAACAAAAATGTTGTAAGTTTTATGGGGGGACATAGCACTTTTGTGAAAGGAAGTAAAGTTTCTCAGAAGAAAGCAATGCTTTGAGAGAACACAAATATTTTGTCACTGTAAATCCAAATACTGAAAAAAAGTTCATTTGATTTAAACAATGATCACAGTTTATTGTTTTTGACAGAACAAATTACATATAAATGCAATATTTGATTATAGTAGGCAGAATTTTAAATAATTGAAAGGCATTATATTTCTACTTCCAGTTTTTTGTTTATAATCTGCAAAAATGTTAATAATTCTGTGTTTTTCTGGCAATAGGGAGTGTCGTGTGTCCATAATGAGGAAAAAATTAACTTAAATGATTTTAGCAAATGGCTTCAATATAACAAAGGGTGAAAAATGTGTAAGGGGGTCTGAACACTTTCTGTACCCACTGTATAAACTTTATGTTAACTACCTAATATATTATGGTCTTTTTTGTTGCTAACTAACATATAAACCATACATTTCTGAAATAATGTGATGTTTATGTAAACAAATTGTACATAAATATCCTTTTAATTAGTGACGCAGGACTGAGAGCTGTGTAAGGCCTCACAAGGCTGAAAAGTAATCTTGGGTGTTTTAAGTTAAGAGGAAGACATGTGCGGGTTTATTTTTCTCTTAGTTTAAAGATTTAGAAGAGTTTCATGTAATGTTTTGAGGTTATCACCTTGCAGGAAAGTAGCACTCATGCTTTGCATGTTGGCAGCTTCATTTACAACAATGCTATTTGTTGTTTCACTCAGTGAGTGCAAACTGTCATACAATTAGCTCTGAGATAATTCTCAATCAACTACAGGCATTATTAAAGCAGCTGCAGTTTGAAGTGCAATAAATAACAGAAATTAAGCAATAGAAATGCATTGGCTTCACAAGAGTAAGCTGTGTTCATAAGGTAATTCAGCGAAAGTGATTAGACATAAATGGTTCAAAATAAATTTTGCTCATGAACTTTATTTGCCTAAAATAAGTTATTATTTGTAATTCAAATAAGTTTAAATAAAAAATCTAATGTATCAAAATGTGTGTCAATTAAATAAAGTTACACCAATGATTTAAGGGTAAAATAATAATAATAATAATAATAATAATAAAGTGTTTACTTAAATTTTTCGAGGTAATAGGAATGTTTTGATTATTTTTGTCTTCTCTTGTTTTTTTTACAGTGTGAGAGGAAGCAAAAATTTGTTTTGCAAGAGGATAGTGTTTATCTGGGGTCCACAATATTTAAGATAATCAAAATGTGTTGCAAGAGAACGTTTCTCATGTTAAAGTACTTTTAAATGTCAGATCATTATCCTCAAACTTTTCTGGTGACATGCAAGAGCCTTTAGAAGACTTGAAATAATCTGGGCTTATATGGTTCATTTGTACGCAACCTCTGATAATATTAATACAAGACCCATCTGAGACAAGTGAGTGATGTAGCAGAGACAAGAGAGCAGGATGTCTCAGAACAGCAAATCAATAGCTAGTGACAAATGAAGGCTATGAGTGATGCTGAATGAAAGATTAAACAGTTCAGCATGTCTCCAGGTACAGAGATGATATATGTTGATTATGTGAATGAAATATATTGCAACATTAAGTTGTAAATAGCTTCATAATAAGGAAGAAGAAAGATATTTTGATCTCTGCTGTGAGGTAGTTACTGTTGGGATCATGCCAGCTCATATAGATTGACCGATATGGATATGAAGTAATTGAGGGAACGGACTGCCGGGTAGTTATCTGGGAACAGACAGATCTTGAAGAGATAAATATACTACAGTAGTAGTCTAAGCAATGCAAAATAAATGGCATTGTTAGTGAATGTTCTGCGTAGTCTGTAAGACTTTGATACCACTGAAAAGAATTTAAATGCACAATGCACACAGAGACATGGCAGAAAAGAAATATGTGCTTCTTGATCACACTTGGCAACACAATTTTACAATACTGATAACTTGAAGAAACGGGACAAGAAAAGTCACTTAAGATGAGTCTTTAATGAACATGCCATGTACTGTAAAGGCCAGTTCACATTGAGGATAATAACTCCCTCAACAGCAGAAAATACCATTCTGCCTGTGAGTATACCCATTTGTTGTGTACCATTTTAAATACCAAAATTCTTTAAAGCAGGATTATGGATTGATTTACCATCATTGGTTTTATCACACAACAAAATCATTGTGAAACAGATTACAACAACATTACATCACTTTATGTTTAAAATCTTTGTCTTTGTCTTTATCTTAGCTTTGACATTCTTTTTACATTTAAAAGGATTTTTAGAACTAGATGTTTTTTTTATTATCATAGTTTTTGACTTTCGTGTGAATAGTCCATATAAAAATACAAGAATTGAATGAAAGGATGAAACTTTACACTGGTTATGTGGCAAAGAATTAACACACATGGTTCCAGGTTTTGTAACTTGTTGCTCCAGATCTTATTTCTTATTATTACAGTTATTAATTATTATTACAATTATTATTATTATTGTTATTGAACTTAGAAAAAAATATTGCCAGGTAAAACAAACGGTTAGCACAGACCTTAATATAATAGAAATTTGTCTTGGCATCTGGTGCAAAACGAAACAAAATACATACACATACTGTATATTATTTTTTTTGTAAAACCTGATTCTAGAGAGCATCTAATAAAAAACTATACGTCTCTGTTATAATTATCAGCTACATTGAAAAATAATCTGGAGGATTGATGTAATGATAGTATATTAATATTTTAGTTCTTCAGCTTGTTCTTCACATGATGATTTTTTATATATATTGTAATGAATTATCGGCAAGATTTTAAAACAGTTTAATCTCAAATTATCTTATAGGGATTTACCTTTGTGGGTTTATTTCATGATAACAACCCGCTAAATGTACATTAGATGCATTTTATCCTTTAAGTCACTTTTAATATGCAGTCTTCCTACCTATGTCAGTGCTTTAGTAATATGATTTTCTCTTGTGGAAGTCCTTTGTGAACACATTAAACTGTGTTAGATTCATTTGTTGATTAAAATTTTTCTCTGATCTCTCTTCAGATTATCTTCACAATCATGAAGCCAGACCTGCTTGAACATCAGATTCTTCCAGAGAACTGAAAACCGTTTAGCATTTTCTTACATTATTTCCGTATTTCCCATGTCTTTTCCAGGTCTAAATCTAATAAAAGAAAGAGCATAATAAAAATCTGTACACCTGATAAGACATTATGATTCAGGAAATAGATATTAATAGCATGGTGGTTATTAAGAGGACTAATTATGAATATGATATCTAATCAAGATGCTGCTACACTAATGAAAACGTATCAGATTTTCCCATCAAGCACTGCTGATGTATAGTTTTTATTCTTCATTGTATGAATTGTTTTATGAATTCTTATCACTGTTTAGGTAAAAAGCGAATCTACTATTTTGTAACTGCTGTGTTGTGCACAAATGATGAGGGTAACACTTTATAATAACTACTCACTAAGAATCATTTATTAAGCATTAGCAAATAGTGAATTCATTATCTGTTAAGTATTAACTCTACATTAATAAACGTTAGTAAGCAGTTTATAACTGCAGATACAAATGCTCTATTCTTAACTTATGTGCTTAATAATTGTACTGCCATAATTTGTGACTGATTGATTTTTCATTACTAAATTACGTTACAACCTTTGTAGTGTGTATACTGAGATCTTTCAAGCTGCAGACCTGTTTTTATATACTGAAATTTAAACAAATAGAAAGGAAGAGACAAAAAATTGCAACATTATAAAATAAAATGATTGACCCAAATCACCCCTCTCAGCTGAACAAGCACCAGATCCCACACAGGAATACACTGCAAGAGAGCTATAATCATCTACTCCTCAACAAAACTTAAAAGGGAGCGAAAATAAAAAAGAATAAAATCATCTGAAGCATAAATACTTAACAAGTTCATCTTCTAAGTAAAAGCTTGAGAATTGGGCCCCAGATTTGATCATATTTCTTCATCGTGTCCATTTTATAGAAGCATACATTTTTTAAAGTTTGAGGACCAGCAAGGCATTAAAAAAAAACTGTGAGGTAAAGTGAACTTACAGTCCATCAAAATTACCCCTTTGTCCACGACCATACAAACATGAGAGAAACATAATTTCCTTCCCAAGGACATCTCGATGAGCTTTCGCATTTTCAATAATCTAGTCAAACTCAGAACATTTTAGCATATGTCCAATTTCCACTGTTGGATATTGCACTAGAGAGAGACTCAGGGGTAAAATTGACTATAGTTTAGGGTTCTAAATAGTGTAGTTCATGTAGCACTTTAAATTGTATAGGTTGTATTCTCACATTAAGAGAATAAGAGATATTAAGGTCACCCAAAATTTAAAGATCTGTCATCCTTCGCCCAGAGTTGCTGTTGTTTTTTTGCTCTTGATTACAAAAATATGCTTAGATTCATATTTAAGACACCAAAATATGTTAAGAGGGTTAAGAAATTAATATTTGGTGGATTAATCTTGATTTTTTTTACAAACTCTGCAAAAAGAACATTTTTGTTATTATTATTTTGTCTGTTTCTAAACTGTCAGTTTGAAAAATAGAAATACAATAAAGACAATACTTTAATTTATAATTTGGACATATCGAATTGTTAAAATGTTTTGAAATCAATGAACATTTTACTCAAACCTGTACTAAGTAAAAGCTTTAAAAACATTTTACTCAAACCTATACTAAGTAAAAGCTTCCAAAGCGGTAAATACTGATCCTATGGGAGATCTTGGAACTAAAGGTTTTTTATGCAGCAAATACCAAAAATGCTCTCTGCATAAAAATCTTTAACCAGGATTAGTCCTTCATCTTTCCAAAGATTATAGAGATTTTTTTTACGTGTACAAACAGATACAGTACGCTTGATCAGTAGTTCCCAAAGTAGGGGTCGCACGAAAATGATAGGAGCTGCTTAGTGGCTCCCCAAAAATAAAATGATAAAAATTAAACTATGAGAATTTATATTTTATCTATAACCTACAAAATCTTATATTTAATAAATACACAAAAAACAGCATGCAAATTAAAAGCCATTAGCATTTAAATATTTTTCCCCATTAGATTGCGACCCCTGGGGTGATTACATTAGATTAATGACACAGAAATAGCATAATTTGCAGAAGATCAAATTTCATAGCAATAAATACAGGTCCTGACTGAACTTGGAGGATGGTTTGTGGATTTGTATGGAGGATGTGGTGTCCAAAATTAAACCAAGAATGAACTAAACTTGCGGTGTTCCTGACGTTGTGCCCACCAATCTCATTTGGTGAGGTTAATGTTGAAATTACACAAGTGAATGAACCACAATAATATATACAGGATATACGGTTGTTAGATTTGTTTTGTTGTGTTGTTGTCAATATGGTTGTGTTTATATGGGCCTTTTGGTGAAAGAAAGTAAGAAAGAAAAGACGATTCAGAAGAGGATTTTAAAACTCCTGAAGTATTTCCATTTATGTACGGCTTGTGCATCAAACGTTCAGCCAGCAGTCCGTGGGCATGATGTCTGAGACTACCTTTATAGGAAATGTTGAATATGCTGAGACCAGATGTCACAGGAACTCTTTGAAGTGACACTTCTGAGCACACTGACACTATGATAGGTCAGGTAGAGCAAGTGCAAAACTCTGAACTGTTTCTGTCTGCCCTCACCTCAGGCTGAGAGGATCGGAACATTTCAGTCTGCTGAAAGCCCAGAATTATACCACATTTATAACGGGAGACATTTGCATTTTGACAAATCTTTCATTGACCACAGGACTCTTCTGTGCCCTGTCTATCTGGCATCGGTGTCTACGAGCAGGCATTAATTAAGCAGGCTTGTCTTGACATTTTCCAAATTTTTATGTAAATGCCGCTGTCAAAACTGAAATAAATATAAAGGCAGGCACATCTGCATATGCACGATTACAACACTTTTCCTTGTAGATCCGGTCCCCTCCTGCAGACACATGCTGCGTTGTCTATTTAAGACCAGCGACTTTGCGGGTGGAATTCTGCAGGGAGTTTTTCAGCCTGTGAAACTGTGAAAGATGGCTTCGACGAGCCTGGGACGTCATTAAAGTTTCCTCTCTGTCTTCCAGACACAGACAACATTCAAAAGATAATCTGGGAATTATAAATTATTCACGCCCTTCAATTATGTAATATCACAAAAAAGAAAGAAAGCGGAAAGAAAGCGGATTTTCGTCAGTTTGCAGTATTCGTGATGTTTGAGGTGCTTGACGGGTAGGGCTCACTTCAGCCTGTGAATATTAAAATTCAGCTCTGTGTAGGGCGCCCCAGGAGGTATGGCTGTATTTTTATAGAAAATCTCATTTCTATCATGTCAGATTCAGTTGTGTTTCAGCAATACAAGATTAGATTGATAAGATATACCATGCATGGGAAATAAGATTCATTGGATGTATGCTTTTAATGGTTAAACCTGATGATATACGAGTTGTGATGAATTATATTCTGGCTCAGAGAGAGATGCTATTCATTTTTTTTTACCCCTTTTTCTGCTTCTAGCATGGCCTGGTGAGAGCTTTTGCAAAATACATGAGCTATATTTTTTTCCAGGCCATGACTCTGCGATGTGATTCTGCATTCGATTATAGAATCATCATTCTCCAAAAGACCATACAGTAAATATATAAAACCAGTCTTACATGGTTCCTGAAATCCTTTGTCCAAAGCATTGATCTGTTCAGGTTAGCTTTGGGAGTATTGCACGTGTATCATAAGCCTTTTGGCATTTCCTGGTGCTTCACTAAAAATCTCATAGTAAATCCCACCACCCTCTCTCACTTCTTGAACCTTGTAGATCCATGCATTATTTTGCAGAGATTTACTTTATAAGTGGCCCATCGTAACGCTAGGGAAAAAGCTTAACGCTTGACTTGTCATCTGCTCACTCTCTTTCTCGGCCTGGCCAAGTGTTTGCTCTAGTTTTTTGTATCAAAGTTCATTTTAGCTTTTTTTTCATCTGTGCTTAAAGTTGCTGTTCACCTAAAAACGAAAATTTACCCACAATTTACTGACTTTCAAATGGTTCCAAGCTTTTATAAGTTTCTTTCTTCTGTCGAACACAGAAAGAAATATTTGAAAGAAAGCTAAAAACCTGTAATCATTGACTTCCATAGTAGGAAAAACAAATACTAAGTCCATGGTTACAGGTTATATTAAAATATATTTGGTTGTGTTTAACAGAAGAAAGAAACTCATAAAGGTGTGAAGCAATTAAAGGGTGAGCAAACTATTGATTTTTGGGCAGACTACACAGTTCATTTACTCATACTTAGGACATGCGAGATGTAGGTGACTTCTTACTTCAGGATAGAACATTAAAAATTTTTAGATTTTTTTGCTAAAAAAACATGGCTCATGGTGAAAAAAGAAAAACATAAAAGCAATATGGGTGTCATGTGGGTAGCATGATCGCCACACAGCAAGAGGGTCGCTGATTCAAGCCTTGGCTGGGTCAGTTGGCATTTCTGTGTGGAGTTTGCATGTTCTCCCTGTGTTTACGTGGGTTTCCACCAGGTGCTTCGGTTTCCCACACAGTTCAAAGACATGTAATAGGTTAACTAAATAATTGGCCGTAGTGTATGTATGTGAATGCAAGAGTGTATGGTTGGTGGTTCATTCCGCTGTGGCATCCCCTGATTAATAAACGGACTAAGCCGAAAATAAATGAACGAATTAACAAAAGCAATACAAAATGAATCATGCATTGAAAAATGCTGTTTTGCCTACACAGTATATGTTCTCTTTTTCAACTCTCCAAGTGCTGGTAACCATTAACTTGTATTTTAGAAGAAAAAAAAAAGCATTATAGCTAAAAATCGGCTTAATCCTATAATAGTATCATACGTTTTTTAAAATATATTTCTTTTTTATGTCAGCATGCAGACCAAGATGTACACCCATGCTCTCAGAGGCTATAAAAATATAATGAAAAGGCCGTTTGCGAAGAAAGACTGGTTGCCGTACAATTTATTTGCAGCATCTGAAGCTTTTACCATCATCACATGCATTATTAATACATTCTAGTAATGTACAACATATATTCTTTTAAAGATTACACATTAAAGTGTCTACATGCTGGTGTTTGTCATTTCTGCCTTTGTATTCAAATATCTATAAAACAAATCTTGCTTGGAGGAACAGACAATCAATCAACACAATCCCATTATCCGTATAATGACATTTTTGAATAGTGTTAAATGAAAGTGTATGTGAAAAATTAAATGTGCTATTTGCTACTTTATTTCATTATTTGTTGAATGTAATAGAAATCTCAGATTGAAAATTCCTACACCTTTTTTTTATGTAAAACTTAATAAACAGTCATTGTCTCTGCTGAAATAGACAGCCCAAAATAACATTCATCATCAAAACAGCAGATCATCATCAAAATAGCCTTTCTGATCAGTTTATCTCTTCAGCAAAATAGCCACTTAACACAGCCTATCAAATATATATTTTTCAGCTTTGAATTATAAAACTGCTTTCTTTCCCTGATAGAATGTTCACCTGTGCTGATTTTTACAAAATATTTGACCTGATATTTATTCATTCATTCATTTTTCCTCGTCTTTGTCTCTTTTTCAGAGGTCGCCAGAGTGGAAAGAACTATTCCAGCATATGTTTTACGCAGCAGATGCCCTTCCAGTCGCAACCCAGTACTGGAAAACACCCATACACAGTAATTGACACACACATACACTAGGACAGTTTAATTTACCCAATTCACCTATAGCGCATGTCTTTGGACTGTGAGGGAAACTGGAGCACCCGGAGGAAATGAACACGGGGAGAACATGCAAACTCCACACAGAAATGCCAACTGGTCCAGCTGGGACTCGAACCAGCGACCTTCTTGCTATGAGGCGACAGTGCTAACCACTGAGCAATCATGTTGCCCCTCCGATATTGATGTTGCTTCTTAATATTTGTTTGTTTGTGAAACTCTTAGAGTTGCATGTATGTAGGAAAAGTGCTATACAAAAAATACTTATTATTATTAATATGGTTTATAATTAGTTCATTATTTTCTAATCTAGAATAAAACCACCAAGGAAATCTAAATGGCTGGATTTTTTCGACGATACCTTTTTAGCTGTTTTTAATCTAATCTTGTCTGTGGGTAAAGGGAGAGATCACCCAAAATTGACTTTTTTGCAGCTAATTTCTTGGCCATCCAGGAAATTCATTAAAGTCTAATGAACCAAACAGTAATGATGTTGTAGGTAACACTTTTCACTAAGGTTCATTAGTTAACGCATTTACTAACCTAAACTGTGAACAACCCTTGTACAGCATTTATTAATCATAATTGAACATTAACTAATGCATTATTAGCATCCAAGTCCATGCTTGTTAACGTTAGTTTTTGCACTGTAAGTTAACATGAACTAACAATGAACAACATTTTCATTTACTAACGTTAACTAACATGAACAAATACTGTTGTAAATGTATTGTTTATTGTTTGTTCCTCTCAGGAAATGCATTAATTAACATTAACTAAAGTACTTTCTTGTAAAGTGTGACCATGTTGTAAATAATATTCAGTTTCTATCTGTTCACTTCAAGAGACCAATGCTTGTAAGGACTGTAAAAGTGTATCATTTTGGATTGTAAAGGTGTAAAAGTGTATCATTTTGGATTGTAAAGGTGTAAAAGCGTATCATTTTGGATTGTAAAAATGTAAATGTGTATTGTTTTGGATTGTAGAAGTGTAAATATGTATCACTTTGCATTGTAAATGTTTATCATTTAGGACTGTAAAAGTGTCAGGATCAAAAACTTGCAATCACTAACAACTAATATTTATTCATTCATTCATTTTCTTGTCGGCTTAGTCCCTTCATCAATCTGGGGTCGCCACAGTGGAACCAACCGCCAACTTATCCAGCATATTTTTACGCAGCAGATGCCCTTCCAGCCACAACCCATTTCTGGGAAACACCCACACACACACATTCACACTCATACACTATACGGACAATTTAGCCTACCCAATTCACCTATGCCACATGTCTTTGGACTTGTGTCACCCGGAGGAAACCCACGCAACCACGGGGAGAACATGCAAACTCCACACAGAAATGCCAACTGACCCAGCCGGGGCTCGAACCAACGATCTTCGTGCTGTGAGGCGAACGTGCTACTCACTACCCCACCGTGGCGCCACAACTAATATTTCAGATATAAAAAATATTAAACGTTTTACCGAAGAAGAAAACAAATTATGTGGATGACCTTATGAGTAAATTAAAAGCAAGAGAGTTATTACAAAATAAATAAAAACGATCATTCACACTTTAAAGTTGACACCGAAGCAGCTGTGCAAGTGCAAGTGCAGTAAAAGCTCTAAACAGAGTAATTAGAGTAGTGAGTGTTATGCTGGGAAAATGATTATTAGAAAATGAGTGTTTCTCTGGAAAATGCAGCTTAAGTACTTTCCTTTTAAGGGTGTTTAAGTGTAAGAAATTATTAGCCATTCATGGACTATAAATTTAAAATGCAAGTTTAATTTAATGTGAGAACACAAGAGATTAATCAATGCACATAAGCTGACAGAAAACAGGTTGATGTGTTCACATGTACATTAAAATTTGCATAAAGGGCAAAAATCTAGCAGTGATGATCATAAGATCCTTGAGCTCGGGGCTCCCTCCTGTTTGCAAGGCAAGAGGGGAGTTTGAGCTCAGGCTGATCTCAAGAACTCCCCTGCTGTAGTAGCTAATGAACAGATAGTGATTGCTCTTAAGAGATAACTTTTTACTAGGAGCATGTCAATGGAGCCGATTTGAATTAGTCAATTAACTTAAGTTGCATGTTTTTCGACAGTGAGAGGAAACCGTGGAACCCAGGGGAAACTCACATGAACATTACTTGGTAAGGACTAGAACCAGTGACATTCTCGCTGTGAGGCAACAGTGCTAACCACTGGGTCATCAAGCCACCAGGAAAGGTGGAAGAGTAGGGGTGGAAAGGGGGATTCTTCAAAATGAAGATGGCTGTAATATGGAAGTTAGGGTATTTATAGTGGCTTAGGAATCGTCTTATTGGTGAATCATAATTTGGATAATGCGGGAGCACGTGATCCTCTCAAAATTAGTTTATAAATAAACTTCACAAAGTAGTGATTGCAGAATGAAGAAAATAGGGTCGTAAAAATACTGATACAACTCTAAAAATGTACTCAAGTAAAAGTTAATTTTTTAAAAACAGCTTAGCCAACGATATCTCACAGCAATTGGTAACTTTTGATTTGTATGATCTAATTCGTACAAATTAGTACGATTTGCTCATCACCCAATGATGGTTGGGTTTAGAGGTGGGGTTGGGTGCCACGCCTCCTTTTTTAAATGGTACATTTTCGTACGACTGAACTGAATTAGCCACTATACTGGCAAAACGTAAAATGCTTACGTTTTCTCGTGAGATCAGGCTGGCTTAGCACAATACAATTCCTGAGAAAAAGAATTTGTAATTGTTTTACCCAACATTACTGGTTGTTTGAATAGAAACTAAATGTCACCAATAACTTAGTATACTTGTGGCCTATATAAGGAATGTAAATACAAATATACCGTTATATGTTAGTCTTTCTAATTTATAAATGTTTCTATTTCATATTTTATTAAATTGAAATCCTTCTTTGCCATTTCATTTTCTAAATGAATATCACTCGTGTCACATCTATATCCACTGCCTGCAAGAAGTGCTAATGAATGACAGTAATGGCCCTGGCACTCTTTTTGATGTCTTGTTCAAATCTTTGAAATGATCATCCCGAGGCCTGACGCAGTCATAAAGGACAGTGACCTCTCTTTTCTCTAGACATCGCAGTGAATTATACCCATAATGAGCACTCTTTCTGATCTGCAAGTGATTAGGGAGCTTTTCTTCACAGACAGCACTTAACAACCATATGCTGTGGCAGTTTCTTCATAAATTCAGGTTTGTCTGAAGGCTTCTGTAAACCTGTGAATACATTCGAGGTGATTTATATTCATCTCAATCTGCCGGTTAGAGCAGCAAATTCACCTGCTCTCTCTGAGAGAGCAGAAAACAACACACACACACAAAAACAAAGAACAAATTCAAGACCTCTGCGAACTGCAGACATCTGAGGGAACCAGCTTATTTCTGCTTCATGTGGTGATGTTATGCTGTAAGCACTTCTGTTCTAGACCATGGCTTGTGTTTAATTCACAAATCTATAAAAGGATAAATAAGAGAAACATCCCATCTCCATCTGAAACACTGGTATGTCAACTATTAAACAAACCGTGTTAGCTGGGGTGATTCAAGGTTAACAAATCTTTTTTCTCCTTTTCGGCTTAGTCTCTTTATTAATCCGGGGTCGCCACAGCGGAATGAACCGCCAACTTATCCAGCACATGTTATACGCATCGGATGCCCTTCCAGCTGCAACCCATCTCTGGGAAACACCCATACACACTCATTCACACTCATACACTACGGACAATTTAGCCTACCCAATTCACCTGTACTGCATGTCTTTGAACTGTGGGGGAAACCGGAGCATCCAGAGGAAACCCATGCAAACACAGGGAGAACATGCAAACTTCACACAGAAAAGTCAACTGGCCCAGTCGAGGCTCGAACCAGCGACCTTCTTGCTGTGAGGCGACAGCACTACCTACTGCACCACTGCGTCACCTGTGCAGAATTCAATAACATTTTAATCTGTTGTTAATGTGTTGTTTTGGTTACTGTGATGTTCTTGGGCCTGTATGAAGCTGGATAGCCAGCTAAAGTTCAGTTTAGTTTGCACCAGTCTTGAGTTTTAAGTAACATAAAGGCAGCTCCACATTAATGGTACATGCCTTATACCAGTGGTTCTCAAAGTGTGGTACGTGTGCCACTAGTGGTACGCAGGCTTCCTTCTAGTGGTACACGGAGGAATTGCTGAATAATTAAGGTAAAAAAAAGAACACACTTTTAACCCTTTAACACGTACGATAACACAGATGTGATTAGTAAATTGATTTTAATAGGCTAAACCTTTTATTTTCATGTACATTTTTTCATATTTGTTATGTATTCTGTCATCTGAAGCTAATTTTCTCGCCATATATATAACAGTTGTTGGGGACGTATCCTGTATTTTTAAACTCCAGTGTTGACAGGTATAGTTTAATCACTTGCAGTAAGCAGATCTAATTTCTAATTTAAATATGCAAATCCAATTCATATATTTAAAATACAAGTTAATGTTTTCAAAGATATACAAACGAGTCATATATAAATGCAACATGTATTTCATTCAAAAATTCATCAAAAACAGTTTATATATCAATACAATGACATATGACCTATATTTATGATGTCCAAGGAATGCTCAAGGTTTAATAGGCTACTTTATGATAATACTTTACATTTACGTACAGCAGTTTTTCTAAGAAAAGTGCCATTTTTAATTAACTTTTAAAAGCACATTTTAGTTTAAATGTTGACATTTTATTCATTTTTTATCTGTTAGCACAGTACAGTGTCAATGTTCAAACCATTTATAATTGTCAAAGTGGCTGACAATAATAAATATTCATAATAATATGAATGAGTTTGCCTTGTTTTTCAACTGTGCAGTGCTGTAGCTGCTTAATTAGGCCTATACGCTACTGTATTTCAATATTGATCATTATGGTGGTACTTGAAGAGACAATTTTGTTCCTAGGTGGTACTTGGTGAAAAAAGTTTGAGAACCACTGCCTTATACTATACTATACTATACTATACTATACTATACTATACTATACTATACTATACTATACTACAGTAACCTGTACATATCTTTAAAAAAAAACAGATATTGTGATCCCTTTAATAGTGACTGTACACAAGACAGTCACACATTTTGTTTGGAAATAAAAATCAGAATCCAACGTCAGAATCCAATGTCAGGCTGACCTCAGTGTCCAACATCCAACCTAAATTCAACATCTAATGATGTTACAGCTTGACGTTGTGTGAACGTCACCACTATGATGTCTATCAGACATTGAATTTTGGTTGCCATACCTTATGAACGAATGTCTGTATTTTCCAACACAACCTAAAATCAACCAAATATCAACGTCATTCCTCGTCGTTGTTGGACGTCAAAATAACATTGTCCTTAAATGCTGGCTAGACATTAAATTTTGGTCACCTAACCCTAAACTAATATTAATGTGTTAGGACATTCTGTAGCTGGGTTAATTAAAATCATAAACTATTTTGACTAACTAAACTTACTTTTGTAACTAAATAACTAACTAAATAACTTTTGTCATTTTTCTGACTGTTATTTAATACATTTAATATTTTATAGATTCAGGGTGCGTTTACATGACAGCAATATACTAAAAAAAGAAACTGTTTCTTTTTTAAGTTCACATAACATTGTTGTAGTTTGGTATTGTTGTGTGATATTGCCCTTTTGAAACCCGTGTAGCTAGTATACACTGAACCAACTCTAGATATGAGCAGCAGTAAATGTTAATCATTACTCACCACAAATACAAATACTAACCCTAAGATTCAAAGCCTTTTATTGTAATTCTCTGTTTACCAACAACGTCCTGATGCACACACAAAAACATATTTATATTGCGTTGTCCCAGTGAAACAGTAATTAGATCATTAAATAATTCAAAACAATATGATGATTACTGTTGGGACAGTATTATTATTCTCATTACAGGAAACAACAGCACAGGGAGTAGCTTGATTTATGCTACACACACAAGCGCGTCCTGTATAGACTGCAATAATGCGAGCCAGGAATATTCATGCCATCCCTTCTCTGTTAGCCTTGACAGCTAAACATTTAGCAGTTCCCGCAAAGACCTGTTTGCCTATGGCAGCACAAAAAGAGCAATTTATACAATCTTGAACAAAAGGATAATAAAGGAAAAGTAATAAATAGGATTTTCACTGAAGCATTGTGAATTGAGGATCCTTTTTGCAGGGCTAACAGCAAGAACAGTAACAAAGGACGAGTTAACAATCTAAACACTTGAAGCCTGACTACAGAAATGTTACTTCTGCGAACTTGATCAGTTAGTTAAGGATTTCAAACTAAAACGCAACACAGTTATTGTTACTTTAGACTCATGTCTATATATACCTATTGGCAGAAGGATGAAGGGTATATAAAAATGTTTCTAAATATATAACTTTATGTGCATCTGAAGTCACAGAATGTAAGATAATGAGTGACGTTAAAGATTAAAATCAGTGAATTAACACTTCCCTATACTGCACAGATTTCCTTTTCAATGGCACCTCTTAAATTCTTTTTCATCAGAGGATCGAGAAGCTGTCCTTCCTTTGCAACATTATTCATTTGTTCTTGTGTGAACGCTCAAGGATCACTTTGTAACACATATCAAAAAAGACTTTTGAGTGTGAAAATTCTTATTTTCATACCCCAAGTTACACTGAATATGTGATAGCTGCAGATAGAGTTATCCTTCAAATCACATGAAACAATCAAATCACGATCACCACTTTCACATCTAAACAGCTAACATGGCAAAATACTTTTGAATTTTAGGCAGTGTCTTCATGCAACAGTTTGATAAAGAAGTTAGCAATAAATAACTTTACATTTTAGTCAATATAGAAGACATTCGCCAGTCATAGCTGTTGTGAGTGCCAAGGTTGTTTGCATGTGCTTGTGCTAAACCCATTTCACAATGTATCTTTTTATTGTATGTAACGGCAGACTCCATAAAGGAAACGTACATTACCCATGATGGTGGACAGAAAATTTCACCAATCCACAGTGTGCATGTATTTGTGCTTATGAACTTGAAATATGAAGGTAGAAAGGTACAAGTATGGCACAATTATCGATGACAAATTTCTGGAAAATTTGGATTATATACATAAGAAAGGCTTCAAGACAGTTTGTGTTTGCTCAGAAAGTCTAAGCAATTTAAGTATAAATGGGTGGATTTTTGCAATTGTCTACTAATCAATTATTTTTTATACAACATTGTTTAATGGCATGGTAATTGAACATTAAAACTGAAAAATAAATTAACAAGTTATTAAAGAAGCAAATAAACTATTGGCCAGAGACAAAGTGAATGAGCTGTTTTCATAATTCATGATGAGAAAGGCAATTGCAGTGTATTTTGAGAAGCCTCATCCCTGCCATTCCTGCTTTAAGGCCCTTCCATCAGGGTACGTACATCAGTGACTACAAAGATTTGCATCAAACTCTTAATTGAGGTGTATTTTGTGGGTCAATGTGTGCCTATAGACATAAACATACATATATATATATATATATTATGCCCCATTTTACTTTTTGCTTTACTGTTTTTATTTTTGAACGGGGTGGGGGAGGAGTGTGTTTTAGGGATATGTAAGTGTACAATCTAAAAAAAATATGGGTTATTGTCCAATATGGACAACCCCAACCCTTGGGTTAAAAATGTCATTTAAATTTATTTGAACAAAATTAACTCATTGGGTTTGTCATTATTTGACCCATCGTTGGGTTACAACAACTCTTTTTTTTTAGAGCAACAACTTTTTTTTAGAGTGCACAGATATCTAATTGTACTGTATGTTGTATGCCAGTGTCAAATAGGGTTGGGTAAAATCATTTAAAATTGATCAATTCAGATTCCACTCATCTATTTAGATTCTTATGGATTCCCTTAATGGTGTCTCACCTGCACCATTTTTGGTGTTGTCACCATACCAGTGCCAGCTGGTAATGTAGGGCGTTCAGCACTTAGGTATATGCAGTGAATCAACACGTTGCTGTGGACAAACCGCGCATGCTTGGTCATGTTGGTTGTGACACCTCACTTGCAACGTATTGGTTTATTATAACAGTTACGCTTAGCTTTCTCTCTGTCCTTAACAAAATGTAGCCACACTTTTGAGGGAACCGTTCTCACGGTTCATATTCTAAACTGATGTTTAGATTAAGGTTTAAGGTCTCAGTAGCTTGCTAGCAAATGAATTTCTGCTCAGAACATCTGTACAGAGAATAATTCGTAAGTGAGTAATGTGCATTCATATAGTGCATTTATTGTATATGGCCATAAACCCAAAGAGCTTTACAGTCATAACTGTGGGTCTCTCCACACCACCACCAGTGTGCAGCATCCACCTGGATGATGCCATTGCAGCCACAGGACAATAGCACCAGTTCGTTCACCACACATCAACTATAGGTGGAGTGAAGAACCAATTTAGTGGATAGGGGTGATTGGGAGGCCATGATGGTAAGGGCGAAGGAGAGAAATTGGCCAGGACACCAAGGTTATACCCCTGCTCTTTACTAGAAGTGCCATGGGATTTTTAATGACCACAGAGAGTCAGGAACATGTCATCTGAAAGACAGTGCTCACTGACAGTATAGCAGTATAAAAGTGAAGTAAATATATTGTAAAGCATTTTTACATGAACAGTGAGTCAATTTAGTTGATCTTATTGTGTCATTTACAGTGCTTCATGGGTTATGTTGTTTTGCCCTCATTAAAACATTCAAATATGCAGTTGTGTAATTTTGAGTCCAGAATATTGAGTCAAGAATTTTGAGTCAAGAATATTGTAAACCACAATATTAAAAAGATGATTTGGTTAATGCATTTCCAAATGTTTTTCTGTGTTTGAATGAGTTGAGAGCATGATGGGGGCGCAGTGAGTAGCACGATCGCTTCACAGCAAGAAGATCCGAAGCCGAAAAGAAAATGAATGAATGAATGAATGAATGAATGAATGAATGAATTGATCTAGTCGACATTGATACAGCCACATGTCATCACCAGAGTAGAAGGGTAATTAACTGTTATATAATGTTATATATAATATAATAATATATAATTTAACCTTCATAAATACTAAACTAGTCATCTAACTGGCATCATGTATCATCTGACCTCTTAAGAACTTCCCCATGCCTTAAACACATTCTGACACAATTTGCAGTAATGTTTGCATCTCTACAGTCCACTCGCATTTGTGTTTCATGCAGTGATAATAAAAATTTTATCATGGCGCCCAAGAGGTCTTGGGGCTTTTAGATGTGTTCTGCCTGTCCTTGGTGGTGAGTGCAGAAAATTAAGTGCATAAAGAGACAGGGGGAATGGTAAAGTAATATTGTGATTCTCTCTGGAACGTGTAATTAAGAGTAATTATGAATAATGAATTGAGTTCAGTGTTGTTATTGGTGCTGGGGGAAAGTGACAGAGAGGAAAGCTCTTTGCTGAAATACTTTCATCACTTTTTTTCCTCCTACAGAGTCTCTGCTGTCATGATCTATGGTCACATCTTTAATCGCTTTTTTTTTTTTGACCATGTCTTCTGTTTTTTTTTCTTTTACCCCTCACTGCCTTAAGGAACTCTTACTATCTTGTTTCTTCAAAAGATAGATATGGCATTGCATCATCTCGCTCTCCAGTCTGTACAGATAAATGGATGTTAAATTGTCAGGTTGGTTATTGAATCTAAAGCCATTTGTTTTGTTTGTGCTTGTTCCTGAGGGCGGTTGAATATATTTGTGCATGTTTAGTTTGTTTTCTTCTTGCACACCATTTGGAGGGCTTTGGCACTGTGTGTCAGTGTCAAAATATTATGCATCTAGTATGGAAAATCTATATGGCACACTGTGGTCTGATTGAGTTTGTGTGCACATATGGTCTGTGTGTACATGGTAAATGGATTTGGCTTGCTGCCCTGCTATAAAGGAACTCTGAGGGAATTTTCTACAATGTTTTTAAGGAGGACGAGAAATACAGGATGTCAAAAGAACTGATGATGGGAAGTGGTGAGATGTTGCTTCTTATTCTAGTATAAATGATAAGATTAGATTAGTGTACCATTCCCAAAATTGCTTTTAATAATTTGAAATATTAAGCCACCTATTTTTCCAATGATATCCTTTTAATATTAGCTTTGTATTCGGATGTAAAAACTTTAAATTTAGTATAATAACCTACTCTTTGCTTATTTAATTACTGTATAATGTACTTTTTAAAAGCAAACATTGATCTTTTTTTATAACCTACCCCTATTTATTTTTTAAAGTTAGACATCCGTTTAGTATTCCTCAATCTGTTTATTATAACAATATAATGATTAAAAAAATAAAAGCAGTTTTCCATTCTTTGTGATTCTTGTTTTTATTTATTTTCTGTAATCTTACAACTTATTTCTCCATATATTATTTATATATATATTATAATATTTTAATTTTAAAAATTGTCAAAACAGTGAAAATGTCAATAAAAGTCACTTTGTTAAACTGTATAGTTGAATTTTCAACCATAGCAATAAACAGAAAACACAAAATATGGAAACTGTTAAATATTTTTTTTGTGTGTGTGTGTATGTATATTTTTTGTGCCACATTAATGAAACAAATTACAATTAGGAGTGAATTATGAGTAAACCCCCTCATATCCAGTATATCAGACACTTTGAAGAATTAATGATGACTTTACTGAAGGGTCAGGATATTATACATTGCATGGCCATAACAGCAACATCAAGCACAACATCCAATGAAATTCAATGAGTAATCTACAAAGCAGCCAAAGGTCAGGGCAGGAAGCAAATAAAATAAATAAACAAAAAAACAAAACAAAAACAAAACAAAACAAAGAACAGTCTTAGATCAAACCAAATATTGAGATTAAAAATAAAATATTATTTAATTAAAGTAACAAAAATCAAAAGTCTGTTTCATTACTGAAAGACAGCTCAATAAGTCACTGTCACAGGGTCTGACCAAGAAGTGTGGCATTGCATCCCAAATGGCACAGTATACACTATGCACTTATGTACACTGACACACTCAACTGCATAGTATATGAATTTAATATCATCCCTAAATGGAACACTAACATTTTTTTTTTACTAACTAGTAATTCAAACAGTTTCAGACAAAGTTTGACGGTTGCCAAATGAGTTAAATAAATGACCAAACTACCAAACAGTACCTGCTATGATAAGCGTGTAATACTTAAAGTGGCATAGTAACTCACATAGGAGAATTTTGCTTGCATAATCCAAAATAAATTAAGTAATCCAAGGTCAGTGCCCGATAGCTCCGCCCCTTCTGCTACTTGAGCAAAGCTGCGGCCATTGAGTGCAATGAAATGTCTAAAAATCCACACTTATTTTTAATAGTTAAATAAGAACATCATTCGGTCATTTTAGGTGCACTTTCAGTTTGATGTAAAGTATTTAAAGTGAACATTTCAGTGTTATTGCAATACTTACGGTATTTATACCACAAACTGCATCAGAATAGTATGCAATTTGGGACACACCTTAAGCAAGACAATGGGGCAGAACTCAAAATGGTGATTCTCAAATGCAGATCTCAAAATTAGGCTGATGAAAAATATTTTTATTGTATTTTTGATCAATTAAATGGATTTTTATAATAAAATATTACTTTCAAAACATGAAAAAAATAAATATCATCAACCCCAAAGATTTGAATGGGAGTGTATAATGAATAACTAAATTTATATATGTTTGATAATAATAATAATAATAATAATAATAATAATAATAATAATAATAATTATGACCAATCTTTATTATCTGACCTGTATTTGCACTCTTCCCTCTCCGTGTTTGCCACAGTCTTTTATTGTCAGACTGTTGTTTGTTGTTTTCCTGCACACAACAAAGCTTCTTTTAACTCAATGTCTTTTTGCCTAAATTGTAACTCATTCGAAACATGTCCAGTCAATCTTCTCCCACTTAAATTTGCTCTTCTAGTCTCCACTGTGTCCGTATGAACACTGTGAGCTGTGTTTGCTCAGGAGAACTGACAGCTCCGGAGCTGAACTCTGCCTTCAGCATCCAGGTGAGGTGAAAATAACCACCTCTTCTTCTCCGCTCACCCTAATGAATGCCAACATGAGCTGAAAACCAACAACCAAGATCATACACCACTGTTTATCTTTTCTTTTGGTTTTCCCCTGAACCCTTTACTTTGAAAATGAGTGATTTTCAGAATTATAAATATCTGTGGATGTAATTGGTTGGGCTCAAAATGAAATGATGTGTCATCAAATTAATGATACCCTTTGGTTATAATTATGAGTTATAATTATGTTAGACCTAATTAGTTTAAATTGCATACTAGGGTTATTCTGAGAGTCTCTTATAACCTTGACAACATGTAAACCTTCAAAATGATCAGTGCAGGTTCTTTTTGAAGTCATTTGAGAGTAATATGTTCAAAATATAATTAGTAAATCACTGTTTGATTTCCAACACATATACATTTTTTTTGTTGCCATACATTTTTAGGCTAAATCCTATAACCTTTACTAGTCGATTCAACTTAAAACTTAATTAAAACATCAAGTTAAACCTTGTATAAGGCAAGACAACATTCTTTAAAAAATTTTTTTTTATACTAAATCTTTTTTATTTTTAAAGTTTTAAAATATTTAACATCAAAATGTGTGCTCAACCATAAAAAAACTACTTTGGTTTGCTCAGCACCTATATAGAGTAGACACTGAATGTCTCAGAGCTAAAAATGCTGCACTACCATTGTCCACGTCACAGGAGAGATATTAATAAATTGCACTTACAGCATGAGGCTTTTTGTATTTTTATATTAGACACGTTGTCTTCGAGAGGTTTGAAGTAAGATTTTGATATTCATCTATTTCTATAAATATATGGTTGGGGTTGTTTTGACAATAAAAGTATTTAGGTGAGATTATTTAAATATGTTATTATATATTTTTCATTGTTTACTATATTTAGAACACCCACATTTTTGTTCATTTATTTTTGTATTGTTTCACATATCTTTTTTTTCTATGCGTTTTGACTTAGTAATGTTTTTCTGGTTGATTTTCTTGTTGAATTTTTATTTTTGTAATTAAACACTTCCTGAGACCCTGTGACCTTTAATAGTTTAAAGAGTGACACATTAGTGAGGACATTCCAGCGAGGACTTAGAGAAACTTGTTCATGGTTTTATCACCAACAGGGTGGATTACTGTAACGGCCTCCTCACTGGCCTTCCAAAAAAGACAGTTGCATCTAATCCTGAACGCTGCAGGACCAGAAAATCAGAGCACTGGCTCCCATTCAGAATAGACTTTAAAGTAATATTACTTGTCTACAAAATCACCAAATGGCCTAGGACCTCAATACAATACAAATGCCCACTGAATACAATCCAAACAGATCACTCAGACCTTTAGGATCAAATAAATTCAAAATTTCATGTGTTCAGTCAAAGCAATGACGGTGAAGGTGAATCTGCCTTCAGCTACTATGCCCCTGACTGTTGGAATCAACTTCCAGAAATGATCCCATGTGTTCCAACATTAGGTACATTCAAATCAAGACTGAAAACACATCTGTTTAGCTGTGCCTTTACTGAATGAGCACTGTGCTATGTCCGACAGATCGCACTGTTGTGTCTGTCTTTTCTTTTTCATTCTTTTATAACTTGTTTTAACACATTTTTAATCTGTTTTTAATCATTTTATTCTTTGCTTTTATTTTCCTATCTTATTTATGTACAGCACTTTGAATTACCCTTGTGTATGAAATGTGCTACTGTATATAAATAAAATTGCCTTGCCTAGTGTGGGTCAGGTTGTCAGATAAAGAGCCAGTTTACTTTAAAACATACATTGTGATAACCTTTAAATAAATGTTGATATTTTTAAAGCTTTGGCGTTGCTGCCTTTACATTTGCTCTTTTATGTAATGCAAATTAAAATGTTTGAAATGTTCATTTGATTCAACTTAAAGGTTTAAGGTAGCAGCAATTTTTATCACAGTGATTATGATTTCACACATTGAGGTGGATTGACGTAGACTGATAAAATTGATCTCTGCAGCTCCGTTTTCATGTTTCATTTAACAATCCACAGCCAGTTTGTTTGATTGTTTTTTAGATTAACCATGTTCAAAATGCAGCAATTCATTCAGCATGTTTTCACTTCAAACAGACTCAGAAAGAGACTCTTCTAGAACCACCAGCAAGAACATTTTTATGTGCACGGCCAATTTAACGCAAAGAACACAGAGATTTCATTTAATCCTTGATCCCATATGAATCAAGCAGCTTTGTTAGTGGTCTGTTTGATCTCTTTGACTCAAATCATGTTTTGATATTAACTCATTATCATCCTCCACTGTTTTCTCCTGGGGATCTGGACACAAGTCTGGCTGTGGAAGAAACAGGCTCCCTCTGAAACGCACTTTTTCTGAGTGAACGATACGGAAACACAAGGATGCCTTTGCTTGAGAGACAGCAGGAGTCAGCAGGAGACAGTGATCTGAAGAGCTAGTTCTTTTTTGTTTATAGTGGCTGCTTCTCTTGTTTTTTTATCTAAAGATTTGAATGTGCACAATGTACAAATCCCATTTAACCTTACAAAATAGAAGATTTCTCAGTATTAACATAATCAAAGTCTATTCTTAATCTTTTCACCCTTTAACCCTTTCCAGAGCACTTCATCTAATTTGAAGCCTGCTGTCCATGATATTGTTATCCAATCAAATGGTGTAATGGTTGTAATTTGAAAAATATCCTCTATACCGAAGAGAAGCATTCCATCACTTTGTCCCAAACACAGTCTGTAACACAATCAAAGGTTTTATTCACATTTATTTCACAATGATATTTTATATTATTATGGACTGTATAGAAAAAAGGACTGAGGATCAGAATTATATGTCTGCCTATTTTAATGGACAGTGGGTTCTAAATATGTGTAGTCTATTAAAAAAAAAACCCTAAGTTAAAGCTAAATGTTAGAATTATAATAAAAAAAACAGTCCAAGGCACTTGAAAAATAGGTGAAAAGGTTAAACGCCTGATGTCAATAAAGACTTTTTGTTCATCTACTATTCAAGTGTCTTGGATTTTTTGTGTGTGTGTGCATCACTAACCCCTTATCCAAAGAGCACAGAGACCAATTACACCTGAAGGACTTTATGTTTGATTATGGAGTTATTGTCAAATTTGTAACATTCAGGAGAAACTACAAACAATTTATATTATTTAATTTTTAATTTCATGCTGGTATATATATTTTTGCAGTGCAACTGTGTTTTAACCTGATGTCCATTGAAACTGAAAAAAAAAAAACATATGAAAGACGTAAGAACAAACAAAATGTACTTTTTTCTAAAACTTGGAACATAAACTGAAGCCTGTAGCCAGCAAACTTTCACTCTAAGACTTTTTCGGCCAATTCTTTGGCTAAATCGTATTCCTGACACCGTTCTAAACAAATGTATTTTTTAATTTTTATTTTATGATATACTATGGAAAAGGGTCAACATTAACCAAACAGTTGACAATGCCAAATAAGGGTTAATGCTTTTTAATGTTTATTATTTTTTTCCTTTGATATCAACATTCTTTGACCACTGTTCTATTTCAGTTAAGGTCACACTTTATTGTGATGGTCCGTTTGTTGAATTTAAGTTACATTGCAACTAATTCTCATTAAATTCTAAGTAAACTGTTAGGTCGGGGTTAGGGTTAGTGTAAGTTGACATGTACTTGAAAAGATTCTTATAGTCAGTTAAATGTCTGTTAAATGTCAGTATCAACAAATATTAAGTAGACAGTCTACTAATACTCAAATGGACCATCGAAATAAAGTGTTACCTCAGTTAATTATACAGTGCTATGTAATAATTAATATTAGTATTAATTTTAATATACTCTCTCCTGATTATTTCTGTTCCCAAAAGTTTGGATGCCTACATGTTTCACTTTAAGTTCATTAAATTATATGTTTATTGTTCTCCTTCGTTGACCCTTTGTTATCTGATGCACATCAATGACAGTAACATGTAGTAAATTCAAAATAAGCTTCAGCAATGCTTTACTTTTTTATATTATGCTCAGCATTGCATATTTTGACACAAATTTGTGAACAATCAATGTACTAAACGTACTTTTCTAGTAAAAGCTGGTACATATTTCAAAATGTTCAAACATGTCTAAAGGAACAATATCCAGTTTTATTAACATCAGTTAAACTATTAATCTTATACTTTTTGACATTTTTGATTATAACATTATCGATAGAGGTCTTTTTTTGCAGAAGTCTGAGCAAAAATACAATATGAGACATCATTAAAATTTTAATATTACTTTTCTATTTTGCCACGGTGGCGTAGTGGGTAGCACGTTTGCCTCACAGCAAGAAGGTCACTGGTTCGAGCCTCGGCTGGGTCAGTTGGCATTTCTGTGTGGAGTTTGCATGTTCTCCCAGTGGTTGTGTGGGTTTCCTCCAGGTGCTCTGGTTTCCCCCTCAAGTCACCTGGTATAGGTGAATTGGGTAGGCTAAATTGTCCATAGTGTATGAGTGTGTATGGATGTTTCCCAGAGATGGGTTGCAGCTGGAAGGGCATACGCTGCGTAAAACGTATGCTGGATAAGTTGGCGGTTCATTCCGCTGTGGTGACCCCAGGTTAATAAAGGGACTAAGCCGAAAAGACAATGAATGAATGAATGAGTTTTCTATTTTACTGCATGTCAAAATGTAATTAATTCATGTGATTTTTCAGAAACATTTCTTCATAGGTCGCATCCTTAAGAAACTATTCTGATTCTGAAAAAAAAAAGAAACGAAAAGAACCTTACTTTCACTGGGTGGTGAAGTATAAGATATTAGAACAGACACGAAAATATGCAGTGTTTTCTGTCCTGATTTACTATGCAGTCTAAAAAAGGTAACAGCGCTTAAGGCCATTTTGTTATGTCCAGCCTTGGTATGAGGTGCTACGGTTTTACAACCAATGTGTGAATGCATGTGTGTTTGAATGAGAAACAGAGAGAGAATGTCTTTACACATGTTCCAGTCAGAGAGAAGAGCACTTTTCCTCTTTTCCATCTTTGTACAGTACTTCGACAGACTGAAGTGAACTGAAAAAATGAAATATTTACATAGCTATTCTAACAGGTTAGTTAACACTGAAACATTAATGTCTCCCTAACGTGAGGCCTGGGGGAAGACCGAGGAGTGAAAGATGGAGGGTATCTGGGAAATAGGGCATAGGGTCATATTTAAACTATTTAATATAATCTCTTGCTGGTTGCTCCCAACTAACCTCTCCTCAAACAGCAGAAATCCACCAGTGCTCGATGGTGTGAGCCTTTTACTTGCTTTAGAGACTAAAATAAATGCTCTGTGGAAGTTAAGGTCATAAAAAGTCTTTAAAAATGAGGGTATGTAAAAAACAGCAATTGCAAAAAAAGCCTGATGATATAATTAAACTTCAATAGGCTGTTTCATTAAATAGATGTGGGCTACACTTCTCAGTAAACAAAACAGCCAATAATTTAGGCTAAAATTGCACATTTACAAGCAATTGCTTAAGATTGCTTTAGTTGAATTACTTCATGGTGTTTATATTGCAAAAGATTGCTGTAAAAGTGCATATTTTAACTTCCTCGTCTGTTTGAATGAGTAGCCAGCAATGCAGTGCAACAGTCTGCGCTTCACTCACAGGTTTTGTGAGTAAAAACTCATATATTTCACAATAGATGCTCAATGTTTAGCTCAGAAGTTGTTAAATGATTCTGTATGCTTTTGGTGAACATTCATTCATTCATTCATTTTCTTTTCGGCTTAGTCCCTTTATTAATCTGGGGTCGCCACAGCGGATTGAACCGTCAACTTATCCAGCATTTGTTTTACGCAGCGGATGCCCTTCCAGCCACAACCCATCTCTGGGAAACACATTCATACATTCTCATTCACACACATACACTATGGACAATTTTAGCTTATCCAATTCACCTGTACCGCATGTCTTTGGACTGTGGGGGAAACCGGAGCACCCGGAGAAAACCCACGCAACCACGGGGAGAACATGCAAACTCCACACAGAAATGCCAACTGGCCTAGCCGGGGATCGAACCAGCGACCTTCTTGCTGTGAGGCGAACGTGCTACTCACTACACCACCGTGGCGCCCTTTGGTGAACATATCGGTTCATATTAATTTAACAAATTATTTAAAACAATCACAGTTATTAGCATAATTTGTGCAGAGAAACGTCATTACAAACGATGCTACAGTACACAGAAGCTTCCCACGATGTGAATCACTGCAAGGTAACAGAGTTTGAAGCAGAAATATTACAATTTGCTTGTAAGTGTTTCTACACATTTCTTTATTCATTTTTTAAATCTAATTTCATTGCACCTCTAAAGTGTTTCATTGTGCACTAATGCTTGCAGTTTACAGCATCAGTAAAATGAATTTACAGCATACATTTTTTGGTAATAACAGTGTAACTAGGCAGTGTGAACAATTACAAAGTCAGGAATAAAATAACAAGATGGAAAATTTAAATACATATTCACAAACTATGTGCAAAAAGGTGTTAATCTGCTATTTACAAAGAAAACTTTACAGTTATTTTACTTTTAGTTTTTAAATGTAGTTCTTCTGGTATGTTATGGTCCTGTTTTCTCATGTACGTACTATGTACTTATCAGAGCCCTTACTTACAAAACTGCGTAAGAAGCATACTCTCTATAAACCTATGAAATAATAAACTCCTTGATATCCAGCCCAGTTATTTATACAAGATGCTGTACTGAACACAGAGTTACTCAAGGACATTTATTTAAAGGAGAGGGTTTTTACTGGAGAGACTTTGAAGGAATTCTTTTATTATGTAAAACCTTCAAAATGTAGAATTTTTTAAATTTATTTCATATAATAGATTTGTATTTATTTTATGTATTATGTATTGTTGTTGGTGTCTTGTTATTGTTATAAAATTATAGAAAATTGTTATTTATAAACCATTTGATCTGTTTTGTCATAGAATAACCATTCAAGCTGAAATGGCTATAAACTCAAAACTCCCTATCTAAACCTACACCTGAAAGTATAAATCAGCCCATTTAGTTACCTTATATAACCCATATTTTCTTAGGTGTGAACACACTGTTAAGTATTGTACATGTTAAGTAAACATACTGTAAAATAAAGTGCATTGTGCATATGCACGTTGCATTATTTACTTAGCAGAAAATATCTTGTTTTTCACTTTGCCACTTGATGGCTTGCTGTTGAAATGTTCTTAATAAATTGCTATCAAAAATAAGGCTGCTTAATATACTTAGTCATACAGGTAACATCAGAATGTGCACACTTTATTTAAAGTCACATTAGGTCATAAACATATGTACAAATATTCATTTTCCAGAATCTGTTCTGAATACTCAAAGTATGAGTATAAAGTATCCCTTCTAAATGTACTCAAAAGTAGTGAGTAGTGAGCGTAACACTTTTTACTCCACATTATACCCTACAAATTAAATTGGATAAGCTTGCATCAGTGCCTTTTTCCTTTAAGTGCAAGTTCAATTATTTGCCATTTATGGACTATACAGTACAGTACACATTTCATGAATTATGCCCCTATAATAATCCATCAAGCAGCTTGATGGATTTACACGAGGAGCAAAATCTTTGTAAACTAAAAAATAAAAAAAGGGACCAAATATCTACCCTAGTAGCAAAGAATTCTGGCCCAGATTTGGCATAAAGCTGGCACAACAAGCATTCATTCGGCACTGGCATACAGCATGTGGGCCAAACATGGCTGGGGTTTGGTAGAGGTGGCACCACCTTTAAGGCGGCCCACAAGATTTGGGCCAGATGTAAAATGTAGTATTTGGCCTAAATTTGAAAAATTGATATGCATGTTTGGCCAGTCTTGACCCACATTTTAAATTCATTAAAATAGTTTGAGTAAAGAAACAAATTCTACCAATCAGGTCACATTGAGAAAAAGCACGCTCATATTGTGCCTAAAGCGCAGTGATTCATGGGTTTATCTATTTCATTGCAATCATGAAACACCAAACTATCTGACCCAGTTCAGGTCCAGTTATTATTAACTTGCCTAAGACTTGATCTAGATATGGTCCATGTTTCGCCCTTGTCTGGAAGCCAGATTTCATCCAGTCATGTACCGTAATTCACTGCAGCATGCGGGCCGAGCAAAACCTGATTGTGTGGGCCAGAGCTGGGCCAGAGAATTTTTGCTATGTGGGTAGCTGTGTCAATATGCTAACACTTACTGTATGGCCTGTTTCCACTGAGTGGTACAGTACGGTATGGTATGGTACTGGTCGGTACAGGTCACCTTTATCAGGCTTGCATTTCCACTGCAATGTCTACAGTAAAGCTTTATGGGTCGTTCACAAATCTTACGAGAAGCACTTCTCACAAAACAGAGGCTTTATCATACACATAAACACTGGTATATAAATGTTCATTACTAACCGTTCTATAAACATGACCTGATTATAACTTGATCAATGATGCGAAATAGCCTACTGTCTGTGATTATATAAAATAAATAAATGCAGCAAATATGAACACATACAGCCCCTTACAGTCTCTGATATGTTACCAATTACAGAAAAACTACACACAGCATACATTTATGCCTTATTTAGGTTCAAAAACAACACGAAAAATAGCCCACAGTCAGTGTAAACCTCTCATCTGTATCTTTAATCATCACCAGCACATGTAGCCTCTTGTTAGAGAGTAATTTCTTCATTCTGAGTTCATAATAGTCCAGGTTAATCCAGCAGTTTCTTCATGTTGAAACAATAATTTGCTCCTTTGTTTTTTCCGGCTTCTTTGTGTTCGCACGCGTCAGTCTCGCGTTTGTGTTTCTGAAAGGGTTAGGTTTCAAAAGCACATCAATAACCAAGTGCACATTATTATCATAAGCTCAAGAAGTTTGTTATTTCAAATATAGACGCGCAAGCGACAAAGCGAAACCACTCCCGCTTTAGACGGGCTCGTAAAAACTACGGGGCACAGGGGAGAATCTGCTCTTCTTCTTGGCTTTGTGGCTGTTTATCAAGACGACGACAAGGTTTGTTTGAGCTCGGGTCGACTATGGCTCGTTATTATATGTTTATATTATTTCGGTGTATTGTCTCTCGGCTGTGTATTAAACATGCCGGGTCCTTTGTTTCCATTCTGGCTTGTTGCGCGGAATGACATATCTGTAAACCAATAGCGTTTCAGCACTTCTAGCTCTGCCTTTCGGTCACCCTTTGGTACCCTTTGCAAAGGGTGACCAAAAAGTGGTACAGTACGGTTTGGTTCGCTACGCTTTTAGACAGTAGAAATGGCCTTAAAAGCGTACTGAACTCAGTGGAAACGGGCCATTAGGGTATGCACCTTGAACCCTGACTAACGATCTATCTATCCAGCAGTTGGAGCCACAATCCAAGCTCATGCAACACTGAAAAAAGGCTTCAAATTTGTGCATGTATTTGAAAACATAATATTCTGCAGTAAATTAAGTTCTGATTTTAGCCCATTTTGCGATTTTGGTCGTGATGCAGTATAGGCATGCTTCATTTTCTTTTCAGCGTCTCTTGGTCGTTGCGTGTAATGATTTTGCCTTTACTTAGACACTTCCACACTGTACATGTTTGCTGCAATTATAAAAAGTTTATGTCTGAAGTGATTTTACTATCTTTTTTCTCTGTTTAGGGTTCAAAATGACAGTCTTCTTTTTAATATGTGGTCCCAGTGTCACTAGCAAAGTATCAGACTGAGCCACAGACATCCTGAAGTGAACACTGAATTGGTCGGGATAATCTCCTTTGATAAGGAGATTGAACTCTCCTTCCTCTTTCCGCAATCTAAGGACGGGACGGACCCAATATTTCCTCTTTCTTTTTCTTTTGTTAAGCAGGAAGAAGACAACAAAATCATCTTTACTACTTGAAGACTCACAACAGATCAATTAATACGCGTCATTGTGCAAGTCTTGTGTGCATGACAAATGTCTCAGATTTAAATATAAAAAAAAAACGAATGCGAAAATTTCGGACTTCAGTGTGCAAAGACTTTAAGACAGAACATCTATAGAATGATAAACCATACTGTACACAACAATATTTTTAATACTCTACAGTACAACCAAAGTTGGCTGGTACTTTCTTCTGTCTTTCTTCCAGTTATTAAAGCAGTTGAGTCACCAAATTATGAAGGTGTAAAGCTGGAGTCGGCCACTGTTAATATGATGACCTTCTTCTGGACAAACTTTCCTATGTGTCATACTGTAGGTTGGCTTGTTATTATAGTGATGGATAATTAGAGATAATAATGCTCACGAACCTCCTGTCATGACAAACACAGACTTCACTATGAAATCATCTTCTCATTAGCAGGATGAAGGGAGCTCACGGCTGCTTCTCTTTCTGTTTTAACTCGCATTATAAGATTTTGAGAAAGACTCCCTCCATAATTGTGTAATTGCAGTCTTAGCTCTGGGCGGCCATAGTGGATCCAAACTGTGTGGAACTAATATAAATCAAATGAAGAGCGGGAGACGAATGAGTTTAGCAGAACTGAGGAATTAGTTCGAGCACTTGCAGTTGTTATTTTGTGCAGTGCATGAATGAATGATTTTCAGGGTGGATGACTATTTTGAACAACAACAACAACAACTTTTTAAAAGCTTTTAAAAATGTATTTGACATTTTTCAGTGACAAGTACCTTTATGCCTCAGGGGTTAATTTCATTAAAACAAGATCATGTTTGGCTTTTAGCCATGCATGTCTTCACGGTTTTATTTTACATTTTTTGCCTCAATTTGCTTTAAAATATCTGATATGCATAGATTATGGAGAAAATAATTGTCCACGGGCTGTTGAATTATTTAAAGATAATGTACTCCCCAGGTGGTGATGCATCCAGAAAAAAGGGTAGCATTTTTGCTCAATATTTAATATTACTGATCATTACTGAAGTATTATTTACTAATAATTTAAGTAAATTATCCTACTCATACTATAGATAGCACACATAAAGACATTGTTCAGATGTTGTAGTTTAAGATATTTGTCAGGTTTTCTCTGCAACTTTCAGCTATGTATTGATTTTTGACTGTTGTAGGCTGTGAAAATCTGAAATAATTCAGTAGTATGTGGTATTTTACATAATGTTATTGTAGTAAAGACCTGTCTGGAACTACTACTAGCTGCATCCCACATAGCAAAATTTCTCTGGCCCAGATCTGGCCCACACAATCAGTATTTGCTTGGCCCACATGCCGCAGTGAATTATGGTGCATGACTGGACAAGTCTGGCTTCCATACAAGGGGCAAACATGGACCATATCTGGGCCAAGACTCAGCCAAGTTAATAACCCATATCTGGGCCTGAACTGGGCCAGATATGTTGGTGTGTCACAACAGCAATGAATTTGATAAACCCATGATGCATTTCCCTTTATAGCATTTCCCTTTATTCCCTTTCCCCATTATTCCCTATATATTTTTTCTCGAAGGGGCCTGATTGGTAGAATTTTTTCTTTACTCAAAAATAATTTATATGTATTTTAAAAGTGGGTCAAGATAGGCCAAACTTACATGGCCCACATTTACATTTTCAACATATGGGCCACATATTACATTTGATATTTGGCCCAAGTCTTGACTGCCGCCTATTAGAGGATGCCACCACTGCCCAACCTTTCTCATAAACTGGACACCACTATTCACTTTTTACCTTCACAATCTGTGTGAAGTCTTGTTTTGTTGTAGTGGACATTACTAAGAGCTTTCCTTGATCCTTGTTTTTCCCTCGCCTGTGTTTTGAGCTATTCCTAATTTTTTTTTGTGATTGTTTGTTGCCTGCCCCACCCTTGCCTGTTTTATTGAAATACCTTTTCTGTCTTACTTTGGATATCACATTTTGCTGGTGTGTAACCTCTCCTGTTTGACTATGCTACCTTTGAATAAAACTGTGTTTGAATCCCTATCTCCTTCGCTATATTTGTATGTTACATGCATACACTAGAATGTTCATGAGCAACAGTCCAGAAGTTTACATTATTTTACCCTTGTTATAAAACAAACTTCTGAAAGGATAAAAATTCCCCTGCACTGCCTATTACGAGACTGGTTTGATGGCAAAGCGAAATATGAAAAAAAAGTGTTAATTTGCAACATTGCTCTTTAATATGCACACATTAAGTCACATTTCTTGAACACTTTTCACACTCAAGTTGAGACTAAATACACAATGGCCAATCATCACATTTACTTCACTGCTAATGTTAATGCTTAATAATATTTAATAATAATAATAATAATAATAATAATAATAATAATAGGTCCCACTTTATTTTGATGGTCCGTTTGTTGAATTTAACTTACATTGCAACTAATTCTCAGTAGATTATAAGTAGACTGTTAGGTTGGGGTTAGGGGTAGGGTTAGTGTAAGTTAACATGTAGTTGCAAAGTTTCTTATAGTCAGTTAAATGTCTGTATCAACAGATATTCAGCAATCTACTAATACTCAAATGGACCATAAAAAAAGTGTTACCTAATAATAATAATAATAATAATAATAATAATAATAATAATAATATTTAATATCAATACATTTAAAATCTGCATAAATTCTGAGAATTAAAAAAATCGCTAGTCTCTCTTGAATCAATATATTGGGAAGCTGGATTTTAACTGCATAGAGAATTTAAATCTACGTTATGGCGAGTTGTGTTTTGCCACATTTTCTTGTGACAGAAGACTACTAACATAACAGATATATAACAGAAATGTGGGACAATGGAAATAGAGCTGAAGTGCAAGACTGTGCCAGAAAACACAGAACATCTGGGCACTTAATTTGTAATGTAAATTTGTAAAAAGGCAGTAACTTGCCATGACATCAGTGTGTTCAAGCCTAAGACACCTGATTAAATATCTGTATAAAAAAAGACTTGATTGTTTTGCTTCAATTGACGAAACTGACCCTGTCCTCCTATTATTTGTGCTCTGTAGAGCAAGTGATGTGTTTGGTGTAAAAATCTCCATCCACAGAGAACAAAGGTGAAGATGTCCAGAGAAAACAGGTCTTCATAACACTCGCTCACACACACACACAAACACACTGATTTATGAGGCGAATTTCCAGACGCTCAGCCTCCCTGTGAACCCAATCGATTGCTGAAGCATGAAAATTTATCTGAAGTTAAAAGGAAGTTTACTTTCTCTTACTTTTTCATTGCTTGAGTTCATTTTCCATACATCCATGGATGCGTATAAGACATGAAAGAATGAAGAGCAAGTTAACCAAGCCCCTCCATTCAGGATGATAGCAGCTGTTTGTCTATTTATTGAACTGTAAGTGTTGCTCACGTCATTGTCAGAATTCAGATGTTTTGTTTGAGAACTGCTCTTTACCAGAACCTCTGAAATAAAACAGCAAACACATAACCTAGGGCAGCGTAAATGACATCTTTCATGAGGCACCTTTGTTGAGTACTGCGTAAGTTTGTGTGCACCCAACCAGAAAATCAAAAACATGTCTGAAAGTAATAGGCCAAGCAAAACACATTTTAATTGAAATGGTCTTGATTAATTTTGTTGGCTCTGCACAACACAAAACCTTTTGTTTTTCAACTGACCCAATTACATCAGACAAACAAACCAAGATCTAGATATGCTCAGATCATGCTAGTGTTGTGAGTCTGAAGTTGAATAGAAGATTTTGTAAATATGAAAATGTTTATATGATTGATTGATAATTGTTTTTTTTTCTTCTGTTATATGGCAAAGAACCATTAAATGTGGGCGCCACGGTGGCGTAGTGAGAAACATGTTCACCTCACAGCAAGAAGGTTGCTGGTTCAAGCCTCGGCTGGGTTAGTTGGCATTTCTGTGTGGAGTTTGCATGTTCTCCCCGTGGTTGCGTGGGTTTCCTCCAGGTGCTCTGGTTTCCCCCACAAGTCCAAAGACATGTGGTACAGGTGAATTAGGTAGACTAAATTGTCCGTAGTGTGTGAGTGCGAATGAGTGTGTATGGATGTTTCCCAGAGATGCGTTGCAGCTGGAAGGGCATCCGCTGCGTAAAACAAATGCTTGATAAGCATTGATATCCGACCCCGGATTAATAAAGGGACTAAGCCGAAAAGAAAATGAATGAATGAATGAGAACCATTAAATATTATTTTTAAATTGCACAGTTTACAGTTCATGAAAAACCAACAAACATGTATTACTTAAAATAAAAATAAATAAATGAATTTGTCAAATCACATGAATTTAAGTCTATTAAAACACCAATAAATTATTTATTGATATGTAATATTTAAATTAAATGAAAAGGCCACAAAAATAATTGTTTAAAAACAAGTCTGATGAGACTATACATATTCTTTAAAATGAATAATTATGCAATTAATTAATTAATAATTTAAATTTGAATAATTAAATTAAAATTAATAATTTACTTAATTGATATTGTGGCTGACCTGCCAGTGTGGCATCAGCGTTGCCTTGGAAACTTCTCCCTCACCACAATCACGTCTCTGAGGTGCGGATCAGGAACAGGTGCTTCCCATTGGAAGAGGGATATTAAAACATGTGGTCGACAATGACGGCAGACCACGACTAGGATGGCAGCAGGAACCAAGCTGACTTCTCCCTCTTCCACTGGGCACTCTGACCGGCACTTACACGAGATCACCGGATCGGTGTGAGGCTAACTATCGATCCCAGTTGTAAGAGTAAAAAATAATAACTTGACTTCTAGTTGATCATTTGGAAAAGTGGCTAAAGGTAGATTTTTCCGATGAATCATCTGTTAATCTGCATCCCAATCATCATAAGTACTGCAGAAGTCCTATTGGAACCCACATGGACCCAATATTCTCACAGAAATAAGTCAAGTTTGGAGAAGGAAAAATCATGGTTTTGGGTTACATTCAATATGGGGATGCAAACCACAGGAGAGGGTAAATTCTTCAGCAGGATAGCACTCCTTGTCATAGCTCAGCCTCAACATGAAAGTTCCTGAAAGCAAATAAGATCAAGGCGCTCCAGGATTGGCCAGCCCAGTCACCAGACATTCACATTATTAAGCATGTCTTGGGTAAGATGAAGGAGGAGGCATTGAAGATGAATCCAAAGGATCTTGATGAACTCTGGGAGTCCTGCAAGAACGCTTTCTTTGCCATTCCAGATGACTTTATTTATAAAGTTATTTGAGTCATTGCAGAGATGTATGGATGCAGTCGTCCAAGCTCATGGGAGTCATACACATGGCTTTCATATTAGCCACTTCTGATACCAAATGATCAACTAGAAGTTAAGTTATTATTTTTGGTTCCTAAATCTTAGATTAGGATAGGATAGACGACAAGACTTTTGTCAGGTAGTGTATATAAACTGAGATGAAGTGAACGTAACAGCTTACTAGACAAACAAAAGAGCAGAAACAGGGAGGAGATGCGCTGAAAGGAAGGAAAAAGCAAGCCTAAATACAAACTCAAATGAGCGATAATCTTTTCATAAGTACGAGCAGTGAATCCGTCCAAAGCGTTTGCACAGTGACACACTATATTCAGAGTAATTGCATAGTGTCAGTGAGGCGTTTTCCCCCCCTCAGGAATGAAAAGAGCTGCCGGCGGCACTGCAGGCTCTACAAATGCAGATCATTCCCCACCGCTCTCTGTGAAAAACACTAATCATCGCACAACATTAAATACATGAATGAAGAATATTTGAGAAGTGGAATATGTAATTGTTGCTAATATTTCCGTGGGCAGCAGTCACATTAAGGTTAAAGAGGGGTGTTGCATTATTCATACAGTCGGGTCTGTGTATTGCCACAGGCAAATCTGTTGACCTCATCCTGTCCAAAAGCCACTCAGAGCAGCACTTAGCCTTTCTCTGACCGCCATACAATATTTGGACACTGAAATTTGTGGAAACGTGGAATTTATTTACACTATTATTACTGGTTTTATAGAGATTATAGTGTATGTACAGAGCCCTCGTGTACTGTATCATAACATTTTTTTTGTAATGTCTATCTGCGACATATTCCAAAGTGATTATATGTCGCTACTAATGTAAAGCAAACAGAATGTGTAAATGCTGACTGACAAAACAACTATTTCACACTTCAGGTATGACCTAGTTTTTCTGTATCCAGTTTTCCTGCCATCCTTTATTCTTTATTAGTGCCATGTTTGCCATTTAGTTCAGTTATCACTACCCTGTTTATTTTGTTGTGCTGATGTGTTATTTTCCCATGATATATTCTTTATAACAAAGTGTAAGCTGAGAGAGTGACAGAGTTACTCACAGCTCCAATACACATTTCTGCCATTTGTCTTACAGTAACCATGTGCTTTTCACCATACACAATTCATCTGCTCGTAATCTTTCATGTAACTTTGTCATGTTTGGTGTCATTTAACAGTTTATGACTTCAGCGTTGTAGTGGCAAACCTAATAGAGACATTGATGTATTTCAATATACAATCTGTTTACTATTGTTGAGTCACGGTCTGAGGAGAGCATGCTAATATGATTCTCCTCCACTTTGTCTCCTCAACTTTGCTTTCATGTTTTGCTGGTTTTGGGGTTGGTATTTCACTCCTGTTTGACGATGCCTTGTTTAGAGCAGGGGTGCCAAAACTTTTTCTTATAAAGGGCCAAAAAACAAACTTGATTGAGGCTAGTGGGCCAAAGGTAAATATAGTTCCCCTTCGGGAGGGGAACTTCAATGCTATGTGGAAAAATTCCACTATGGGGATTTCGTTCAGAAAGCCAATCATCTGAAAGAGTATGTAAACGGGCCAATGAAATGCCAATGAGTTGGCAGCTTCAGCTTGCGCAGCTGATGCTTGTTGCAATCAATTTGGCAATAAAAGCACAGCGATAGCAGAGCTGAGCATCCATTTTCGCTTCAGAGTCTTTCACGAAGCTTCTGAGAGAGTCATGAGGGTTCCTCCAGCTGTATTACACAGAGAGAGGGAACGAGAGCGGTCTCCCGGTCCAGAGTGTGTGATACGCAGCGGCAGACGGTCGAGCTGGGTCCTCCCTTGCCTGGCGTTCTTTGGGTCCGGTCCTCCAGAGCGGTTTGTATTGTTGCGATCCTAAAAGAGCAACACGGTCGTGCAGCACGTCTTTTTCAAGACGGCGCTCCGACTGTGCGTTTCTGGATGCGGTGGTTTCCTGTCCTCGGATGATGGGCACGAGCACTGCGTTTCATGTCTGGGGGTCCAGCATGTTAATGCGGTGCTCGCGGACAGTGCATGCCATCACTGCGGTGGTGTGTCTGTTGCGCAGTTAAGATCGCGGCTCGCTCTTGCAAAAGGGCCAACCACCCCAGTTGTCCCCCGCTCCGCGGTGGGCACTCGGGCAGATCTGAGGGTTACAGTGGGAGTAAATCCGCCGCCCTCGGGCCTGTGGACCTCTCGCTCCTCCACGCGCTCCATCCAAGCTTTGAGTGAGAGAAGCGCTCCATCCTCGGATGGCCGCCCTCTCACTTGATGACACCGAGGCTCAGACGTCCACTGCTGCATCGGAGGATGGGTTATCCTTGTCTGAAGAAGGATGCGAACCCGCTCCCTCCCTCCGGGGTGGCGAGCGCGGCGTCGGATCTAGAAACAGACATGATAATCGCGCTTTCCTGGGCTGTTTCGGCCGTGGGCCTGGAGATGGTTTATCCCCCAGCCCCGCGGTCGGACCGACTAGATGGGTGTATGTGGAGGATTAAGGCCTCCCATCCCTTTCTTCCCGGATGTGCGCAGTGGGCTCACGCAGTTTTAGAGGGCATCTTTCTCTGCCCGATCTGCGTGCGCCTCCGCCCTCACCACCCCTAATGGTGGAGTAGCCAGGGAGTACGAGTTGATTTCCCAGATTGAGAGTGCCATGGCGGGCGTGGTGCCTCTTTCTGCTGAAGTCAGCCTTGTCTCTCGTCCAAGGCGTGTCGGTTTTTCTGCCTCCACGGAGCCAGAGCCCTCACAGCCGCGGGCCAGGCTGCCTCCACCCTGCACGCTTGGGTATGTGCGCACGCGCTGACCCAGCCGCATGAGGGTGGTTCCGACCCAGGCTGGTTACCAGCCCTGCACCGCACCCGACTGAGCTCCACGGACCTCAAGTCTGCTGCGCGTGCCCTGGGAAGGACGATGGCCACATAAGTGGTCCAGGAGCGCCACCTTGGGCTAAACCTGGCAAAAGATATGCGCGGAGTCGACAAAGTTTGCTTTCTTGTCTCCCCCGTATCCCAGGCTGGCCTGTTCGGCGACACTGTCTGTGAATTCACCCAGGAATTCGAGGCGGTGAGAGAGCAGTCAGATGAGGTCTCCTATCGGCGGGTATGTATGACCGCTCGGCCCACCGAGCCTTCCACATCTGCGGCTCCTCGCCGAGGGCGCCTGCCTGCGAGTGCTGCCCCGCCCTGTCTGCGCCTCCGGCGAAGCAGCAGCGTTGAGCACCTCGTAAGTGGGCCGCCCGCCCCGTCCAGGGCGCCGTTAAGTCCGGTAAACGGATCACGAAGCGTCCCTGAGACGGGTCATCTGGAGAAGAGGTAAGTTGCTCTTTCCCCGGTGGAGGGCTGGGCTCAGTGAAAGAGCACTTTTTCCACTTCCTCGGATGTGACAGCTCGAACTCTGCCAGTCCGGGACGCTATGCCTTCTGGCTCGCAGAGTCGGTGCATCTCGCCAGCGGCTCACGAGCGGTGGGAGGACGGTCTCCTTTCTCCCACTCCTCCAGCCCCCCTCCCGGAGAATGGGAGCGAGCTGAGAGTGAATCTCTCGCCTCCAGCTCTTCCGCGGGACCCCAGCGCTTCCCGGATCAGCACTCCCACTCCGCGCTGCCCCACTGCAGGTACGTCATCGATTGTTGCGATGGGACCATTAGCGAGGGCGTTGCCTGCCTGGTTAGCGTGGGCCAGCCCTTCGCGGTGGCTCATACGCACAATCAGACTCGGCTATGCGATTCAGTTCGCGAAACGGCCTCCCAAGTTCACGGGTGTGTATTTTTCCAGGGTCAGCCCCCTATCCGCCCCTGTCTTGCGAGAGGAGATTGCTGTCCTCCTGGCGAAGGATGCAATAGAGCCGGTCCCTCCAGCCGAGATGGAGAGCGGGTTTTACAGCCCGTACTTCATCGTGCCCAAAAAGAGCGGTGGGTCACGACCAATCCTAGATCTGCGCGTTTTGAACCGCTGTCTTCAGAGACTCCCATTCAAGATGCTCACGCAGAGGCGCATCCTCCGGTGCGTTCGTCCTCAGGATTGGTTTGCAGCAATAGACCTGAAGGACGCGTACTCTCATGTCTCCATTCTTCCACGTCACCGTCAGTTTCTGCGGTTTGCGTTCGAGGATCGAGCTTGGCAGTACAAGGTCCTCCCCTTCGGGCTCTCCTTGTCTCCGCGGGTCTTCACCAAGCTCACGGAGGGTGCCCTAGCGCCCCTGCGGCTTGCGGGCATCCGCATACTCAACTATCTCGATGACTGGCTGATTTTAGCTCACTCAGGGGAGCAGTTGATTATGCACAGGGACAAGGTGCTCCGGCACCTCGACCTATTGGGGTTTCAGGTCAACCGAGAAAAGAGCAAACTCACCCCGTGCAGAGGATCTCTTTTCTCGGGTTGGAGCTGGACTCGGTCACCATGACAGCGCGCCTCTCCAGGGAGCGCGCTCGGCTAATGCTGAACTGTCTGAGAGAGTTCGACAGCAAAATAGTGGTCCCCCTGAAATCTTTTCAGAGGCTCCTGGGGCATATAGCATCCGCAGCCGCCGTCACGCCGCTCGGATTACTCTATATGAGACCACTTCAGCACTGGCTTCACGATCGAGTCCCCAGACACGCATGGCACGCGGGCACACACCGGGTGACTGTCACTGCGCTGTGTCGCCGCACCCTCAGCCCTTGGAACGACCCCTTGTTTCTACAGGCCGGTGTGCCTCTGGGACAGGCGTCCAGGCATGTTGTTGTCTCAACAGATGCCTCCAGCACGGGCTGGGGGGCCGTGTGTTGCGGGCATGCAGCAGCGGGCCTGTGGGTAGGTATCCAGCTGCATTGGCACATCAATCGCCTAGAGCTGCTGGCAGTGTTTCTCGCTCTCCGCCGTTTTTCTCCGGTGCTGGAGCGCCAACACGTGCTGGTCAGGACGGACAGCACGGCGGCGGTAGCGTATATCAATCGTATGGGGGGTATCCGCTCTCGCCGCATGTCTCAGCTCGCCCGCCGTCTGCTCCTCTGGAGTCATCCGCGGCTGAAATCGCTGCGCGCCATTCACATTCCAGGCGAGCTCAACCGTGCAGCCGATGCGCTCTCACGGCAGCCTCTACGTCCAGGAGAATGGAGACTCCACCCCGAGATGGTCCAGCTGATATGGGCGAACTTCAGGGAGGCCCAGATCGATCTGTTTGCTTCCTCCGAGAACGCTCATTGCCAGTTGTTTTTTCCCTGACCGAGGGCTCCCTCGGCACGGATGCACTGGCCCACAGCTGGCCTCGGGGCATGCGCAAGTATGCGTTTCCCCCAGTGAGCCTGCTCGCGCAGTTACTGTGCAAGGTCAGGGAGGACGAGGAGCAGGTCTTGCTAGTTGCGCCTCTCTGGCCCAACCGGACCTGGATATCAGAACTCTCCCTCCTCGCGACGGCCCCCCCCCTGGCAGATCCCTTTGAGAGAGGACCTACTCTCTCAGGGACAGGGCACCATCTGGCACCCTCGCCCAGATCTTTGCGTAAGGTCCTTAGACGCGAGGAAGACTTAGGTAACCTACCGGCTTCGGTGGTTAATACCATCACTCAGGCTAGAGCCCCCTCTACGAGGCGCGCCTACGCCCTGAAGTGGAGTCTATTCACTGAGTGGTGCGTCTCTCGCAGAGAAGACCCCCGAAACTGCCAGATCAGCGTTGTGCTTTCTTTTCTTCAGGAGAAGCTGGAGAGCAGGCTGTCGCCCTCCACACTGAAAGTTTACGTGGCCGCTATCTCCGCTCATCATGATGCGATAGATGGCGGCTCCGTGGGAAGGCATAACCTCATCATCCGGTTCCTCAGAGGTGCTAGGCGATTAAATCCACCCCGCCCCCCTCTCATGCCCTCTTGGGATCTCGCCCTCGTTCTCACGAGCTTGCGCGGAGATCTATTCGAACCACTCGAATCAGTATCTTTAAGATTTCTGTCCCTGAAGACAGCTCTGCTGGTCGCGTTGGCATCGATTAAGAGGGTCGGGGACCTGGAGGCATTTTCGGTCAGTGACTCGTGCCTGGAATTCGGACCGGCTAACTCTCACGTTGTCCTGAGACCCCGGCCCGGCTATGTGCCCAAGGTTCCTACCACACCGTTTAAGGATCAGGTAGTGAGCCTGCAAGCGCTGCCCACGGAGGAGGCAGACCCAGCCCTTCATCTGCTGTGTCCAGTTCGCGCTTTGCGAATCTACGTGGAACGCACTCGGAGCTTTAGATCATCTGAGCAGCTCCTCGTCTGTTATGGTGGTCGGCAGAAGGGAAGTGCCGTATCAAAACAGAGGTTGGCCCACTGGATAGTGGATGCCATCTCCCTCGCTTACCAAAGCCAGGGCGAGCCGTGTCCCCCAGGGGTGCGAGCGCACTCCACTAGGAGCATTGCTTCCTCTTGAGCGCGTGCACACGGTGCCTCTCTAACAGACATCTGTAGAGCTGCGGGCTGGGCGACACCTAACACATTTGCAAGATTCTACAATCTGCGAGTGGAGCCGGTTTCCTCAAGGGTATTTAGGTAACCTTTGGTGATTGGGGAAACACTCGGTGAGGTGTTGTAACACGCTTGCTGCGCCATTCTCCTTAACACGGAGGTACGTGCGCCTTTTTTACTCTGTCAGTAAAGTTCCCCGCTTAGGTGAGCCCTGCAGAGATTCCTCCGAGGCCCCCAGCATCTGACTCAGCGGAGGAGTCAGACGCTGGCCCGTTACGTTGTAGGTCTGCCCGCTGGTCAGCCCGCGTTCTGGGTATAGGTGCCCGCTATGTGCGATCCCCGCTGGTGATCCCATATGCATATTTAGCCACGATGCTGTCCCCCGTCTCAGGCAGGACCCGTGTCTTCCCTCACAGCTAACCATCTTATATTCATATGCGTACTCCCCTTTTCAGGGCTAGTCCTTATGTTTTCTTGCCACCAGTCTCCCCACTCGGGCAGCAGGTGGCCTCCGCAGCGTCCTCCCTATCGGGACTGCACGCTTTCCCAACGTACTGTCGTATCAATTCCTAGAAATTACTAGATGTCTTGCGACTCCCGAAAAATATATCTAAATCCGTAAATCTTCTGTTGAAGTGGGATAAGTAAGGGCCAGGGAACACGTTGGAAGACCGCGCCTCCGGTGATGCAGGTGCGCTCACGCTCTACTCAGCCTGGCTAACCTCTCATCGGGGGCAAGGTAAGGTCCATTCATTGTGGCGTTTTCCATACATTTCCCCATAGTGGAATTTTTCCACATAGCATTGAAGTTCCCCTCCCGAAGGGGAACGCTCCGGTTACTAAAGTAACCCTCGTTCCCCGAGGGGGGGAACGGAAATGCTATGTTCCGTCGCCACAATGAATGCCCCTTAGCTGCTGGGGTGAAAGTCTCTTCAGCTCAAATGGATGCTCAGCTCTGCTATCGCTGTGCTTTTATTGCCAAATTGATTGCAACAAGCATCAGCTGCGCAAGCTGAAGCTGCCAACTCATTGGCATTTCATTGGCCCGTTTACATACTCTTTCAGATGATTGGCTTTCTGAACGAAATCCCCATAGTGGAATTTTTCCACATAGCATTTCCGTTCCCCCCCTCGGGGAACGAGGGTTACTTTAGTAACCGGAGCGTTGCCATGAGTAATTTCTTAATTTATTTAATAATGTTTAGAAATGACTAGAAAACATTGCTTATATTAACTAATACAGGTTTTTTTAATAAACTTACACTACACTAAAAGAAATCCGTAATTTTATGGTTTATATCCAGCAAAAAAAAAAACATAAAATAACGGTCATTAAATTACAGAAATATACCGTAAAATAACAGATATTAAATTACAGGAATTTCCTTAAATTTTAATTTCTGGTAAATTTCTGTAGTTTAATATCCGTTATTTTACGGTAAATTTCTGTAATTTAACGGGTGTTATTTTACATGTTTTTCCAGCACATAAGCTTAGTTTTTGCCTTGATTTGCTGGCTGATGTCTTCAGCATAGTCCTTTATTCGTCGAGTGACAGTATTTACATTTTTTAAAAATCTGAGTCATTTACAACATTTAATTGAAACATTTCATTTTAGTTGGCTTTTTTTGTACTTCAACAATAAACCACACAAAAAAGGTTATGTCAAATAAGAAATGACGATCTCTATGTTAAAGGCGTTGTCCCAACCCTCTTCAGATCCTTTCTTCTCTCAGATAGGGTGGTGGGTGAAATCATTGGGCTAATTTGTTCCCGTGGGCGCTACTATGGTTTATAGTATAAGGAGGAAAGTTAACTGTTAATCAGGTGATTGACTTTTACTTTGCTTCTCCCACACACCGGTGCGTAGCCTCATATGCACGCAGCTGTTTATGTTACAGCTAAGTTACTCTATATAGTATATTAGTTTGTCTCATTCTGCTCTGTGTATATTTAAAAATGTATCTTAATAAACATCTTTGCCTACAGTACTTTAAGGCACTGAGATTCTTTCGTTTTATCTACGATGATAACAACTTTAAGGGAGTCAGATAAATTACAATGGAGTCAGATAAATAATTGATTTAAACATGTCATACAGTACTTCAAATGCTTTTTGTTTTAGATTATTGGTCCAGAATAGCAGCGTACGCTTCAGGCCTTACAAAATGACACAAGCAGAATATTCACAGTTCAGTGAAATATAATGTTGATCTAAAAAAAATAAAATAAATAAATCCACAGTGGAAGAAATCTGTGAAAAAGGTCCATACTGTAGATGCTGAACACGTATCTCCTGCAACTCTCTGTGTGAAACAATGAGGGCCCTGATGAAGTCTTGCGGGTCATTGTGAGCTCAGGAGGAGCACATTCTCCAGCTCACCTCTCCTCACTGTCCTCCAGGGGTTTTCTCCATCTGCGCAAAGGTTAATGCCTGAACAAGTCAGCCATAAATCATCTCTGCTGTGGCACAACTCGTGTTCTGGCTATGTGCAACACCTGCGATTCAAAGCATCTTGCAAATCTGATTGCGGTTCAGTCACAAATTCATTCAACTGTCTGTGGGTTTGTGAAGTTTGTTGCTCTGAAATCACTGAACTTATTTGAAACTAAAACTTTACATTTGATTTTATATTCTTACCATTGGCAGATCTTTGTATCCTAAACAACTTGCACAGTAGCATTGCACAGCATTTCAATTAATTACATTTTTTTGGACAGAAATGTATTGTAAAAGTTATTTGTCTAATAAAATTTATGCCAGGTTTCAGTAGGGAGTTTCCCTTGTGTACAGTCATACTAGTGACAAACACAGCAAAAACAGCATGGACGGCATCTATGTTAATGTACAACTACTGTAAATACACTGTTCTAATCACGAAAATCACTAAACTGAATACTGTAGGTCATAAAAGATACCTGAGCAGCATTAATTGTGTTATTAGCCTAATTTTTCAGTAACTTGACCGGAAATTATAATAACAAATGTACATGCTGCTTCAGCTTTTCTCAAAAACTGTTTTTTCCCCCCACTTTTGCTTGATTTGGTATAACTTTTGACAGTCTACAGTACTCTAAATGTTTTTTTTTCCCAGTCAGAATAATTAGTACAGCCCAAACATGACAAAAACTGATTATTTTAAGCAGCAATAAATATCAAAATATACAGTATGCCACAGTTTAGTGACATTGTTTCCGCTCCGTTTCTCTGCTTCTTCTTGTTTTTTCACTGTTAAAATATTGTCATTCAGAGCATTTTGTTTCTGAAAAATGACAGTTGGCAAGAAAAACATTTTTTGATTAAGAATGAAAATTATTCTACCAAACAAAGAGATGTTTCTAAACCCATTTAAGGTTAAAACATTGGTATTGTTTAAAAAGTAATTTAAACATGTCTGAAAACATTGCAGCTTTTTTACTATTTTATGCAACAACAACAACAAAAATGCTCCAAATCGCACATTATTTTATTATAGGAAGAAATATCACATCAACTTTTATATTTTACCCAATTTTAAGTAGAAATCCTAAATCCAGAGAAACATTAGTTTCAAGGGATGTTGTGGCTAACATCATTGCATAGAAAGTATCAACTTGCTAGCGTACCTAAGTGTTTGGAAATCATTATAAAACTTTCAATCACAGCAGAACCATTACAAAACAGTTTACTTACGGTTTGCAGTGCAGCTGCTGTCCGCTCCAGTATAGTTGGCTTCATAATTTTCAGTGTCTTTGAGAGCTTTCCATTGCAATGGGCCTCCTTACGAAACAATCTGCAGTCAAAGGCAACATATATTCCTCCAACAAACAAATAATCCTCTGATGTAAATCTATGAGGCTTTTAAAATAATCTTGTTTTAGACGCTGAGACCTTTCTGAAGTTCGATGCAAGCAAACTGTTTGTTGACAGCATGCTGGATGTGTTTGCTTGATTTCACAGGTGTCTGAGACTAAACGACTGAGGGCGGAGCCTGTGGTGCCATGATCTAAAACAATTAACTCTTTGCTAAGCCCCGCCCTCCTTAGTTACTGTTGCTATGCCTGTCAAGCTTTCGTGCCTGGCACGTCTATTACAGTATATATGCGCCGGTGTCAGACATTCCCAGGGATATAATTAGTATTTTTTGGAGAACAGGTGAGATATCTGAGAAAGCCAGGCAGAAAAGGACTGTAGTATGCATTACAGGGGTATATTCACCACACAATAGGCAGGTGGCTCAGTGGTTAGCACTGTTGCCTCACAGCAAGAAGATCACTGGTTTAAGTACCAGCTGGGCCAGTTGGCATTTCTGTGTGGAGTTTGCATGTTCTGCATGTTCTGTTTGGGTTTCCTCTGGGTGCTCCGGTTTCCGCCACAATCCAAAAATATGTGCTGTGGGTGAATTGCATAAACTAAACTGGCTATAGGGAATAAATGTGTATGAGAATGAGAGAGTTTATGGCGTTTCCCAATGCTGGGAATGCTCTCTTCCAAAACTGATCTCTACAGCTACAAAATACATCTACATAATGCCACCCTTTGCGCTTCATCTGACTTCTGACACAATAGCTGGATTGTTGGTTGTCATCATGTTGAGAAATTCTGATGTAATGCTGTGCAGATCTAAATGTTGTGACAAAAATGAATCCTTTTACATTATTTTTGCCCTTCTCTTTGATCATGACAGTCACAATATATTTGTGGTTGTCCTGTGACTGTCATCACAAGCACGCTGGTGGTGCTGAGGACAACCTAGGGCTGGGGGAAGAGGATTTTTTGGGTGGTCTAGAATGTATTTTTAAGGCTTGGTTGTGATCATAAGATGCAAAACTCAAGCTCATGTGCTCATGCTTCACTTGTAGAAAATCACGTTATTTTTCAAATATCTTTGACTGTACATAGCTACTCAGCTAATATGAAAACGTCTGTCATATTTCCCAGTTCCTTTGAAAGGCTTGCCCTCAAGAGGCTCTGATTAGTCAGCTAACATAATGTACTGTGATTTGCGGATTGGCTCCACGTCATGCCCCTACAAGCATGCGCTTTTGTGCTGTGTTAACACTGTCAGTCAGAGTAGCTGTTAGCAGAAAAATTTAAAGCACACAGCTGAGCCTCACGCCTGCTCTCTAAAATAAAATCTGCCTAGTGTCTTTCACATATATTCGGAATAAGCATGTGTAGATAATATGAAATGATGACATATCTTTTGGGAGTTTGTTATTTGAGATGTAAGAACGCACAGAACACGGCTGCATAGAGAGACACTGCAGCACTGCTGAAGATTGTGGCTGTTTACAGCGGTTTGACGGAGAAATACGAATTTGTAGCTAAATTGTTAGCGGTGTCAAACAGCATTTCCCGTTGTTTGCATCCTTGTTTACGTCCTCGCTACAACATACCATTAAAGCTAGAAACTGTGACTGTAGTTGATCAATTTTAATAAATAAAATACTTACAGGTTGTGGCTTACAATCCACAGCTTTGTCGGTTGGAGGAGTTCTTAAGCCGAATCCAGCCCTGAACTGGGAGAGATTCTGGAAGTTCCCCTTTGTCAAATGCTAACAATTTTTTTTTTTACTTCTCTGGAACATAATTTAAATTAAATTGTAAGCACTTCTGTCTTTGCGTCGTTGCCTTTGGAAGCCCAAATACAGAAACAGAAGAAGCTCTGTGAAACTAGCAGTGTTTGGACTGCATTTTAGCTTTCTCTGCTATAGCATTACAGCTCCTGTGACCACGCCCCTTCGATGCGCAGGGTTTGTGTGCGAGGTGAATTCTTGTGACCGGAAGCCCTTGTGATCTCACCAGCCTGAATGTATTTTTTTGTAGTCCCCAAATTCATTCATTTATTAATGCTGATGTGGACTTATTATAGCTACAAGATGTCATAATTTACCAAAGTAAAAAATTACCACTGAGAAACAACTAGAGTCATACCTGCGATGGAGGCTGAGGTTGATCAACTAGTTCTTCCTGTGTTTTATTGTTTCAGATTTGGTAATGATTGTTTGGTTTCTGACATGCACTGTAAGCAGAACCAATCACAAAAGACTGGGCATCAGAGTAGCCTCTCAGAAAAAGAGAGTTTTAGAGAGAGTGGGTATTTGACTAAATCATTTGAGACTCTTAGTGAAATGGGGATGTGACATCTATTTTATGAAAAGATTTAAGTGTGTTCAGACCTTGAATGCTAGTAAAACCATTGAAGGACATCTTTAAAAGAGTAATCTTTATAATAGCATAAAACAAGCGCACAAAAATAACCAATTAAAATGATAAATATTATATATATATTTTTCACATTTAAAATAACCACTTCAGCAAATGGTTCACACAGAGTCTGTTTAATAACTTTGTAGCATCTCCTAATCTGTTTTGCATGGCAAATGAATCTTCATTTTGATTGTAGCAGTTAATAAGAGGCCACTTTGCACATCCATTACAACTAATCAATTTCTGTCCAATTATGAAAAACAGCTTATTGCAGTTAGGACAATCTGCAGCTTTTATTTCTGCCAATCCAGTAACCATCTGAGGGTCTTTTTGACCATTTGACCAAAAACCATACTGCAACTAATTGTCCAGCTTAACAGTATTAAGTTTATGATATATTTCAGTGCAAGTTCAGATTTATAACTTTCTGAGATTCTCACAGGCTATATAAATCTGCTATGTAATAAAATTTTTAAACTGCCACAAATCAAAAGGCTCTTTTTATCCACAGGGGTCCTTTGGCCCTTTGTCCCCTCATAGTTTCACAATTCACTTCATCTTGAAACTTCTGCTTTGAGGAGGGAACTTTGCACATCTCAAGCCTTCATTAGCAGCATGACTGAAACTGCTTCTCTCCTACAGACATGAATGATTTATCCTGCTCAGGACATTCATATCCACCCCACTGAATCACCCACTCATCAATCATACACTCCCACCCAACAGTTTTAATTGCTTCATAATGTAGCAGCTTTGCACATTGATGGCTTAATGTGTGCTTGAAGGAATAAGGGGAAGACCTCAACACAAAGACCAGCCTGTTGCTTTCTTCTCCTCAAACGGGGTGCATTTGTTCATTATCTGCTCTTTCTCTAAACTTTATCAGTTGCTTGAGGTTTTGAAAGCGGAAAGGAAACTCACTTTAACATCCAGACTTCTTCTGTACAACCCGGGAAATGGATGGAGTCATTTGTGCAGGTTTGCGTGATCAAAAGACCCAGAGGAAAATGTTCAAAGAAAGCGATACCGAAAGAAAACAAAAGACAAAATTAAAAGAATAAACAATGAGCGGACGACTGAGGGGAAGATAAATAAGCCATTTATTGCTAAGAAAAGGAAGTGAATCCATTAATAAGATTCATGTGCTTTCTATTAGCTCAGACACACTCATAGATTTTGAGTCTCTCACCGGTTCTTTGTTTGCAGAGGAAACAGCAAGAAAAGATTGCAAATGTTTTATTTTTTTATTCTTTGATCTACGGCTCTCTTTTCTGCTTTTTGTTAAGGCCACATGTATATTTTAGGAATGCTCTCCCTTTAATTGTTTTGTTCTTACATTAGGAAAGTGGACAGAATTTATAAATGTTCCTATGGTGAGGGAACATGCGGAGGGAATTCGTCCTTTCACCCTTAAAGCCTGATGATTTACGGTTCATACTAATACACTGTAAAAAATACTTATATGACAAAAAGTTATGACAGCAAATGTTTTTTGTTACTTTAATTTTAAAGTTGGATTATATTTGGATTTCACAAATTATTAAATATTATAATATTTATTGTAATTATTTAAAATTATTATTTTTTTATTTTAATAATTTATTATAATTTAATATTATTATAAAATATGTCATGTACATATATTTCAAAATACTGTAAAAATGGACATTTATGGACATGCAATAAGTATTGAAGATATTATGTGATTTGTATGAATATAAGTATTGTAATGTATTAATATAATACAACACATTATAATTTGTCCTGGTAAATACATTTTTTAAAAGAGCTGTTGGCATGAAATATACTTAGAATATGTCTGTTCATATATGCCCATATGTAATGCATTTGAACGAATGTGTACATGTTTGTAATTACAATGGTTAAAAAAATATTAATCCGTACGGCCATATTTGCAGTAATTTATTCATTCATTCATTCATTCATTCATTCACACAGCGTAATGAACCGCCAACTATTCCAGCATATGTGTTACGCAGCGGATGCCCTTCCTGCTGCAACCTAGCACTGGGAAACACACATACACTCTCTCATTCACACACACTCTCACACACTACAGTCAATTATGTTTACCATATTCACCTGTACTGCATGTCTTTGGACTGTGGGGGAATCCAAAGCACATGGAGGAAACCCACGCGAACACAGGGAGAACATGCAAACTCCACACAGAAATGCCTCCTGGCCTAAACGGGACTCGAACCAGCGACCTTCTTGCTGTGAGTTGCTAACTACTGAGCCACCATGTCGCCTATTTCCAATTGTATGTTGCATATATGTCATATAGGGGCACCACGGTGGCATAGTGAGTAGCACAGCAAGAAGGTCGCTGGTTCAAGCCTCGGCTGGGTCAGTTGGCATTTCTGTGTGGAGTTTGCATGTTCTCCCCGTGGTTGTGTGGGTTTCCTCCGGGTGCTCTGGTTTCCCCCACATGTCCAAAGATATGCGGTACAGGTGAATTGGGTAAGCTAAATTGTCCGTAGTGTATGTGTGTGAATGAGAATGTATGGATGTTTCCCAGAGATGGGTTGCGGCTGGAAGGGCATCCGCTGCGTAAAAAATAATGCTGGATAAGTTGGTGGATCATTCCGCTGTGGCGACCCCGGATTAATAAAGGGACTAAGCTGACAAGAAAATGAATGAATAATATATGTCATATACTGTATGTACATTGCATATATTACGATGTAGCAGATTTCTATACGGTTCAACAATATTTTCCTACACTAGAATACAAAATTTAACTTAATATTTTAGTCAGTTTGATTGAAATAAGTTGAGACGACTACAAAAGTTAATTTGATTCAACTAAAACAAAAAAAGGTACTGGATGAGTATGACTTGGATCTCTATGTTGACAATACAGTTAACATCATGGTGAAAAGGCATTGAGACACAAAAGAACCATTTATGCTTATTAAAGCAATAAGCCTTAAGAAGCTGTGCGTCATACCTAATCATCACGGCTTTACTGGGCTTATTGCTTTTATAAAACTGTTACCACACAATACATTTATTGAAGGCAATATGTATACATTCTTCTATATATTTTAAATATAATCTTTTCATTAGAAAAATAGTCCCTAAGAATCACATTAAAAGGCAATAGAATGTTCCTATGCCTTCAGACTGATGAAAGTTTTCTTACACTCAAACTTTAGTTATAGGTTCTCAGCCCTAAAATGGACTGTGGATTTATATACACGCACACACAGGTGGAAATTTGACATTTATCAGCCTTTTTTTCTCTCTTTTTTTAACAGGGTCTGAAAATTAAATAAGGATAATGCAACACAATGCCAATGAGGAGTCATGCACACTTTAAATAAGTAATTTTTATAACAAAAATGTTTAGTTTTGCTGAAACACAAGCATGAAACTGGAGCAAACACACAGATGCTGTGCTCCTATAAATGGAAATTCATATGGTTTGATCAAACAAGTTCACAAACAATCTAATAATAAATTCCAACTAAAAAGATACAAAAGCTTTCATTGGTCCACCTGGAAATAAAATAGTGTATATTGATCGCTGGAGCAAATATTCATCAAATAATGATCCTGTTATGAAAAAGCATGTTTAACTGTATACACAAATGGTAACCAGAAAGTTTGCATATTTTACAGTTCTTTAGTTGCTTCTGCTCCAACGTTGTCTTTGATTTATCAGTCAGTATATCGCGTTTTATGGTTGTTTTCCATTTGCTTCTGTATAACTTCATTATAGACTCTCATCTCTGCTTCAACAACTTTTGATGTTTTAGATTTAACGCTGACAGAAATTTCAAGAGTTCACACTTAGAAACTGCTTGACGCTATAAGCAGGTTTGGCATGCTGTCCTGGGAGAGAACCCTGAGCTCGGAGATAATTGAGCCCAGGGCTTCCGCCTGGTCAATAAGCATATAAGGGAGTCCCAGATCAGGTACAGTAGGTCTCCAAAGCTGCCCCTGGTAAAGGGAGGAAAAGGAGGAGATGGGGTGGAAGGAGGAATTCTTCTAAAATGAAGATAAGGTAGTAAAGCGAAATCAGTTTATTTAGTGTAAACTTGTATCAATCTGATTGGATTACGGATGAGAGGCCAGACATGATCAATCATATCATGTGCTCCTCTCAAAACTAGTTTGTAAAACTTCACTTATTGATATTTTAGTACATTGAACACCTTATTAAGTGAAGTTTCACAAACTAATTTCGAGAGGAGCATGTGATATGATTGACCTCAGCTGGACTCTCATCTACAATCATTAGTCAGCCAATCAGATTAATTCAATCCCACTATAAGTAACCCAGCAAATAACACTCTTATCATATCTTCGTTTTCCAAAGAAACCCCCATCCACCCCTTCTCCTCCTTCTATCTTTAACATGGGAAGCTATCGAGAGCTACCTGATCTCGTACTACCAGACGAGAGCCCTGGGGTTCTCTCCCGGGAAAGCATGCCAAACCTGCTAACATTTGTCAAACAATATCTAAGTGTGAACTCTTGAAATAAAATAAAAATATTAATTACAATGTAAAGTGGAAATTGAAAGCATAAATAAATGAAAAACACCCATGAATCACAAACTACTGGAAAAATAATGTTTTATGGTGTTTGACTTGAACAATTGTAATAATGATTTTTTTTTTTTAAAACGTCCAAAACATTAGAGAAATTAAGTTTCGGAAAAGGAGTCTGCAAGGTTATCTCTATAGCTTATTTAGAGATTTGCTACTGTCAACAGAGGACTATCCCTGTCATTCATACATACAGTAAATATGATTTTATCAGTGAAGGACCCAGCAGGCACAGGACGTCAACATGACAGCGTCGTGGGGACGTTGCAGTTTGTTTGGAAGTGGAAATTGGGTTGAAGTCAGAACACAACGCACAATGTCAATGTCCAACCTATAATCAACCAAATACCAATGTCTAATGATGTTAGTGGATGTCATCACTATAGCGTCTATCAGACGTTGGATTTTAGTTGCCATACCTGATTAATAAATGTCAGTATTTGATGTCAATATGACATTGGTTTAAGATGTTGAGATGCTCGACGTTGGATTTTGGACACTTTTCAACACAACCTCAAATCAACTCAATATCAACATCATTTGATGTCAAAATAACATTGTTCTTAGATGCTGGCAGTGAATTTTGGTAACCTGACGTCACAACCTAAATCTAACCTTATATTAACACCTTATAGACAGACAGACAGCTAGACAGCTAGACAGCTAGACAGCTAGATAGATAGATAGATAGATAGATAGATAGATAGATAGATAGATAGATAGATAGATAGATAGAACTACTGATTTTATATTTTTGCTGCCTTTAAAACATTAAAAGGTTTTAGTTTCTCCTGTTGATGTGGGCAGCTTTCGCAATAATAAACTGAGAAGTGAAGCAACATTTATGCCAAAGCAAAGTTTGGCTTTTCAAGATGCTCTGCACGTATGACAGTTCTCACTGATTTTCATCGATTCAAGCACTGTTTTTAAACTGAGCAAAAGAGTCACTTACCAGCTTTCTTCAGCAACACTCACAGCTCTGGCCAAACCAAAACCACAGAGACGAGGATGACAGAATACCAGTGCATTTTCAAGCTTGTCTGGCAAGCTTCCACAACAGCCTCTTGTATGAATAAAACAACGCAAAAGCATCTTCTTTTTTTTTTATTACAAATTTATTGCAAATATAGAAATAGATCTTTTGTACAGAATCCATGGTGGAGAAGATGTAGGATATAATTACCAGCAAAATAAATGTAAGTAAACCATTTCAGAGGACTTTTTCCCTCCCCGATCACATCAAAGAAATGTTGTCCTTCTTGAGATCCATTCCATAGATATAAAGAGAGGCAAATACACTGTACAGCAGATCTGAAGAAAACCGTCGATGAGGCTCTTTAAAATGGCTGAAATTCATTTACAATTCCGTTAAATCTGGCAACCGATAATCCAGCTTCTTACAATATCCAATATCAAACTATTTTAAAGCTCACAGCTGGAGCCGTTTTGTGAGCTGCCATGGAAAAGCTTTGGTTTCCACTCGCGGAAAGCAATCAAACATTTCTCTTTCCTCTTCAGCGTCTCACACTCAATCAATAAAATACTGCATGACTGAGTAACTCGACAGTCTTTATTGGTGTATATATAGTGCTCAAAGAACAGAATGAGCTAAAGAGGCTCTGGCAGGAGTTCATACGCGATTAGCTTGGTGTTGTAGTTTGGCTCAAGACATGCCGTCGTGGCTTCTCAGCCTTAAATAATCAATGCAGGCCTCCTCATTCAGTTGGCTAAAATAGAAAACGACATCCTCCAGAGAAACAGAGCCCGGACGGACCATCCCCATTCTAAATACCTCTCTTTCACTGCCGAACACCAGTCCACCCACTGGCTTCTCCGAAACAGTCATTCTCCCATGTTTGCTTATCATTGATTCAATGAGCAGCCGTGCACAGCAGAATGTTTTTCTCCAGCAGAGGCGAGGGGCTACGGCGGGACACCTGCAAGGTTAATGTAGTGGATGTGCCGTATACTCTCCATTATTGATCTGGAGGCTGCTGGGCAGCGCTGGCTTCTGCAGAGGATGAATTGACTTTCTTTTTCATCGCAGAGAAATAACCATAAGTGATAAAGGTCTTATTTTGGCACTAAACAAGCCTGACCGACATATCCATTTTTATTTATTTATTTATCTTTGCTGTTGGCAATTGTAAAGCAGAGTACAAAGCTTCCCCATGGCATTGTTTCAGGCAGCTTTTTTATTTTCTTGTCTTGATTTGAAATTGTATTTCGACGACAGCAATGGAAGTAGTTCAGCATTCTTGAGGTATTATAATAAACCTCAATATCATCCTTCAAAATGACTAATTTTTGCTTTGTTTGCAACATATATCCACTCAATATACACAACAATATAATTTATCTCTTTGAAAAATACAAGAAATCATGCAAACATAACACTTCGTCTCAGCTTGAACGTTGATCATTGCGTTAACTCAGACCAAAGATATACAAGATCATCCATGAAACCACCCATCCCGAAAACAATAAGAACAATTACAACTAGAACTTCAGTGACAAAAACAAATGTAACTTTACAAAGTTTGCAGTTCACAAATATAGCTATTTTTTTCATTCTATTTACCTCCTGTTTGTTTGGAGCAGTAAATCATGTTTGTGAAAGGAGGGCTAGCAAAAAGATGATGAAAATAAGAATCATTGTCATAAAAGTTCCTGAGCCACATTTTGGGACAGGCGAAGGCTCTAAGATGCTCCTCGGCTCAAGAGCGCACAGACAGACCCGCCAACTGCATGCCACCATCATGTAAGGGGATTATTATACTGGAGGATTAAAACAAAATGAAAAGCAAAAGGCCCTTGTCACCCTTTTGTGCGTTTAACCCCTAGGTTTAGCAAAACACATTATTAGAGTGTCGGAATTGACTGTAAAAATAATCGAATGAACGACAGTAGACCCGAATACCACCCCCACAAACTCCTACTCTCAGATTCCTACCCGCTTTACAATGTGCCAAAGCCAGACTGTGAAAGTCACATTCAGTGAATCTACTTTCATTTATACACACTAAGATGTGTATCTTACAAAAAATTAAATAAATGATTATTAATAATAATAATAATAATGATTAATAAATCAACAAGCCCTCCATGCTGAAACAGTCATGACTTCACCTTCACATCAAAAATAAAATAAAATAAAAACCTCTATTTTATTTTATTTAATCCCCTATTTTTCCACATTTGAAAAACCTTAAGCGTCCAACGCTGCTGTTGCATCAGGCATCGAAACAAAGTCTTTGTGGATCTTAAAACACACGGCTTCATTACACTTTCTCAACTGCTGTCTGACTATGTGAGTGATTCTGTCTTTATCTCGACATGTCGGCCTGCTGACGGAGAGTGAGACTGTGGTGGGAATGAGTGGAAGATTACAGGGCCACATCAGGCTGATGGAGTCTGAAGTTAATTGAGAAGCGAGTGATGGAGGGGGATGAATCAGTATCCAGGATTAACTGGTGTGATTCCCTCGTGTGAGTCGCTGGGAAAATCCTAGTTAGCTTCTTGACATTCCCACGTGTCTATTAAGCATTTCCCACGATTTGTGATTAAAAGAGCGCAAAACTGTTAAAGGATAGTTCACCAGAAATGACTATTCTGTGAGCAGTCATATTCTTTTTATAAGAATCTGCATCTGTTATTTTCCCTAGTGACTATAGCTCCAAAAATGGACAAAACTATACAAAAAAGAAACAAAAGCAGAACAAACAATTAAAAACCAAAACCACATAAAAAACAGCCAAACAACACAAATCAGCAAAGAGCAAAATAAAAACAAGAGAAGCAAATAAAACATAACCTACCAAAACAAGACAGAACCAGTGCTTAATTTGAGCCAGATTCTTTTCTGGAAAACGTCAGATATTTGTGTTTTGCGTTCCGGTATTTATTTTAATGGATTAACTTGTGCGAGTTGAATGCCTTAGTGTATGTGTGTCTGTGTGTGTGGGAAAGTGAGAGAGAGAATGTGAATGAGTTAAGGCTGTGTGGACAGTAGCCACCATGCACAAGCAAATGTCACGTTTAACTATTGTCCCCTTAACAATATTTTCAGCTTTCTTATATTTCTAATCACTCTCATACGTTGGTGATTGTTTCTCGCACAGTGAGCAGCGAAAATAAATAATAGCATAGTGGCCAACCTAAATAAAATTTGTATTTTCAAAATGGCAAAGAGGCATTCAGGCATATTTTTATCTTTAAAACCACAAGTAAATCTGAAAATGAGCCTGATCAAAAGAGATCTTGAGAAAATAAAACTACACGAAAGAATCAGGATAGCTGGAGACAGAAGCAAAGTGATATCAAGTCAGCCAGAAGACATGTCGGAAGAGGTAACTGTGGGCTTTTCTTGAAGATTAGACAGAGTGAGTCATTTAGTTATTAGTTTTTCACTTGGCTCATACTAGTGAAGTGAACTGATTGTTTTTATGATTTATGTTTGTATCTACATGTTTTTATTATCCATGACTGAACTATTACATTATATGGCACAAAATAATTAAAGACCGTTCAGAAATGTGATGCTCTTTTTTGAGACATCATCTTTAATGGACATCGGTCACGGTAACTTTTTTTTATTTCTATCTTGGTTTTGTTCCTGGAATTATTCATTTACAAATTAAGCACCAAGCAGAACCCTTCAAAGCAAACATACATATCTAAAGCAAACAAAACAGAAGCACATAAAAGTCCCGCTAATCCATACACCCTCAGAATTAAAGGTACGCGAGCTGTCACTGGGGTGGTACCTTTTCAAAAGGTACATATTTGTACTTAAAAGGTCCATATTGGTACCTCAAAAGTATAAATTAGTACCTAAAATTTTTAAGAGGAACACTTTTGTACTTTTTAGGTACTAATATGTACCCTTGAGGTATTAATAAGGACCCTTTAGGTACAAATGTGTACCTTTTGAAAAGGTACCACCCCAGTGACAACTCGTGTACCTTTATTTCTGAGAGTGTACAAAACAAAAGAGAACAAATAAACTAAACAAAATCAAAGAAACCCGAAGCATATAAAGCCCACCAAACCAATCCAAACAGAATCTGGTAAAAGAAAAAAAAACTGAATAAACAAACAACAACAACAAAAAACTAAAGCGAGCACATAAAACAAAACCAAAAATTTAGATAAATAATAATATTTGGGGTGAACTATCTTTTTCAGCAGTATTAATAAACAACACACAAACATGTAGGTCTAATTGGCCTATGATTTCAAAAGGAGTTGAAACTATCTAATGGCCGAAGGTTGTTTCATCATGCGCGCATTAGCCTTTGCATCATTATTTATTTGACTTCAACATTACAGATCGCGCATGTTTATTCATTCAAAGCTCCAGTCATTATAAAGCTGATGCATCTTGTGTACTCTACTCCTCTCTCTACTCTACTCTATTCCTTTCTCTCCTTTTAAAGTACTCCTACACACTCGCCGTATCATCTCCAGCCCTGATTTACACTCTCCTCCTGATCTTGAGTGTTTAATGTGCTTTTCATCATCACACCGACATACTTGGAACCACCACGATGAGCTCATTTACAGTTAACCTGCACTTCTTTCTTTGCAGCTTCTTGCAAAGTCTCACACACGCTTTTGTCTCTCCATCACAGTTTAATATAAAGATTTCTTCCTTAATTAGGTTATAAAAGCCCCTGGGCTGCATGTTCGCGAAGCACAGCAATCGGCCTTTTTATTGTCTTCACTATTTCTAAACATTCGTGTTTATCTGTCCTGCAGCGTGTTTCACACAATCCTTCATGTTTTCTACCCCGTCGTCAAACCAGAGGAATTCACAGAACATTTGAGAGAAAAGAACAAACAAGAGGAACATATCAGAGGGAAAACACCGCAGAATGCTGCGCAAAGAGGGAGAAAACGACTTAAAAGCTTCATAAAACAGGCACAATTATCCTGACTCCAGAGACCCTCGCAGTGATTTACTCTAGGCTCGAGTATGAACAAAGACGGCCAAAGCCAACGAGGAAGACCTACAAAGACATACCAACAAAATCCACTGACTGAACCTAGTTTGTACTGGATTTAGTGGTGTAAAGGAGAAATAATAAGCGTGACGAACATCATTTGGTCCTGAGTAATTATTAATATGGATTCTGTTCCTCTACAATGAAGTAATTGCTTTTAAACGTGTTCATTAGAGAACTAAGAACTGAAATACAAATAAGCGAAGACTTTGGACACAAAGCCACCTTACGGTTTCTAAAGAAATAAAACGGGGATTTATGATGCCACGGGGCTAGTTAATTACGTCCAAAACGTTCACCTTTCTTACTGTCATGCAATTCCAAGGCCATAGAAAGAAATGAGGCTGGAATGAAAATCTCGTTCAAAGCATTAAAGCATATCTCTTGTGCTCTCCTCAAGCCAATCTCCTTCCATAGTGTCTAACACTAAAAGCAGGCTAAAGAGCTTAGAAGAAGTAAAAACTGCTGTGGAAGAGTAATCCACTTTACGCTTTGTGTAATATTGCTGAAAGCTGACAATGATTAATGTCAAAGTATTTTCTACTCTTAGCAAAACCAACTTCCTTAACACAACTTTAGTGAAAGGGCCTTCAGAAAGCCTATTAGTGCGAAAAAGACTATTAAAGTACGACACTAAACGTCTTCAATTATGCAACACCAGACACTGAGTGCCAACAAAAACTTCTTCAGGGACTTTTGAATGTCCAATTGAAAACACAATCAAATGTTATAGGGAAACTATAGCATAACCAAAAACAGACACATGCATTATTTAACTCCACACACACAGAAAAAGTACTCCAGGAATCAAAACTTTAACCCCAAACATCCACTGCGATCGATTCAGTGTTCAATAAATTGAATCTTTTAGTCTGTCATCTCTGTAAGGGTAGTAAACAACACGTCATTTGGCTGAACTGGGTATTTATCCATGATTTGTCAAGCATATAAAGATATAAAGGCCAAGTTCATTAAATTAAAGAAAGAATTTACTCAAAATGTAAACAAAAAATGGTTTTGAATAAAGATCAGATATAAAATGCGATAAAGGAGATCTTAAACTGAAGGAATTGATTTGCTTGTTTGTCCTGAACAAATAGGAAAACGACCTTGAGCAAGACAGCGTCATGAAGAAGAATAAAAAAACAGCAAGTTCATATTTTCAATTAATATGTAAAAGAAGAATCTTACAGATGCCATGCCAAATCACTTCCCTCTTTTGTTCTTCAACCATGAATTCGTTGCGAAAATGGCTGATAAGCATTTGTACAAGAGTGCAAGTCTTTTTTTTTTTTTTTTGTCAATGATGGGAGGCACAATAAAAACCATATAAAGCTGGGCATCCGATTTTACTGTTATAAAAATGAACAGTCATTTTTGATTGAGCATTCATGGTTAGTTCCTTATGGCCAGTCCAAGTGGTTTTAAAATGAAGTTCATAAAGGAAAATGTCACAGTAAGCCTCCGGTAGCAGTCCTTTGTGGGTTCATTTCAGATGCCCAAGAACGTTAGGGTCCATTCTTTCTGAAAGATCTGTGTGTAATGTTTTGTAAATGTACACACGGTTCCCTAATAATCCACATCTGTTATAGCTGCTGCATTTCCTCCTTGTGTAATTCAAGCATCCTTTAAAACTTCTTTCGTCATACTGTACCTTAGACGGATATTTTTAATGAGAAAAGTGTCCCCCAAAATTAGAGAACCAAAGAAACATTGTGCCTGAGTGTATGTCCAATGTTGGCAGGTATCTATCCGATATTTACAATGAAAAATCTTAATCGAGAAATAAGATAAGAATGATATATAAACACATATTTACAACGAAATGGTGTGATTTACACAATATGATCAAACAGCACAGGAATCAAGAGCTAACAAATAATGGACCCTTTTACTGAAGGCACGAAAACACCTGATGCAGAATAAACAGGTTTGCCGGCTAATGCGAACACCATGAGCGCTTTTTGATTAAATCTAACTGATTTTCAAACCAGATATACACAGACATGTTTCGCTGATAGTAATGGCAAAGTAAGTGCCTGGCAAAGTGCAGTTAACAGGATCTCCAATTAGGGTTAAAGGAATAGTTTACCTTGAGAAAAATAGTTCTCACATTGTCAATCAAAAGTTATGAAGTTTGACAAAATTCAAAATTGTGAAGTCTGAAACATTTCCCATTTTCCATGAAATTATAATGAACGGGGACTGCAGCTTTTAAGCTCCAAAACAGGATGCAAAAGCATAAAAGTATAATGAAGGCGGTTTATATGATTCATATGCTATATTTCCAGTCTTCTGAGGACATAGAATAGCTTTGGAAAACAGCTATTTGTGTCATTTTTAAAGTTAGAAAGCTTCAGTTCACATTCATCATATATGTATGGAAAAGAGGATTGAAAACACCGTTCACAATGTCATTTTTGTGTTCTACAGAAGAAAGTGATCCATGTCATTTTAAAAAGACATAAAGGTGAGTAACTGAAGACATGATACTATTTTTGGGTGAATTATTCCTTTACTATTCCTTTAGGCCATTTATTTATTTGGGCCTCATTTATAATTAACACCATTTCATGTGACTGTTGGATGTCTCTCCTGTCATTTCAGTATGAGATTGCATTGTAAACACATGTATATTTCCCCACAGTGCCACTAATCAAATTTTTTGGTTTATTGGTCCATGAAATTGTAGGCTGAACGTGGTCACAGAGAGAGAAGAAGAGAGAGTGATCTCTTTTAATCGAATTGGAGGTCTTGGCTCTTTCCTCTTGCATGCTAAAGGATACAGCTCTGGTTAATTTGATTAGTTAGTCTAATTTAACTGGACATTAATAACATAACGGCTGACGAAGGTGTTGGGGTTAATAATATATATATATTATTTTTACAATAAATTATGTATTCTGAGATCAAAAGGGTTCTGAGATCTGTATCTGAGATTAAGTGCTTTCGTTTTACTATTAACATTGAAGGTCGATAATTTATTTTTAACTGAATTCAACACAATTTAATCTTGCTAGTGGCTTGTCTGCATTTCTGGGTCAGCATCATGGATAATAATTCCCTTGAATAAATAAACAAATAGAGTGGAGAAAGATGTCATATAAAGTGTTGTTTTAAAAGTGCCACGACGGGGTCTAGGTCAGTTTGGCCATTGAGCGTCTCAGCTGTCAGCAACAGGCCTTCAATAGCCAATTAATGGACTAAACAAAGTGACCCCAGGGCAGAGGAACAGAATACATAAACCTCTGCTGTCGACAGCCACTTCATGCTCGTGCTGTGATACAGGTGACAGGGTAACCTCTGATATGGAAATGCTATTAATAAGCTATGTCTTTCTTTTTAATCTTAAAATCACAGATCTATGCATTTTCTCCACAGCGTGGTAAATCTACAGTATTTCTGTAGCACCCCTTGCACTATTTATGTCATTCTGCTCAGCACAGCAAGCAGCTGCCAAACAAGACTGACTATTCCAGAGCTCCTCTGGGAGATTCTTGGGTTTCATTTTTTTATTTTTTCCCTTCTCTATTCCTTTATATTTCTCATGAGGTGTGCTATTGAAATGTAAATTTGGATGCCCTGTGCAGAGCCTCTGCCGTATGGAAGGGGGAAACTGCTTTTGACAGGTTTGTAGAAAATCAGCACATCATTTTATCCTCCTAAACCACACATTCTTTCACATTCCTGTCTAACAAATGGATGTAATGGCCTATGATTTGAGTGGGAGTTATAAACAAAGATTTTCTCTCAGGCTGAATGAGGGCTCAGGTTACAAAGGTCTCGCCGTTGATATGAATGATGAATACACAGATGAATGCAGAGTAAAATACAATTATTTCAAATATTGACAAATGATAAGCACATCTTTTCCCAGAGAGTATGACAATTGTCACTGCTCCAAATAAAATCGCTGAATGTTATCCTATGTATACAGTGTCTCCTCAGGCTCTTTTGCTCTCTTTCTGGCTCACTGTACAAAAACAGATTAAAAGACTTGTCCTCAAACCCTGACACACTTGGCTCTGTTTTGACCACTGCAGCCATAACCTGTTGCCCTCCTGGTTTATCAGGCAGTGAAGGAGACCTGCGCTGTGTATCCACGCAGTCCCATAGATTACAACTTTTGCTGTGCTGACACACCCTTCCAGTAATCAAGGATGTCATGCAAGTCCTCTCCCTTGGCAAACTGGACCTTTTTTCGTAAGGCGTTTCCCGCTGTTACATAACAGGACTCTTCACGTGGACCTTTTCTGTGGGGTCGGAAGCGCTCCCAGATTCGCAAGGTGCTCTCGGTGGAGTATTCTGGACTTGAGGAGTAGCCCGAGTAATTGTGGTGACGTGGAGAGAGCTGAGAGTAGGAAGCAGCGTCTCTCTTGGTTCGTGACAGCGGCTTTAGAAAGGACACCCTTTGGGCTGGGGAATCATGAGAGCCCTCATAGTAAAGGGCAGGGACTGAGTGACGATGCTCTGCACAGTGGTAGTCTGGGTGCACCTCCAGGTGCTGCTGAAGGGCCATCCCATCTACAGTCCCACCATCTATGCTACAGCCACCACCTCCTCCGCTACCTACTAATGGGAGCCTCTCTAGGGGCTCACCACACCCCAATGGACTGCCCTTGTCTGGATAGTGGCATGGATCTGGGCTGTGGGGTTCCGGAACATCTAAGCTGTACACACGAGCTTTCCCACTAGAAGGGCGGCAGTGCCTCTTGGCTGAGGAAACGATGACAGCTGCATCAGCACTCATCTGTCTTTGAATAGGCCTCACTGCAGAAGCTGGGGGAGGTGGACGGTATGGCGGTGACACAAACCCGCCCCCTGTGATCCCAGGTCTCTCAGACAGAGGAGCCGGGAAGGGAAGAGGGGGTGGAGGAGGGATCTTTGGGGAGGGCAGGACTTGGCAGGTATCACTCATGCTACTAGAGATGGGAATCAGTCCTTTCGTCAGGGAGGAGGTAGAGGTAGGTGGGGGCGATGTGGGACCACTTCCTGTGGTGGAAACACTAGACGCTGTAACAGAGTCTAGCTTGAGGGCATCAATGCAGTTGTTAATTATCTGGTTGACCTTGTCCACTTCCATAGCAATGGTTGAAATCTCAGATGCCGATCCTCGACCATCATCATCTGAGTCATCACCCATGTCACTTCCATCGTCCCCCCTGAGGTCTTCCTCCCGAAGACCATGCACCACAGCCCCATCTCTCCCCCTTTCATCTCCTACAGAGGTCCTAATATCCATATAGTTGCCTTTAGACCCCATGGCTTCTGAGAAGGCAGTTGCCATCTTCTCCACTTGAGGGATGGAGGATAGACGTGAGGAGCTCGTGTTGGCAGAACCATGGCCAAGCATGGCAGAGCTGGACGATGAGGACATGGGCAGTTTGCCATGGTGGTGCTGATGGTGGCTTTGCTCATGAAGTTTCTGGACAGCTGTTGGATCGTTTGCAACTGCTGCTGCCACCTCTGGTCCATATCGCATTTCCAGAATAGTCTTTTTCACACAGATGGATTTTTCCTTCTCTTCTTGACGGCGACGTCTTCGCAAGCAATAGTAGACAAACCCGAGAACAATGAGCATTCCAAATAGGCAGCCAACAATGGTCATTATGTAGTGGGTAGTCGTGGATGGTGGAGGCATCAAGTCATCTGGATTTGGAGCTCGTGTAGAAAAATATAAACAAGTGTGGTTGTAGCGTTGAGAGTTTCGTATAGACGCCACACAGAAGGTGTAGTTGGTGTTTGGTTTGAGCTTGTTAAGGGTGATCATTTCCTTTTTATTCTTCAAGTTCATCACATCTGACACAAAGCTCTGATTGTACTGTACCAGGATGTACATTTTGCTGTATGGATTTGGAATCTGGATCAGAAGTGATGCAGCAGAAAGTGATACATGTTGCAGTTTGATGCTGGGACTAAATGGTTTATCTGATGATGAGGAAGTTGTGGGCTGATGGTATGGTCCAATGGGCTCAAACATGCCAGGCTCCATGCCTGAAGAATCGGGATCAGGTGGTAGAGATGTCATTCCAGGAATTAGCACCCCATCCCGGCAAACTGAGGACAGGATGTGACGCGCACTCCGTCCATGCCCACCAACAGGACTCAGCAATGGATAGCCAAACATCTCCCGTGGGGTCTCGCACTGAAGTCGATCATAGGTGTGTGTTACATTGTTGAAGACTTCTAACCAGGTTAGGAAGCTGTAGAGCTCACAGCCGCAGTGAAACGGGTTTCCTGCAAGTTCACATCCCATGAGCCTGCCCAATACAGTGAAAGTGGATGGGTCCAGTCGGGCAAGCTTGTTTGATGTCAGGTCCAGGTTGCTGAGACTAGGGCACTCCCAGAACGCATTAGTGGCAATAACTTCTATAAGATTGTGTTGGAGGAAAAGACACTGCATACGTCCCAGACCTCGCAACATGCCTTCAGTCAGGTTAGTTAACTTGTTATATCCGAGATGCAGAATGAGTAGATTTGCTTGGCTTGCAAAAGCACCATCCTCAATGTATGAGATCTCATTCTTAGTGAGGTTGAGGTCTGTCAGATTTGAGAAGCGACTCAGGGAGGTGAAAAAAATTGCTTTGATCTTGTTCTCATTAAGCCGCAAGTCATGCACTGTGTTGTTGATGTGCTGTGGAATTGTCTCATACGGTGGCTGGTTCTGGCTGCAGATGGCCAGCCACACGTAACCTTTATCCCCCTCGATGAGCCAGCAGTCACCTTTGACCAGTGCTGGTGGGCATAAGAGCAGGAAAATGGGAAGGAAGAGGAGAACACTCTTCATGATGGGACTGGGGAAAAAGGGAGTGTTTTAAAATAAAATGAAGCAAGGCTGTATTCTTATGAGAGTCTGTTATTGAGAGCAAAGAATGTTCTTTCACATATGCAAACAAGGATTTTCTCTTGGGCTGTCAAAGCTGCTGGCTCGTCATGGTGTCTGACAGAGTCCCCATTTTTGCTCATATCCGGTATATCTGAGTTAATGTCTCATACATTTTTTCTCCCACTGATCTTGAGTTGAAGTACAGGTGCTGGAGTCCTCTTTGTTGAATCTGTCAAATAAAACAAAGACAACACATATAAGCTAAATTTAGCAACAAATGATCAAGCAACTTAAAAACAATTGAAGAGTTAATTTGTAAAAAAACAACAACAAACAAACAGAAAACTTAGTTATTCATTCATTTTCATAATCGGATTCTTTCCTAATGAAATATTCAATGTTAAATTAAAAACAGTTTATGTAAATTAAAGACAATGTTATTAATTATATTATTTACAAATACACTATTAAAATATACAAAAATATATTGACATATCCAGTTTATAACAAATTTAATAAACAAATTAATAAATAATAATAATAATAATAATAATAATAACAACAATAATAACAACAACAACAACAACAATAATAATAATAATAATAATAATAATAATAATAATAATGATAAATGTAGCTCATTTTCAAAAATAATATATGTGATTCATTATAATAAAACAATACATAGCAAACAAAAAACATAGTTTTATGAAAACTGATAACTCTTGAGTATCCGCAATCTTATGCATGCCTTTTTTCAATGTTCCATTTTTTTTTCATTACAGGCACTGATGACAAGTTGCAAGAGCTGGTACAAACTGGCCCAAAAACCTGAATATATTATTATGTGCTGCTGTAAATGATTGCGTAATATTACACAAACAAAAATCCTATATAAACTCCTATATAAAACCAGGGAAACCCACTTCCACTTGGAGCATTTCCCAACAAATCATTCATTAGCTGTAAGAGCAAACAGTGTCCTACCCTTGGATTTCATTTTACTAATCATTAGAATGACAGTAAATGAGCCATGCACAGGCTTTCCAGAACGGGGATCATTTATCTCACCCTGCCACATAATCTGTCAGACCTCCATATAGACAGCAAGAGGGGATCACGATATGACAAACATCATTAATCATCCAGCTATACAAGGTTTCCCATTTCAGAACTGCATTCCAGGCCCAATGTATGTCAGAGAAGAAAATACGTATAGAAACCGGAGATTAAAATGCTTTTGAATTGTGCCAGGCGCCAAAGAAAAAATGGAACACATTTGAGGACTACCCAGACTCAGATCTGCTGTTCAATCCAGATAAGTCTTAGCTTTTGTTCATCACTGTTGCCAACCTTCACTGAAAACTCAAATGACAGTTACAAGAATATGTGATTTAATCCTATGCTCACGTATAATCTGGATAAAAAGTAGGCCCACAGTCTCCTTCAAACAACGGCCTAGAGCGCCCTCAAACATAAAATCTAGGTTGTAAAAAGTTTGCAGCAAGTCCTAGTAACCAAACGGTCTCAGTTATGAAGGCCAAGGTTGCTAAACCATTCTCTGACACACATAAAATTCTCCCTTTCCCTCCCACTTCTTGCTCTTGCTATATTTTCTTCTAACTCTTTGTCTTTTGCACCCACTGCGTCCCACTATTCTCTCTTATACATTTTCTCGCCATCAGCTATTCACACAAAAGCACGTTTTGCTAATTTAGAATTTAGAAAATGTTTGCCAATCTAGAATGAAACGAGCCCTGAGAATAATTATAGATCATCCGCCATTGTTTTTAAATCATTAGCAATTCCCACACAGCAAAACATTAACGAAACAAAAACAATGACGAATTTAATGAAACATGCCATCAGGCTCCAAGGCAACATTTGCAGTCAGATCAAGCCTACATCTTGATGCCCCTCCACCTTTTCTCACTTGTTCCTCTCTTTCTCACTTCCTCTTTCCTCCTCAGCCCACCAGAGATGTGATCTGGTTTGGTGCTCCACATAGTGAGGCCCAAAGGATGCTTTAATTAGGGCTGGGGCTAAAGCAAGGAGCTGCATCCCAATGAGAGAGAAAGCCGTCTGTATGTGTGATAGCGAGACAGGCTAAAATAAATGAGGAATTTGAACACAACCTCAGTGGGATAGAAATCGCTTGTTTATTTTGCGACTCAATACCTTTACACCGCAAGATATTGATTGATTACACACAAAGTGTTTGCTCTCCTGCTTTCATTAATTTCGTATACAGTCGTCAGAGCAGCAGACAGATTGGCACCTGGTCTAAACTTACTTTTAAAAAGTGTTCTGGTTAGGAGTGCCAATTACAGACTGGTTCCTCTCCAAGATCATTACCTAATTAGTTATGATGATCTTCCTGTAAATCTAAATGACATCTGTGTACACAGCGAGGGTCTAAATTTAAGCACAGGTAAGGAAATATTATATTCACAGTGTTTTAGTGCATTAACTTTCTTAATCTGTCCATCTGCCAGAACATTCTTTGAGTAAATCCTACCAGAGCCTGAGTGGGAGGTTTGCTACATGGAAGTGTAAGATTGGTGTGTGTGTGGGACCATATGTGCCATGGTTTCATGTGATACTGCGAGATAGAAGCCTTTGATAATATATGTTGTGCGTAGGCACAAAACAAGCACACCTTGCTATGCTTTCACTTTGTTTGATGGCACTGGCTAAATCTGAAATCCCCAGAGTCACAACTAAAGCATGCAATGCAAACTTTTTATTTATCCCAGGCACATATGTCTTCCTCTTGCTTTTAAATTGTATATGAAAAATATAGGGTGATAAATGAGAGTAGGAGAGAAACAAAGTAAACAAGCATATTTAAAGATCCGACAACAGCCTGTTGCATTGGTGGGAGAATATCGATGTAGACTCTGGAGCTCAAAACACATAGTTAACCACTAATCGTTGGTGTCAATTCTCAGAAATTGAGATTTATACGTTACCTGAAAGCTGAATAAATAGATATAAGAGACTTGACCAAGATACAACAGATGAAATTAGCTTTAAAACTGTCAAAATAAAGTGCTTAGGGATTTTAATAAACAACATTTCAGTTTTGAGATATTTACAGCAATATATTCATGGAACTTGTTTGCCGCTTAATGATTTTGGCATAAAAGAAAAATCTATAATTTTGACTCATGTAATATATTTTTGGCAATTTAAGACTGGTTTTGGGGTCCAGGGTCAAACATGACTTTTGAAGGCTTACACCACAGCGCTGCTTGAGTCACGTCCTCATTGCTGCTGACTTGAACAGCACTGAGACCAGCTGTTATATGGACGGCGCATCACCATGGTCTCATTTTCTCCACTGACAGGTAACCGTGACAGTGCTGACACTGATGCAAGCGAGCAGGATGGCCATGCTATCCCTTCTCGCTATTTTGGAGGAAATGTCAGGTAGTGTGAGGTGATGGGAGCCGGTTTAAGGCAATGTGAGGTGGTGAGTAGTGATATGAGTCGATCTGGAGCAGCTCGAGGCAGAGTGACATGGTGTGAGGCCGTCTGAAGAAATGTGAGGCCACACTGGCCAGTTTGAAGAAATGCGAGGTGCTGTAACTTTTTGCGATGCAGTCTAAAGCACTTATTTTTCCTAAAAGAAAAAAAAAACAAGTTATGTAATATGTTTAGCCAGACGTAACACATAGTTGGACTAATTGGGCTGTGTACTTGTAAAAGAAAGAGTCAATACAAAGTTTATTTGATTTACTAAGTTTAAGTAAAAATTTTATCACCCTGAACCACAAAACCAAACAAATATATATATATATTATATTTTTTAATTATGTTTTCCATAGTTTGTTAGAATAGGAGAATATTTGGCTAAAATACTGTACAAGTATTTGAAAATCTGTAATCAGAGGGTTAAAAAATGCCCTTCAAATTAGGTTTTTAGCAATGCAAATTAATAATGAAAGATTTATTTTTATTGTTTGTATTAGCAGTTTTACACCCTATCTTCATGGAACATAACCTGTATTAATATTCTAATGATTTATTTTTTTGCATTAAAGATAAATCTATCATTTTTACCCACAATATACCTTTGCTAACATATGCCATGTGCATAATAAGGTTTTGTGGTCACATTTGTTTTATACCATGAAAGTATATTTTGACCAGTTGTCATTTTATGCCCGAAATGTCCTTTTGACTTTACATTTAGAGGAAATGTTAATATAAATTGTAAATTGTATAAAGGATTTCCTGCGAATGTATTTTATGCTAATGAAAAACATTAAATAATATAATAATATATATATTAATATCAATAAATTTATAAATTCATATTTAAAATTTCATACACAGATTTTTATTTAATTATACAGTCAAATTATATTAAATTACGATGTTAAACTCCAGGTTTAATGACATGAAAGCAAATATTAATCAAATGAAGTTAAAAAACATTGTTAATGTATTTTATGAAATTAAACTAACATAAAAAAACATGTGACGGCCTGACTTATTGATGATATTTCTTTACAGTGCACAGATGGGTAATAATTACTTATAGAGACAGATGGAAACTGAAATTCAGAACCACAAAATCCTGCTTGCATGTATTACCTTGCATGTAAACACTGTGCAACAAAAGGAGAACACAATCCTGTTTGAAGCTATGCGAAGCCGTCTTAAGAGGTAGTGAAGTAGCATGAGGCAATATGAAGCAACGTGAGGCAAAGTAACATGACGTGGGACCGTCTGAATCAATCACTGAGGCTTGTAAGGTGATCTGAGACTGTGTGAGGTGGCTTGATTCTGCAGGTTTGTTTGCCTGTGGTGAGGCAGAGCTCAGCCAATACAGCTTAACATCTGCAGCAGGAGTCGTGCCAGGCCTCTAACAAACCCACCGGGAGCATATGTTTGTGCAGCACACACCTGCTGCTGCTCTCAACCATACTGTACTTACTGCCTTTACACACACTTTACACACTGTCATTAATGATGAGGATGATTACTGGTTATTATGCTATTGCCACCTGTATGAGAGAGTTATTTAACTAGTCATGAGGAATATAAAAGCTGTGTGTGTGGAAATTGTTTATATGGGTTGACTGTGGCATGTGTTTTCCAGACTGGTGAGCTCAAGAGCGTGAAATGTCCCCACCAATAATTTAATTGCCACCAAAAATAAAACAATTCTCTGTCAACTCTCTGCATATGCTCAGAAATGGTTGAATCACGTTCTTATCTTGAGCTCTACCTCCCCCAAACACATACAGACGATGTTGTGATTGTCTGTGCCTTTCCTTGCTGTCCAGTAAAGGGCTGCTGCGGTACGTTTGGATGTTTGCAGCGCCAAAACTGCAAGGAAACATTCCAGTAAGGCTTACTGACTCAGATGAGACAAGGACATAGGGAGCTACATTTCAAAGAAAAGTGTAAGTCACTCGAAGTCAAGATTTCTACGAGTCCACCTAATAGTAACCATGGTTGAGCAATAAATCAAAATTTAGTTTCGATATTGGCCTCCACAGCAATCAAGATAAAATGACTAATGCGTTACATGCCTCCCCCTTTCTAGAAGTATGCATTAATTCCTTCGAGGAGTAAAATCATGTACATTTACTTTTGCAGCATGACACATGACACTCATTTATTTGTTTTATATGTATGTTAATGCATCTCTTTACATTAGCGTACACATAAAACACAAATTCTGTTGGAATCCAAATTCTCCAAAGGATAGTTAGTCTGCATTATTTAGGGCAACCGGAGTCGGGAACACTTCCCAAAAGACATTAGAATTTGAATGGCATTTGCGCTTATGTTAGTCTGTTTTTTATTATTCCCAAGTTTTCCATAATCCTGGACCAGGCCGTATCATGAGCAGCTGCTGTGGTTATGGAGGAGTGAAGAGCATGAGACCAATCCCTGTAAGAACTCAGTGACAGACGAGTCCTCGCATTGTTTCTGAAGGGCCAGCCTGTTCACCAACCGGTGACCCCACCTGCGATTCTCCACGATAGACGTCCAGCGTTCTCCAGCCTCCGGCGCCTAGACTGCAGCTCTGCACAAGATGTCTGGCCATTGGAGAAATGGTCGTGCCCAACTGAGCCTGGTTTCTCTCGAGGTTTTTTTAATTCTTTACTTTCGCCAACTGGTGAAGTTTTTCCTCGCCACTGTCGCCACTGGCTTGCATGGTTTGGGACTTGTAGGGCTGCGCATTTTAGCCAACTCAATTCACCTATACCACATGCGAACCGGAGCACCTGGAGGAAACCCACGCAACCACGGGGAGAACACGCAAACTCCACACAGAAATGACTGTTATTTTTATTGTATTTTATTTATTATTAATGTTTTTAAAATCGCGAAATAAAACGTGTGCTGTTCAATTTTTAAATACGTACACGCAAAGTAATCTTTATCCTAAGGTGCATGCATAAATGGCCATATACTGCGTATTGAAAAATGTGTTCAGATGCAGAGTTAAGTGATTATGCACACAAACCCTCAGTAAACAAAAGTCTTTATTAAACTAACTTTTTGTCAGCCATTTGGGTGGGTGTAGGTGGGGGTTAATTTAGATCCCCACTGATATCAAAGGCAAATCTACGCCCCTGGGTAAGCTGTTCTAAAAGTGACTGAAACCAAAGTCTCTTTCAAAAAAAGTCTGTTCACTTGGCGGCCATATGCAATGCCTCCGGGAAGCTCATTCAAGACCAACGCTGTGTCCCAATTCACATACTATCAGTCCTAAATAGTATTCAAAAATAGAATAGTATGTCCCAAATCATAGTATGTTGAAAAGAGTATTCCAATGTTACCCAAATGATCTCCTATTTCTGGTAGAAATTAAAAGTGCAGATCTGTGCTCACTCCAACAGCTAACAGGACATGATTTAAATACAGTAGAGATAATGATTAATTAAATTACATACAGGAGATACTAATGAAGCATAAATGATGGCAGGAAACAGAAACGGTAGAGAACTAGGTCAAACACAGGCAGTGTTGGGGGTAAGGCATTACAAGTAACACGAGTTACGTAATAATATTACTTTTCTAAGCAACGATTAAAGTAATGTATTACTTTTAAAAAATAAGCATTACTGTTTGAGTTACTTTTCATCATTCATTCATTCATTTTCTTTTCGGCTCAGTCCCTTCACTAATCCGGGGTCGCCACAGTGGAACGAACCGCCAACCCATCCAGCACTTGTTTTACGCAGCGGATGCCCTTCCAGCCGCAACCCATCCCTGGGAAAGTTACTTTTCAGTTTAATTGATTTTTCAAAATAAACTGCTGAATTAAATTGAACAGTCGTTTTGAATCACACACCCAATGAGAGAATCTGCTCCCCATGGTAACAGACAGAATGGCAGGCCACAGCATTAAGTTCAAGTTCAAGTTGCTTTAGTGGCATGACATTCAATACAGTATTGCCAAAGCACTTCAAATATGTAATATATTAAAATCATCAAATAATATTACAGTAAATAGGACATAAATTACAAAAAATAATAATACATTTGATAAATATAACAATTATAATAATAATAAGTCTAGATTATTTAAATAAGATACATCAATTTATATTAACCGTTTATTATGGTGTGTAGGGTGTATACATATTTTGCAGCTAGTCTAGACGTCAGTTCATCCTCTCCGAGTACATGGTAAAGTTTTTCTCAGTCGTTTAATTTAAAAAATGAATTAGTCAGTGTTTCAAATTGGGGGAAAAAATGTTTTTCTAGTTGTGAATCATTACATTTCTGCGATGGAAGTATTTTCATTATTTTGAATGCATCCAAGAGAAAGAAAAGGGGATTGTCTCAATGGAAAGTGATTTTCCTTAACTAATTAGACAAAAAGTACAAAAGTAGAAAAGACATTGATTTAAACTTTCATTAATCTGTATAAAGAGCATATATAGCCATCAGAAACATTAGCCATAGCCTCAAAACATTCCATTAACCTAAGTTATTTAATTTTTTTGGTGTGTATTTTTTAAAAGGTAAATGAAGGTGTAGGTTATCCAGTGCAATGCTAACTGCAGAGCCCCTCTATTAAAAAAAGAAGAAACAAATCGACAAGCTCTGAAAGATATCAAGTCTCTCTCAAAAGTAAAGTAACACATTACTTACAATAAAAAGCAACTAAGTAACACAATTAGTTACTTTTTTGCAGAGTAACTCAATATTGTAATGCATATTTTCTAAAGTAACTTTCCCCAACACTGAACACAGATATATAAAAAAGTCTTTAACTTTAACAACCAGATATCCCCAAAGTTTGTTTATATGCTGGTGAAAGAAATGGAAAATATATATATATATTTGATATATATATTTTTTTTCTCTTATTTTGATTGCACTGTAGTTTTGTAATAACACGAGGTTGAATACTGAGAGATTTTCTTAAAATTATTTCATTTTCAGTGGAGATATTATTTCTCATCTCGTGTATCAATATTGTTTGAGGTACAAGAGGTTTAGTCCTGGGACCGGCTTTATTTTATAGATGATGCTCAGTGTAACTTTCCCATGAATTTAGATGATTATTCCACATTGCCCATTTCACTGTTTGAGGGATGCTAATAATTCAGCAGCCAACTTTCTTAAGTTAAATAAAGCAAAGACAGAGGTCTTAGCTTTTGGCCTTCCATTTATCTAATAAATTTCAGTTGGTTGTTTCAGCAGTTTTTCAGTAGCTCCTGCTTCTCAAAACCAACATGCAAAATGTATTTTTTTAACTTTCTGTTTTATTCTTCTTTGTTTAAAGAATTGTACAGCACTTTAACTATCATCATATGTTTTGCAGTGTGCTTAATAAATGAATATGATTGACTAGGATGTTTATTTTCTTCAGGGTGAACTTTCCCTTTAAGCAAAACTGGTTCACTCACGCTCCGTGAAAGACAAATTCAGAAACCTTGCGGTCAACCAACACCCTGTGACCCCGGGATGTCTCAGTTAATGCTCGTACTTTCCCCAGAGACAAAGTGAAGGACAGACTGACAAACAGGCAAAGTCTAAGAGTGAGAAAAGCTGCTCAGCCTCTGATCTGTGACTGAGGATCAGCTTGTGTAAGTGAACTTCATCCTTCCCGTGGGGAACGTGTTCCGTTCAAGACTCAAAGTGCTAACAGGCAACCCTCTGATAAACAAGACACAGCCCTTTGTCAATGGCACCTCCACCATTCTCACGCACAGGATCCACGAGGCTCCCGCAAGTAACATGTTCTCCCCAGCAGGGAGGTCTGTGCTTTCTTCTCTAATTAGAACTGATTGATCATTGTGTATCGTGATTTGGTATGGTCCACTGCACGGTGTTCTCTAGGCTTTAGTGTTTGTGTGTGTGTGTGTACTACACATGTGTGATGGCGATAGTAGAGTTTCTTTTTGAAATCCTGGCCCACACGCAGTCGTATGTCTGCCCTGAGCAAGTGTTCATCTAATCGTGAAAGGTTTTACTGTTTTGGCTGTGTCTGATTCTTTCATTTGAACTCTGCTCAGAAGGGAGGGAAATAGACTCTCTGTTAAATCTAGCATTTAATGTTCCCGTTGCTCAAATACAGCATGGTCTTAGTCACATATTATCTGGTAACAGGGCAGGTTTTATTTAAAAACGAAACTCAATGCCATGCATCTGTCTCTGTGTCGCTGCAGATAGTATAGGAGCTATAAAAGTAGTTAAACTGAAAATGTGTGATGTCTGTTTTTATGCTGTATTTGACATGAGGTTTTTAATTCATTAATTCATTTATTCATTCATTCATTCATTCATTTATTTATTCATTTTCCTTCGGCTTAGTCCGTTTATTCAACAGGGGTCACCACAGCTGAATTAAATACCAACTAGTTCAGCTTATGTTTTACACAGCGGATGCTTTTCCAGCTGCAACCCAATATTGAGAAACATCCATACACTATGGCCAATTTAGTTTATTCAGTTCACCCTTACTGCATGTCTTTGGATTGCAGGGGAAATTGGAGCACCTGGAGGAAAACCATGCCAACACAGGAGAACATGCAAACTACACACAGAAATGCCAACTGACTCAGCCGGAACTCGAACCAGCGACCTTCTTGCTGTGAGACCACAGTGCTAACTACTGAGCCACCATGTCGCCCTGGCTTTTAATTATATTTATGTATTAGCATAAGGGCATTGATTGTTCATTGAAATAATGCTGACGTAAAAGCATCAACAGAAAAATAACAACTTTAAAGCTCTTAATGCTTTAATGTTTAATGAAGCTTTAATAATGCTTCTGTTTTTTTTCCCCAAAATTACTGATGTAGGATTTTTTATTACCAAAACATTCACTATAGCTACTCATAATTAATGATAATTCAAGTGTGCAAGCAAGTGAAAATCGCAAAACATGAAAAAAATAGAAACAAAGAGTAAAAAAGGGTAAGATAATTAAGCATTGACTTGAGAATTTTTAACATAAAACCTACCCTGTTTAGATGGTGAGCTTAAAAGGAACTAGCTTGTTCACAAATCAGACACTACTTGAGAATGTACTTCAACATGTTTTTATGCAAACGCAGAGAAGCAAAACATTTGATATTATGCTTTAGAATGGTGGCGTAGTGGGTAGCACGTTCGCCTCACAGCAAGAAGATCGCTGGTTCGAGCCTCGGCTGGGTCAGTTGGCATTTCTATGTGGAGTTTGCATGTTCTCCCCGTGGTCGCGTGGGTTTCCTCTGGGTGCTCCGGTTTCCCCCTCAAGTCCAAAGACATGTGGTATAAGTGAAATGGTAAGCTAAATTGTCCGTAGTGTATGAGTGTGAATGAGTGTGTGTGGATGTTTCGCACAGATGGGTTGCAGCTGGAAGGGCATCCGCTGCGTAAAACACATGCTGGATAAGTTGGCGGTTCATTCCGCTGTGGCAACCCAAGATGAATAAAGGGACTAAGCCGAAAAGAAATGAATGAAAGTAAAAATGCTGCTATTGCCAACCACATGATTTCCAAGATGTAAATGCAATCTTTAATGCATTATTAGGTCAATACTGAGTATATACTTGAACTACTGTAAATGTCCAAGCTGACAAAAATACACACTGATCATCAGCTGTTTGGTTTAGACTTAATGAATTCTCTATTATATGCACACATAATGGAAAACAATTCATAAGCAATGAAATACACTGTGTCTGATCTTGCCTATGGCACTGTATGAAGCAGTTGCCACTGGGAAAAAGAAAATGCATGAAGCCTGAAATCAAGTACAGTAACAAATACTGCATTTGATCTTCGGTGGCTGCAGTAAAAAAAAATCCATGGTTAACCAAGCAAACTGATGCCTTACACACACACAGCTGAGCACTAAGCCGTGTCTATCTCCTAAGGAAAGGGACTGTTCACGGGACGGCTGCCCGTTCTGTTGAGACAGCCCCTTCTGTGGAGAGCTTTGGCCTAGCAGGGGATTCCAGACGCCAGGGATCAGACCGGGGCAACACTCACTGCCACATGAGACAGACGGAAGAGAATGGATAAGAGAAGGAAACGAGGTCTGCATGTCCCATCATGCCTCGGTAAAGGATGGAGCTCTGTGACCCAGTTCCCAGCATCTCAGGTGCCCACAGAGAGAGACGAGGAATGTCCCAAATCCTGCATTTAACTGCACCAGAGAGTTTTTAGCATACATTCCTGCCCTTCACCTACACTTCATGACACACATGCCACACGCTTCACACACCAGCTCACAACTTTCAGCTCTTCGACTTTGCATTTTCTGTCTGCAGGGCAGTATTTAACTCGTATAATCCAGAAACACTCAGCTCATACCGAAGTAGTTTAGCTTACATAATTCATCCCACAGGGTGAGACTGACAGCAGTTCTTTTACATTTCAAAAATCACAAACTCTTTTCCCACATGCACGACTGCTGAGCAGCAGCACCGATTTAATAGCTGCGAATGTCTTGAAAGTCGAGGCCTAGGGGTTTGGTGCTAATGTGGGCGCTTC
>CAIGQQ010004433.1:2868350-2906486 GCA_903798035.1 Danio albolineatus | reverse complement strand
GGGCTATTAACATTGACCTTAGTACATTTACTTTCTCCAGAAAAAAAACATTTTCCAGAAGAAAAGTATCATAGGAAACATTTCTTGCTCTTTACAATTTGGAATTGTAATACATTATACATATAAACTTAAATTATAATAACTATTTAAATTATATTGTAGAATTTGGTAATTTTATTTTGGTCCACTTTAGGGATTTTCATGACAACAAGTAACTTTGCAACTTAATGTGAACAAGCATTCATTAGAGTATTAGACTGTCTACTTAATGTCTGCAAACATTTTGATGGATCCTCAACAAACATTCAACCTACTGTAAGCAACTTTGCAAATAAAAGTGAAAACGTATTCTACTACCTATAACTCTAAGCTTAACCTATATCTAAAGAGATTTGGTATAGTTGCAACGTTACTTGGAGTCAATAGAATGTCTAAAGGTGAACATCAATATAATGTGAACAAATGTTGCTTTCCATTATTAAAATTCAAGCACTCTGCTAGACTTTCCTTTTGCTAGCTGAGATTTTTTTTCTCACTTTTGTCATTCATTAACATTTTACACTGAGTGAAAAGGTCAATGCGGATTTGTCATCTGCAGCGACAGACAGCTGCAAAATAATAACAGGGTCATTTCAGATGTCAGGGTCAGTGAATGTGTCTTTTCTGAGAGACAGTAAAACCCCACTCATCTACTCCATCCATCATGATCATGAGCCAAGTATTGTGGTCCTAGATAAAAAAAATAAATAAGCGTAAATCAAAAAGCTGAAAACGCTTGTAATATAACGCTCAAAAATAAAAGCTAAACGCAGAACAGGAAATAGCGAGGTCAAGTATTGAAAGACAATGAGCTTGAATAAAAAATTTAAACACAATTAAATTAACACTTGAATTCAAAGCCATCCAAATAGCAAAACCATTTTTTTTACACTCATGATTTAACTACATACATAATAAAATAAGTTTTTCTTGCTTATCCCCTCCACTCTAGTTTTCACGTTCTGTGCTTGCATTTCCAAAAGATACCATTTTAGTTTCCTAAATTCATGGTAGGCTTCAGTATCATCATTGGTCTACTAGTCAAGATTGAAAACTGCTCCTCTAGCTAATCAGTCGAGCACAAGAAAACGAAAGCTTTCGTTTTTGTGTGTTATAATTGTACACGTAGTCATTAGCTATGTTTACATCCAAAAATGCAAGTGAACTTTATGCGCAAAACTGAATTATTGCATAAAAGGCGAGCGAATAAAGCAGCGTTTCCATCAAACGAGTCAAAGCGAACAAAATCGTCACTTCCTGATTAACTGCCGCCAAATATCAACAGTAAAATTGTAATTTGCTGCAGTAGGAGAAGCTGTGCCAATCTTTTCTTCATTTAATAAATGACTTGTGTCTCAGAAGGCAATCCTGACACGCAGTGAACGTGTGGTGGCGTTTGAAGGTGTCAGACGCGGAGCACAGACACTCTTGATTCTGGAGGTCATTAATAATATAATAACTACTTAACTACTTAAACTACTTAAATGGTAAGGAGCTTTAGAATGACCAAAACAACATTTCAGATGTTTTACGATGTGTTCAGCCTGCTGGTTTGTCCGTTTACACACATTTTTATCATAACATTATCTCCTATAACAAAATCACATGACTTTTATTTAATGCAAATACTGGAATTGATGTGGTAAAAGTGTTTCCATCGCAGTTTATGCGCATCTTTTCTTATTGAATAAAAAGTTTATCCTACTCAGTTATGCGCATCATGGCGTGTCCATCAAGCGTTTTTTTTATGTGCATATCCAAAATGCGAATAAAATAGGTGGATGAAAATGTAGCTACTGTTTGATTTATGCTTATTATATTTCAATCCGTGATGGCGATACTTTTGACAGAAGTTTGTTCCCATAGCAACCCCATAATCAACAATATCTGCACTAAAAGCTGCTGTGCTACCACTGCACTCACCCTGACATTATGTTTACAGAAACCGGGAATGGGTTTAATGCCCAACATGAGAGTTTAAATGACTTTCTGAGCAGAGCGTGACAGGTCATGTGCATAGAGTTTGTTGTGATTGAGGTGAAAATAAAGCAAGACCTCTTCCGAGTGTGCCGACGACTCCATGCTCTCTGTCTTGGATCAGGTCTCAAAGCATATAAAGCTCCAGAGGTAATATATTGTACCGAGATTGCTTTGCTATGGGGTCTCATAGAGCGGGTGCAGTTGTGGTTGCTATCAAACAAATAAATTAAGCCAACAAACATGGAGAAACACTCATGCTTGCACTCCTGTCATCACAAACATCTTATTAATCTCTTATTCCTCCTGCAATACAGACCCCATTGACTCATTGATCTGATGGCTACATCACAAACCTGCAGCACAGTTAAACACTATCTGACAATTTTTTTTTTGTGGATACTGTATACTTGTTAAGCCTCATGAACAGAGTGAACGATGTCAAGAAACACCTTGCAAACTGAAGTGGTACTCACTATGTGTAATGTTGTACATGTATGTATAGCCGTTCCAGCAAAGGAAGCCCTGCTTTCTGGTATAGGAGCCAATCATCGATTGCTATAGACTGACAATTCTCTGGGGGAGGGGCTTGATTGATCTAGAAGTGTGTTTTTAGGACAGTTTGTACAGCTTCATTGTTATGAAACCTCTGGGGTCAGCAAATGCACTGGGATGTCATTGATTACTTGCTTAGCAGACATGAGAAATATATATATATATAAAGCTGGAAAGCTCTACTTTAAAGTGAACCAGCTACACTTGAAAACAAATATTCTTTGGATTTGTATTCTGCATAAAACATATGTGAGGTACAGTATGTGACATCTGACCTCAGTATTTCAAAAAAATTGCTACGTCTGCCAATCAAACTCAAATCATAAGATGGCAACCACTTGACAGCCCACAATCTTGTAACCAAAGAGGATCGCTATCAATTTGGGTGGAGATTTGCCATCAGGAATTTTTTGGAAATTACTTCAGAAGATCAGTGCGATTGGATGCACAATTATTCAGAGGATGATATGTGTACTATGTGTACTCACTATGTGTAATTTTCATTAATTAAATGCAATAAACCGATATACAAGTGATATACAAGCTTTAAATATAAAATGTAATTTATATGGGCGTCGTGATGGCGCAGTGTGTAGCACGTTCGCCTCACAGCAAGAAGGTCGCTGGTTCGAGCCTTGGCTGGGTCAGCTGGCATTTTTGTGCGGAGTTTGCATGTTCTCCCTGTGTGTGAATGAGGGTGTGTGGATGTTTCCCAGTGATGGGTTGCAGCTGAAAGGGCATCCACTGTGTAAAACATAAGCTGGATAAGTTGCCGGTTCATGTGGCAACCCCAGATAAATAAAGGGACTAAGCCGAAAAGAAAATGAATAAATGAATGAATGTGTTTTATAAATATCATTAATTCATATAATATTCATTTATTTTCCCTGATTATCAGGGGTCACTACAGAGAAATGAACTGCCAACTATTCTAACATATGCCATTATAGCCGTAACCCAGAACTGGGAAACACCCATATACTCTCGTATTCAGACACTACAGCCAATTTAGGCCACGCGTTTACACTAATGCGTTTTCGTTTCAAAACGCATACGTTTTGCTACAGTTACGCCATCCATCCACACTATGCCGGAGTTTTCGAAACCCGAAAACTGAGCATTTTGGAATCGCTGGAGAGGCCGTTTTCATTCTAAAACGCTGCAGCTCCGTCTCAGTGTGGATGGGGGAAAACAGAGACATCTGAAAACAAAGGCGAGGCTGCAGAGATTCGCTACTTGATTGGGGCTTTTGGGTGATTGCATAACCTTCCCTTATTCGTCAAGCCCCTAACACATGATTATAACGCCACCGGAAGACTGCAGACCAGCCTTCAATGTAAACAACAACATGGACACAGAAATGGGAGCGTTGTAGGCGCCATTGTGCAGTTAAACTCTGCACAAATTGCTTTTTTACTACAACAGCTGCATATATTCGCAAGAGGCAAGCTATTGTTCGAGCACTCGCTAATCGCTCGCGTTTCGAGTGGCGTAAGCCCTATTTAGAATGCCGAGCGAGACACATGCTTTCTGTTTATACTTTAACATGCATGCCCAGAGTGCACGAATGGTCACATAATATACGTTTTTGCTGGAGTAGTGTGGAGGGAGATATGTTCAGAAACGCTGGGTGAAACGCTAGTGTGGATGCGGATCGTTTTTATGCTAAAACGCCATTTTTAACTAAAACGCACTAGGGTACACGGGGCCTTAGTTCATCCAATTCACCTACAGTGCATGTCTTTGGACTATGGGGGAAACTTCACACAGATATACCAACTGGCCCAGCCAAGACTCGAACCAGTGACCTTCTTGCTGTGAGGCTATTGTGCTAACCATTGAGCCACTGTGCAGCGCTATATATATTTTTAAAAATATGTAGTTTTTTAAAATTGATTTAAACGATAAAATTCTGTACTTTCTTTTCCTAATAATTTATGAAGCTGAAAACTAGTGATGTGCAATTAATTATACACCATAAAAAGTGAACAGAACATGTTCACACAAAAAAAACAAACATTTCAACTCGTTATAACTGAAATAGGAAATTTTTATTGCATATCATTTAGTTTTGTGTGAGCTATCTATTTTAACGTTACACAAAGATGCTGTCAAAAATGTTGGAAATGCAGATGAAAACTGTAATAAATTAAGTAAAAATAATAATTCCTGTATTAAATTAATGCAACTATGGTGAACATAAAAGACTCTTTTTAAATTTAAATTAAATAATTTAATAATTTCAATAAACAAACAAATTAAATGAATAACTAACAATAAATACATTTCATTTAAAACAAGCAATTCACCTTCACTGGCAAATCAAAAGAGTGTGAAACAAAGTGTAAATGAAAAGCCTGCTGAAGATACACTATGAACTGTGCAGCATGACGGAAATGTAAATAACAGCCGAAAAAGAATATTTTACTTCCAGGAATCTGTCAGTTTGTCAGACTGTACAAAAATCATATTTTTTAAAAAGAATGAAGTCAACGGAAAGTTCCCATTGTTATTAAAAAAAAAGTGTACAGTATGTGTGTGCATCAGTGACAAGGGAATACACCACCCACATGCTGCATCTTCAACCATTAGATAATCTCGCTCTTTCTCTTTTAGGAGAGATAAACTGTTCACTGTTCAACAAAGCCCCTCCTTTATCTGCCGTTAAACCATATTCTCCCCAGGATTAACAAACAAGAAACACAATCGTTGCTTACACCATAAAGTACATGTGCAATCTAGACTGAGCTCAGTCAATGTGAAATTCACAGCAAGAACAGCATGTTCTTACCAACCAGCTTAATAACTGGTCTTGAGCACGATGCCAGACACTGAACATCCATCCTGCAAACACCTCCCACACAACCGTCCCTCAAAGTGCCATCATAGAGCTGGTGAAACCACTGGAGCCAACCCCACAGACAGCCAGAATACAGCATCATTTACACGCTGAATTAAGCACCACGGACATCTGCTAGATTTCGAAAAGAGACGGTCATTTGAAGGCCTTCATGCCTTTGTTATATATACTGCAATCTGCCTGTGGAAACACACATCAGTTCTGTTCTGGATGCTTGTGTTGGATCACAAGGAGGGAGTAGCCTGTAGTGAATGAGAGAACATGATTGGTCGAGTACTCTCTTTCTCTCTGAATATAACCAGCTTCTAATAGTAAAATATATTCATTGTATTTTTTAATAACGACTCTTTATAAAAACAGTCAGCAGAAACACTTTGATTGACTTTCTCCCTTTGTACATGCCGTCAGTGGGGGAAAGTCCCGCCCATTAGAGACAATCTCTCCTTTATTTGCATAGGATATTATTTTTATTTTTGAATCTGCCACTATGCTGACACATTTGTAGCCTTGCCCTCTTTTGAGAAGAGGGTTTAGAACACAATTTCATTTGAATTGAAAGAGACAGTCATCAATATGGCACAATTAAGATTGAAGTTTAAAGTCAGTCTCAAAGCATTAGAAAATATTATTTGTGGGGTATTTTGAGCTGCATCATATATGAGTACATCCCTTACAAATGTCTCATTTAGATGAATATTTTCTATAGTAAGCTTGACAATATTATATTTGTGCATATACACATGAAGTCAGAATTATTAGCCCCCCTTTGATTTTTTTTTTCCTTTTTTAAACATTTCCCAAACTATGTTTAACAGAGCAAGGAAATTTTCACAGTATGTCTGATAATGTTTGTTATTCTGGAGAAAGTTTTATTAATAAAAAGCAGAATAAAAGCAGACTTTATTTAAAAAAAAAACATTTTAAGGTCAAAATTATTAGCCCCTTTAAGCTATATTTTTTTTCTGATAGTCTACAAAACAAACCATTATTATACAATAACTTGCCTAATTACCCTAACCTGGCAAGTTAACCTAATCAACCTAGTGAAGCCTTTAATTGTCCCTTTGAGCTGTATAGAAGTGTCTTGAAATATATCTAGTAAAATATTATTTACTGTCATCATGGCAAAAATAAAAATCAATCGGTTATTAGAAATGAGTTTTTAAAAATATTATGATTATAAATGTGTTGAAAAAAATCTTCTCTCCGTTAAACAGAATTTGGGAAAAAAAATAAATGGGGGCTAATAATTCAGGGGGGCTAATAATTCTGACTTCAACTGAGCACTAGATTAGATAGTACTGAAGCGAAATCTGGAGCTAATCTGACAAAATAACTCGTGATAATGCTTCAAAATTAGTACACACACATTTATATGTTAGGGAAAAATATTCAATAGAAAATGTAAAGAGAGCATAATTCAAGAGGAAGAAAAAATGTATAATATTTTTGTTGAAATTTTGTAGTTTATCATTTTTCCTCCCAGTGTTTTACATAAATTTAATTGTATTTTCTTTTTTATTTCTAAAGATGTTCGGCGACTAAAATATTATTTGAATAAATATATCCATTTAATAAATCTGATTCGTTCAAATTAACCAAAATATAGGACCTATAGTCACTGAAAAATGGATAAAATTATTCATTTTCAAAACAGGGTACACTCATATATGTACATATGAACACTGTACATCCTAATGACATCAGAGACTTTTTTTACATCTTGTAAAAATGAGAGTAAAAGGTCCTACTTAAAGGTTTCTAATGAATAGTTTTACATTTATCCAAAATCACAAAACATTTTTTATTTTCACATAATGTTTAGTATCAGCTCTTTTCTTGGTGTCTGAAATTATCAATTTAACACTCTCAGAAAAAAAGCAGTATCTTTTCAAAAGCTACACATGTGTACTAAAGTTGTCCATATTTTTATATGAACTATATATTAGTACTCTAAGTACCAAAATGTACCTTTTGAATAATAACACCCTAGTTACAGCTCTTGTATGATTATTTCTGAGAGTGAACAATCGAGTCTCTCTACCCCTCACCTTTCTAAAAGTCTACTCTGTACTTAATGCTCAGTTGGTCCAGACTATTGTGACTGGTCTATCACATACAGCATGAGAGGAAAACAAAATGTTTATTACTATTTCTAATTTCAGATACTGCTTCCATTAACGTCTGTGTTATTTACTAAAACATCTATAAAAATAATCCCAAAACGATGGCATTTGCATTAACTGATATTATTGTACGCAGCAAAAATTTACTCTAAAAACCATGATGATAGATGTTGGAAGGTTTTCATAAACCACAGCCATGTTTTTAAGGAAATGAGACATAAACGTGTTACGCAAAAATGAAAGACAATGAATTGGGTGTGGTTATATGTACTGTATGATGTTTTTAGTTGGTTTAACAGAGCATCTGTGTATCCAGAATTTCAGGAGTTGTAATATGCAATATTGCCTCTTGCAGCATTTGCTGAATCCTTCTAAAAGTTTCTACACATAAATGCTTCAAAGAATGATTATGTGACTTTTATATATGCCTGGTAAAGATATTTTTGCAATATACGAGCAGTTTTGAGAAATGCATGTTTCCATTAGACATACTGTCATACTAGGGCCACTTTAAGCATACTAGTTAAATGTGCTACCAATGGAAAAATAATCACTATGTACTGCTCTCTCTATTTCTCACTCTCAGTAGCAAAACCGCTGCTTTCTAGAGTATCCTATGAAGTGTAATAATAATAATGTAAAAAAAAGCCTTGGGGGTGATATCTGATTCCCACGCTGCTTCAGGCAAAAGCTACAGGCTGTGGTCATCCAAATGTTTCAAGAAATATAAGAATAAGAGGCAGTCTAAATAATAACATGAAAACACAACCTGAGGCAGTTTGTTGTTTTTTCCCCCTTGTTTTTTACAGGTCTCCATGTGAGGCCAAATGCTGACTTTTTTTTTTGTCTCTTTCCTGATTCCCCACTCCATTTTATCATTTGCCAAGCAAAAATTGTTGCCTAGAATGTTAATAAGGTAAAAATGACAGGCACTTAAGCAGCCACTGCTAACCTCCATTTAAGACTGCTCAATTTCTGAGCAGGATTTCTGGACCTCTGGGGACATTTTCAAACTCTTTGACACCAATAACCACCAAATATGATAATTTCACTGTTAATGAAATAACAGCTACTGTATTTATCTTACGATTTTAATGTAAACTTCTACAGTTCTGAAAAATATATTACATTAATAATGTATAATTTCCCAAAGGTCCATGTGAGAAAGCTAAATTTGAAATCAGGTGGTCAGATAAAAAAGCTTTAAGCTTTTACAGAACTAACATTATATTTTATGGATAAATTGGAACAGCAATAATTAAACATCTTTACATAGCAGCCTAGTTTGTAGAAAGCAGAATGAAAGTGCATTAATGTGAAAGGACATTGAATGCTCGTGGGTCATATTTCATACGTGTTGAGCTTGTATTTAAATTTCACTGTGCAAAGATTCAAATATGCTTGGATTATCTGGATTGGATTTCAAAATGTATTTGCCATCAGGTCTTTTCTCCATGAGCTCACCAAGAAATGTCAAAACCCGTGGTAGACAAACAAGCTCAGGTGTCTCATTAAACAGAAGCACACATGTACTTCTCTCACGTCTTTTCACAAACATTATAGATTGCAATAATAGGTTCCAATCATGCCCACTTTAATATTAAAATTATTAAATGCTATCACACCAAAAAGAGTGTTGGTTTTTAATATATTCAGGCCAACAGAAAATTGGGAATGTGAACTGTCTTTCATAAAACCATTTAAAATTCACACCATGTTGCCACACAAAGTAGTGTTTTTCATTGCTAAAAGAATTAGTGTTGTTTTAATGAGAAAAAAAAAGATTGAAAAAATTTGCTGGGAAGGGCATGGTGCTGAGGAAGAGTTGAAGCCAAAGCCTTTAGTCTGAACATTTGCACTTTGTATCTTAAAACATTAGAGCTTTTGCACTATTTGTAGATGTCTGTCAATTTTCTGTTGCTTTCAACATTAATGAATTATTGGTCAAATAACTGTCACTGTGTTCAAATGTGACTGAAAGTACTGTTACTCTCCTACTGGGTAGCAGACTGTGTACTATGTATATTAATTGTGACAGAATCATTTTTTAAAAAACGTTTTTACAGGTTTAACATTACAGTCTTATTGTCTACTTCAGTAAATTTAACCACAAACATCATCCCATGGATCCAAGAAATGATTAAAGGTATTTTTTCTATGTAAACACATCACAATTGATGGACAGGTGTGCACATTTCACTTGAGTCTTGTATCTTTTGCAGTGCCTTGAACACGAGCACAGGGCTGTTCATCAATGTCAGTTCTAAAGCAGTGAACCAATCAGAATAACTCGAAGGTGGGGCAAGAATTGCAAGCTTCTGATTAAATTTTTTTAAGTTTCAAGTTCTGTTTCAAGCTCAATTGATGTTTTTTAAAAGCATTCCTGAGCACTGCATGTGTTTTTTTTATATACAATTATACATTGTATGCCAGATAATAATGGGATCAGCAAATCATTTGTCGCCACCTACTGACAAAACAGTGTAATGTTACCTTATGTACATTAATTATCGACAACAAATCCTACAGCTAATACACAGACTAACATTGTGTCCTAACCAGATATAGGCCAGCAACAAGTAATTTGTCTGCCCACGTCAGACAAGGCGCAGCTATGAGATTTAACACAATCAATCAATAACAATCAAGTGTGCCGCACGCCTGCTTTCGAGTGAAGGTCTCGGCCGTTAGATCGCCCCCTGGGGGCTGGCTGCAATACAAGTCATAAAGCCTGCCTCCTCCGTGTTAATGAACGAGACTTGAGCCCACATAAAAAAATTCATTACACTTGCAATAAAATGTCCCGAAAGATGGTTCTGGTCAATGAAGGCGCGGGTTATAATGCTGGTATAGGTGCAGATTTTCATTTTTGTAAAGAATGTGTTTTAGCCAGTAATTTAATGCTGGGCGTGTCATCATGATTGACAGTTCTGATTGACAGCTTCTCAAAGCACATCGTTGGAGCTTCGGAAGGAGATTGAAGTGTCATTATTCCATTTCTGTGTTACTTTACCATGATAAAATGAGTTCAGCAGTAAACTATACTGTCTTGACCTACAGAATCTGATGGATCACTGTTTATTCGGCAAGTCAGGGCTTTATCGGGCTTTATTCGTTCGCTGATACACGCCTAGCCATGACGGGGGAAATGCAGGTGATCGTTATCTAGCAGTAATTCTCTTTATGGGTTTGTAATACTAATTAGGAAGACTAAACTAATGTTAGCCGATCTCCACATTGATCTAACGTTATTTGAACTTGATTTAAAGTCTATTACGTTTTGAGTTTCTGCATGTTATTGAGTTAATCTACTGAGTTTTCTGTTATAAAATATTAATGTTCTAGAAACATTAGCTTATATAACAAATAGAGCTGTAAATGTGATATATTATTTCTATACATCATTTACCACTGGCTTATTTAAAAACTCCTAATAAACATTAAAATAAATGTAAATTCCTCTTTGCCAGATATAATGAAGGCATCGAATAAACCAAATGATAACGGAGGCAAAAAATTATATACAAGCGATGTTCAGCAGCTGATAGACATCAGTTGATGTATTAATACTGCTAAGTTTAATTATTTTATATAGTGCAGGGATGTGACGTGTAAATATTCTGTGGATATTTAGAAATCTTGCTGTATTTATCTTTTAAACACACAATTTTTCCCGCATGGTAAATAGCTGTCTATGGTGTGTATATTTTGGGTCCTGTTGATTAATAATAAACGTATGTGTTGTTTATATGTTATTGTTCATATTTTACAAGTGTTAGTTCTACCCCTGTGAAGATAATAATACCAGCAACCCTGTTACAAGAAGAATATTTTTTGTGCTCATATTAGTCTTAATCAGGCTAGAGTGTATGAAAGATCGTTTCTTTCTGCAGTATAACATAGATTGCTTTAATTAATTTATAACCGCTTAAATCACACCGTTTTTAAGTCATATATTATTACGTGTTTTTAAATGTAAGTTCTTATATTTACAATAGCGAGCCTTTGTTATAGTGCAGACACCGGCAGTCAATTGAGAAGTTCGGGGGTCGTGGTTCATTTGATGTACAAGCGTTTGGTTGGAAGCTTGATTCCGCAGCTCCGTCTCTGGCTCCATCAGGCAGTCCTTCTGCGCATGCCCAGGCTCCAATTTCAGCAGTGTTTTGCGACAGTTTGTGCCCATCACGAGGTGTTTTTTCCTTCAAAGCGTTTAATGGGAAAAGGGGCTGTCGCGTCGTCCATATTTTTTACAGTCATTGATAACAATACACAGCCAATTAAAAGAATGTGTATGTGGTCTCTCCTGCTGTAGGCGAACTGCACTCACAACAAACTGAATGTAATTCATGAATATTAAACCATTTTAACAGATTAAAAATTCATAGCCTACTGGGTGAATGAGATACAAGGTTTATCATGTAATGCACTTCTTTACTCACATAGGGTTTAGTGTTTTACACTCATGTCTCCATTATTTATTTTCAATATTTGAGGCAAACCTGAAGTGTCCATTACAGCTTCCAGATATCCTGCAGACGGATATTCAAGCTCATATTAGACACTTTTACCAAGAAATACATCAAATTATCAATACCTAGGATTATTATTGCTATGGTGTGCATGCTGTCGATTCAGCCTAATGTCCCAGAAATGGAAATTGCTCATTGTCATATACATGCTCTGCTGATCTGATATTCTCTATTCTGTTGTAATGAATATGAATAAATCTTGTAAATAAATGGAAAGTTCTGATTTTAAATAAATAATGATTTATTTAATTATGTTTTTTACAATGTAAAAATGCTAAGGAACATTTTTGTCTTGTTATATTTACATGTTTTCCTATTAATAATTTGCTATTACTATGCTTGAACAAAATGGGAAATACCATTATGTCGGTGTAGTGGATTCATTTTGTGATGCAATGAGCCATATATTTGGCTATTTATAGATATATAGATCAGTGCCTGGCCCAAATACTCAAGGTGGGTCTAGATATGGTGTCAAGAACATTGCTACAGTGTAACTATTCATTTAAATATTAAGCAATATTAATGAATTAAACATACTTACTATGGATAGGGTTAAAATATGTTAACAAGATAGAACATGCAACGCGGTTGCCACAAATAAGTCTTCTGCTATAACCAGAGTGTTGGAAAATCTTTGCTCTGGTCAGTGTTTTTAGAAAGTTTCAAGGTGCATCCCAAATCACATACTTATGCACTGTTCTGCACTATTTTGTAGTATAAATAGTGTAAGTAGTGCGTTCACACTGAACACTCTAAAAATAATAAGTGCACTTTGATTACCCGGATGATGCACTCATTCAACCGGTAAAATGAAGCATGGAATGATGGACACTTTACGCACTCACAACCACAGCTTTGCTCACCGGGTGCACATGTTGGAGAACTTTATTTATTTTGGATTGTGAAAGCAAAATTCTCCAACACGAATGATTTTACCACCCCCTGATGGTGAATGCTGTTGTACTCATGGCAGGTAATATTTGGTATTTTATTTCAATAATTGGCAACCGTCAAACGTTATCAGGGAAACTATTTAAATTTCTGCTCAGTAAAAAAAAACATTAGTGTTCCATTTGGGACGACACTACATTCATATACTACGCTTCCGAGTGTGTGCATAAGTACATAGTACATAAGTAAACAATGTGCCATTTGGGATGCAGCTTCAGTGTCAGTCCTAATACTGAATTTGCATGTGGACAAACAAACCATGCAGAAAAAAAATGTAGTTTAGAAAATACTTGTGTTCATGGGGACAGGACCTGTGTCTAATTATTATATTATCTACTAGGGCTGTGCAATTAATCGCAATCGCAAAAAACAAAATCGTGATTTATTTGTGCAATTTCTAAATCACGCAAGGCTGCAATTTTATCTATTAATTTATGTAGATTTTTGTTCATGTTCTTGTGTGCATGATTTTAATATGTTAACCAATCAGAGCTGACGCAGCACACCGGGCAATTACAGCTAAGCTGAGCGGGAGAAAGATGTTAACCAATCAGAGCTCACTCCGTGCACGACGAAGTTGAGCGGGAGAACCGAATAGGTGACATTGATTTATGCTGGTTTTTATTTATTGTTATGACTGGAATTTATGTTAGTTAATCTTTATGTTTTCATGTTGTCTATTTTTAAGACAATCTATTACAGTTTTGTTTATCAAGCAGTTAGTACTACTGTGTACAGTATGTTTTTAACTAGAGCTGAGGTAATTTTTTTTATGTTGTCTGTTGTAAAGAAATATTACTACAGTTTTATTTATTAAACTTAATACTGTGTTATTTCATTGTGAAATGTTTTGTTATGCACTTCTTGTGCACTGAATACATTTAGAATGTGTGTATGTAGCTTTTTTAAAATAGCAAAAACAGTTGCCAAAAGCGCAAATAAAATCGCAAACGCAATATTCGTTAAAAAAGTAAAATAAATAAATAGAATAAATATCGCAATATGATTATTTTGTCCATAATGTACAGCCCTAGTATCCACACAATACTTATGTACATGTGATTTTCCTTTTTTTTTTTTTTTTTTTTGCATCAATTTCAAAAAAATCTTTTTTCACATTGTCATTATGGGGTATTGTGTGTAGAATCTTGAGGAAATAAATGAATTTAATCCATTTTGGAACAAGGCTGTAACATAACAAATGTGGAAAAAATGAAGCGCTATGAAAACTTTCTGGATGTAACAAAACATTAAAACAAAGTGTTACTGAAAATTGTTCAGCCAGTCAAATTACAGGACCACTTGCTAATGCGAAAAGGCAGCCAGTTCAATACACTGTAAGTTTAAAAGAACACATTTCAGATTTGGTGGATTTGGCCAGGGAAAGAGTATTTAATCCTCACTGATGTGGTGCTGGGGGCACAAAATATTTAAAAAGGCATTTTGAACATTTTGACATCAGCGCTAACACAGGCTCTACACTACAAAACTGGCATCACCGCAAAGCCGAAGCGAGCCAGAGAAAGCAGGAAGAGGGGCTACAGAGAGGAAGTCGAAAGTTTCCTGTGGACAAGGGTGGAGGAGAGATTGCTGTTTGCTGCTGCGTGATAAAACACACACCTCAGAGGGATAAGCCTCGCTTAATCTCCTCGCCTGCCATTTTTCAATTACAGGAGGGTGCAGCCAGGGAGGTTGGGGAGAGGAGACGGAAGGATTACAAGGATATTTTGGCTCTTATATTGAAGGGAAAAAAACTAACTGAGGCCCCTTCATGAGGCTATGAGGGACTCGATGGACACGAGTGTGAGGTAAAGAGATTTGTTGGGCTGCCCACGCACAAACACACACAGTTGCTTAATTCACCCTGGAGTTAATGTGAGTCTAGTGTCTCCATCGTGGTGCCAGTGCTCTGGGGAATGCGCCAGCGAGAGCGAGGTAAGACAGGGATAACAAATGATACAGTAGCTCACTAAACTAGTTGGCAGGGTTAAGAACCAGAGGATCGGCGAGTGCGCTCAGACCTACAGATGTTAGGTGGACTGGGTGTCTGAGGTGTACATAACAGACACACACACACACTGAATGCAATTATGAGCGGCATACTGACGTTTGTTAGCGATCCCCAATGGATTCCATTGCTGTACAAGGATATGTGTTTATAGCGGTCATGAATTAAACATTTTATTACACATTCAGAATGCTGCGCGGAGGGCGGTTTATTCCATCTGGCTATTTCCACTGGAACTGTTCCAGCAGCAGAACGCACTGTATCTGTTTTCAGCTCGGAGAAGTTTAAAGTGTGGTGTGTGGAAATGATTTGCATCCCACACAAAGAGAAAGGCCCAAGTTAAATATCGCTGTAAGCTTGAGATATTCTAACATGCGGGAGCAAATTAGTAGGTGTGTGCTCCTGTGTACTCCTGTTTTTTTTTTTGTTGTTGTTTTTTGTTTTTAATGGATGACAGATTTTAGTTAGGATGATAGAAATAGTTTGGGGCACCTCTAATGGGGGTAAGTTAGGACAACTCTAAGGGCCCACACACTTTTGAGGCCCGCAGAAACACTATAAGGGAGCTCAACCTCCAATTCCACTTCACCTTTATCACTTCATGCAATGGTTACTTTGAAGAAGTATCATTTACGTATATTCATGTGACAACACACAATAGTATCCATTTTGTAGAAAGGATTGTCAATTATAATCAATTACAAATGTGTTAAAAGAGATAGTTCCCCCAAAACCTAAAATTCTGTCATCATTTTACTCACTTATCACAAACCTGTTTCAGTTGCTTCTGTAGAAGATAAAGAAAATATTTAGAAAAATGCTGAAAACTAAAAACCATTGAGTTCTATAGTATTTGTTTTACCTACTACACTCTCAGAAATAACGGTACGTGAGCTGTCACTGGGGTGGTACCTTTTCAAAAGGTTCTTACTGTCCCTCGATACCGCCTCTCTTCAATGGGGGGCAGGTCATTTAGTGTCATTGCACCCAAACTCTGGAACTCTCTACCACATTCACTCCGCTCTGTAAATAATATCTCAGAATTCAAATCATTACTTAAAACTCACTTGTTCTCTGAATGTCACTCTTCTCATTGCTAAACTGACCACTTTTTTAGACCCAACTTTACTCTACATATTTGTCTCGTAGGTCTTGTTTTGTAATTCCAGTTTGTTATCTTTGACTTCTTGTATGTTTGCAAGCCTAATATTGTCTCTACCTGTTTACTGTTTCTCTCAATGTCTGCTTGTATTATTTCTTTTGTTACATTTTTTTGTAAAGTGCCTTGAGCTATGGAAAGGCGCTATATAAATAAAACTTTATAAAAATTACACGTTTTAACCTAAATGGTCCATATTGGTACCTCAAAAGTATATATTAGTACCTAAAAATTAAGAGGAACACTTTTGTACTTTTTAGGTACTAATATGTACCCTTGAGGTATTAATATGGACCCCTTAGGTACAAATATGTATCTTTTGAAAAGGTACCACCCCAGTGACAGCTTGTGTACCTTTATTTGTGAGACTGTATGGAAGCCAATGTTTGTAACATTCTTTAAAATATCTTTTTTCTGTTGAATAGAAAAAAGTCATAAAGGCTTGCATTCATCTGAAGGTGAGTAAAAAGTGAGTACATTTTATTTTTCTGTGAACTATCCCTTTAACAGTAGATATGTTACTGTAGGTAAATGTGGCTGCCTGCACAGTTCACAAAGGCTGCAAATTAATTACAAAAACTGAATAAAATCTCATAGAAATAAAACATATATTACTAAGAGTTCATTTTAAAATGATAATTTATTTATGACAGTAGACAGAAACAGTGCTACTGTTGTTGCTGAATGCATCGTCATAGTAGCATTCCAGGTGAAGATAATGAGGAAATTATGTTGTTTGTCAGCGCTCCCCTCGCCAAGTGCATTCCAAATGGCTTCATTATGACAAGCAAGTGCCCTACTCCCTCCAGTGGGAGTGAATAGGTCATAGAAATATTCAATTTCGACTGCAATTTGCATCCAATGTAATATACGACATTGAAGCTACAAATGCTTGTGCGGTCACAAGCTAAATGAAGCACAGAGATTCATTCGGATACCAGCGAGGATAAAAATGCAAAAAATGTGCAGTAAAAGAGGTGAAATTTCAGTGCTATTTCAGCTAAAAAAAATAATTGAAAAAATATTTTTGCTATAAATTATAACTCACGCAGAAGGCCATCCAAGAAGCTCTTCTGTTGGTCACTGTGGCTAATTTGCAGAACCAATTTTATATGTGCTGGGCTAAACTTGCCCATTGTATGTTCATACTGCACATGTGGTGGTAATTATACCCATTAAGAACTTGTGAAGTGCTCATCAATGTGTAGACAAAAGACTGCAAGGAATTTATAGACTGTAAATATAATCCTAGCAATTTCTCCATCACACACAACTGTGTAAATTCTGCAGAGATGCACTTCTCAGAATATCCATTGTACGTGTGCTCCACATAAATAATCAGATTTGAAACAGAATGATTATTTTGAGTGAAACAGACTTAACAAGTGTATTTACAGTCTACTATAAACTTCCAGAGAGTCCTGCACCAGCCGAGTAGCTGCCATTTAGATGATTAATAAACCAAACAGACGGCTTCCTAACATTACAGACCTGCTTTAATCTCAGCTGCCTGTGTATCTTTGGTTCTAAGTTGCATTTTTGCAGTTGACATTTCAGAGCTGCAGAATGCTGACTCTAACATTTAAAGTCATTTTGTGAAGTCAAATTGATTTATGAAATCAATCATTCATGACATAAAGATGGAAGCCAAAACTGCTTATTAGAATGACATGGTCTCTTTCAGCGAAATTTCAATTTCTCAGCAGACAGATTTATGGAGAGCTCTAACATTAACATTCATTAATTTCTCAGTCTGGTAACACTTTAGTTTAAATACAAATTTACACTATTAACTAGTGGCTTTTTACCTGACTATTATAAGCTATTATTAACAATAACATTATTGGCTGTTTATTTGTATTTTACATATTTACATCTACTATATACTATATTATATCATATTTTACATCACCAACGCAACCCAATACCGAAACCCAACCTCTAATAACTATTAATAAGCTGCAATTTAGGAGTTTATTGTGCTAAAAGTCACAGCTAATGGTTTGTTAATAGCCTGATTTGTATTAAAATTAAGTGTGACCCTCGATCTCTTCACACGGCCATAGAAAGATGAAACACAGATGCCAAATGTCTCATTCCAACTCATTCCTACCAAGTCCAATCAAATCAACCATCTCTGATAACGACAGAAGCTACTTAACACTGGAAATGTGGCACTTCATGTGTGAAAGTGTGTAAGCATTGCAATAACACAGTCGATAGACATTAGTTGCACTGTGTTTAACATTGCAATCATAAAGCACTAAATGTTCAACATCAGATTCGGTATTGACCAGTTTCTTTCACATATGAGCAGACCATTGGAACCTCATTGGCTTGAGACTTCTGGTATTATCCTCATCTATTGTTTTTTAGCAATGAAAACAGCTTGTTGTGGCAAACTGGTACCTTACTACATGTATATTATTTTTATTTTTATGTACAGTCATAAACACTTGTTTGTATGGCAAGTAATTTAACCATTTACTGAAGGTACTGATGGATAGGCAAAGTCAATAGGCTTAGGCATTTTAACTTTTTAAAAACAACATTTACATTTATCTGCGAAAATGAATGAATCTCTCTCTCTCAATAAAAAAACAATAATACATTTTATAAGTTTAACAATAACAAAAAAAATTAATAATAATAGGTCTAGATTATTTAAATAAGATACATAAATTTACATAAACAGTTTCTTATGGTGTGTAGGGTGTATACATATTTTGATATATTTCTCTCTCTCTCTCCTTGTTGTTCATAAAATCTGAATATAATCACTGATCCATGGCCAACAACACTAACACCACATAATGTAATCCATGTATTCTGGTAATGACAGCATTTCATGAGTTTGGAGTTTGGGGAAACATTTTATTGAAGATGTTTTGACAGTTGAAGTGCCTCTCTTTCCTCATCGAGCGCAGTGAGAGAGTCTGTCCATCTGTAATGAGGGTCTGGGGGTGCAGTTTTACTCTCTCTGTGTGATCTCTGCTTCTCATTGCAACTTGGTTCCATTGTTGTATATGCATTGTCTTTCTCCACGCCAGCCTTCCAGAGGCAAATCAGCTTTCTCTTACAGGGTTGGAGCTTAAAGTCCATCAGCCAGTTGCTGTTGTTCTCCTGTGCATAAATGGGTTATTCACCCAAAACTGAAAATTCTGTCATTTACTCCTCCTTTACTTGTTATGAACCTTTTTCTTACTATGAAAGGCAATGGTTAGATGTTTCTGAAATTCTTCAAAATGCCTTATTTTGTGTTCAGCAGAAAAAAACAAAAGCTCATAAAGGTTTGGAATCAATTGAGGGTTAGTAAATAGTGAGTGCATTTTCATTTTTTGGGTGAACTATCACTTTAACGCCGTTCTATTGTGCTTCAATTGTTACTTAATCCGTGGAAGCTTGTTTCAAGAAGTCATCTGTTTTCATCTTAGAAATGAACACTCAGAGCACTGCATGACTCAAACTGCAAATGAGCGATCTGCTCTGCTTCTCATTCATTTCTTTCAACCCTTTCTTTATTTTAAAAGTATCATCTGGTTGACAACAGCAGGTCCCTGTTTTATTTAAAAAGAAAAAGCAGGTTCTTTTTTTGCAGATAAAGAGCAGGCATTTTTTCTTTGCATAAAGCAGAAAAGAGCAGTAAATCATTCTGAATTATCTTGTGCATATTATAACTAGATGATTATTCCAAATACATTAGCATGATACACAGCATCCCTGATCTATTCAATCTAGTACGAGTACATAAAATTGACAGCAATTATACTTTACATGATTAGCTCAAAACTTCCATTTAACAAAGTCACCAAATCTTGGCACAAGTTATTTTACACTGCAAAAAATCTTACCTCGACTTCTGGTCTTATTTCCAGATTTCAAGTAAAACAAGTTTTTTTTTGTTTGTTTTGTTTTTCAGATATAATAATACAAATTTAATTGAGTTTTTTTTTTTAAAGAAGCAAAAGAATCTGGTTGATGGTGTAATCAATGGTGTAAATAAAATATTATTACTTATAACAAAAAAAACAAGATTATTTTCATTCATTCATTCATTCATTCATTCATGCATTCATGCATTCATTCTTTCATTTTCTTTTCAGCTTAGTCCCTTTATTCACCTGGGATCACCATAGCAAAAAGAACCGCCAACTTATCCAGCATATGTTTTATCCAGCATATGTTCCCAGCTACAACTCATCACTGGGAAACATCCGTACACTCTCATTCACACACATACACTACGGACAATTTAGCTAACCCAATTCACCTATAGTGTATGACTTTGGACTTGTGGGGGAAACCGGAGCACCTGGAGGAAACCCACGCAAACACAGGGAGAACATGCAAACTCCAGACAGAAATACCAACTGACCCAGCCGGGCCCAGAATGATCCAGAACCAGTTACCTGTGAGGCAATTGTGCTACCCACTGTGCCACCATGGCACCTATTTTACTCCATTGTCAGAATATTTTTGCTTGTTCCATCCATTCCAAGTTACTTTAACTTTCTTTAAACCACAGATAAACTGTATCTTTGATAGCATTCATTTGGAAAATATGATTTATTAATTTACACAATCCTTAATAAATTGTATAAAACTATCTGAGTCAGCACAAACAAATCTGTTAGACAATTTGTTGAAAAGCAGTCGTTCTGTATGCTATCTGTGCTGCTGTTATCCTTCATCTCATCAACTGTGCTTTACTCAGATTCTGAATAAGTAGACGTTTGACTCATTATTCACCAATAATGTAATACACAGATGCTTTTCTGAACTGCCCCCTTAATTTATTGTTTAGACTCTGAATAGGAGCCTTTACAACTCTGCAGTTTAGTTTATCCTGTCCAGATCCATACACGTAGGCAAGCTAACAATCTGTCATTTAGCAGTTTTATTTATTTTTGTGACTTGCAAGTAGTTCACAATATCAGTTCTGTCAATAACTAAGAATTAATTAAATCACGAAAAGACAGAGAGTACCTTGAGAATAGGCAGCGGGAAATTCTTCTTTCTCAAAATCAGCTATTCTCATTTTCCACGTCTAGATTGTGAGAAAGATTTGGGTTTCTTTTAACTATTTTGACAATCTACACAACACTTAATCTTCCAATATTTCTAAAAAAAAATCAAGGATAACCCGACTCATGTATTACATTAGGATACTTATCAACAGAGATTTATGTAAGAATGTGTTTCTTTGCTGTCCGGAGAATCCAACGACGGCCACCAAATTGTTAGAAATTATTATTATTTTTAAATAGTGAAGAAATATATATTCCAAATGTAATCCAAACTTAATGACTTAGGGTGTACTCACACTAGGATACCCGATTCAGGCCCAGGTGCAGTTCAGTTGCCTGGCCCAGGCCTGGATGGAAGAGATGTGCCAGATGTGGGTTTTCTCCATTACTTCTAATTTCTTCATCTCCATTGTATGGAGCGAGAGCGCTTCTTGCATCATGGATGACGTAAGCATGCTCAGTAAACATCAAATAAGAGTATACATTATCCTTTGATATTAAACTAATAAAAAAAAAAACAAGTGAAACTGTTTGAAACTGTATAAGAAAAGACGATTGTTGGCCGTCCTATGAAATTTTAATTATTTTAAAAATATTTTCTAAGTGATGTTGAAGAGAGCAATGGTTTTTACAGTATTATATTTTCCTCTGCTAAAAGTCCTATATATTAGTTTGCCTGGAATAAAGAATGATAAAAAGCAAAAATTGTTAAGGGAAGGAAATATTAAGCCCCTTGAAAAAAATATATTTACATTTCTACTGGATACAGAACAAACCACTGTTATCCAATGGCTTGACTAATTAACCTAACTTGCCAAGTTAACCTAATTAACCAAGTTAAGCCTTGAAAAGATCTCAAGTTAATCTTGAGAAGAATACTAGTATCTTGCAAAATGAGCAGCAAATTATAGAAAAGACCAAATCTAATTCGTTATTAGAAATTAAAACTGTTTAAAAATGTGTTGAAAAAAAAAATCTCTCTCCATTAAACAGCACTTCCAAAACAATTCCAATTTCACAGAAAGGCTAATAGTTTTGTCTTCAATTGTATGGCTTACACAAAGCTATCCACTTTTTTCTAAGCTAGTAAAATACAATATAAAGAGTACAAGCTTTCAGTGTATAACTCCATCCTTCTCTAGGAAAAACTAGGCTTACAGGCTTCATACCTGCACATCTGTACAGATTGACTGAAGTTAACCATTTCTCATACAGACTGAATCAGACAGAGCTGTGTGCACATCTGCACTGTACATGTGCGTATTCATGAAGCTCTGCTCAGTGTGAGGGGGCACAGAGCGCCTATCTGGAGGACTTCCAAAAGCAGAGTTGGATATTAAAGAGCACTCAATCCTCTGGTCACATTCACAAGAGCATCTATTTCATTTATCACAGAGAAGAACTCTCCATATCTCCATATCTCCGACTATCTCTTTCATTCAGATATACAAGACCCTGTATTCTTCTCTGCTTGTTCATATGATCTCTGTCTGAATGTGCATGTTTCTGTTGCCATGTTTCATGGATACTTTTTATTTAGGTACTGTACAAACTGCTTCTCCAGTCTTCAGACCCTCATTGCCCTCATCTCTGCATTGTCATTCTTAAGCTTTTCCCATTGACTTTTCATGTTTTTAAAAAAGATGATGATATCTTCAAACAGCTATTAGCATAGTATAACCAATATATATATATATATTTTGTCATCATATCCATCCCACTTATGTTGTTGATTGTTTTTCCAGTCACACTGTACAATTAGTTAGTTAATGTATTTACAAATGAACTAAGAATGAACAATACTTGTACAGAATTTATTATTCAAAGTTCAACATACTGTAGTTATTCCAAAGTTATGCTTAAGATTAAATAATGCACTGTACTAATGACTAATGACCCCGAAGTAATAACTTTATTTCTATTAACTAAAACTAACAAGGATTAATACAATTATAACTGTATTGTTCATTCATTTTTGTTAACTGAAACAAAGTTAAAATGTAAAAACAGAAATTTAATTCATGAAAAATCTACTAAAATTAAACATCTAAAAAATAATTATAATAAAAATATAATATATATAATAAAAATATATTTAGAATAAACTGGTCACACTTTACAATAAGGTTCATTAGTTAATGTACTAACTAACTACACATGAGCAATACATGTACAGCATTTTATTATTCATAATTCAACATTTACTAATGCATTGTTAACATCCAAGTTCATGCTTGTTTACATTAGTTAATGCATCATGTGTTAACATGAAGTGTTAACTTTATTACCATTAACTAACGGTAACTAACATGAACAAATACTGTAGTAAATGTATTGTTCAATGTTTGTTCATGTTAGTAAATGCATTAACATTAACTAATACCTTATTTTAAAGTGTCATGAATAAACTAAATATAAAAAGAATTATAAAATATTACAAAAAATATGTTATTAATAATATGAATTTTAAAATATTACAAAAAACAAAATGTAAAATAAAAGCTATGATTTGAAATATCAATATATAGCATAACAGTTCTGTTACAGGAAAAAAGAATCACTGAGCAAATCATATGGGAGTCGCTAGGATAATTAGACTAAAATAATTGTATATTATTAGATAATTAAAATGTTTTTTGACTTGCATGCATATCAGCCTATCAGCATATCAGTTGTTGGGGACCCCTAAAACCCTACTATGACCTTTTATAGTGCAGAGGCACTTTAAATACTGCAAAAATAAGAGTGATGAATATGAATAAATGTGAGATTTAGATTTCGACAACCTTTATCTATACACCTAATATTCATAACATTTTCATGGAATTTAACATATTTTATCAATATTCGCATTTTGTTGTGTCTGACTTCCACAGTGCAGGAAAAACATACAAACATGTGAACTAAGCAGAAAAACAGTTTTATTTGTGAAAATTCAGGTAGAATTTAAAACGTATTTGACCTACCAAGCATGTGACAGGGCCAACATCCTATATTACACTATGTTTCTCTCTAAAAACAGCTAATAAAAATGTAAAGACTCAGAAAAGCACCTCAAACTGAGAATAAATGCTATGTTGTAAGGATGATTAATCATATCACTGAGATAATCCTTTCACACTGGCTTCTCTGCTTCCCTAAAAGGGCCAGATGGAGTGGTGACCTGAGTGCTTGGGTGAATAAACTTCGATTATTCTCTGTCTACTACCCGGCTGCAAATATTATGGGTGAGTGGTGCGCCTCAGGGCACAGTCTCCTTCAGAATCACCTGGGACTGTGCTGATTGTCCCAAGTACATCTTCCTGAACACCTAATTTGACAGGAAAACACAAATAAAGTCCACTAGAGCTGCACATCTCTATCAAAAAATATAATATACAGCCTTAAGGCATGAGAGGACTTATATGTTATGCTGTGCTAGAAGTTGCAGGATTTTTTTAACTGCATAACCTTTCATATGTGGAAAATTGTTATTTGCGAGTTGAAATATTAATTCAACCATATCGTTCAAACAAGATGATTCCATCAGGAACAAAATATGTTCAATTTATAAGGAATGATTTAATGAATCATTCAGGTACCGAACATAAACAACAGTGGTCTCTTCTCTGTGTTGCTTGCTCTGTGAACAGTCATTCTATAGTGTTATATAAAAAATATCCTGGGCTGCGTATTTAATAATGATAATGATTTGGCGATAATGATGGGGGTCTTAGCTCTGAAGAGCATTCTCTATGTGCAAAGTTACAAATCCTTATCACAATTCCCCTATCATGCACATTTTGTCAGGTAAGCACAGTTGTGTGATCAGTAGTAAATCTCCTCTGAAGGCCAGAGGGAGCTCTTTTCCAGAAACTCCACACATGAAGAAAGCCAGGAAATCCTCATGACAACAGATTTAACTCCTTTCATGGATTGATTATTCATGTGACAAATAATCACATGACTACAGAATCATCTCCCTTTTAACTCTTGACTGAAGTTCTTGAATGAGTTGGGAGTAAAGAGATATTATTAAATGTGGTAGTTTCACGTGCAGCATTTATTACATTCGTAGTTCATTGAGAAGCAAACAGCAGTCAAAATCCCAGAAGGACTTTCCTGATTTCATTATTATCTGAATAAATCAGTTTTGATTTTAAAGATTTTTTTTTGTAACTTGGGTATAGCTATGACTGCGTGTATTACAAAAGCAATACAACTCATTAGTTATTCCTTTTCTGTTTTTCCTTCCCGTTATGTTTATATATTTATATTAAAACTAAACTAAACTAACTTGTCATAGTATTTATATATTGCTGCTCTCTAGTCATTTGAAGTGCTTTTGTAAGTCACTTTGCATAAAAACGTATGCTAAATGACTAAATGTAAGTGCATTAAATGTCACTCCATCTGAAAGCATGTGCTGGAGGTTTAGTAGAACCAATTTTACTTGCCCATGTTCTACATGCTACCTGAGAGTCGCTGTCCATTTGCAGGGTGCTGAATTACAATCATTCATTTTCTTTTCGGCCTAGTCCCTTTAATTTTCAGGGGTCGCCACAGCGGAATGAATCACTAACTTATCCAGCATATGTTTAACGCAGCGGATGCCCTTCCAGCTGCAACCCAACATTGGGAAACACCCATACACTCCTGCATTCACACACTTACACTACGGCCAATTTAGCTTATTCAATTCACCTATAGCATGTATGTTTAGACTGTGGGGGAAACCGGAGCTCCCATAGAAAACCCACGCAAACACAGGGAGAACATGCAAACTCCACACAGACATGCCAACTGACCCGGCCGAGACTTGAACTATAGCGACCTTCTTGATGTGAGGTGATCGTGCTGCCCAGTGCACCACCATGACACCCTGCTGAATTACAGTATAACCTTATATTAAGTAGCATCTTGAAAGTTTAACTCAATAATTGTAATAAACAATTCATCTGGATTAGCAATAAAAACTGTATAAAGCACCTACTAAATATCTACAGACTGAGACACTGCAAAAAAAAAACTGCAGAAGAAGTGGATGGTTTTTGTGCAGCATGTCAACAAGTTTTTTTGTTCATCACTATTTTGCCAGTCTTTGAAGCATATTTCCTTCATTACATTTTTATTCTTTTTTGGTTTCAGTTTAAATGTACATTTTAAGCTTGTTTTCTGCCATGTTTCATTATTTCATTTATACATTAATAATAAAAAACTTTAATCACACTTCAATTAAATTCATGTTTATTTCTATAGTGCTTTTACAATGTAGATTGTGTCAAAGCAGCTTAACATAGAAGTTCTAGTAAAGTGAAACTGTGTCAGTCCAGTCTTCAGAGTTTAAGTTCAGTTCAGTTCAGTGTGGTTTAAATTTCACTGCTGAAAGTCCAAACACTGAAGAGCAATCCATCAATGCACAGCTCCACAAGTCCCGACCCATGCAAGCCAATGGCAACAGTAGCGAGGAACAAACTTTACCAATCAACAAAGTGAAGAGAGAGAAAAAAAAATCTTCTTATTGGCAAATTCACACGCTCACTGGCCTAATTTGATCCACAACATGAAAAACTGTCTATCAGATAAAGCAGGATACACCTTGCAACCCTCTATTGCTGTTTTCTGACATTTTATAAACATATATATATATATATGCTTTTTTATTTACTTAATTTTTTGTATTGTGTGATAATCATTTTATAACAGCAATAAGGCACTCAAGACATGCTATACCGTAAATGGTCTAGTTAACATCATCCCTAACAACATCCTTCAAGTTATGACTTTATAGCACTTCTCCTCATAGCTTATTGGTTAAATATGCAACTGATTCAAACAGTGTGATGAATTTTATATTCCTATGGAAAATGTATTTAAGAGCCTGTTGTCTGTCTAAATATCTGTTCCTTGGGTTTCGCAAGTGTTGCATGGAATGTTATCACAGGGTGTTGTGGGAGGATTCGTAGTTCGGTGGTCAATCAATCAAAAGAATATCACTGGTCCATCTCTACTCCATAACTATAGCTCGGATCCTGCTGTCGATGTCAGACAGTCCAGTTGGCATCCATAACATCCAAAAGTCTAATGACTGTTCAATCTTAAACCCTAATAATGAGCAAAGCAAACAGCACTAACAAGGCTTCCAGAGAACACCAGCGAAATATAAACATGTGAGGAGAAGAAGAGCAAGAGGGAGGAGACTGAGAGATAATGATCTTAAACCGCATTCCTAAGATGTTTCGGGAGCTGAGTAAAGGCATTGCTTTGGAAATAAATTATGGATCAAAATGTTTTCGCTCTTCACTGTGGCTCTGTCCTCTCTGTCTCTCCTGATCCCCGCTGCTGACCAAGAGCGCTGTGGCAGTAATGAGGCCAGAGACAGCAGATGAAAAGATGATCATCATCTTCGGAGTTTGTTTCTGACGTGTGAGGAATCATTAAAACGCGTTGTCGACGAGGGAGTCTTTGACATGCTGCCTCTGATCACAGGAAAAGAGAGACTTTCTTTCTCTCCATCTCCCTCTGTTCTTCCTCCCCCATCACTGTTCTTTCTTCTGCACTGCTTCATGTGTGCTTCACGTGTCAGAGGTGGGGTTTGCGTTTAAAGCATTTGTGAAGTGCACATTATGTAACTGTTGTCTATTTTATATAGATTTAAACAACATTTTAAATAAATTATATCCATAACAAATAAGTGCAAAAATGGGTGTCAAATTGAATCTTGAACATTAATGTATAACAGGGGTGCTCAACCCTGTTCCTGGAGAGCCACCCTCATGCAGATTTCAGTTGCAACCCATATCAAACACACCTGCCTGTGATTATCAAGTGCTGTTCAGGTCCTAATTAATTGGTTCAGGTTGTGTTTGATCAGGGTTGCAAATGAAATCTGCAGGAGGGTGGCTCACCAGGAACAGGGTTGAACACCCCTGATGTATAACAATACTGATTTACTGAACTATTCATTTCTGATGCTAAATTGTAATTTCAATTAAAATAGTAATGTGAGTTAATATTCTCACTAGAACAAACACAGTTCAAGTTTATCGGCATATCATATAGTGTCATATAACATATATAACATGTGTAACATATTTATAACATAACATAAAATAACGCAACTCAACGCAACGCAGCGTAATGTAACTTAACGTAACATATAACATAACATAACATAACATAACATAACATAACATAACATAACATAACATAACATAACATAACATAACATAACATAACATATAACATCAAGTTTATCATATAGTGAATTGATTCAATATGTTAATGTATGTGTGTGGTTTTAATAAGTGCAAAATAAAAAATATAGATAAGATTTTATTTATAAACACAGAAATGATCCTTAGAATGACAAGATCCATTTTGATGATATTTAGAACAGTTGTGAATATTAATGAGCGCTGCAGCTTGTCAGTTCATGCTCTCTCTCTCTCACACATACAAATAAATTATACATATACTCGAAAAGGCGTTGACGGATATGTATTTAGAGCTCTAATTTGAACCTTTCACCTATATTAAAACACAGGCAGCAGTTATTATCACCCTCTGCATAAACATGAATTTTTGACATTTATTGACTCCAGAATATCACAGTAAGAGATGAGTGATATAACAAGATGCATAAATGTATATTAGACACTTATATTCAGTGATCTACATCAGTGATCTGTATTGAGCCTCATTGCAAGAAAACACAGCAGATTTACAGATAATATACATGTCCAAAAATACAGTTAAAAAGACCTTATAGGGGTGGCACTGAATAAATGTACAATCCATATATCTCCTATTTTGCATTAAGACTTGATGTGCTGCACACTAAAATTGTAAACATAGTTTTAATTCCACACTGGAATTGCCATTCGACATCTTAATGTATAGAAAACAATGTAAAGATGTGGCATTTATAACATTTAATCATTGTTATAATATCACTAGGTAACATTGTGGCCAATCAAACACAGGCTGGGGCATGTATATTAATGATCACATGTGCAACTGAGTTTTGTTCTGATTGGCTTGATTTACACTCACAGTATTTATCCGAGAACAAGGAAACGATGGTGTTTGGAGCTCACAGTTTGCCATTTCCATGTACTGAATTCCTATTATTCAGCTATGCCTGTGTATATCCAGATTTCATTATATGGCACCTTTAATTACACTGTCTGTGTTATGTAAATTTCAGTTTTTTAACCTTTTGTGGGTGAGCTATGCCTTTAAATCAAAGAAGAGCAAATAATATTAAAAATACCCTTACATTTCATGTTTGGGATAGATAACCATGTTTACTATTTGCAGTTACGACAGACTCTGAACATATGACTGCAGAGCCAAGCTTATCAAAGACTGCCTGTATGAACAAGAAACACCCTTTCCGGTTGAGATAAACGTTAATAACAGTTGACCAGCCATAGTCGTGAAAATAAATATAAAATATGGCAACTTGCATAACACCAGAAAGTCTTATCGCAATTCTACACACGGCAGTTTTTAATAAATGAGCCCAATCGAGTTTAGAGTTCATCCGTCAAATCTTAATTAAGTGACAGTGGCTATGAATGCTCAGATAACAAATCTGGTGAGGATAGACAGCAACAGGATCTAAATCCTTCACGCACACATTTCATATCTCCCTCACTGAGTTGGCAGAAGCTTGCATGGAAAAAAAAAAACTTGTACACGAGCACTGTGACATGACACACAACTAGCTCTCCAGAATGGATCCAGTGAAAAATGCAAAACAGTACCAGGAATTCCTGGTCACACACACAAGTGAAGATCTGCTGCAAGAAGATAGCGATTCCAATGCTTGTGCCAAACTGTAACGGGCAACATCACTCCCTATGACAAAAAGAACCAGCTTTTTCTTTTAATAGAGATTCTGATTCTCTCTTTTCAAACTACACAAGACATGCGATTTGCTAGGGGTCCTCCTGGTGAAATGTTAAATACTGCTGTCTGTTTAAAGTAATCTTTAATCAGAAGGAAATACATTACAAAATGTCAAATGATTCAATGACTAAAAGTTTCATTACTGAATGAATCCACTCTTTTGAATAAATTCCTGAAGTGAATGATTCACCAATGATAAATTCATTTAAAACAGCTACTTGTTAGCTTTCATGATTGTCAGCGATCTAGCCTGTGCAGATCACTGAAGAACTACACATATGCCAATTTAATGAACTACAACTCCCATCTTGCACCTCAGACACACTAGCTCCTGATTTCCCCTGATTAACGCTCACAGCTGGAAGCTAATGATGGATTCATAAGATAGACCATATAAACCACACACACACACACACACACACACACACGCACACACACACACATGCACGCACACACACACACATGCACGCACGCACACACACATGCACACAGACACACACACACAGACTTTGCTGAGTCTCGTTTAGCTGTGTTTTCCTTGCCTTGTCCTTCCATGTTTTTTTTAGCTTTGCTTTGTTTATTGTTTTATGTTGTTTAGCTGTCTGTACTGACTATTCACCTGCTTTGCTGACTAAGCTATTGGATTACCCTCATCTTACTGTTTGTTCATGTTTGAACATTGCCTGCCTGACTAAGCGATTAATAACCTGTGTTTGGACCCTCAACTTCATTGTACCCCGATTCCTGTTAAATCACCACCTACCAGTGCAACAGTTGACACAAGCCAAATTGTAAACACACACTGAAATCAATGATTCATTTTTTTAAGGTAAGTGGTTGCAAACTTAGTGGCTGAATTTAAACAAACAAATTAAGTTGAACACTACTAAATGTAATTTTTCAAAATTCAGTTCATGCTAATTTTTTGCAACCACTTACTTAATCCGAGGGCTGTTTTATATCGAAGTTAATATTTATCTGCACCATTTTGGTGTTTCGTAACATCAAATTTTTTCAAAGTGGGTCGTTAACCCAATGCTCAACCCCCAACCTAGAAAATCAGGACTTACACACATACACTATGGACAATTTAGCTTACCCAAATCATTTATAGCGCATGTCTATGGACTTGTGGGGGAAACCGGAACACCCAGAGCAAACCCACGGGAACACAGGGAGAACATGCAAACTCCACACAGAAATGCCAACTATTCCAGCCGGGGCTCGAACTAGCGACATTCTTGCTGTAAGGTGACAGCTCTAACCACTGCGCCACCATGGCATTTTTGCAATCACCTTAAAAAATTGAGCAAATGCAATGAATATTTTTTTTTCAGTGCAGGCTCATTGGAAATATATGCTTAGTCTACATTTTAGTGAATCTGCAAAAACACATATTTGATTGCCCTTTCTGTCTGTGAAATGAAAGCTATGGGTTAATATGATGCCAACAATAGTTCTTTCCACAACACCAACTAAATACCATTTGATGTCTTTATTCCATGTTTGGTCTATTTTTCAGTTTGAAAGTGGACGGAAACCATACATTTTAAAAAAGGATCATCTCAGTTTGTTTGTTTGCTACACAACAAGGTTTAGGAAGAGCTGTGCAAAGCAACATATACTAGGACTATATGATTTGAGTGAGAAAGCATAGTTCCACTTAACACTTCATAAAAACAATAAGAAAACAGCTGGGAAAAGGCCCTGTGTTTGCGCTCTCGCCATCTGTTTAATTTTCTGCCTCAGAAATCACTGGATGCTCTCTACATTTCAAACCTCCTCTGTGAGCTGATATTTTAGTATGCGGCTGGAGAAGCCAGCGTCCTCCGCCCGTCAGAAGTGGAGCGTGTTGAGCACTCTTCTTTAAATAATGGTGCTAAGACCCTGCTGGGTTCTGCACTGCATGAGGCACAAGATCAGAGCAAAGAGGAAGTCAGATAAGACGTATGCTGCACCGTCTAAACCCTGATTCATTTCTCTGTCTGAACTTCTCCTCCAATATTTGTTTTCTTTGCTTCTTTTGCTTCTTTTCTTTTGACCTTTTTATTGCTGCATCTCTCTCTCCCTCACTTTCCTTCCCTCATTCCTCTTCTCTTTGAAATGCTAATTCTGTCATCAGGTCTCTTGCCTAATTGGCTGCCTCCTTGTTTTAATTAGGTATGTATAGCTTGAACTAACAAGAAGTCCCTGGACTGCGCATGTTGTTGCTTTTTTCTGTGCGTGTTGGAGCTCAAGCGGTCAGTGTGACATCATGAATTTCTTGCACTCAGGTCTGTGTGTTGTGTGTGTTGTTTTGCAGTTGTGACGGCACAAGCTCCCTGCGGCTGCTGCTGTTCACAGAGAAGCTAATCTCACTGTATGACTGAGCGGACGGTCAGGAGGTCATGTTCCTCCTGTTATGACTGCATTTGGCCTCCACCTCTGTAAAAAACTGGACCGAAGAGGACTAGCATGGTTTTAGGATGGTATTTGCAGAGATCACTGTGTTGAAAATGTATTATATACATAGTGAAGGATTTGGATGTCTACCTTCCAAACTGTCTCAGCATGGATCAACATGTATCCTTTTCTCATCATCCTGTTTCTCATTCATTTTATTATGATTATTGAATAATGGATAAAGTTAGCACGTTGCTTAATATAAAAATATTCAGTGCATTTGCCTGTCTCTTTGTAACTATTTTCAGGAGCCACCAAACTAGGTCAGAGGTCACGCAGACCTCGAGTGGAACTGAAGGGCTGAGGACTGGAAAGAACTGTTTTCATTGTTTTTTCTGTGAGTTAATACTATCTAAAATGTCTAAAGTCATTTAGCTATTTTTACAGTTAATTATTTTAAAGTGATTTTACTTTTTATTTAATATAGACTTTGTGTAGTAAGGATATAAGGTAACACTTTATTTCGATGGTCCATTAGAGTATTAGTAGACTGTCTGCTTAATATCTGTTGATACTGACATTCAACAGACATTTAACTGACTATAAGAAACTTTGCAAGTACATGTCAACTTACACTAACCCTACCCCTAACCCCAACCTAACAGTCTACTTATAATCTATTATTTTTAACCAGTTTTGATAAAGACAGCTGAGATTACACTCAAACTTGGCTAAGAAACAGATAGTACTTTAAATGTGTGTGTTCTATTTGATTGTGGATCCGTTTTTAAGGTCTGGAGTCAGCTCTAATCAGTCTAGTGCATGTCTGACGTTTATACTGTATGCATAGGATATTGTTCAGAATTGTACACACGCACCCACGTGGAAATTTTCCTAGTCTATCTGTATTTTAACCAATCAGGTTAGAGCACCTATATGTATGACGCAGTTAATGATGTTATGTGAGAGTATAATTGATGTTGATTTGCGACTCTAAGCACAGCGGCTTCAGTAAACTTCATTTATTTCAATCTCTGACTCCGACTCTTCTTCATCGGACAGACTGGTCATTCTTTGGGTCCCAACAATAGGTCACTATTTTTGAAAGTACACTATATGTTGTATACTTAACATACTTTATTGTATACTTTACTATTTAGATTATTTTATTGTACTTTAAGGATGTGCTCATTTTGTAAAGCTGCTAGAGATGCACGGATGGGCTTCTATTTCATCCGCAACCACATCACAAAACTCATCATCCATCCGCCATCCATCCGCACCAACATTTTTGACCAATTTTTAAAACCGCACCCGCCCGCCATCTGCTGATTGGGCTCTTTATTTGAATGGCTTATTCCTTTTTATTATTTAATGAATGTTTCCTTATTGATTATTAGAGAATAGAGAATGACTTTAATGTAGACATGTAGTTAATCCAAACGTTCAAGCCAAATTCAGCATTAATTGACGACGCTTTGAAGTGACGCTAAACGATACGAGGACGTGTCTTTTCACTTGATTCAACTGATTCAAGTTTGATTCAAGGGGTGGAGCTAAGGAGGAAAAGAAAAGCAAGGAAAGGAAACTAGGATGCACAAATAAGAAATGAGAAGCACCCTATAAACTTTATACACATTTTTTTTATTTGATTGGTACAACCGTCCGCCACATCATCCGCCCGATCCGCGGTTTATCCGCGGAGTCGGAAGCTGTAACCGCCAACCGCGCATCTCTAAAAGCTGCTAATAATTGTGAAGAGTGCTATATACAACAATTTGAATTGAACTTGGATGATGCTGTTGTCTTGTATTATGGTGCACACACACACACACAAACACACACACACACACACATACATACATACATGCATGCATGCACAAAAACATGAAGACCAAATAAACAAACTTAGAACACCAAAGGTTGCCACAGTGGAATGAATCACCAACTATTCCAGCATATGTTTTATGCAGCGAATGTCCTTCCAGCCACAACTCAGTACTGGGAAACACCTATACACGCATATTTACACACACTTATACACTACAGCCAATTTATTTCATCCAATTCACTGTGGGGGAATCCGGAACACCCAAAGGAAATTTACGTGAACCGGGGCGAACATGCAAACTCCACAACCGATCCAGCCGGGACTAGAACCAGAGAAATTGTTGCTGTAAGATGACACTGCTAACCACTGAGCCACCGTACTGCCAACATAAATCTTTTTAAATGTAACTTTCAGCTTGATTTTATAAAGTCTACTGAAGTGTTTTAAAAAACGTAAAAACTAAATCACACCACATGTGCTCATATAATTAAGCATGTGTCTTTCCCCAAGTGTATAGCAGATGCCTATGCATTTCAAAAATGCCATGCATTTACTTTTATGTTTATGTTATAATGTTGTACAAATGACAATATAATCCCTCTTGGGTGACATTTCAAATTTCTATGGTATTTACAAAGACTGCAAATGACTTTTGTTAAATGTCCCCATCTGGATTAGATGTATAAATAAATCTGCCTTTAGGTCTTTTTCAGAGAAATGTTTTCTGCATGATTGCCCCCAGAAATGTCAAAACTTGTGAACGCTCAGGCAAATAAGATCAGGTGTCTAATTAAACAGGGAAAAGCTGCTTTCACTCAAGACATTTATTGTTTGAAAGTACTGTCAAATAGGCACTTTTAATGAAAACACTAAAGGATGTTATATTATTTGTTTAAGGCAATTAAAGAAGGAAAAAACAAATAAATAAACTACCGAAGCTCATTAAAAACACATGCATGCATTTTGCATGTTTCGTGCCAGTTTCAAAGTGAAATATAAATTGTGCAAAAAGCATGTTCAGTTTTCTCAGAAACAGATGAACATGTCGACGCCAATGTTTACTTGTGTGATTTCAAGCACATATCTCAAGATGAGTGGTGGATGAGTGGCACTAAAAGTTTAATAATATATATAAGCATTTTGTTTGTTTGTTTGTATTTTAAAGTAGCAGCCTTTTGCTTGTTTCACATGTTCCACTTAAAGCATCGTCCACTTGCTCTTAAAAAAGAGCCGCTTCGCCATGACAATGGATTAGAAATGAAGCAGGGGCTTGAAGCAATGGCCCCAAAATGATTAAAATTGTCACCAAATTCTAGATATGGGATAAAGCAAATGTGTCTGTTTGGAGTTCTTGATTTTAATATTCTTGAAAGATAGATTGAGCAAAACCACACAAACACGAGTGCCTTTTGCTCAGAAAAGTAGCATACTGTACTTGCAAATGTCATGTTGATTTTAACAGTTAAGAGACAATAGGTATTAAGTTTTTGTTATTAATTATTAGTTTTATACAAATGCACAGTTGCAGCCACAAGTAGCACAGTGTTTATTAACAGTAAACATAAGAAATAAATAATAAAAATAATTGTGAACAAATTGTTATAATGAATGAATCAGTGACTCACCCATAAAGAAAATTACCTGCTTTGTCTCCAATAAAGCAACTGTTTGAAACAAATCATCTGACTGAATGGCTCAATCAATAATATATTGGATAAATAAATTCAATATTGAAAATTGTGTCATTTACTCACCCTTTACTTGTTCCAAACCAGCTTGACTTTCTAGGTTTTGTTGAACACTAAGGAATATATTTTAAAGAAAGCTACAAACCTGTCATCACTAACTTCCATAACATTTGTTTTTCCTTCTATGAAAGTCAATGATTGCAGACTTTGCAGCTTTCTTTAAAAAAGACTCAACAGAAGAAAAAGACTTGAAGGTTAGGAACCACTTGAGGGTGAGTAAATAGTGAGTGTATTTTATTTTATTTTTATTTTTTTGGCAAACTACCGCTTTAAGGGTTCTGAATTACTAAGACAACTTATATACCACCAAAATTTTACTGTACTCTAAACAAACTTTTTTAAACCTTGTTGTTATTTTGCTTATTTGTTGATGTTTTGACTCACTGAGCCACTATGTTTAACGTATTGAAAAAGCTATACATATGGAGATACAGTAGACAGTATGATGCAAACACTAAACTGCATGTGTTTACAAGCCATGCACTATGCTAAAGGTACTTCAATATGATCACCTAGCATTGTGCAGAAGCGAATCTGCTCCATAATCAGAAATTTGCATGAAAAGGAATAAAAGCTGCCTCTGTAGTGTTCATCTCAGCTGAAAGCGGCATTGAATTGTGTGCATAGTAGGCACATTTTAGGAGTTTTGCAAAAACGTTGGAAGCACAATTTTTCAGTGAGGCTCTGCAACTACTTTAGATGCCAAGCACATTAACGGAAAAAGATCATAAGACAAGGTAAAAGATTAATATAGAGAGAATAAAAATGAATAGCAAGTCGATATCAGCATTATTTCCATTACGGATATGGCTGGGTAAAGAAATCAAGTTAGATTTTCTAAAGCTATGCAGACTGATTGAGTGAATATCTGAGGAATGACAGGATTGAGGGATCTGGAGAGTGTGTGAGCGAGAGATCGGCAGGGGGTCTCTCACATACAAGAACATGGCACAGATATTCATATCACATGACAGACAGAGAGAAAAAACAGAGTGGGGGAGTGAGAGATCTCTGAAAGAGTGTCAGCTTTGCGACTTCTAATGCCTTAAGTGATTCTAGAGTGACCGTTTGCGTCTATTTTTCAAAGAAGATTTACGAAGATCCTACATTAGTGGATTATTCACATCAAATGCTAAATATTTTGTCTGTTACATCTGTTACGTCATGTTGAAAAAAAAAAAAAAGCTAGCAGTATTTATTATGGAGACGTTTGATGTATGATGTATGCTGCTATGTGTGTGATACGTGGAGGAGAGGTTCTTTTTTATCCAGCGAACTGTGTGATTATGTAAGCTGACCTATCTTTGCTATAATCAGATCAGCGCGCGCACAAAATAATCCAGAAACAACTGAAAAACAATGCTGAATTCACTCAGCCAAAAAGAACGAGGGGGGCAGGAAAATCACCAAACCCGCTCGTGGAAATGTGCTAAGGATGAAAAGCTACTAAGGTCCATGCCTTAGGATGTCTGCGTTCATCTGGGATGCATATTTCATGCTTTGTCAAGCTGTTTATGGTGGCTTGTGGCTTCTTTTTTCTTTCCATCTTCGTCCTTATCTCGTTCTCTCACTATCTCACCCCTGCGCTTTGGAGTCTCATGAAATCAGTCTTACTCTTGTTTAATGAGGGCATGGGGAAAATGTACATTCGAATATATTATCCTTCGCCGTTTCTCACTTCATGCAGTACGTGATGAACAAGCTGAATTTGTTGACTGTATCAAATTGTGCAGCATAAAGCACTATAAATTAGCTGACAGATGAGAGCATTTGCGAGTACACAGAAAGACCATGACCTGAAAAGCGCGCGCGCGCGCGTGTGTGTCTGTCCATGAATCAGATGATGCACAGAGTAATGAGATCCCTATTTAAATCTCCTTAGTTAGAAATATATGGCTTGGCAAACCTGGCTCAGATTATGTAGGCTTTATCAGGGTTCTTTAAGGTCAAACGGTACAAAAATTATATAAGAAAAAGTCATGAGAACAAATGTTTTAAACTGAATTTTAAGTTTAACTTTTAGGTTGATGTAAGTTGAGATGACTA
>CAIGQQ010004433.1:2767391-2843350 GCA_903798035.1 Danio albolineatus | reverse complement strand
AAGGTAAATAAAACTTCTATGTCTTATGTGTTTGAGAACAGGAGAGTGCAGACTTCTGTCTTCATGAGTGGCTTGTCTATGTGTGTGTGTGTGTGTGTGTGTGTGTGTGTGTGTGTGTGTGTGTGTGTGTGTGAGTAAGAGACTGGAAGTGACACGACAGGTCCATCATCATTTACAAAAACACAAACAACAGTGCCTGTCAGCCTGGGGCAGCTCTGATACTTGCTGAAAAACTGTGAACAGAAGAATCAAATGCTTTCGCAGCAAATTTGCACATAGCCTTTTTTAACACATGTACCATTTCACAATGTCGTCTGCTCAGAGCCTGTTAAACAATCAGTACGCAAAAGGGCCACACAAAACAGCAGCACCTCTACAAGTACAGCCTGACTGCAGCAGCACTCACCTGTTTTATCCTCCTCTTCTTCTCAGGTGTGATGGCTGGTCCTGACGCTGCTGTATTTAAGCCTGGGTTGAAATCCACTCGTCGCAGGGAACCAGGGCCGGGGGACGATGAGCTCTGAGCTGAAGATAACAGATGATGAGAGGGGGAGAGACAGTTAAAGAGCTGGCGCAACTTCTGAATAATGTTGTTTGCGGTGCTGCAAAACCCACTTGGCTTTCTTAATTAGCCTGAATCTAAATAAGGTGGCAGACTTGGCATAGACTGTCACTTAGTGCATCAGGCTTAGACATCAGAGAGAGAGAGAGAGGGGGGGGGGGGGGGGGTAGAGAGAATGCTGATAGGCAAAGTGGGAACGATGAAAGAGTGTGTATGAAATTAAAAGGGGAGTCTGAGGGTAGAAAGACTTTATCACTCCTTCATTTGTTACTAGACCAGCAGTCATCCACAAGGGGGTCCAGCAACTATTATTTCCTCTCAAACAAACTATTAAATACATAAAACATTTTTACTATTTGTAAAAGCAAACAAAACATGATTAAAAAGTGTAAATAATACCAGAAATAAATCTGTGGATTAAGACAGAATGATTTTGAGCTGAAAATAACTCCTTTATTTTTTGGGGTTATAATGGAAATCCAATTAGAACCACTTGCTTGTTAAACAAAGCTACAGTAAGTGTCTCGTATAATAAATCTACTAAAACAGTGGTTCTCAAGCTCTTTTTCTCCAAGTACCACCTCAGAAAAAACTTGTCTCTCCAAGTACCACCATAATAACCGGTAATGAAGTACAGTTGCATAGTAGGCCTGATTAAGCAGCTGCTGCACTGCACAGTTCAAAAACAAGGCTGATTAATTCTTCTAATTAAGAATATTTAATATTGTCAGCCACTTAAATAAAAGGTTTAACCTAAAATCAATTAACTGATCACATCGGTGTTATCGCGTCAAAGGGTTAAAAGCGTGTTCATTTTTTACTTTAATTATTTAGTGATTCCTCCGAGTGCCACCAGAAGGAAGCTTGTGTACCACTAGTGGTACGCGTACCACAGTTTGAGAACCACTGTACTAAAAGAAAGAAACTATTACTTTACAAATTGTATTGCATATAAATTATCTAAACATTTGCATATTATTCAATAATAGAACTGAAATTAATATAAAAGCAGAATGAATAGATATTTACACACATTTATGCAAGTAAATAAACAGAATGCATGACGGGCTCAAAAATCTGTAGAGTTTTATGTGGATTCCTTTAGACGACGGTTCCATGTGGGCATACATACTGTATGACTACTGTACATATAATTACATATAGTCAGCACATGAAGGTGTTTATAATATACATGACAGTATATTGTGCTGCATTATTATAGTGTATCCACAGTATTGTTGTTTATTTGAGGAAATGACACTGAGTGAACTGTATTTTTTACTTAAAATTTTTATTTGTAAACTGGGCGTAATGTTGGCGCAGTGATTAGAACGATCCCTTCACAGCAAGAAGGTCGCTGGTTCGGCTGGGTCGGTTGGCATTTCTGTGTGGAGTTTGTATGTTCCTGTGGTCCCGTGGGTTTCCTCCGGGTGCTCCGGTTTCCCCCGCAGTCTAAAGACATGTGATATAGGTGAATTGAATGAGCTAAATTGGCCGTAATGTATGTGTGTGAATGCGTGTATGGGTGTTTCCCAGTGTTGTGTTGCGGCTGGAAGGGCATCCGCTGCATAAAACACATGCTGGATAAGTTGGCGGTTCATTCCGCTGTGATGACCCTAGATTAATAAAGGGACTAAGCCGAAAATAAAATAAATGAATGTTCTGTAAACTGTACAGATTTACTTTATATTTAGAGAATCATTATGGCAAACACAGCTGATAATTAATTTTATAATTATAATTTAATTTTAATGAACTTTTCCTTTGTATTACAGTTTTTACATCGGTCAAGCTGGTACAAGTAAATGTGACTCAAAACAGAACCACAAAAACCAACCAGTATCACAAGTTTTAAATGTAATCCCCAAACGGATTCCAAATAGCGAGAGGAGCACTGGAGGGTTTTGTAGGGACAGAATGAGAGATAAGTGTGCAGGAACAAGCCAGAGGGGAGCAGTGCATCGGCTGACTGCTGGATGCAGTCATTTAACAAACAAAAGTTCTGCTATTGGTATTGGAGAGGGACGAGAGGAATGATGGGGCAGAACTTTCCATCAATCACACAGCCAGATCAATGACTCAGGCAAGCACAAGCCAAATCAGAGATGAGCGGAGGATGAGGAGAGCAGCAAGAAAGGAATAAAGAATGAAAGAAAGACTTATCTGAGATTTCACTGATGCTCATTAGGCAATGTTTGACATGTCATTCATTCATTTTCTTTTCGGCTTAGTCCCTTCATTAATCCGGGGTCGCCACAGCGGAATGAACCGCCAACCCATCCGGCATCTGTTTTACGCAGCGGATGCCCTTCCAGCCACAACCCATCTCTGGGAAACACATCCATACATTCTCATTCACACACATTCACTATGGACAATTTAGCTTACCCAATTCACCTGTACCGCATGTCTTTGGACTGTGGGGGAAACCGGAGCACCCGGAGGAAACCCACGCAACCACGGGGAGAGCCAACTGGCCCAGCCGGGGATCGAACCAGCGACCTTCTTGCTGTGAGGCGAACGTGCTACTCACTACGCCACCGTGGCGCCCTGTTTGACATGTCTTCTTGATTATTTATTTATTGGGGAGCATTTTAGTTCTCATTAAATAAGATAAAAAGTTTGCGAATGAAATCAAAACATACAACACTTTTTCCAAATTGGAAGAATTGGAAGGTTTTTTTTAGTAAACCAAGACTGAAACATTGGTCACAAAACATTTTTGTTAACTGAAATAAAAATTATTTCAATTTAATAAATTCACTCATTAATTTTCCTTCAGCTTAGTCTCTATTTCAGGGGTAAAGAAAAGACCGCCAACTTATCCAGCATATGTTTTACGCAGCGGATGCCCTTCCAGCTGAACCCCAGTATTGGGGAAACACCCAAACACTCATCCACACACACTCATACACTACAGATAATTAGGTTTACTCAATTCACCAAAAGTGCATGTCTTTGGACTGTTGGGGAAACAGAAGTACCTGGAGGAAACCCACGCGAATATGGGGAGAACATGCAAACTATACAGAGAAAATGCCATCTGACCAAGCAGGGACTTGAACCAGCCACCTCCTTGCTGTGAGGCAACAGTGCTAATCACTGAGCCACCATGCCGCATTCACAATAAATTAAAAACGAAAACTTAACAGAACAAACAACAGTTACAGCTAAAACTAAAACTGAAACTAAATAAAGAAAAGCTTAATAGATGTGTTCACAAAATAAAATGTAAACTAAAACTAACCATTAACAAAAACTAAACTGAAATGTATAGCAAAACTAAAAAAAAGCATATTGACATAAAAACTAGTTTAAAACTGCTAAACTAGAAGAACCTTGATTGTTCTCTATGCTGACAGATAATAGGAATCACTGCAGAAGAGGAGAACACAAGCCGTCAACAGCTGTCGAAAGTGGCTCAGCCCACAGGCACAGAGGTGGCACAACACCAAACCTAAGACTAAAAGAGTCTCTTCTTGCAAGCGTTGGTCTGGTCATTTACTTTATTTTAATGTAAGTCCAATAAATGTGTTCTAACTAACTTAATTTTACAGTTATTAGTATTTTGTATTTAGCCTGTATTTATTGTATCCCCTTTTCTTTACTTGAGCTACTTTTCCCATGCAGTTTATTAACCTTTGCCATTATCAGCTAATTAAAGTTTTCATTACACTGCGGCATAATTATGTGCATTTAAAATGCTTAACAATACATACTATTATACATAAAGTCTCAATAGAAAAAAAGACATTAAATTATATTTTAGTGTGCTGTAAATGTTTTTCATTTAACAGCACACTTAAACCATTACAAAGACATCAAAAGTAATTATGAAATTCCAAATAAAGTCTTAACAAAGTAGGTCAAAAAGCCCTTTAAGGTTCAACTGATGCACTTCATTTAATTGCAATTAATATGCAGTTAAGTGTCTGAAAGCATTGCATTTAGTTTGACAAGTATGCATAACAAGTAGTCTTTCTAAAAATGCTACTTTTTAATAAAGTGCACTTTGTTCAAAGGATGCTAGTTTATTTTGAGTCAATCTTAAGACATTTGTGCTTATTTAGATATGGTTTGATGTCAAACACTTTGGTATGAACTTATATTAGAATCCATTTACTTGTGTGTCAATCAAAAAATGGCCTTAGAAAGATATATATTGAAAAAGGCAAAGAAATTAAGTAAATCTGAACCGGTGTGAGAACTCAATAAAACATCGAGTGACTATGGCAAGAAAATGAAAAATACCAATGCTGCATTACAGTCCTAATGGGAAGCACATATTTACAAATTGATGTCTAAATGCATTTTCTAAAATGTATTATTTATAAATAACTTTAAACATGTGGAATATTTGTGTATCTGTGTCTGCAACGGGAGTTGTACATCCGAAACTTTTTAGGAAGGTAAGTGTTACACGGGGAGTCACACTGACAACAGAGGTGCGGATCCAAATGCAGGTTTAATGGAGATTTTAGGAAAACAAAGGTCAACAGGTGCAAACAGATGTATAGAGACAGTCTAGAATCGTAGTCAAAAACAGGCACGAAGTCAGAAGGCTGACGGCAGGCAGGGATGATCAGATAGCAAGGCAAAGGTACAAACACGGGAAAACAAGACCAAGGAAACGCGTCGTAATGTAACATGAAGTAAACAAGACTCAGCAACAGTGGTGAGTGGCTTTAGCTGGGAGTCTCTAATCAGTGGTGACTTGGAGCAGGTGAGTGTGTGTGTTGAATGAGTGGAGATGTTGTCCATAAAAAGGTGGATCTGTAGTTCTTGTGTGATTGTGTGTGTACCAGCGATCTCAGGAAGTTTAGTTCGCTGGTGATTTTGATAGTAAGTCACGGTAGGTTCACCTGTACCGCATATCTTTGGATTGTGGGGGAAACCGGAGCACCCGGAGGAAACCCACGCAACCACGGGGAGAACATGCAAGCTCTGCACAAAAACGCCGACTGACCCAGCCGAGGATCGAACCAGCGACCTTCTTGCTGTGAAGCGATCGTGCTACCCACTACGCCACCGTGGTGCCCGGTCACAGCATATCTGACAATAATCAGATATGACAAATAAAAATGTGAACACAAATATGATTTATTTGTATGGTTCAATATGTGTTGACACAAATTAAATTGAATCTTTCATTGATACAACATGACACAGAGATGTTTGACTGAGACAGAGATGTTAACTGACGAATCAGCATTCTGAATGAGTTCAATAAGTGTCCGAAATGATGGCAACAAACAATTGTTAACTCTGACTCGGTCCACGGCAGACAGGACTTGAGGCAGGTAAACGGAGGGAGAGACAAAATCAAGCCACAGTGGAGGAGGAGTAAAAGAAGGCAGAGGTTGTGTAGGAGGATCGCTCTCTATTATGCTGTTGTCCCTGGCAACAGCCATTTTCTCTGTCTCTCTTTCTCTCTCCTTTCTTCATCATCCTTCTCTTCCACACCTCCTCTTCCTCCAGCCTCTGCTGTTCACCGTTAGCCTTTTCTGTTTTTGGCCTCAACCTCCCTCACTCTCTCTGCCTGGATCGCTCACGGCCTCGCTGCTAATACACCATATTTGCTTTTTCTATTTCTACGCCATCATGTTCATTTCTGTCTCAATTCACTCTTTCTCTCTCTCTCTCTCTCTTTCTCTCTGTGGTCCGCGAGTGCAGCGAGTTAATGAGTTCTCAGTTGTCTCACAGTGGCACTGAAGGGAGGAGAGATTGTCAGTCAGTCTGTGCATCTCTAACACACTAATCCCTGAATTTATCTGCACAGACATGTGCACTGGCACAGCGTACCATGCTCCCTTTCTCTTGCACACATATTCGGCCCGCACACCCACTATACCGCCGCTGACACTCCGTATCACGGTAAATAAAGCATGCGAGATGCCTCTCGGCCAAGGTCTCAGTGATAAGCAATAATATACTCTGTAAAATGTTGACAAAAACAGCCAGGAAAGAGCTCTAGGAATCTTTCACCGCACTAAAGGTGTCCGTTATTACAAAGATTTGAGTTCTGATCTGTATTTTGGCCCTTTGCTAGCCACAAGCAAAATAACTTCAGTAGCGCTGCGATTTCCAGACAAATCAAATCTCAGACCGAGCACAGGTATGGTTATTTTCAGCTTTGTTTTGGTTTTGGATTTCTGTCTGGTAGCCTGTGGGCCCGTCCAATTTCTGATGCATTCTCTATTTTGTTCTTTCTGAGCTCGGGGATACACTTTGAGAGTGGAATGTTGAATTAATAGTAACAGTGCATGGATAGGAATAAAAGGGTTTTGGTGTTAAAATGACCACACAGAGTTCATCTGCAGTGCAGTGCATCAGATTTCACCGCTGGCCTGGCCGATGAACAGATCAAAGTGCTCTTTATACAAATGGTCAGGATGAGAATGAAGACAGCGCTCTTTGTCAGCCTGAGGTTGTGATTTTACACATGCTCTCTTAGATGAGTCCAGCGGTGCAGACCTCAGAAGAAGCATGACCCGCATGCTGAAAGACTCAGAAAGTCCAAGTACCCTCCAAGGCAACACTTTAGTCATATTAATTATGTCATTAATCTAATCAGCCTCATTTCTCCATCTCAGATCAATGAGTATCGATAAGGTCTTAGAGTGCCCAAGGCATCAGTATCATTATAGGCTGTGTTGTCTCAAACACAATGCTGTTAAGTCTCTGTGTGCTCCTGCTTTGACTCAATCTGCTATTCAACCAACATCATTTTTATTACCGCATACCTTTATGTGGTTTCATTTATGACAGGATTGGAGAGAGTGATTGAATTAACTTGATTCTCATTAAATAAAAAAAAAGAGAAGAATTGAATTCAAAACTTAACAGTGATTATTATTGCTAATTCATTCAGGCACTACCCAAACTACAAATTAAACAGCTGATTTATATTTTCATATTATATTTGACCATTTAAAACATTTCACAGTATTTTCAATACCAAAACAAAATCTTTTTTGAATGCTACAAAATATTTGATATTAAATTACATTCTCATTTTGAAAATTGCAATCTGGGGAAATCTGTAATTACATTAAAAAGTACACCTCTAGACTCAATAAATAATATAATTACTGCCAGAGCTGTTTATATCGAAGTTGATATTTAGCCGCACCATCTTGGTGTTTCGTAACATCTAATTTTTTTACGAGGTGGGTAGTTAGCCTAACGCTCAACCCCCAACCTGAAGGACCAAGACATACACACATACAGTATAGTATGGACAAATTAGCTTATCCAATTCACCTATAGCTCATGTCCTTGGACTCATGGGGGAAGCCTGAGCACCCGGAGGAAACTCACGCAAACACAGAGAAAACATGCAAACTCCACACAAAAATGCAAACTGACCCAGTCGGAGCTCGAACCAGCGACCTTCCTGCTGTGAGGTGACATCGCTACCCACTGCGCCACCATGAGACCACAGAGATTATAATAGTATTATTTTTAAAAACCTGTGCTTCAAAATCAGTTTTCAATGATTTGACTTTTCCGGTGCCCAAATGTCACTGTAAGTAGTCAAAATGCATATAAGTTATAGATTTTTTGTTGAAAATGATGTTGTATAAACACCCTATAAATGTAAAATTAGCCTATTCAAAAAATTGAGCTCAACATTGTTTCTATAGACTTCCACCTTCTGTACAAAAAAGTTCTATGGAAGTCAATAGGCAAATCAATGGGTAAGTCAATAAACTATTCACTTCCTTAAGAAGATGAAAAAATAAGTGTAACAACATGACGGTCAATAATGACACGCTTTCTGAGTGATTTTACCCTTTAAATATCCAATATCAGCCAGTCCTCATAATCATAACCTGTTGTGCCAAAATAAATACATGTTGCTTCCAGGTATGCAGCGAAACCAGACTAATAGTTGTTGATCCCACAGAATGGCTTCTCTCTGTGTGTCTCATCAGTTTCTCTTTCTTGGTAAAATGAGGAACAGAGTTTCTGACTCAGAAGACCCAACACTAATTGGCTATCATCATCCAAATTCTCAGCTGAACAAAATGAAATTGCAATAAGTCACTACGTTCATACTTGAGCTAATGACTACTGCCTCCTGTTAGCATCGCTCGCAGCTGCAGTTAAAGTGATTGATGCGTCCTGTGTATATTTAAACAAGTTACAACACAGCTGTTATTTTAACATGTTCACCCTGCTCACAAATGCTAAAACCAGCAGGCAGCAGCAATCAATTCTGCATTGCACAGACATAACGCTCGAGTGTTTTTACATTTGTCTGCGGCAGCAACTGCAACAAACTATGAACTATAAATGACTGTCCAGTTATTCCACAACTGGCTCAAACAAGTTTTTACAAAACACTGTATAATAAAAGTCCCCTTGAAATCGAAATTAATCGAAGCTGATTATGAATACGTTTATTAAGTCTATGTGTATTAATGTAAGCTAATCGATAAGCTATTACACTATTATCAACAACATTAGTGACATCACTCTGCACTTCAGTATCTCATTAAATTGTGTCCAATTAGATTCTCTAGGAATTAAAGAGTCCCTTCCCGTCACAATTAATAAGTACTAAATCTGTGATCACTTTTTCAACATAATAACCTTTTTCCTTCAGGGTAAATGGAATGATTATTTAACTAATTTATTAATTCATTGGATACTTAATTGATGAATGCATAAACAAACGCTATAGTTGGCACCAATAGCCTAGAGCAGGGGTTCACAATCTTGATCCTGGAGGTCCATTGTCCAGCAGATTTTAGCTCCAACCCCAATCAGACAAACCTGGGCTAGCTTATCAAGCTCTTAAGCTGCAGTCACACGAATGCGTCAGACCGGAAACGTAAGGTCGTACGGCAAGTTTTGCAGTTCGCTGCGTTGGAAAGTTCAAGCTTGGTGAACTCTGACCTGCAAAATCGCATCATATGACTGCGGGAGACCAATCAAGGATCAATCGAGACCAATCAAGACCAATCGATGACCTTTCTGGACAGATTCTTTTTATATGGAGCAAGCACTTGCTTTTAAAAGTCTAATCATCTTATTTGATCCCGTCCCTTTTCGCAGTGCTGTACGACAGAATTTCACAAGCTCAAACTCTAGCGTGACTGCGGCATTACTAGGCTTTCTAGAAACATCCTTGCAGTGTGTGAGGCAAGTTGAAGCTAAAATCTGCAGGACACCGGACCTCCAGGACCGAGTTCGAGAACCACTGACTTATCGGTTAGTGCGTCAACACAACACAGGTGTTCACAGTGGCCTGAGTTCAATACCCAGCTCGAGGTCCTTTGCCAAACCCTCCCCTCTCTTTCCTGCTTGCAATCTCCACTGTATTGACTATTAAAGGTGAAAACCCTGAAAGATAATTATAATAAACAAACAAAGAAATAAACAAATGAAATGAACAGTAATGAGAGTAGTTTACCTTTAATTTATCTCCTTAAAAAGAACTTTCTGCCTGTTTGAATTAAATAATAAATAAAAAGGCAGTCATTATGGGCCTGCGTGGTGGTTTCACAGTAGATGAAGGCAGACTGTAGTTAAATGAAAGTGAGAGAGGAGAGAGAGAGAGAGAAAGCGAGAGTGTTGAAATGCTGAGGAAAAGCAGGAGGGTGGTTTTTAGCAGCAGTCAAACTGTGAGGCCTGCAGAGAGAAGACAAAAGCGGTATTTTTCCATCTGCTAGGTGAGCGCAGAGCACCCGAGTCATCAGGTGTCTTTGAAAACACGCACACACACAAACACACGCCTATATCTATATGTATCCTCACTAAACACACATATCTGTTCCAGTACACAGGGTGATGTGCCAATTGTTTATAGTTATCCTCCAGTTTTGCACCTAGGACTCAATCTGTTGCCTTCTGCTCTAAGAGTGACTCATTAACTACCTGCAGAATTAACCCTTCATGTGCCCTGCTGCATAATGAGCTGCAGGAGGAGACATATGGAAGAACAAGGAAGAAAACGGAGAGAAAAGGTGGAATATAGAGATGCCTGAAATGCCTGAAGTTTTACTTCTTTGATCGAAAGGTGCATTCAAAATGTTTCTGTGTTTTTTCACTTCCCTAGTTAGTGTTCTTGATTGTTAATTAGTTTCCACACATGCTCCTGTTCATCCTGGTTAAGTACATTGCATAAAGATTTTTCCTTTGTTTCCTGTTAGATATTGTTTAGTTTTTGTCCAGCATAGTAATGCTTTCTCTCTTGCCACATTTCCATTACCCTTTGAATTGTGCACAGTGTTTTATAAAGGTAAAAAATATCATAGATGTAAAAAATAAAAATAAACGAAGAAGCGGGAACTACAAGAGGCCCTGTTTTTTGAATCCACACATCCTCTGCGAAGTACACAGTAAAATCAACAGTGTAAAAAATGTAGTGTTACATGTCAATAACTCAAAAAATGTTGAATTAACAATATACAGTGTGAACGACAACACATTGATGTGTGGTTGCAAGGTGCAATATGATGTGATTTTCCTTTAACACTACAAGTGCAAAAGATTGCGGTATGTTAGACATTCACCACAGAACAGTGTAAAAATTGATGTTACACTGATAGGAGTACTTTCTTGATAACACTTGTGGCGTAATAGCAACACTAGTGGGTGTTAAAATGCCCTAAGTGTAAAACTTTGATAACTAGAGTAAGTGTAACTTTCTACACTGTCAGTGTATTTATTCAGCACTTTAGAGTGCCAAAATTACACTGCAAATTTAACACTACACACGGTGTACTTTTAACACTTGATAGATTAGGACTATATATATGGTATATCTTCAGTAGTATTAAAAATCAACACTTTAAGTGTTAAATTGACACTACTTGTTTTACTGTGTAGCATAAATGGATGAGGTTATAAGGGGCTTATCTTTCCAGTAATACTTATTTAACACCCCTACATCTCTGCTGATTAAATGTATGGCAAGAATGTGTGAACCTACCAACATCTGTGATCATGAATTTTGGAATATGTTATCACTCGCTCACTCCTTCACCCCTCATATACTTGGCTTATTCCTTTCTTTATCAGGTGTCACCACCAATGCCAATAGCAATATATTATCATGAGAAGATACATTATGCTTTAGTCACATAACCCTATAGTTTATACAAAAGTATTTAGAAAAATATTTACGTTTTGCACAAATATGTAATGGAAACCATTTTTTATTGATCTCCTGTATTTCCTTGTTTCTTTGATTGTCTTACATGGAGCACATCATGTTACGGCAGTAATTATTGTACCTTTGATTAATAGTTTAAGTTTTATTGTTTCAAACTTATTTTACTTAAAGGTGCCCTATTGACAATAGGCATTGTCAAATAATTAGAGTTCAGACGAAAAATGGCCATACCATGAGCCATAAACACCATTATTTCCTCATTCTTATGAAAATTATGCGATTGTATGTGATAAATGGCAAACACAAATGATAAATGCAAGTACCTACATTTTCTAAGTTTTCTGATTAATATAGGTGATGAATCTGTGTAACAATCTAGTGCACAGATTACTTACTTACACACCATAATAAAGGTCCCATGCAGTGATTGAAATGTGCACTTTTTAGAAAATTGATGGAATGTCAACTGAAACAAAGACCCTTCATGACTTTGAAAGCATAAGGAGAGGGCAGGACATGTAGTAGACCCTCCCCTAATAAAACAGCCAATAGCGTTTCATTTTCATCACAGCTCTTTCAGAGTGGTTGAGATCAAGTGCATCAAATGAAAAGCAAATGAAAGCGTCATGAAGGCAGATACTGGAGAGCATGTGATTGGTCAGAAACAAGTATGAGGTGTTATCAAAAAAGTCATTCATCTAATTAGATGGAAGTGACAAACTGATGAATTTTGTCACTGTTTTGGAGCTAAACGAACATACTGATACCAACATCTAAAAAACTTTATTTTAATTTCACGGGACCTTTAGGTCAGTTGTAGTCAGGTCAGTTGTAAGTCAGTGAGTCAGTACAGTTGTAATATTACATAAAATATTACTTAACAGTGCAATATAAATACGAGTTCAGTTGTAATATAATGGAATTGAAGTATGTATATGAATAATAATTTCTTAACAAACATCAGTTTTTTTAAGACACTTAAAGAGGCAAAAGGCTTCACCACATAATTAAGCCCGTGTAAACTGAATCCTGGTTTGTCTCACTTCACAATTCTCATAAATTTCCCTGGGTCACCAATTAAACCTGGACATTCATGAAACTGCCCTTACAGCATTTACATAGCCCTGCATCCCGGGTAATATCCTTATTTGCATATTTGTGGTGTCAGTGGCTTTACATGCAACCAAATAATCTGTTAGTAATCGGATCGGATCGGATTGACGGCTCTGAAAAGCCTTCATGTAAACACATTAATCGATCTGACTGAGCTCGATCTGAAAGCAATTTTGATTGGATTGGACGGGATCGAAAAGACCTTTTCAAAACACTTGATCGGATTCTGTCATGACAGTCGTGCTAAAATTCTCCTTCCATTCAGCGAAGGGGAGAGAACAGCATCCCATCAGTCCTCAATTTAGACTCTCAGCCACAGACAGCATGTTCTGAACACTGAAATGGTCAAATTTAAAGCTAAGCTACACAATGCTTCATGTTCTCATTGGCATCAAAACAGATAAACATTAAGTATTCAATTTAAGATTAATCAAATAAGTGATGATCACAGAATAGTATGTACATTTAAATTTGAAGCTTGGCTTTAAAACACGCCTTGCATTTTATGTCAACACTGCATTAAATTCAATCTGAATGGTTTTTAACAAAATGATAACAACCTAAATGCATTATAAGCCACAATCAATTCATAGATTCCCTGTAGTAATGATACAATTTGACCAAATTTTGTTTTTCCCAAATATGCTTACTAAACCAAGTAATAGCAAGGCTATTTAAAAAATAAAAATCATTGCTTACAAGTCCATAACGAGTCATTTAATTTTAGCAAGGGCATTTCTGCCCTCTCTACAGGGGGCTATAGCACCCATCCTGTCATTATAATTATTAAACTACCAAAAATTATTTTAAAAAGTTATTCTTTATAATTAAAATATATAAATAAATGAACAAATAAATAAATAGAATGAAAATAACAAAAAAAGTTGATAAGAAAAAAAGTTTTTATTATTATTCTTTTTAATGTTATTATTTTTTGCGTGTGTGTGTGTAGTTAAGGTGCAATGGCTGTTCTGCTGCTGCTGCTGCATCAGCCAGAGAAAAGAGATGATGAGAAGTGGATTTTAGAACTGTACATACTTTTTAAAAAATAATAATTGAAATATTAAAAGCTTTTTAGGATTTAAGATGCTGATGACTATTGAAACACATCATAACTATCTTGTGAAAAGTGTCTTTTTGTCCCCCGATAGGCCATAAAAAGTATTAACCACATCAAATAGTATGATAAATGTCTTAATTATGCATTTTCAAAAGCTCTTAAATTTCTTTTAAAAATTAAGAAGAAAAAAACAGGAACTTCTTAAAAAAAAAAAACAAGAACTTGGTTTATATAACAGCCAAACTTCAAAAGGCAATCATTTCATTGAATAAATTTGAGTGCTGCATGTTATAAATGTTAACTTTTATATCAATGGGAAGCTAAAATTATTATTATTTTTTTATTATTAATAAGTTGATTTGTTGCTGTTGCTCGTTTTTGTTAACAATATTATAATGCTAAATGTATACACTGAGCATTATCAGCAACATTAGTGAGGGCTAAACCTCCTAAGAATGAATAATTAGTAGTCTAATTTCTGATCCTTAAAATAAAAGTGCTTCCAAAGACTCATTAACATATTTCTGTGCATTAAGCTGGAGTGCTTTTGTTTTTGAGTGTTCTGCTACAGTTATGACCGTCATGTTCATATTTAGCCTTGCTAAAAATACACACTTACAAACCCACATTCTCATATGAAATAGGCACACAGCTGTATTCTGCTTTCATCTCCTTGTACTTCATGTAATTTGAATGCTTGTGACATGGTGGGAGTAATGTATTCATAATACTGGATTTAGAAAAACAGTCTCATTCACTTTTTTATCAGAGAAACTATGATCTCGGGGTTACTTGACTTAATATGTATGTATGTATGAATGCATCTATGTTTGTATATATATTTTTTTATATATTAATTGATTTCTTTGGCAGTTTGTGAAGATATATATATATATATATTTGGTTTGTTTTGCATTTTTTTACCAGTGTATGATTACACTACCAACAACATCCATGAATCTCTGTTAGATATTACAAGCATCCTGCTGGATTTGCAGAAGGCACCATGGCTGAGCCAAAAGCAGATGTAAAGACACTGGCTCAGGAGCACAAAACGAAGGTGTGAATTAATTAAGAGAGCATATGAAATAATAATAAACACAAACAGCTGGGCATTCAAAACATATGATTAAATAAACAGCTAGATCTGTCCAAAAAATGCAGGTAAAACTAAAAGCAGATCTTTTTTGCATAATAGAGAGTTTTTAATAAAATATAAACACATGACTCTTTGAATAAAACACACTCTGCTCACTATTGAACAAAAACACTCAGTGATACTCAAATGTTATACACTTTGTTTTTGAATTCCAGATTGTAGATATATATTACACCTCAAAGAACAGTTTACAAAAAGGGTAAATTCAGTCTTTTTTAGTCATTTCATGAAGGACTTTCTTCCCTTTTTGGACAACAGATTAAAAAATGCCATTTTTACACTTGTCCTTGTGATGCAAGTTAACAGTGACCAGAATTAAGCTTTTAAAAAGACACACAACAGTATCAAGGAATGGTCCCCTGTGAGCTGCTCTTCAGTGGATCGTTCTTCGACAGTGACATTCATATTAAACTGACCTGAATCAGTCTTAATCTATCCAGAACTACACCAGCATTCTGCCACTACTCTGCTGCCTGCTTGCTGAATATGTTGTAATCTGATTTTTTTTTTTTTCATTTATGCAAAGCTGCTTTGACACAATCTACCTTGTAAAAAGCAATAGAAAAATAACGACGACTTGGCATGTGGATTATACATTAGGGTTTCGTGAAAAAAAGTATAGTGAATTCTTTAATGTGTCCAGAATGATTTTTTTATAAGTGCAACAAACTGTCAGGATTCCCTGTCAATAAGGTTTGGTTACATTAACCATTTTTACAGCAGCTTATAACAAAATATATGCTCTAATCTACATGACCAACACAGATAATGCGTTATTTCAAATCATTTTGTTAGACAATAGCTAATTTTATGTTTTTTATGCTTTAAATGAGTTAAAGGGATAGTTTGGTAACACTTTATTTTGATGGTCCATTTGAGTAGTATACTGTCTGCTTATTATCTGTTGATACTGACATTTCCTTCAGTCCTTCAACAGACATTTAACTGACTAGAAGAAACTTTGCAAGTACATGTCAACTTACACTAACCCTAACCCCAACACCAAACTAACAGTCTACTTATAATCTAATGAGAATTAGTTGGCATGTAGATGCAATGTAACTTAAACTCAACAAATGGACTGTCAAAATAAAGTGTGACCGATAGTTTCTGCAAAATGCAATTTTACTTCTTATTTCCTTAATCTCAAGTGGTTTCAAACCTTTATGATTGTTATGATTTTCTCATAACTGACAATTCTGTCATTATTTACTCATTTACCCTTCACTTATGTCAAAGCTGTTTGTCTTTCTTTCATCTTACATTGTGCAAATGGAAGTCAATGGTTACAGTTTTCCAACTGTCTTCAGAATATTATCAGCAGTGTTCAACAGAGAAAAGACAAACTGATTTGGAACAAGTGAAGGGTAAATGAGAAAATGATGATAGAAGTTTCGGTTTTGGGTGAACTATTCCTGTAAAACATCAAAAGTTATCAGACAGTTGGCTCAAACGGACTGATTGATGTCTATTCTTACATTTTCAGTGACAAGGAGTGTCCTTTGGCTTTAATCATCCAAGAACCGTCACCCTTTAAACTCTCAAAATGTCACTGCACAGACCAATTATGCTAATTTTAGCAAGAAAAGTCACTGTACTGAAGTTGTTTTATTACATGGGTCTTTCCTGCAATTTGCTGCCTTTGAGGCTTATAACAGCTTATTTTTTTAAGAAAGAAAGAAGAAACTTACTTTAATAATGCTTCAAGGAACATTTTAGGGTCACGTTTTCTGAAGTCATACAGCTCAAGCTTAATTACAGTTTAGAAAAGTATATAAACATTTGAAATATAATCACTCACAAAATGTCCAAAATGTATGAATGCATGGTGTGCATATAACCAAGCATGTCAAAGATAACTGTTGAAACATGGTCCACTCAATACTGTGTATGTGTCAGTTGAGTATATTTTGATATCTGTGCAGATATACTGTAGCTGTGCTTGCGGCAGTGGGAAAAAGAAGTTTACCCAGGCCTTGAGTGGCAGTCAGAATGGCTCTGGTTCTCCCAGTGTGTGGTGCTGCACCCTGGGCAGGTGGTAAAGAGTGGCACATGGCTCATGGGCAGAGTGGAGAAACTGCCATCCAGCTGTTTTCAAACTCGTGTCAACCGCTGTGAACACTGGCCGCTCGCTCCAGTGAAAATCACAAGCAACTCCCGCCTTCAGTCCACATAAGTATAGACTTATAGGTCGGCCCTCGTGGAATCTACAGTATGTGCACAGAAATCCGCAGATTTTTTAACCAATCATAGAGTCTATTTATTTACTTGAATAAATGTGTGTAAATTTATATTTATTCAGTTTATAAATTGATTTTAGTAATATTATTTAAAAAAATGTAAATGTTCATAAGATTTATTTACAATACAGTTTGTGCAGTAATATGTTCTGTCTTTTAGTAGATGTTGTTTTGCTTATCAAATAAGTGAATATAGATGGATTTGCATTATAAACATTAAATAAAAGTTAAAAACGTATTATATTGGCGCCACAGTGGCGTAGTGAGTAGCATGTTTGCCTCACAGCAAGAAGGTCGCTGGTTCGAGCCCCGGCTGGGTCAGTTGGCATTTCTGTGTGGAGTTTGTATGTTCTCCCCGTGGTTGCGTGGGTTTCCTCCGGGTGCTCCGGTTTCCCCCACAAGTCCAAAGACATGTGGTGTAGGTGAATTGGGTAGGCTAAATTGTCCGTAGTGTATGAGTGTGAATGTGTGTGTATGAATGTTTCCCAGAGATGGGTTGTGGCTGGAAGGGCATCCGCTGCGTAAAAAATATGCTGGATAAGTTGGCGGTTGATTCCGCTGTGGCGACCCCGGATTAATAAAGGGACTAAGCCAACAAGAAAGTGAATGAATGAATGAATGAACGTATTATATTTTAGTTTTTAGTTACAATACTTCCAAAATTATTCATCAAAAATCAGCAGATTTTTTTTTACACCATTCTGTGGAGAAATAGCAAAACATGCCTACAGATTCTATCTGGCCCTACTAATAAGTAGGCCCACACAAAATCTGCGCAGAATTCCGCAGATTTTTAGTAAATTTATATTTATTCAGTTTTCAAATTAATTTTAGTAATATTATTGACTAATATGAAAATATTAATATGATTTATTTACAGAACAGTTTATAAAGTAATATTTTCTATCTTTTAGAAAATATTTTACTTGAGACTTGCTTTGTTTATCACTAAAATGTGGATCTAATTGGGTTCACATTGTAAACATTAAATAAAAGTATTAAGGTTTTAGTTATGATACTCCCAAAATTATTCCACATAAATCCGCAGATTTTTAACAAAACACTCCGCAGAAATAGCAAAAAATGTGCGCAGATTCCGTCTGGCCCTACTTATAAGTCATTTACTATGATATACAGCTACACATTGATATATAACTGGGGATAAAATCTAATAAATTCATCATAAAAATGTTTTAAGTCACATTCAGCAGCAGAATATGATAGTTAGTCTTCTGTATTACTTCTTACATGATTGCATTCAAACAAATTTTGGTTATCTTATGGAAGTGACAATAGCATTCTTTTACCAAACTCAACCAATAGATTTGCCAGACTCACAACCATATTTCCGAGGAAGCCCTGCTGTGTGAATGGAGCCACACTGAACCACTCTGTCTGTCACATTACACAGTGTGAGAAAGACGATCCACGCTGCACAAACACTACTAAACTGTTGTGGGTTTTCACGTGAGGGTTTGGCAACCAACTGATACAAGCCGTGTGTTATCTGAAGGTTTACATCTAGTCAATGCCGTTGTTTTGTTATAGTCTGCTAGCAACTTATACACTGCACTCTCTAATGAGATATACAAGTTTCCATCAGTTAAATAAGATCTGATGGATAAAACTGTGCATCAGTTAAAGTTTTAGGATTTTAAATATTAAAAGACTTATGTAAAATATTATAAGGCTGAGTCAAGTTACATTGTGTAGTTTGCAGCAGTTCACCAGTAACTTACTGTAAATCAACTACTGCAAAAATAGGGTATCTACATTTACAGCACCATTTACCTTGCTGCATATTTACAGTATTGCATATATTTACTGTAATTTTCACAATGCAAATTTAAAATACAGTAACATGCTGCATAATTGTCCTACAGTAAAATACAGTTTATATTAGAGTTAAATACTCTGCAATTTACAGTGCAGATATTCATTAATAATAAACTTGACTTTTACATGCATTTGTATTTAAGTCTATATTTTAAGCTGCTGGGTGAACATTTAACGGCTCAACAAAGCCTCACACTGTGTCTACACTGGATTGCATTCCTCATTGCCTACATTGCAGCATCTTTAACCTGTCTACACTGCATGCAGGCACGTACCCACATAGACTTAAAGAGAAGCTCAAGCACCTGACCTTTCTCATCCTTCAGATGAAGTGCCCTTTTTAAAAAAATAAATAAATGAATATATGCATGTTCAAGTGTGCATAAGATTAGTTTTCCCATATTGTGATTTACATAAACAAAATTCTGAAATGATAAAAAAAATTAAGGGCAGTGCAAAATGTTATCCTTTGGGAATCGTTTGGATTGTTGGAAGATGGACGCTGCAAACAGAATTGAGTGTTGAGAGATTTGAATGGTAATTTGCACTCAATTGTGAAGGATTTTACTGTCCGCCGCAATCACTACACCCTCTGGTGCAAAATGTTTTAAGCGGCCAGATGGTGCTGAGAATGAAGATCTAAATTTTACAAATAGAATTGAGAGTTGTACAATTTTTCCTCGAACCACTGTCTTCCATGAACCGAGAAAGGTACCGAGATGTGGCAGCTGATGACCAAGTTCACCCTGGAGCGCACATAGACATGTCAGAATGGTAACACTTCTTTCCTAAATTGAGTTATTGACCCTTAATGTGATTATCATAAACAGCATTCATCTACTTGACAGCTTGACAGTGATCTACTTTACCTGTAAAAAAGTGAAACTCTCCTTTCTAGGTGTGCTTGTGTGGAGGTGACTGGTGATGAACATAAGACTAAGCTAGTGTGGCTTTAATTTACAGCTAAATATCCAAAAGACCAAAGGCAAATTTAATTTGTCTTGCTAACATTCATCCTGTTCTACAATGTAATAAGTAAGCTAAAGCCAATGCCATTTATCATGAGCATACAGGCTATAGCCTATGTCCTGTTGTCCTTTTTCAATGTCCTTTTCTTTTGTGCAGTCATTTATTCTGAAGTCGCATAATCTCCTTTGTTGTGGCGTGTTCTTGTAATAAAATGTGTGAATTCTAAAAAAGACCCTGGTCATATGTGAAGTTTAGTGAACAGATTTTTTGGTGGATGTCTTTTGAAAAATTGAGTGTGAGGGAACATAAATTGGCAAGTAGAGTTATGTTAAAGGTTCTTCCAAAAATTACATTATTTACTCATTTCTTTCTTTTGCTGAACTATAATATTTTTGCTGAAGAAAATATTTTGTACTTTGAAGAATGTTGGTTATTTACTTCCATATGCTTTTCCTACTATTAGTGTCACTGGTGGCTGGATTCCAACATTCGTCAAAATATCTTCTTTTGTGTTCAACAGAAGAAAGGTTTGAAATTATTTAAGGGTGAGTAAACAGTGAGTAAAACTCCATTTTTTTTAGAGAACTGTCCTGTTAATGTGTATTTTTTTTTGCTTGTTTTATTTATTTTTTTGATGAGGAGTTTTAAACCCAGTCCCAATTCAGTTATATGACTCTACCTCTACGCCTTCGCCTTGGCACTTGAAACAGTGAGTGAAGGGGTAGGGATGAAAGTATTCCCCTAAAAATGGGACAACACTACTACACACCTGTACATCTCAACATTTGTTGTCAGCAGATCATAACGGTGGTCATTCCAGAAGGCACAGGCACAGTAACGTTTAAACGATTACGCTCTCTCAAAATTGTTTTGTGTTATATTTGGACTTTAGAAAATGTTCTTCGTTTTCAGCTTGAAAGCATATCCTCCGGGTTTCCTCAGGCGTCACTGTCACGACTGGTGGATCATGTTGCGAGCAGCATGAAACTATACTGTGTACAGTATTTCCACAGTGTTCCTATTCATGGATGTAATCATAAGAAAACAACATTAACATAATACCAGACGTGCTGTAAAAAGCTTTTAAAAATACTTTTCTGAAAGACTGGTCTACTCTGGTAAATAATTAGGTAACATTCTCAGATCAATATTTTGCAGTGGTCATTATAAGGGACAATCATTAACAAAATTTGGATTATTTATATATTTTTTCTTACATTTCTTTGAATATCATGCCCATAACACATTAACACAATAAATAAAAGTAATAAATCAGATGCTTGCTTGTAGTAAAAATCCTTAATAATGCACTTTTTAACAACATTTGAGGGTCTAGTTGCTTGTTTTTGCAGCCAAGTTGCTGTTGCAGCTGGTAAATTCAAGGAAATCTCTCATACCCCTTCCTCTGTAATAAAAAAATCTTCATTAGAAGGGCTATATGGCACTTCCCGTGGTAACACTTTATTTTACTATCTACATAATATCTGTTGATACTGACATTCAACAGACATTTAACTGACTATAAGAAACTTTCCAAATACATGTCAACTTACACTAACCCTACCCCAACCCTAACCCCAACCTAACAGTCTACTTATAATCTAATGAGAATTAGGCCCCGTTTACACTAGTGCGTTTTAGTTTTAAAACAATGTTTTAGCATGAAAACAAACCGCGTCCACACTAGTGTTTCACCCAGCATTTTTGAACATATCTCCCTCCACACTACTCCAGCGAAAACGTATATCATGTGACCATTCGCGCACTCTGGACATGCGCGTTAAAGTATAAACAGGAAGCATGTGTCTCGCTCTGCACTCTAAATAGGGCTTCCACCGCTTGAAACGCACACGATTAGAGAGTGCTCGAACAATAGCTTGCCTCTTGCGAATATATGCAGCTGTTGTAGTAAAAAAGGAAGAGCTTAACTGCACAATGACGCCTACAACGCTCCCATTTCTGTGTCCATGTTGCTGTTTACAGTGAAGGCTGGTCTGCAGTCTTCCGGTGGCGTTATAGTCATGTGATAGGGGCTTGACGAATAAGGGAAGGTTACGCAATCACCCAAAAGCCTCAATCCAGCAGCGTTTTAGAATAAAAACGGCCTCTCCAGCCTTTCTAAAACGCTCCGTTTTTGGGGCTCGAAAACTCCGGCGTAGTGTCGACGGATGACGTAACTGTAGCAAAACTTATGCATTTTAAAACGAAAATGCAATAGTATAAACGGGGCCTTATTTGCAATGTAATTTAAATTCAACAAACGGACCAACGTCCAAGCAAAAGAGAATTGAGACACTCCTTCCCTTCACATTAACATGTGAACCAAGGGCTAGTTGTAAGTGGAAGAGCTAAGGAGTAGAATTGGGATTGAGCCTTAGTGGATTAAAATCAAGGAGTCAAGGTGGTAGTCATTCTTGAGATGAATACGATTGCTAACAGACAGACTTATCAATGTGATCTAAATGAATTTCTGGTTAATTTTCACATTGATGTGTTATTTTTTGTTATCTCTCCTCCCTCTTTCCTTCTCTTTAACTGTCCCCAGGCACTCTGACGCCTCCATGCGTGTGGTCATGTGGCACTCTGGGGTGTTAGTGAGTCAGTAGGGCGTGAACTGCTTCGAACAGGCAGTCTCACTCTCTCTCCCCACCTCTTCCTCTTGCCCTCCATCCCTCTTTCCTGATGATTTCACTAAACTCTGAAAGTGCATGCATCTGTTAATCTCTTTTTCTCCCTTTCCTTGTCCATTTCTGCCATCTGTTTTTAAAGCCTTATGCTAACCAACCATTAGGAATTAATAAGCGTTACATAACCAAGCCACACTTGCTAATTAGGCTACTGTAAACCAGTCGCAGCATTCGCAAAGGAGCTTTTTGAAAAAGCACGTTTTTGCAAGCCCATCAGAAAGTGCTTTTGATGTGGAAACATGGCTAAAAACAACCGATGTACCTGCAGGCTGCCTTGTCCCCCATACACCTCAACAAAGGTAAGCCAGATCAATGGGACCTAGTGTGCACAATAAACAACAGCGCCTACCATATCAACCCATCCACTGCCGCCTCCTGCTCCCTCCTTCTGCATTTGTATTGTTTAGGGCCGCAGTGTGTTACAATCTCAACACTGCAATAATCCTATTTTGCACAGTCATCACAACTGTTGCCATTCTAACCCCTGCGAGCAACAGAGCATGACAGCATGCGCTTATAAACACCTTTCAACACTCAATCTCCCTCCACCAGCATAGAATACGGCTGCAGCTCGTGCCCGGCACTGGCTCGCCTGCGATAATCAAGCAGTGCAGGGAGGCATTGTGGGAGTGAGGAAGAATGACCAGACTGTGGAAGGGGTGTGAAGAGAAAGAGAGAGGTTTATTTGAAAACGAGTTCAATTAAATTTACAGTTGCAGTGTGCAGATTGCTTGGCAATACACAAGGCGTGATGTTTTGAGTTGTTTTTTAAGGCAAAAAAAAGATGAACAAACTGGCAACTAGATCTCTGCAACTCTCACATGGTCGCCCACTGAAGCTAAGCAGTGCAGCGCCCGGTTAGTACCTGGATGGGAGACCACATGGGAAAACTAGGTTGCTGCCGGAAGTGGTGTTAGTGAGGCCAGCAGGGGGCACCCAACCTGCGGTCTGTGTGGGTCCTACTGCCCGAGTATAGTGACGGGGACTCTATACTGCTCTGTGAGCGCCATCTTTCGGATGAGACGTTAAACCGAGGTCCCGACTCTCTGTGGTCGTTAAAAATCCCAGGATGTCCTTCGAAAAAGAGTAGGGGTTTAATCCCGGCATCCTGGCCACATCTGCCCTCTGTCCATCATGGCCTCCTAACCATCCCCATATCATAATTGGCTTCATCACTCTGTCTCCTTTCCGCCAATCAGCTGGTGTGTGGTGTGCGGTCTGGTGCAAAATGGCTGCCGTCGCGTCATCCAGGTGGATACTGCACACTGGTGCTGGATTAGGAGATCCCCCTATTGTGTAAAGTGCTTTGAGTGCCCAGAAAAGCGCTATATAAATGTAAGGAATTATTGTGATTATTTTAACTTTCATATTACAACATATTTTGTTACGGTTCCCAAATTTTAGCACTGTCCCAAAGAGTGCTGACACTGTATAACAGCAATGGGATTTTCACTGCTTGTTTCAGTTGCCAGTCTGTGCATTAGAGGTGAGATTAGGCGTAATCGACACACTGATTCATTCACCTCACAAGTAGCTATAATGTAGCATCTAAAACTGAATCCTTCCTGATTATACAGTAGAAAAGCTGGTTACACTTTACTTTGACGGCCCTTTTTAAACACTTTGCTGACTATACGTTCAGTACAATAAACTAATTCTCCATAGAGGAGTAGTAGACTGTTAGGTTAGAGTTAATGTATATTCATTTGCAATTGCAAAGTTTCTTATAGGATAAATAATAGTGAATAATATAATATTAATATTATATAATAATATTATAAATCATTGGAGCAAGCAAGAAGATCACTGGTTTGAGCATCGGCTGTGTCAGTTGGCATTTCTGTGTAGAGTTTGCATGTTCTCCCTGTGTTGGTGTGGGTTTCCTCCGGGTGCTCCGGTTTCCCCCACAGTCCAAAGACATGCGATGTAGGTGAATTAAGTAAACTAAATTGTCCCTAGTATATGTGTGTGAATGAGTGTATGTGGATGCTTCCCAGAGATAGGTTGCAGCTGGAAGGGCATCCGCTGCGTAAAACACATGCTGGATAAGTTAGTGGTTTATTCTGCTGTGGGGATCCCAGACTAATAAAGGGACTAAGCCGACAAGTAAACCAATGAATGACTATTATAAATAATAGTCAAGAAAATGTCTGTTGGTCTGCTAATATTCATTGAGAATTAGTAGGCATGTAGGTTCTACAGTCAACAAAATGTGTCGAAGGGACCATCAAAGTAAAGTGATACTGAAAACCAATATGCAGCAAGTGTAAAGATTTGTGTGCAGAAATTAACAGTACTCATTAAAAAAGTAGGTGATAAGAAGTAAACGATAAGAACCAAGATTTTCACTTATTTTAAATCCCAATGTTGACAGTTATATACTCTAGCAGTTACTTTAAAAACCCTTCAGTCACAAACATTGTGCGTTGCTTGGAAACACTCTTTTTTGGCAGACTGGCATTGCTGTGTCTAAAATCTAAGTTACTCAATACTAACCTCTTGTTTATTAGCAGCTGCATAAAAGCAACATTTCACTCGAGGTAGTGAATGAATGTAATAATGATTAAAAAACATAATATTTCCACAGTTTAAAAAACACTCATGAATAGGAAGATGATTTAGTCCGGAGCACTTTTATCTGACTTTTAGTGTCAGAATGATGAAGGTTGAACCTCTCTGGTGTCTGCATGAAAACACACAAAAAAGCAGTAATTCAATTCAACAGATGTGTCAGGGTGACATATGACTCACTCAGAACAAATTAGGCATGCATTTTGCACAAATAGCATTAAAAGAAAATTACGACTGGTTGTCAGGCAGAGATATGAATTTTATGTGCGTGACGGGGATATCACTGCCCCCCGGGCTCAACCCCCGTTGCTTTGGCACAGAAATCAACATTTACCCTGAAATACAAAGGTTGTGATTTGTGGGGAATGCTTAAGGGAAGAAAACACGCTCTGTGATGATGCACGAGTTGACCTGATTCCTTATCCCATGACCCAATCACACGCGAAAGGGAAGCCCATTGGGCAATGCATCGTTACTAATCCACTAATGCTGAATCATGGAATAGATCAGATTTAGAGATGGCACAAAGAGCAGCTTATTGAGGGGCCGGCCACTGACAGAGGGAACTGTGCGAAATCAGTAAAACACCCAAGGTTTGCGCTAATCCTGGGGCTTTTGCGTGGAGCGAACAGTAAAAGCTTAACGAATCACAACATTCAGCATCAGTCCTCAACCCCTTTTTTTGAATCTCAAATCTTCAATAGAATTCTATTAACTGCGGCCTCCTCCATTACCAAGATTATTTCATCTAAATTTAAAAGGAACATTAGGGTAAGAAAGGAAATAAAAGTCTACTAATCCATTATATGCTTCGTAAGACATTTGGCACAGTGGGAAGCCTAAATGTTACATTCTGCAGTAAAATAATAAGTAAAGTGAAATCTTCTGGCACTAGGCTACATACTCACTGCTGTTTTTTAATACGTCTTTGATATTCTAGCTACATAGACTTTGAATAAAAGTCAGAACTGGGTTATTTACAGAAATGAGGGTGCAAGTTAGTACAACAGACAGCAATGATGAGTTTTTGTAAATCTGTTTGTCAAGATTTGACCTGGCAATATGAATTGCAAAAGAGACCATTTTCATCCAGCCATATTCCATTCATATATTCATCTTGTTCTGTTACATATTTTAACATGAATTATGCATGCAACTCAAATATGTGGAAAAAGAGCAAATTATGTGGTGAAAAAGAACTAACGCAGGCCTAAACACTGTGACCTGATATGGCCACATTGCAAAAAGGGCAAATAAAATACACTTGTTTTGGTTTGAAATAAGACTCTCTTTTTTTGCCTACTGGCAAATTTAGTTTGTTTAAGGGAAACGCTCACTTAATTTGGACTTGATCCTGAAAACCAAAAATATTTGTACTCGTCTAGAAAATGCTCAGTGATTTAAGACTTTATAGATATTTAGACTAGAAACTAGACTACCAACTTGATAACACTTTAGATTAAGGGTCCAAAATAATGCATTAGTTAATGGCTAATTTGTTTACAATTAAGCATTAATTAAAAACAAAAACACTAGTAACGGTGAACTAATTACACCCATTAAGTGCCATAATTCAGTGGTTCCCAACCATTTTTTTGGCTGAGACTCCCTTTTCCCCTGGAAAATATTGTAAGGCCCCCCTCCACATTTAATGAAATCATCGCTCACATAAGTTTGCAATAACGATGACAAAAAAATGTTGTTTTCAAACAGACGGTATGTTTATTATTTAGATATGTCTATGCACAAATAATAGCCTAATGTAAAATATAAAAGCAAAACATCAGTAGGCCATTTGTAACTGAAAAGCGCAAGCCTTTACACCTTGCAGTCACAAACTGCTCTGGGCTTGTCGCAATATTGGGAATGAGTCGTCTGCTAATGTCTTTTTGATTTGGACAGCTTCATGCATTCGTTAGCAAGATCTTTGGCACAGATAATGCACTGTGGCAGGGTCACAGACTCTTTGCTTCAAGAAAATGGAATAAAACCATAGTTCAGGTAACTATGTTATTATGTCCTACATTTTGTGTTTCCGGTATTGCTAGCGCTGCGACCTGAAATGTTTAGAGCTTCCTCACCTGGGTCCAGTATGATTGGGTCATTACTATTAGCTGCTGAAGGCAAATCAGTGAGAATTAAAATTACGAATTACAAATTTCTCCATTTTTTAATCACTCTCCTGATTGTGAACTGCTAAATTTTTTTTTTAAATATGACGCGAGTCCCCCACAGAGCTCACTGAGGCCCTCTTGTGGGCCAGGACCCCCTCTTGGGAGCCGCTGCAATAATTAATGTGTAACTTGCACTTTAGAATAGGGAGTGAAATTGCCTTTATTAGTACTGTATTAATGACATTTTAGCTTTAATTAGCTGCTAACTCTGTTTATGACACTATTTTAGCCCTATATAATTGCAAACTAGCAGTAATTGTGAACAAAATGCCTATTTGTGAACAAATTAACCATTAATTAATGCTTAATTAATGCATTATTTTGGACCCTTAATCTAAAGTGTTACCAAACTTAGTAAAGTGCATTTAACACAATAGATACACCAACCGGCTACTGTATAGGTACAACCAGCCCCATTTCAACTATTTTATGTTTTGTCAGTTTAGTGGCTAATTAGTAAGAATTCATATGATTTCAGTCACCTGAAAATGTAAGATTTTTAAAAGACGTGACACCAAATTGAGCAACCTGTAAAATGTATGAATGACATTTTACAAATTCAAACTAATTAGCAAATAAATCAAAAAGTTTCAATTTGGCGTGAGATTAGTGTTGGTACAATTTATTAGTATGGACCCCCTTTTGCTGTCAGAACTTAATTCACTGTGGCATTAATATAACAAAGTTATAGAAAGTCCAACTAGTGCTGTACTTGATTAAGAACTAGGGACTGTGAGGCCATTTGGGTACAGCCAGTCCTTATAAACTAATTTTCAAAGATGTTTTTAAGTAATCATTATTTTTGTTTGTTTATTGAATGGTGGGGGGTGACGTGGGCGGTTCAGATTACATGTTATCCTGCTGAAAGTTGCCATCACAAGGTAAGCCAATATCCATGCTTTCATGCTGTTTTGCAGCAAACACTGCCCCTATTATCCTAATGTTAACTGAATAATAACAGAATTTTTCCAGGCTGCTATTGTCCAGTTTTGACAAGCATGTGTGAATTGTAGCCTGAGTTTGCTGATTTTAGCTGGCATGAGTGTCACCGGTGTGTTCTTCTCCTGATGTTCCTGCCTCATCTCCTCAAGTTTTGATGTGTTGTGTGTTCAGAGTTTGTTTTCTGCTAACCTCGGTTGTAACGAGTGGTTATTTGAGTTACTGCCTTCCTAGCAGCTGAACCAGTCTGGTCATTCTCCTCTGGCCCCTGCATTAACAAGGCATTTTTGCCCACGGACCTGCCACTCACTGGATATTTTCAGATCATTCTCTCCAAACCCTACAGATGGTGTCTGAAAATCTCAGACCCATCTGGCATGAATAGTGATGTCATGTTCAAAGTCACCTAAATCATGTTTCTTCTCCATCCTAATGCTCAGTTTGAACTTTTGGGAGCTTGTCAAAATGCAGCTAATATCTGCATGTTGAAGGAAGTCTCCAGCATGTGATGTTTTCATAACTGGGCACAGAAGCAACTGAGCTGTCCATGGTCCTGAAAATAGTAGTCACTCATGATTCACAAGGAAATAATGACAGAGAATGGGAGAAAGATTGGGGAGTTAAGTGAATAGCTCACCCAAAAATGAAAATTACCCTATAATGTACTCACCCTCAAGCCATCCCTGTGGTATAGGATTTTTTTTTTCTCTCAGACGAACAGTTAAATATTTTCCTAGCTCTTCCAAGCTGTATACTGGTGTTGGATAGTAGCTTCTCAAAAAACACATAAATCCGTTATCAAACTAACCCATATGTCACCAGGGGGGTTAACACACATCTTATGAACTATATTGGTTCGTTTTACAGCAGAAAAAAATACAAATTTTAAATTATAAACTGTAATCATTGACCTCTGTGGTTGCTAAATGCATGTTAGGCACAATAATGTTGTACAATAATTCTAAGCCAACTAGTTTTGTTGTTTGCTGTCATCTTCTGTGGTTAAAGGTCCTGTGAAGTGCTTTGAAATGTGCCTTTTTATTCAATGTTTGACATAATCTCAACCGAAACATGGAGAGGGTGGGACATAATGTAGCTTCTCCTTTTTAAAAAAGCAGCCAATTGTGTTTTGTTTTATCACCGCTCTGCCAGTAAGAGCGATTTTGCTCAAGTGCATCAAATGAAAAACTAATGAGAAGCGTCTTGAAGGGGGCAGGGCATGTCAGACACTAGAGCATTTGATTGGTTATGATTAGGCCCACACGGAATCTGCGACCACAGAATTTCGCAGATTTTCGTAGATTTTTAGCCCATCATTGATTTATTTACTTTTGTAAATGTGGTAAATTTATATTTATTTAGTTTTACAATTTATTTCAGTAATAATATTGACTAATATGATACAGTTCATTTGATTTATTTACAATACAGTTTCATTCATTCATTCATTCATTTTCTTGTCGGCTTAGTCCCTTTATTAATCCGGGGTCGCCACAGCAGAATCAACCCCTTCCAGCCACAACCCATCTTTGGGAAAACATCCACACACACACATTCACACACATACACTATACGGACAATTTAGCTTACCCAATTCACCTGTACCACATGTCTTTGGATTTGTGGGGGAAACCGGAGCACCCGGAGGAAACCCACGAGAGAGAGGGACCACAGGGAGAACATGCAAACTCCACACAGAAATGCCAACTGACCCAGCCGGGGCTCGAACCAGCAACCTTCTTGCTGTAAGGCGAACGTGCTAACCACTACGCCACTGTGGCGCCCTACAATACAGTTTATAAAGTAATATTTTCTGTCTTTTAGTAGATATATAAGAGACTTGCTTTTTTACCAAATAAAGTGAATCTAATTGGATTTGCATTGTAAACATTTTTTAAAAATTAAAAAGGTATTACTTTTTATTTCATATATTAAGGTTTTAGTAACGATACTCCCAAAATCATTCAGCATAAATCCGCAGAAATAGCAAAAATATCCACATATTCCGTCTGGCCCTAGTTATGATAAGAAACTGACGTGGATAAAACCGTTGATCCATTTAGGCAGAAGTGAAAAACTACAAGCTTTACATGTTTATATCAGTTTTACATCTTCCCAACGCAAATTTTGTCACTGTTTTGGAGCACATTAGCTTATAGATATCCTAAAAACTAACAAAACTGATACTAACATCTAAAAAAAAAAAATTTCATGGGACCTTTAACAAACTGTATGTTTACTTGTGTTACTGTAAGTCCCACAAGATGCGTCTATTCTAGGAGCTTCCTCAACTAATGCATCTTACATCTGTCGTATAATATACATCAAACCTGCAACCGCTGCAAGTTATTGATTGGAGTTCATCATTTTAAAAATGATCAATATTTCTGTAACAAAAACACCTCAATCCACGTCCCAAGGCATGTGTTAACCCCCCTGGCATCCTGTTGGTTAGTTTTATGACAGATTTATATGCCTTTGGAAGCTTCAAAATAAAAGCCACTATCCAAATTCCATTCTGCAGCAAGGATGAACCAGGATAAAATTTTAAACTGTGTTCATCTGACAGAAAAAAGTTATATAGACTGAGGTTGGTTTGAGGGTGAGTTAAATATGGGGTACTTTTTGTTATTTTTGAGTGAACTATTCCTTTAACTGGTGATCATAGAGTTTGGAGTTTATCTGTGCCTCTGCTGGCCAAATGGATGACATTCATTCATCAACCACCAAATTATCCAGCATATGTTTTACGCAGTGGATGCCCTTCCAGCTGAAACCCACACTGGGAAACATCCACACATACATTCACTACGGCCAAGTTAGCTTACCCAATTCACCTATGCCACATGTCTTTGGACACGTGGGGGAAACTGGAGCATCAGGAGGAAACCCACACGAACACAGGAGAACATGCAAACTCCCCACAGAAATGCCAACTGACCCAGCCGAGGCTCAAAACAGTGACCTTCTTGCTCTGAGGCGATTATGCTACCCACTGTGCCACCGTGGCGCCCCCAAATGGGTGACATATACTGAAAGTCTGTGTTACCATTGACTCCTCACCACAAGGGAAAAATGCCATTTAGTGCCCCTTAGGTAGTTAGTGTCAAACACAAGCTGCGCCATCTACATTATCAGACACAGAATCAGAATCCAAGAGTTCTTGATGCTATGCTTAAAATGAAATTAATTGAACTTATACACACACATACATAATGCTGTATTTGAAAGCTTATTTGAGTATAAAATGAGCCTGAAGCAAAGAGACCCAATAAGTCTCAGCACAGCGGACACATTTAGCCCCGGTCTAGCGGCTGTGTGTCCGTTTATGTGATTCAGTAACTGTATAATGCTAGTATGAGTCCACAGGGAGAAAAGAGTTCAGAAATGGAAGTCCCATTGGTGACTGCTGACCTTGCAAACATGTTGCGCTTGAGTGGACATGTCAGTCTGATAAAGGCCTGAGTACAGACCAGTAAAGTGACCTCTTCTGTACACACGTTCACACACTCAGTGTCATGTGCCGCTGCTTCTGCCCAGTAAGCAGAGACACTTTTAACTGTTGATGTTTCACTGAATGATGAAAGCCTTTTTTGGTGGACTTCACAGCAAACATTCATGAAAACACTTACAAATCAATGCATTCTTTACTACCAATAACTAATTACTTAAAACTATACACTTATTATTAGTGGGTTTGATAACAATTTACAATATAAAATGTCACTTGTCACTAAAATGACTTATTTATTCATTAATTAATGTACGGATATCTGATTAGCAATTTGTGCAATTGGTTAATTAAATTAATCCGAGAACACACCAATTACTAAAGGTCAAATATTATTTGTTTTACACTGTTCAAAAAAATATTGACATGCATAACATTCATATTAAGAAATGTCTTAAAAAGGAAAGTGGTTTTATTAATGACTATGTAATTTCATTAACATAGTTATATGCAGTTCATTATAATTGCTGTGCTCAGTCAACCTAATAATATAAAAACAAAATAGCTGCATTTACTTAGCAACGTGGGCATAACAAATTCATTGAGCGTATGCACCAGCAAAACAACATTGATGATTAAATCTTCATTGAAACCAAATGAATGCGTCCTCGTGAAGTCTTCTCAGAAAAGCTGACTCTGATGACCTCGGTGTGTTATTTGTTCAAGGTCACATACTGAAAACACACATGCTGAATGCATTCTGCCTTTAAATAAAAGCACATTCTTTAATCCGAAACAACTTGAATAGCATTCAACACATTAGTTTTTGCATTCCCAGGAAATCAAACCCATGACCTTTCTGTTGCTTGCACTATGCTCCAGCGCTTGAGCTATTGCTCTGATATTCACCCCTTAAATCTTTTAAAACAAGCAGAAATGGCTATATTTATGTATCATTTGTATTTATTTCTTTGTGCAAACATTTCAGTTTCACCGTTTAAACCCCTAAAATACTTTAAATGTATGCCTCAGCCTTTTTATGTGAAATGTAAAATATGTTGCTTCGGGTATATTTCATTTGGGTATATGTTTTAGATGACAAATTCATTAGAGGGTACTGTTTATATATTTGCAAATTCCTGCTTAAATAAGTTACACTGTTACACCAGTAGGTGGGGACAAGTAGCTGTTTTAAATGATTTTACTATTATTGAATCATTCATTAGAGGTACAGCAGGGAAAATTAGTATTGAACACGTCACCATTTTTCTCAGAAAACATGCATTTTTAAAGGTGTCATTGACTTGAAATTTCCCCCGGATGTTGGTAACAACCAAAAAAAATAAATAAAAAATCCATAGTTGCAAAAAAGAAAAGAAAAAAAAATCGAATAAATAAAATGATACATTGCAAAAGTATTGAGCACATGAAGAAAGGGAGGTGCAGAAAGGCATTGAAAGCCCAGACAGCAACTGAAATCTCTCAGGAGTTATTCAGCAATCCTCTGCCCTTCATCATTGTATATGAATATTAGCTGCTTCAGTCCAACATCTACATTATCAGGATGATGAAAATGAAACTAAAGAAATCAGAGAAAGAAAGCCTTTTGTATAAAGTTTTAAATATGTTTCAGTAGTTTCCATGCATTCTCCCTGTGTCATTTCATTATTACACATATTTTTTTTATGTTTGCATTGTTTGGGTTTTTACCCAAATCTGGTTCAACTGTCAACAGCTCCTTTAGAAATATTATTCCCAGAAAAAAATTAATAAAACATTATGTTCAACACTTTTTTCCCTACTGAATATTTTCAAAAGTGTTGATTCGTCCAGTAATGAAACTTTTAGAGTCTTTATGAATCATTTGGTCTGATATTTTATAATACGTGTCCCTTTAATTAAAGATTACTTTAAATAGATACATTCAGCTAATCGTCTGAACTTCAGCAGACTGTCTTGGGTTGCTGCCTGTGATTGGCTGATCATATTATTTGTATTGAAAAAAAGATGAACAGGTGTACTTAAAGTGACTGACAAGTGTATATTAGATACTATTTAAAAAGTAATGTCAGAAAAAAGCAGAGAGAGTTAAAAGTTCAATGCTAAACTCATAACAGACGTTGGTCTTTTAGCTGCACTATATGTCAGTTTTCTTTACAGGTTAGTTCTCCGAAGAGAACTATGAAGAAAGTCAGGATCCTGTTTGACTCAACTTTTCAAACCCTGACAGAGGACTGCTGTGGAAAAAGTACACACACAGCGAAAGTCATCTTTGTAGAATCGCTGCTCTAACGAAAGACCAAAAAGAAGCAACAAATCCAGTGGGAGTTCTGGGATCCTCACAGTTTCTCGGATTATGTGCTTTAGAAGGTTATCGAGTTTGAAGTTGCTCTCTGGAGAACTCCTCTAAAATGAGACCTCTCCCAGGTGTGTTTTCAGTTATTGTTCACACTATTAAAAATAAAGCACAGGAAAATCATTACCATTTTCAGCAACAATCAAGCTCAAACAAAACCAGCGTTAAAGCCATTTGCATTCTCATTTAACACACTAAACACATTACTCCAGCACGCCTTGAAGTGCACACCGCATAAATATGCATGGGGGACAATCACGTCAAACCAGAAAGCACAAAACAAGCTCAACCATTTTTATTTTTTTGCAATGATATTGAAAAAAGGCAAGCAGGCAGTGAATGGGTGGTGAATTAATTCTCACTTCATGGTGCTTTGTTTATTAAAGGGTCCCTAACCAATTTGGGGGCCACACTGTGCACCAATCCAGAGCTTGGCTGAGAAATTCATTGTGATAAAGGTACCGAAGGCACCACTGTGCAGGGCAGGAAGCTGCACGCCCTCGTTTTTTTTCTGCTTCCTACTTCTACCTTATTAAAGCATTATTAAATTTTCAAGACAGAAAATGTCCAGTTACAGTTCAATGAAAGTGTCCCTTGTCAGAGGCTGGATTACGTACGGTTGCTTAAGCTATACAGAAGGTCTAAAGTGAGACACAGAGTTCACACTAGGGCTGAAGAGTAAAAGTTTGTAAAACTCACACTTGGCTGATCTCTTGCACACAAATTTTTTTTCTAATTTCAAAGCCTGTAAATGAGACATTAACCTCCTATAAGGCTTGAGTGTTTTATATTTTCTTAAGACATACAGTGTCATCCAGCAACTGTTTTGCAGCATATGAAATGTCCCAAACACTATTTTAACTATCCAAAATGGAAGAAAAATGTTGTTTTTACTCTCTGATGGTCAAAGCAAGTTTAAAAAAATTAAATAAGCATTAAAAAAAGTCAGGAAAAGTGTTTTATGTAAATTCGGACCCGAGTCCACATACATGGACATACTTTTTCTCTAAGAGTACATCGTATCAAAAGATGATATTTAGGTTTTATTCTAATTAGGTTCCAATAAGCCCAAAGAGAAATAAAAAATGCATGTAAAAAACACCTTGGGCCTGGAGAAACTGAAGATGGAGCACAGTTGTACTAACAGACAAAATCCTGTACCAAGCAGCCCATGAACTGGGAAAAACGTGGGATATTAACAAAACTTGACTGATATTCTGGATTGAATATCAAGTGGTGAATATCTCCCTGCAGGTCGTAATACAAACTATTGCCTCTCTAGAATGTCTAGTTTGACTTGTTCAGTCCTCACCAAAATCAGCCTGTAATCTCGAAAAAACTAATCAAACCTGCTGATATTTATGGTACTGACTGACTTCATATTTAATTTTAAAAACTTTGAGCAAATAAAGGTTGTCAGGAGTTTTATGGCACTATGTCAGAAAAAAATGTCAGGCTTGCATATGTTGGTTTCATTATAAGTGTGGATTAATTATTGAGAGACTGGAAGAAAACTTTTTTTTTTTTTCAATTTTAAAATATGCAACATAATCATAAAATCTGTTACAATTATACATAATTCACAGTAAAAAAAATTGAAACTAAATAAAATTGCAAAAAATATATTTTAAAAAGATAAGCAATTATATTATTTCTTTCTTTCTTTATTCATTTTCTTTTGGCTTAGTCCCTTTGATAATCCGAGGTCACCACAGCGGAATGAACTGCCAACTTATCCAGCATATGTTTTACACAGCAGATGCCCTTCAAGCTGCAACTCATCACTGGAAAACATCCATACACTCGCATTCAAACACATACACTACAGACAATTTAGCTTACCCAATTCACCTATACCACGTCTTTGGACTGTGGGGGAAACCGGAGCACCCGGAGAAAATCCACGTGAACACAGGGAGAACATGCAAACTCCACACAGAAATGCCAACTGACCCAGCCGAGGCTCGAACCAGTGAACTTCTTGCTGTGAAGTGACAGCGCTACCCACTACACCACCACGCTGCCTTATTTATTTATTTATTTTATGAGAGGAAACCCTGCATGAACAACTGGGATCAGATATTTGTGCTCTGGAGCAACCAAGTCAGGGCATTATTTTAATGGTCCCTTTAACAAATTTTGTTGATTATATAATAAGTTACTTTGCAACTTCATGTCAACTAATCCTCATTAGAGTATTAGTAGACTGTTGGGTTACGGGAAATCTAAAGTGAAATGTATCTGTCTGGCGAATGTCTGTTGGAGGAGCAGATAATAAGCAGATAGTCTGCTAATACTCTATTGAGAATAATTGTCATGCAGTTGCAATGTAACTTATAGTCAACAAAATGTTTAAAAGAATCCAAATAAAATGATAGCGAAGTCATTTATCCATGTAATGTGTAACCTCTTAGGTTAACAAGTGTAAATGTCACCATTAGCATATATGTCTAAAGAATTTAAGTCAGTCACACACAACATTCATGTAATCCAATCACCTTGCAGTTCTGTTCCGGACATTAATCCTGTTCAGGGACTTTTACAAACGCTGTAGTTCTTTGTAGTGCTACGGTTTAACTGAATTGAACAGTACAACAGTGAAATATTTTGAATTGCCAAAGTTGTAGCTTAGCACTCATTTAATTACCAACTAGGCTAAGTTGTAACTTATGCACAGCCGGAGCCACTGGAGTTTTCTGTTAGAGCATATTCAGCCCTTTCCTTATGCCAGATTATCCAATAAAACCACAGAATCCTTGGCGTTCACAATACTAAGACTGATTCTTGCACGGCTGGAAATTGTACTGCGAGAAAAGAGAGAAAGAGAGGGTGGGAGTTGAGATGTGGGCAGAGAGTCAGAAAAATGTTATTGCCAAAACACTGAACTGGGACAGGCAGGAAAAAAAAATCCACCACTATCTATCTGTGATTCGGAGCTGCTTTCAAACAGCAGTTCTGCTAACCGAAGCAGGAAAGGCAGAAGAAAGGATCTCCAAGACATTCTTGGTTACTTATTGCTACAAATCCTCCTATTTCTCAGCTTCTCTGTCTGTTTCTTTCAGTCTCCCAGGTTTGTATGCTTCACACACTCCACTAGAAGATGATGGGGGGGTAACAGGCCTGGCACGACGTGCTGCAGATGGCAGATGGTACCCCTTCTCTCACGCACAAACACATACGCACACACACAAAAGTCTCTTACCTCATATGCCTTCTCTTGCTAATATATGAGCGTATAGTCAGTTTCTGTGAGTGTATTATGAACACTAACCCTGTCTGTGCTTCTGTCTTTCACATACAGATGTGAACCAATCTCTGCGCACATCAGTCGATGAGCCGAACAGCTGTACTGATCCAGACACCGCTAAACAGATCTGTCATGTTGCCAAACAAGAGAAGGATTTACTTAAAAATAACTATTATGATGCACTTAATGCAATACAAACATGGGTGATCAGGAAGTGCGATGAAAGTGATATAGTAGAATGTAATGTAACAATTGGCATATTGATCTTTCATTTACTGCAAACGCATTATCACGCTGAAGTTAAAAAGGTACATAATTATCTGTTTAATATGTTTACAAAACGATATGCACTGCTCTTATGCAACAAAACAGTTCAATTAGTTTCGGGTCAAATCACTAATGTCTCTTCAAAATTATTTTCTAGTGCTCATAGTCAGCAAAGCATAAAATGCAAGTTGTTTGTTGCGGTTTAAAAATAGCCAGCAAGATTGCAAAAAAAAAAAAAATTTAATCAAGAGCTTGAATAGGGGGCAAACAGCAGTGACCTTAAATTCAATGTGCATTTGACACATTCGAATATCTATGTTAATTCCCAAATCTCTTTCTCTCTCTATCTCTCTCTGTGCCTGGTTTTCTTATCAGGGTCGTGTGGTAATGTTGCTGCCTCTGTCGAAAACCGTTCTTGAGACATTATCACTGCAATGATCATCAGTTTGAGGCTGAGAGAGTGATGGAACAGTTTTTCGTCTTCTTTTTTTCCTTTATGAGATGGAATGCTGTATAAAAAAAACACGATCTTACTTAAGCAAAACATGTGTATTATGTAAGGGATAATGTGCAGTGAGACGGTTATTATCACAAATAAACCCCTTCGGGTTGACGCAAGATCACTCTGAGTGAACGTTATTGCTCCAATTACACAGCTACTCGCCAAATAAATAAATATGTGGTTATGAAACACTGATTTGATCATTTTATAATTATTATAGGACTATCATTTGCTTGAATGTTTTACCTTCCATTTTACTTCCACTTAAAATCGTATTATAACAAAGCAACAGGCCTTGCAGCACTTATGAAGCAATATTAAAGCGATAGTTCACCCAAAAATGAAAACTACCTCATCATTTACTCTCCCTCATATGGTTTAAACCTTTATGAGTTTCTTTCTTCTGTTGAAAACAAAAGAAGCTATTTTGAAGAACGCTGGTTGCTGCTGGGATCAATCAATTTCCAGAGATAAAATAAAATAAAATAAAATAATATAAAATAATATAAAATAAAATAAAATAAAATAAAATAAAATAATGAATGAATGAATGAATAAATACATAAACAAATAAACAAACAAACAAACAAATAAATAAATAAATACTACAGACGTCAATGTGTGTGAGCTCCGGGCATTTTTCAAAATATCTTCTCTTTTGTTGAACAGAAAACGGGAACTCATAAAGGATTAAAACCATATAAGAGAGAGGACATGGTGAGATTATTTTCATTTTAGGATGAACAATTAAGTTCTTTAAAGTCCTCCAAGGTCATTTTTGCTACAAAAATGTTTTGTTTTGTTTTATTTAAATATGAAATTCCATTTAAAGAGATATTTCACGCTAAAGTTTTAATTCTGCCATCCTTTATCCATCGTCCAGTTTTCTTTATTCCGTCGAACACAAAGCAAGATGTTCTGAAGAATGCTTGAAAATAAACAACCATTGACTCCAATAGCACACACATGTATTTTTGTTCCTAATATTGACATCCATATTAGGAACAAAAATACATGTGTGTGCTATTGGAGTCAATGGTTGTTTATGGCTGCTTGCTTTCAGCATTCTTCACAATATCTTTTTTTTGTGTTCAACAAAAAAAAAAGATATTCATAAAAGGTTAGAAATGGTGGATACATTTTCAATTTTGGGAGAACTGTCCTGTAAAGTCCTGTTCACATCATCAAACTTTTTTTTCCAGCTGATTAACGACAAATACAGCTCAACATAAGCTTTAAAGAGCCTAGATATTTATAGTGGCAGATGACAGAACTGCAGAGTGTGCTTGTATTAATTATTGTTTATTAGTTGTTATCATGCTAGACAATAACTGAACTACCAGAATCAAGCATTTCACAGCTCTGTGAAATAAAATTATGCAAAATTGTTTCTAAACGTTCTGAAGCAGAAGTCTGTAGAGATCCTGCTGTGTGAGATACTTTTAAGTGCCGTTCAGAGTGAACGAAAGGTCATTTTCTCTGAGTTGGTAAAGTAGAAAGACGGACATGGCAACATCACTCTTTTAAATGTCAGAGGTGGGAATGGTGTGGGTGAAGGAATGAGACAGACTAAGAGAATGAGAGCTATGGGCTCAAGATATGAGTTTGCATATATGCAGAGAGAATATTAATCAATTCCTTCACCACACTCAGTCCTTTTCATTCATTACTCAAATATCAATCTATCTTCCATACCAATTCACTGCGACTGAGAGAGCTGCTCAGTCTAGGTGTGATGAAAATTAAGCTGTTCAGAAAAGGACAACTGAGATGTCATGATGCTAAATTACTCTATGGTCAAGCGACGTGCATTTTCCTTTCAAATATTCATGTAGACTGACTCACACAGTCATTTAAAATAACAAAGCTTTTCCAAGCTTTTCGAACTTGCTTGCCAAAGAATCACTATTATTACTGGTGCATAACTCGCATCTTTTTTGGTGCTCACATGAAAAATTATAGGCAAGAGATGTGCTATTATTTTTATTAAAAACAAAAACAAAACAAAAGGTATTAATTGAACAGACTTACATTTCAGAGTGTTTTATTTTTATGGCACCCTTAGACATTCAATTGACTATATTTCTATTTCTTTTACCCCTACCCCTTCCCAACGGCTCTTGAAACAGAGTGTGAAGAGGAATTGAACACCACTACAATACCCACACACGTCATCATATGTCATCACGATTGCTTACTTCATAAGAGATCAACAATGGCGACTGCTGTAGTTATTCCAGTTGCATCATTTTTTGGTATTTATATCCAGGAAATCACTGAAGGCAACGATATCATGTTATCATAACGATATAATGTGGAAATAAGCTCATAACTGTACTGTGCATTTACACTGTGGCCATATTCATCAATGCAAACAAAAGAAAACAATATTAACACTATACCAGACACAGTAAAAAGGTAATACCCAGCCACTAGATTATTCTGACAGGGTATTCCAGTGTCATCGCGTGACAGATGTGAAAGTATGTTGTGGGACTAACATAAAGGAGTTGATATTTTAGATTATAGAGGGGGAAATTAAAAAGCGTGACCATAAAACACGAACGCCGTTATGAATGTATTAAAACATATGCTTGTTTGTTGTAAAAATTCCTAATATTACCAAAAGAAAACAATTTGTGCATCTTCTGACTCACGTATGCAGCCATGTTGCCGTTGCAGATAGTGTATCGAGGGAAATTTTTGTGCCCCTTGTTTCTAGTATGGTCCTGAAAAATCTCAGTTTCGAGGGCTAGAGCTCTTTAGCTCTATGCCTTCAAGCTACACAGAATTGGGACACCCCTAGTGTCATGTGAACGTGCAAAACAGGGTTTAGGGCAGGGGTCACCAAACTTGTTCCGGAGTCCTGCGGATTTTAGCTCCAACGCTGATTAAACACACCTGAACAAGCTAATCAAGGTCTTACTAGGTCTACTTGAAACATCCAGGCAGGTGTGTGCCAGGCAAGTTGGAACTAAATCCTGCAGGAACACCTGCCCTCCAGGACTGAGTTTTGTGACCCCTGGTTTAGAGGTAAGGAGAAGGGCCAAGGGCTAGAATTGGGATTGGGCTTTACTTTACAACAAGTTACTTTACTTAACTTGATTACTTTACAATGACATGTTAGTGAGCAGTCATTAAAAAGTTTATTGACTGAAGGAATTAGTTTGTATATAATGTCTGTGATATTTGCAAATACATCGATGCCTTCAACTTTTATTATGTATAAGTATTTTACATAACAGTGATGTACTAAATACGGGGGTGGGGGGGGTTGGGGGGGGGGGAGGATTTTGAAAGAATTTTGCACCAAGTTGTCAAAACAATTCCTATTCACACGGTCGGATAAAAATGTAGTCACTTGTATTTGGATACTATGTCCTGTATCCAACATTGTTGTTACATATAAGCATACAAAACATGTGTTTATGAATTGACCACTTTCACAAATGTGCATTGCTGTAATGTAAACTTGCACTTCTAAACAGTTAGCTGTTTGCAAAATACAGTTGTCTTGTAAATTAATTTCCAAAACTCCTGCAAAGTTTACCTTTTCATAGTTTTCTAAATGCCTTTTTATTCTACTTAACCCAACACCACAATCTACCAAAACCCAACTAGTAATAAGAGATTGTTATTATGTAATTGCAAAGTCACCTGAAGTCAACAGAATCACTAAAAGATTCGAATAAATTGCAGCCGAAAAACAAAAATGTGGTTGTCAGTTCACCTTTACTGTATGATCATTCATTTCAATAATAAGTTACATGAGTGGCAACTCAATTCAATTACTGAATTATTGACAGGTAGTAACAACCACACCAACAGCACCAACCTGGCAACCATCCATTTTACTTGCCTGCGTCACTCAAATATGAGAAAACATATTAATAAAATGAATATTATCACTTTTCTAAGACAACTTTAGGAAACATTTTCATACTTGCAACTTTCTATTGTCTTAAATATAGTCCCCTACAGGGACGGAAGTCGCCCAACTGTCTGCATACACAGTCGAAGAGATTTGCGCTGTAATAGCAGTGCTTAAGGTAATTTAGGACCCCCTGTAGTATGGGGAGTGTAATTAGCCCCCTGAGCCAGCCAATAGGAAATGACAGTAAGGTAAACAGGCAAGCCTCATTAACCCATCATCATGAGACGCCATAATGAGGAGACTCACATACAACAATTACAATCAGCACATCATCATAACACACGCAATGAGGTCAGATTTAAGAAACCTTAAGAATTTTTTTTTCTTGACGGCTATTTTCTTCTTATTTTCCAAGTTAATGAAAAGTTATGCATACTAAAATGTTCTTAAGAATGTTCTTTTTCCCCTATAAATGCTCTAAGCTTTAGAAATCATCTCAAATAACTTAAGGATAACTGCCAACTAGTCGTAGATCCATACGTTTAAACCTAAAGGGATAGTTCACCCAAAAATGATATGTCTTTCATCATCAAGTATCTTATAGTATATGTTAAAAAAAATCCGTAATTTTACGTAAAATATCGGCCGTTAAATTACAGAAATATACCGTAAAATAATGGATATTAAATAACAGAAATGTCCTTAAATTTCTGTAATTTGATATCCGTTATTTTACAGATAAATTTTACCCCATCTGCCAGAAATAAACTGTAAAATTCCAGATTTTTTTTACAGTGTATGTTTTTTTTTAATAGCTCTTATATCCACTGTTGTATTTGTATTTATGATTAATTTATGTACCCATGGTGTCCTGAAAGACACAACATTTCTTTCCTTAGTATGTCCACACAAGTAGTGGAATGACAATAAGCTTAACTTGACTTGATCATTTAGTCACCAGGCACTTGTTCCAAAATTGTAAGAATTTCTTTCTTCTGTTGAACACAAAATAAGATATTTTGAAAAATGTTTAAAACCTGTAACCTGTTGTTTTTTCCAAATATGAAAGTTAACGATTACAGGTTTTCCACTTTCTTCCATCTCCTTTACAGTCCAACAGAATAGAGTAGTCCCAAAAGGCTTGGAACAACTTGATGGTGAGCAAAAACGTGAGTACATTTTTTACTTTGGGGTGAACTGTGCCTTTAATTAATCCAAGCTGTTGTGTTAGTTTAGCAATGTTTAGCATCCTTTGTGAATAATAAAAACAATTAGCTAAATGTTGGTATACCTAAACAAATGCGATAACTGCTTAGCTAACTCTGTATGCAGGCCATACTTAAAGTGTCCGTGTATCATAGTTCTTCCTTGTGCTAATTTCCTCAATAAGAACAATCCAGCTCTTGCCTAGTGATTTTTTTCCTTTTTTTCTAGCTCTGTAGTTTACCCTTTATCCTGAGTAAATTCTCTTTTGATGGTTAATGTCAATCAAGCAAATGCATTACCTTTAAAAACTCAAGCGGATTGATTGTGGTTGAAACTTTAATAACAGTATAATAAAGTGTTATAAATAAAACTGTAATACATGTGTTGTGGCTATACTTAATTTTAATTTGTAATTAAGATATTAAGTAATTTAAGATATTTTTCAGAACTTATTTGAGATCCTATGATGATTTTTTTCCAAGAAATGCACAGATTTTAATCTTGATCATTTTCTTAACATATTTCTATAAAAGATGAATGTTTCATCAATCCAGCCCCTGGAGATCATCTGGAGAGAAGACAATCACCATGTTCAGGTGGGCAACACATTCAACTCTATCAGCCCACAGGAAAAAATCTGCTTTCACACACTCAAGTGTAAATTCATACTAATTAATGCAAACTATGTGTGAATCTGTGTGTGGGACTAATGTGTGTAGATACTGGCATGTACCTGCAGGACATCTGTGTGTGTGTTTCACTGTCAGTTTACTGTGAGCTCTGTGAGACATTCCCATGTTTTTTTTCTTTTAAAATGAAAATATATTTACTTTAAGAGCAGTGTTGTAGCATGGCTTAAGTTGGAAGACACGAGTGCCAGCCATTAGGAGTGAGCAACAGGTGTGAAATCACACATTAGCCTGGTTCTCTTGAGGTGACAGGAAAAGTTGTAAGAAGTTAACAACCAGACATTTCCGTGTCTGGTTTCTAATTTGGGTTCGAGTTACTGAATGTAAACTGTCACAACTCCCTTGAATGAACAGGATTTCTTCCTAAAATGATGCAAAACATCAGTATAAGCTTTTCATCTGTGTGCTAAAAACCATCAGACCACAAAACATGAAATGCATATACAGTGGGGAAAATAAGCATTGAACACATCATGCTTTTTCCTGGGACTAATACTTCTAAAGGAGCTGTTGACATGGAACTGAACCAGTTTTTGATAAAAATTAAAATAATACAAACATACAAATAAAACAAAACAAATCTGGAAAATGAGTTATGTGTAATAACAATAAAATGACACAAGGTGAAAGTACTGAACTACTGAAACTTATTTAATACTTTATTTAAAAGGATTTTTTGGTGATGGCAGCTTAAAGACGCCTCTCATATGGAGAATGAAGTCACATGAATTTCTCAGGTGTGAGTTTTTCAGATTTCAACAGAGTGTAAAATCTTGATGGCTCTGTGGGCCTCATCTATCAAATCTGATCCTTAAAATGTATTTTGTATTGGATTCAAGTCAGGTAAATAGCTGGGTCAGTTTACAGCTTGATTTTCTTTCTCAGAAAGCACTCGAGTTTCCTTGGCTGTGTTTTAGATCATTGTCTTGCTGAAATGTCCACTTTGGTTTCATCTTCATCATCCTGATAATGTTGATGTTGGACTAAAGCAGCTAATATTAATTCACAATGAGGAAGGGCAGAGGGTTGCTGAACAACTTCTGAGAGATTTCAGCTGCTGTCTGGGCTTTCACTGCGTTTTAACAGCTCCCTTTCTTCATGTGTTCAATACTTTTCCAATGTGTCATTTCATTTTATTACACATAACTTAATTTGTAAACTACTTAAATTTGTTTTACAGATTGCATATACAGATTTCTTTGGTTGTTACCAACATCGGGGAAAATTTCAAGTCAATGGCACCTTTAGAAATATATTTCCTTAATAAAAATTGTGATGTGTTCAATGCTTATTTTCCCTGCTGTATTTGTGAAACTGAAAAGCACACATAGGTCCTAATTTTAACTATATTTCTTGACTATAATGTATTTAATTATTATTACAATTGTAAGGCATGCATTATCTAATTATTTGCGGAGGAATTTGCATTTAGCATAACTGTTCAAAAGTTTGGCATCAGCATTTCTTATTTCATTTTAAGTATTTTTTAATAATATTACAATTACTGTTAAACTGCATAATAAAATAAATAAAACCTTGATAAATGTCAGAGACATTATAATTCTGCACCAAGCTCAAACTTTTTAACTGTATTTTACAAGGTTGCATTTGAAGTATTTATATTCATAAATTAAATTGTACTTTAACAATATAAAAATATAAAAAATATGTTTCCAATTTAAATGGGGTGGTTGGGGGGGCAAGTACATTAAAATCCATGTAGTTCATATTTGACATCTGCCTGCCATCTGTAGGACAAGTTCAGATTTGTAAACTTGAAATCAGTTTCAGAAACAGCATGAATAATACAAGTATGGATGACAGTAAAACTATTTTCAAGATTCAAAAGCTTTAAGAATTTGAAGCATTGACTTTAAATTATATAACAACATAACTTGTTTACTAGAGGCCAGATCTTTTGGTTTACTGGAAAAAAATTATAATAATAATATATAATAATAGTAATAATAATAATATATATAAAAGCCATTACTACAGCAACATGGGCATACATAAGAAAGACTGACAAGATTTTTTTTTCTCCAAAGGCATTTCCTTCCCTTCTAAAGAGTTAAAAATAAACACATTTTCAAAATTTGGATAAATGTTTACAGATGCTGAATTAAACTGACATCATATATCAAATGATCTTTTTTTTGGGGTTTAATTACATAGCATGACACGAGATAACTAAATATCACTGGTCAGGACTGCTCTACTTTAACTGTAACAACATTCAATTACCATTTAATTGCAGCAGCTATTCTGTAAATTTCATTTTACACAGAATTAATGTGCTGCAATAACTTGATGCAATTAAAAAGAACCACTGGTCAACAAAATGCGAACAGTTCTGACATTATAATAGTCCAATAGCCATAGTCTTCATTATAAACCCAAAGCGATTGTTCATTAATGAGAAGCGGAATATAAGACACCCCTCCTCCTCAACACACATACTCAGGCTCTGTCTCTTTTATATCATTATAAGGCTCTAATTAAAAGGCACATTGAAAGCCTGTAGGGATTCGATCTTTAGGGATGTATTTGCAGCAAAGGGACAGTTGAGCTTGGCATCATAATTACTGCCTCTATGTGCAGCGAGAAGAAGGATGCATGCAGTACACAAGAACAACATCTTCTATAGTTTCCTTCATTATGCTGGTTTCATCTCACACAATGAGTAGCATAAAGCAGATCCGCACATTTAAAGACCAGATTGCGTTCCCTCAAACCATAAAGCTTGAGGGATCTAAAAAAAAACACACACACATTTTTGCTGGTAGATGCTGTCCAAAATGTCCTCCACTTCACCATGCTAGTGGCTTGACCTTTGTGTCCACAGGCATTTGAGCCGTCTGTGCAAACACAGAGCTCATGTAGCTGAAGAACTGAGCTAATTGCTCTGAGTATCAATGGCTGATAGTGAGTGAGATGGAGCACTGTGACTCCCAGCTCTGCAAACCAATGGAACTGTAATCCTGCTAAGCTGTGCTATAAGCACTCTCAACTCATTTATTGGCACTGATTTCAAATTTAGCTTTCAGTTTTTAATGTAGTAACATTGAAGGACATGCAATAATAGTTGACTGATGCTTCAAGATCTGTGTACGCATAAAATAAGTCATGCAATAGACCAAATTAGTTGGCATTATAACTTAATATCAGACTCACAATCATGCTGAATATCAGCAACACTGTAACTATACCAGTGGCTTTGTGCCCAATCACAGCAAAGCATTTATTCAGTTCGCCAGCCTTCATGCTTTTCGAAAATGACATTGAATAAATATGGTGTACATCAACGCAATTTAAATGAAAGAAATTTTATGTATGTGACTCTGGACCACAAAAGCTATCTTATGTTGCATAGATGTATTTGTAGCAATAGCCAAAATTACATTGTGGTCAATATACAGAGTGATTCAAAAAGAATATCATAACTTTCGGGTTGATGTCAAAGTGTCTGGAGGGGGTGCATTTGAACATTTATGAACTTGTTTTCTACTGAAAAAAACTTTAAGTACTCTTCACATTGATTAATTACCCAAGGTTCCATCATGTCTTTTTGATTTTATACAGATTGTCCTAGTTGTGGTATTGTTTTTGAATCACCCTCTATATCAGATTTATCCATTTTCTTATATGCGAAAAATCCTTACAATATTAAGTAAAGATCATGTTGCATTTAGAGATTTGGTCCATTTTGTACCATAAATATATCAAAGATTATTTTTGGATCAGTAATATGCATTTCTAATAACTTAACTGGGACAACTCTAAGACAATGCTCTCGATATTTTGATTTTTTTTAACTCATTGGATTACAGAAATGGCCAAATATTACCCTATTCTAACAAACCATACGCCAGTGGAGTTTATTTATAAATGTATTGTTTATAATGTTCCATCAACATATAATTCAGCGCATTTACATTAAAATGAAACAACAAAAAGGTGGCGAGGTGACTCAGTGGTTAGCACTGTAGTCTCACAGTGATAAGGTCGCTGGTTCGAGTCCCAGCTGGGTCAGTTGGCATTTCTGTGTTGGTGTGGGTTTCCTCCGGGTGCTCCGGTTTCCCCCACAGTCCAAAGACATGCGCTATAGGTGAACTGAATAAACTAAATTGGCCGTAGTGTATGTGTGTGAATGAGTGTGCATGGATGTTTTTCAGTACAGGGTTGCAGCTATAAGGGCATCCTCTCTGTAAAACAAATACTGGATAAGTTGGCGGTTCATTCCGGTATGGCGACCTCTGATGAATAAAGGGACTAAGATGAAGGAAAATGAATGAATGAACAACAAACACATTCTGATCTGTACTTATTAAAAGTCATAAAAAGTAAAACCTTGTGTTGAAAGATGCTGGCTAAATGGATTTAATGTGACAATTAGCTAGTATTTGGGGGTGAACTGTACTATAAATGTCTTACTCCATGAGCATGTGTGAAAAATATTTTATTTAAAAACCGACAGTTGCAAAGTCCAACAGGTTACGCTTGTGACTAAACAATGCAGTGTAATGAAAACCAGTGTCACATTCATTTGTCAACGCATTTTTAAAGCACTAATCATAATTCAGAATCTCTCACACCCTAACACGCACATCCTCTAAGCTGTGAATGTAATTCCAGCACACTGTGCGTGCAGACGAAATGCATTCTGACATCTCTTCTAACAAACATACGCACGAATAACACGAGTCGAGTCAAAGTTATGAAATACTGAGGGAACAAGCTTCTTCCATCGTCTGGATGCCGAAACCGTGTCACGTAGCTCGCCAACAAAAAACCGCCATGGTATATTAATACCAAATCCTCTCCGCACATCTGTCAGCGGCGATCTAACGGTGCGCGCTAAGTGCACCTCCCGCAGTCGCGCTGCATGTTTATTACATGCCCATAGATTAAGACCAGCTCACAGTGAACTACAGCCTAGTAAGAAGATGTAGAAGCATTCAATTGGCACCACACATAAGTAACACTCGCACATCAAATCTACATTTTCAGCTTCAAAGATCGCTTTGAAACGCACATGCTTTGAGTCAGAAAGCACGCTGCGCCAGAGACCACGAATGCGTTATATGGCTTTCTACATGATTTCTGGAGAGCGCGTGAGTCGCGGCGCGTGCAGGTGGCTTTTCATCTGAGCACTGCGCAGTCTGGGCAACCACGATGCCTGATCTACGATACTGTGTGTAGAACGAGATGGTTCATCTATCGCGCCAAGGCATTATTGGTATTGACAACTGCAAACCTTTATGATATAAATACAGAAAAGTTTCCTACCTCTGTCGGTGTCTTCTCTGAAAGATTCCGCGGTTTGTTTAGCTGCCTATCCGCTTTACTACACTGTAGGATCAGTGAGAGATACAGAGAGAGAGAGAGAGAGAGAGGGAGAGAGAGAGAGAGAGAGAGAGAGAGAGAGAGAGAGAGAGAGAGAGAGGAGAGAGAGTGAAGATCGGGGTAGACCTCTCTACACTGGGATGATGCCACTCCTGCGTGATCTCAACCGCAATATGAAGCCACCCCGGTGTTTTACGAAAAGATGCCATCGCTTTTAGTCAAAGGCCATGTGATTTGTTTTTCCTATTCATCCTGCAATTCATCAAATATAGCTAGATTTCCGCCTACTCACTTCGTGTGTTTATGGACAGTTCTGATTCGAATTTGACTACTGGGACGTAAAAATAACTGCAGAAATTGTCGAGACACAATTCAAGATTCTTCAGATTCCTTGACGAGTGAAAACATCTGAAGAATAACACTCTTAAATAAATAAATAAATAAATAAATAAATAAATAAATAAATAAATAAATTGTGCATTGATGTCATAGAAGAACCTCCCCCCCCACACACACAAATAAACTTTGATCAAGCAATTCTTCAAAGAACCATTATTCTTACAGTAAATTATATATATATTTTTAAAAACAAATAACTTTTCACATGACAAATAATCTTTTGTAGAGTTAAAAGTTTATGTTGATAAATGATCTTTATTAAACCATCAATGTCAATAAAGAGCTTTTTCATTTCACATTTTAAAAATCTTTCTTTTTACTATTAATATGTTCTTCACAGTAGGAAAAATGTTTCTTTAAAGATCTCATAATCATGAAAACACATAAAACTAATGAAAATTTTAAGCTGAGCTTAATATAAGTAAGAAGTGTAGTGCGATCATGTAATACAACATGTTAAATGGTAACACTACAATAATGCAATTATCAGTACTTTAACAATAAAAGATGTAGCAAGAAATCTGAATGTAGACATGTCACATGTCCACAAATGATATAAATGTAACAGTATCATCAACTTGCCAAACTTGTAATTAACGTTTGAACTTCCCTTTACGGTAACATTTTACAGTCCACCCTATCAGAAAAGTCAGATGTCTCAGAAACCTATAAAAATGTGTCTCTAAACACTGGGAACAGTTTATCATTAGCCATATAACATAAAGGGCAGTTTTTTCGGGACTTGAAACAAAGAAACACAGTAGAAGACATTTGAAGCAACTTTAAAAGGCACTTTATACGTATAAGTGTAGATGGGGAATTACAAATGGAGTATTTTCTAAGATTTGGGGTTAATCAACAATAACTCTTTTGAAATTAGTAATTTTGTGTAGATGTCCCAAAGCTTAAGCGCTCAGAAATCTCATAGAGTCTTAGTTCAAGCATTCTCTATTGACTACATCCATCACTGCTACAAGAGCAGTTGACTATATTCTAGTTGGCAGTCAATATTATGTAATGTGAGATGAGCAACAGGTCTGCTGAGGGTGAAATTCCAAATCAATGTACATGCTGAGGAACATATTTTGATTACTGTATTTGTGCTGTTTGTTTAATTTAAATGACAAAATATTCACTACATTGAAAGCTGCAGACCCTATATAACGAGAGTTGTGTGGAAAAAAAAGTCTTGTTAGATTATTTTTGATGAATTATTTACAGATACTGCAAAAAATAAGGGATTCAAAATGGTACTATTGCAATATAAATGTATATGATCAATAAGTTGTGACAACAAATTACTCTGTTAATTTAACTAAAATTAGGGAACCATGTTTCAACTTATTTTTTAGAGTAGAATATTTAACTGGGCCTTTTAAGTCTTTCATGACTATTTTGTGAAATAGTTCTTCACCGTAGTGGCGGCTGCTTTTGAACTACTGCTTCATAAAGCTTTATAATCTTTATGAAGTGGTTTTGGTGTGCATATCAAAATGGGGCATTGCTACATCACAAGTGTTTCCAAACATTTGGAAATTTTATGATTCTCCATTTGAAGGTGATCTGTGTAACACCATAAGTGAGTTTGTAGATGTTTTAATGAGAAATTTGCTAAATTAAACAGAATAAAAGTTAATAATATTTATTATTGGTCTCTTACAGCTGTTCAGCAGAGCCCACCATGGAACAAACAATATGTATAAACATTAATATAAAATTACATAATAATGCAAATTATCCAGACATGTAATATTTAAGGATATTAGATGATGAGCTAAGTTCATGTTTTTTGTTTTTTTAATATAAATCTGGCAATAAGTTTGAAAACAACCATTCTAATGAATGTTTTCAGTTTTGTTGTTTTTACACGATTTTGACCAGCAGGTGTCCCTAGCACATGCTTGAACGCTATTTTGCGAAGCAACTGTTTCTTTTATTTCAAAGCTTTGAAACAATTGAACAACAATTAAATTTGTTGTTTCTCTCATCGCCTGACTTGAACCCATCTAAGCCAACTGACCATACCAAAAAAGTTGTCCTTATGGAAATAGTCATGTGAAGCAAGCATGTTCAGTTACAAATCATAGACATCAAGTTCTTTTGTGGTATTTATTTGGTGTTGTGCAAAGAACTACACAATAATAATCATTTGTTGAAAACATCTCACTGTAAATATCATTAGTATGATAAGCAACAAAAACTGTTGGCATTACACTGCCCCGTAGTGTTCACTTTACCTATAAACTGCAATAAAAATGATACATAAAAATGTAGGCCTAAGCATATAATTCCAATGAGCCTGTGTTGCAACAATTTCATTATTTTCTTATTTATTTTAGTGAATGGCATTTTAAAAATCGTAATAGCTTTTCACCATAAGGAAACTTTTTTTTTTACAATGACATTGTAAAAAACCTGATGCTACATATTTAAAATAAGATATAATTTGATTAATTAATTTATTCAATTTCCTCTAGTCTCTATTTCAGAGGTAGCAGAATGACCCATCTATAATTTAATTTATAAACACTGAATATTCTGAAACGATTGTTAATAAATACAGAAAACAAACAAGTGAAGAAAGAAAGAAAAAAAGTGAGGCAATAAACAAATGACTAAAACCAAGATTATATTTCTACCAACATGAGGATGAATAGACTTTTGGGTGAAAAAAACTCTTTAAAAACTCCAATTTGTCTTGAATCGGTTCAAGAGACATTCACTTGTCCATCCCCAAACGCACAACATTGGATAAATCAAATAAGAGACAGAGAGAGTTTGGATGCACTATGAAGTGATCCTTGAGAGTGCTGACTTGTAGAAACCCTCCAACATGAGAACATTTCAAGCTCAAAACAACACATTTGCTCACACTGTTGGCAGAGCTGTGACTGTCGGTTCTGTAAGCTGCCTTTTTCCTTCCAACTTGCTAAATCCAATGAAGAAATGCAAGCGTGTTTACTAAATAGCAACCCCAGCCTCCCCAACTCACGACTCAAGTGCTGCAGCTGTGTTCCCATGGCAACATGCCGCAGAACTGAGACAAGCAATGAGCCAAGGTAGAGAAAAAAAAAACACCATAAAGCGTGTGACACTGCTTAAAAAAGACAGATCTTTCTTCTCATCTCTTGCTCCCATTCCATCCCACCATTACTGTCATTCTCTACTGTCATGTCCATCCGTCATCAGTGCAGCGGAGGAGCAGGTGCTTTTACAAGAGGGGCTCAAACTATGTGTAAAACTGGCCAATAAAGTACAAAAAAACAACAATACAATACTGACGTATGAAGGATTTGTTTGTTTTAAAAGCAAGACACTGGAGGTGAACAGGGCAAAACAATATTTTTAAATTATTATTTTAAAATTAAATAAACATAGCTATCATATAAATAGTTTATTACTATAAGAGTATAATATTATTATTATTATTTTATTTTATTTTAAAAGTTGTAATATAAGTTTTACAAAATGTTACATCTAAAAGTGCATTTGAGGTATTATGTCATTAAATATGTACTAATTTGCATAACGGCGACAGTGGTTAGCACTGTCCCCTCACAGCGTGTTGACGTGGGTTTTCTCCGAGTGCTCCGGTTTCCCCACAGTCCAAAGACATGTGGTATATGTGGATTGAATAAACTAAATTAGATGTAGTGTATGTGTGTGAATGAGTATGCATGGATGTTTCCCAGTACTGGGTTGCAGCTAAAAGGGCATCCATGATGTAAACATGCTGGATAAGTTGGTGTTTTTTTCAGCTGTGGTGACGCTGATGAATAAAGGGACTAAGCCGAAGGAAAATAAATGAATGAATGAATGAATGAATGATTTGCACAGATTTCTAGCACAAAAATCTAAATACTGGTTACTTTTATTGTGACATATGTGACCCTGGACCACAAAACTAGTCTTATTTTAGATGTTCTTTTTACAATGTATTATTATTTTTACAATAGCCACAAATACAATGTATTGGTCAAAATGAAACATTTTACTGTTATGAAAAAAATAATAAATTAAGTAAAGATCACGTTCCATGAAGATAATTTGCAAATGTCCTGTTGTAAATAAATCAAAGCTCAATTTCCGATTATTAATTTAAATTGAACTTAATTTGAACATGTTTAAAGGGGATTTTCTCAGTATTTAAAACTTTTTGAACCCTCGGATTGCAGAACTTTAATCACTGTATCTCCCCTAAATATGGTCCAATCCAAACAACCCATATATCAATGAAAACCTATGTATTCAGATTTCATAATGCATAATAGCAATTTCCCCAAACTGACAATGATGGCTGGTTTTGTAGTGACCCTGAACCTTTCAAATCTTCACTTCACAATTCAAACTACATTATGAACAGACAAAATTAAGTACCATTTTCAAAATGTATTGTAGAAAAAAAAAGTTGCATGGAATCAGCCAAATTATATGCGAACAAATTGCTGTCTACAAACCTTCAGATTACAGGTATCAATAGAAGTTTATGTATAAGTTGCCGAAGTGGAGATTTAAGGCTGTTTAAAAAAACATTTTGAGAAAAAAAAAAAACATTAAAATATGTATGAAGTGCAATCTACCGACTCAAACAAACATAAAAACACACCAAAAAAAAGACTCAAAAGTGTATGCTGGATTTTTTTCTTAGACTAACATTAACATTAGACTGAAAAAGTACTTTAGAAAAAGCCCCCTCCAAAAAATAGAAGACAGATCTTTCTCCTCATGCTCCTATTCCATCTCTCCACTGTCTCTCATGACTATATATGTCAGAGATGCAGTGGAGCAGGTTCTTGAAGGTCAAAGTGTGTGTAAAACTAGCCGACAATATACCAAAAAAAACTACAATAGTGACGTGGGAAGGTTTTTTGTGTCAAGCGTGGAGTGACGACATGACTCTCGGAGAAAGAACGTCATGTTCCTGTCTTTCACAGAGGAACTTTGAAATTCACTTTGAAAATGGAGAGCAGGCTAGAGGAGGAAAGATGAATAAATGATGGCGTGAATAAATGAACACATGCTGAGATGAGTAGCGGTGGCTGTTGATAGACTACAGGCTTCTGTGTGGAGGAAAACTCACCCCATCACTTGTTCATTCTGTTAGCATCCTTTCAACAAGCATGTCCTTCGCAGATCCACTTGTGAATTTTAACCAACAAGTCCGTTTCACACTAGTCAACGCCCATCTGTCTGAATGGCTCAGCGTGCTCGCGTTTAAAACGTCTTCAGAAGTATTCAGTTATATGATGTACAGAAAACTCCACAAGCAGACAAGAAACCATGACCTGAGCGTCTTTCTAGTGGATGACAATTATTTAGCCTACTTGTTTTAGGACGCAGGATGCTCAGTAGCATGTCCCATCTGGCACTTCTTAGCCAGCTGTTAAATTATAGCTACGTTTTATCATAGCATTAAGCTTTGCTAAGTTTGTTCTTAGAAGAAGGCTGATAGCTGTGTGCGAAATGGGGAGCGTTAGCTCTGAACAAAGCCATAAAAAACTAAAGAACAAGCAAGTTTGGACGTCAGAGGTGTGGATAAGAAAGGGGAGAACCAGAAGAATTGGTTCAGACATAAAAAGCTTTGAAAAAAACATCAAGGCTTCAAGAGGTGTCTATGGAATAGTGGAGAAAATCTATTAAAGGATTAAACTAACCTGCTAAATTGACTAAATAGTTAATAAATGTTCTTCTAGTTGATAAATCATTGTCATCTTCTTCTTCTTCTTCTTCTTCTTCCCAGGGTCAGTGGTATCTAAAAGACTGAACATCCCTGCTGAAGAGCAAGGGTTTTCAAACTGAGGTTCAGAGCCCAAAGAGAGCGTTGGGGGTCTGTGGAAAAATATTAAAGAAAAATAAAATCAATCAAAAAAATCAATAAATGAACAGTGCCAAATGCAATTTTCATTTAATTTTAACATATTTGACAGGCTGTTGTGTGTAGTTTCAGGAATCGTACCCTTAGACCAAATAATAAGTTGTTTTCATAGCCTTTAAAGTGAAATAACTGATTATAAACATAGGAGACTGAAAAAAGCAAACAGAGTAAAATTTCAGACGGCACTTAAAGAGGCTTTTTGCATCTGAACTCTTCAAATTCAATTTTTGAACAATATTTCAAAGACTTTTTGAAAGCAGCAGCCATTAATTTACATAGTATTTGTGTTTTCAGAGTACTAAAATTCTTCAGAATATCTTGTTTGTGTTCAGTTGAAGAAAACGTTTAGAACCACTTAGATGTGAGTAAATGATTTTTTGTCATTTTCATTTTTGGGGTGAACTATCCGTTATAAGTGTACAGTACTATAATCTGTATGTAATATATTTATTATGGAAGTATAAATAGGCTCTTTTTACAAGAAACATAGCTGCATTTAAAGGTTTAACATGAAATGTCCCTATAGCAAGAGCACAGTTTGAGGTCTGTGATTTCTAAAAGACTGAAAAACCCATTTGTAACAAAAGGAAATCGCTGTAATCGTATGCTACAAATGGATGTGTTGTTAGATAACGTTTATGACCCATATGCCTCATTCCAGTGCTGTACGTCAACGCTCTTACGTTTCCTCATGAAGCTTCAGTTTCAAAACTTTTACCGTTCGCGTGCTGCCATCAAGTGGCGAGCAGAAGTAATCAATCAACCCGTCTTTCACTATATGGTTGCCCTCAGCTCTCAACTGAAGCGATTTCCCTCTTTACCCCGCCATCTGTCGGCGGACGTCTCTTTTCTCTAGACAATCTGTGCTCAAGCTGTGAATTAACTGTGGATGTCATTTTCAACAGGCAAACAAACAGGCGCTGCAGCTGCAGTCAGCGGTGACAAATTCACTGTGTTTCTGCAGATGCTAAACTACAGAAAAACAAAGTGTCTGTCGGTTGCTTCTCACATACGAAAACGGCGCACAGAGCACATGACCAAAGCGTAGTTAAATAGGCGAAATATAAAGTAAAAATACAAGTGTCAAGTACACACTTAAGTATTTGTTTAATCTAAATGTATGCATATCATATATAACTTTGTATAAATCATGATTACAGTATATTCATGACATAATATAAGTGTAGGTCTCTGAGGATGGGGCCTGAAACCCAGTGCTGAATGACTCTGGATCAGGCTTTAGAAAATAAACATCTAATAAATGAAACTTACACGCCACACAACAAATCTTATTAATAAGGTAGAATGCTGAGATAAAACGATTCAAATCATTCAGAAACTGCTTAGATGAGCTTGCCAAATTGTAAAATCAATCGCTGTGCGTCTCGCAGTACTTTAAGTACGCCTCTAGATGGCAGTGCTCCTTTTCATATGAACATACTAAAGTATAGATTTCACACAAGCCTTTTGTCACATACAAGGTAAAACAAGGTGCCTGAAAACAAAACCTTGACAAACTTATGGACAAAATATCGGACAAACTTAAATAGTTTGATTCAACAGAAGAGAATGATTAATTAGCTAAATTAATCAACAAAAAAATAAAACACAACACTAAAATGGTATTAAGATGCAAATGTAACATCGAGTCACTTAAAATGGGTTTGTAGATATTATTAAATGTATGTCTTTAACATATAAACAGATATATAAATATGTAATATATAAACTTTTGGGCTTAAAAACAAGGTTATTTCAAATAGTTCTTACTACAATGAAGTTATTATAAATTTAGGTTGTTTGCAGTGTAAATGTGATAGTCACAAATGAACCAGTAATCTAGGTCAGGGGTTTTGGAGTCAATGTAGTGCCGAGGGTCTGTGAAATTATGCAATAATTATAGAAATTTTTGTGTAAATATGGGACAATTTATGAGACTACCTTTATAGTATTGTTATACTATAAAGATACATATATATATATATATACATATAAATAAATATATATATACATATATATATTTATTTTTATTTTTTTTTATTTTATTTTCCCGGTTAAAATATAACGTGCTTTGCTTTCCCCAAGTAAATCCTCTCAATGTTATAAACATATATATTTTACAATATTCCATTCTAGGCCTGTCTAGTTTAGCACTTCTGGACAAGTGAGCAAAATTAAACTTAAGTATAAACAAACATAACTGCAGTGAAATAATAAACATACGCCAATCTGGCAACCCGGTGTTTTCACTTTTACAAAATCGTGACTACGGAAGCCCGTGCGCACGTTTTTCAGTCACAAAAATGCAATTGGAAATGTAGCTCACCGGGGTAACGTAAGGACATCTATAGGGTCAGCACGTGACGTCACGCGTTCGTATGTTTTTCTTTTTCCCTGTAGAGCAAACACATAGATGTATGTGACCTGCTGATTTGTGCTTTTCTCACGGTGCGGGCAAACTTACATGGATTGTTCGAGCCATCAGTGAGTATGTAACGTACATATTTTAATAAACAGCCTTTCTAAATCAATAATCGCCCTCAAACCCAATTGGCCTTTTCATTGGTTATTATTTAACGTCGTAGTGAATGATACAGGACTTCTTAAACATGCGAGCAATCTTTAAAGCAAGCGCATCCCAATTAAGTAGGCTAATCCTTTCGGGACGCGGTAAAATAACGTGTCTTCGATATAAGCAAACTTTATTTGATGTTCCCGTTCACGTTCCCTCGCGGAGTTCATGGCGTTCTCTGCCTGCTCTATATTGGGGATCTGTCTGGCGAGACGTAGAGGCATGGCCTACTTTTTGCGCACGTATGGAAACGAGGCGGTGGCTCTTTTCGCTGTTGCTGTGCCAGCCTATGCGCAAATACATCTCGACGCTGGATAGGTCTCCTGGCATTGAGGCTGCGCCTGTGATGATCATGCGATTGAGTGACGACGGGGAGTCATGTCTAGTCTATGCATGATCAGTGGCTCTGCGCTCCGTATCCCGCTGGAAAAAGAGTTCGCGCTCGATGGCTCTGCGATCGACTTCGCGCCTATGCCCACAATGAATGGCTGTTTCCAGCGCGAGACAGACGAGGCGAGAGAGTGAAGGAGAGCGAGCGCGTCGGACTCCATTGAAACACTTTGAAACGGCCTCCAGCTAAGGGGTGAGTATCCCGCCTTCGAGCGCCCGCAGCGGGCCGTGCGAGGCGGCGCGACACCGCGAGCGGCTGTCCTGGCATTTTGGCCGAAAGCCGCTGGCTTTGAGGTGTTTGGGGGGCATTGTTTTGGGGAAGGTGTGCGGTGGGGGATGGGCGCAGACTAATGGTACCAACAAAAAAAAGTTTAACCACTTCACCGACCTCACTGACATGGCTGAACGCGCGTGCTGGCAGATGTTCCGGAGTTCGACCTGGCTAATTTAAAACGCCGATTTCCGGGATCTTTCTCATCTGTTAGCCAAAAGGCTGATATTTGGCCGTCGCATCTGGAGGTACCACTTTGAGCGTGATTGATGTTGTTGTGGCGACGAGTACTTCAGTCATTTTCTTATTGGCGGAGTCGAGCTAACCCCCCCTACTGTCAGCGCTGGTTCAGTCTGGCTCGCCCCCAGTTCGTGCATTTGTCCCGGGATGACCTGTTGATGTCTGTGAAATAAGATAAGGTGGGGTATCCGAACTAGCGCGAAATCGCTATGGAACATTAACTTTGAAATTCCGTGGACTGAAAAGTATGCGCTCGGGTGCCAGTAACGGACTGCACGTTGAGTCGTAGGAGATTCTTGAGTGTTGCCGTTGTAATTGAGTGGCGTGGAGAACGGGGCGAACCCTCATTTCGGCGGTGCCGCGCTCGAGACGGACCCGTCTAGGCCCGAGGATGTAGGCACGCTCGCTCTGCATTGGTAAAGACGGGACAAGAGCAGCAAACTTGCGATCCTCGTTGCGTCGCGGCGTTTGTGCTCGCTCGCATGTAGGTGCTGCATTTCTGACAGAGTGGCTCATAGTGGGCGCTTTTGCCATCGCTCTTCAACGGCCCGTGCCAGTGGAGAACTCCGGACGGACGGGCAGATTGACTGACACACGGTTAGTCTGCCGCCGACAGAGCCTCATAACACTGCTCTACTGGCAGGTCTGGCGGCCAAAGGTTTGCTCTTAATGTTTTTCCTCCGTTTTCCTGTACTGTTCTGCATTGTTTGATTAGAGTTAGTTTATGCACCGTCGTATGTTCAATGGCTGCCTCTGTACTTCCATCACACAGGATTGGCATCACAGTATTAGACAGCATTTTATAGCTGAATTGTTCTTTTTTGTGTATGGGTAAACTTTTCAAGGGGCCCCGGTCAGATTATATTTCTGAATTTTAACCATTTATGTGGTACATTTGCAATCATAATATACTTGTGTGTAACATTTTATAAGGTATCAAATTCATCAAAGCTGTCACTCAGTTTTATTTAGTGCAGCATACAGCGTTGGTAAACACACTTGACTTGCCCCTCTGACTTAAATATATGCGAGATGACCATCTTTATATTTTATTATTAATGTTTTGAAGTTTCCTATAAAACTTTCCTATAAAAAGCAGCACTAAATATAATGTATCAGTGAGGTTTTTCCTATTTAAATAAAGGTAATAGTAAAAAAAAAAGCCAATTACTTTAATATATAATGGCCAGTCTGTTCATTTTACAATAGGACACCTTTCAAGTCACAAGGGGAAATTGAAGTTAACCTGGCTGCTTTTTGATATTGACCGTAGGCATGAGCCGGTATAAGATTCTGACGGTATGATAACCTTGTATACAAAATTTCACGGTATGACGGTATTGTGATTACTGCTCTAAAATATATTATTTTTAAATGTCTGGCTAAAAAACAAAACCTTTTCCCCTATTGAACACAATATATTTTATTTTGAGAAACATTTAAAATATTTTGGGGCAGTAAACATGTCAGGCTAAATAATTCAAGTGAGTCAGACTTCTGCTGTCTTCATTAGTTTCAATAACACATATTTCTTTACAATTTACACCTAAAACAAACAAAAAAACCAAAAACAAATGTAAATAAAAAAATCTTACTCTAACCTTAGGAACAGTATAGCAGAAATGTTTGGCGGTATGAAAACCTTGACTTTTCCATACCGCAGTATACCTTGAAAACGGTTATCATCCCATGCCTAATTGACCGCCTAAAACTGGGTTCCCACTAGTTAAAGTATAGATTTTGTCATTGAGATTAATTACATGAGATTAATTGTTTAGATTAATTACACATTTTAAATGAGTTTACTTTTTCCTGTGTTTTAGTTTATATATGACAGATGGTTTCAAGCATCTTTAGTTACAGTATGATCCTTTTTGAAAGTCTCATATGTGCAGTTTGGGTTGTGAGTAAAGTCTTTAAAAGGTTAGTGTTTCCCTCCTCACACATTGTGATCACCGTACCTAAGGTGTCCCTCTCCTCCCCCACCCCGAGGGAAAGCTTCTTAAATAAACCCTGGGCCTCTCTGTGTGTATGTGTGCCACTGCTCTCTGGCCAACTGTAAACAAGCCGTTTTGTCTGATGTCTGGTTTGTGTGTGTGCATGCAAGGGAGGGGGGAAGCGAGCCTGAAGTCAGACAAAGAGGGTACTTCTTTTACCATGAACGTCCTGTTAGTTCTGTGTGATCAGATCAGATTCAGTGATTTTTAATGTGATGGCTTGTGTGGGAAACATGTGCCCAGATGTTCTGCCTAACACTGTCTGATATTGATGTGTGAAGTATATCACATCTTAGTGTTATTCTGACGTGTTGGACATCATTTGAGGGCTGTTTTTACTTCTCCAAATGATTTCCGAATAATAAGCTAGCAATTGCTAAATGTTAATGCATGATTTCTACTCATTCTGCTGACTCAGAAATTATCTTTCCTCTGCACAATTTCAGTGGTACTTGCTTTAAAAATGAGAAGTCTTAAAGACCACTTTTAAACTCTGTAGCAGTGTGTTGGACACTGTATTTTATTGTAGAAAGTGCAGGTTAAACCTTCATAATGAATTTCCCCGGCAGCATGACTGTGAGCTGTAATGATGGCTTTGCTCATGGTGTCACATTTAGCAGTAATAAGACTGACTGCAGTGTCAGTCAAAGCCCATTGTTTTCCACCCTCTTCCTCAACTATGACCTCAATCACTGGTTTAGTATCTCTCTCGCGCTCTCCCCCTCTCTCCCTCCCTGCTGTAGTACTGTAAAGAGTGCCATTTTATCTCTGTCTCAGCTGAATCACCATCTCATTCAGATTAGCAGTCACATCCCGCTCACAGGATTTCAGAGGCGGCTTGCCAACCCCCCTATTATTTTTCAGAGTTCGCATGTTTTAGGCCAGTCTACTGAAGTTGCCTACAGGCTCATCCCTGGGGTCTTATACGTTTCACCTTGTAATGTAACAGTCTGTTGCCGGTAGCCGTTTGTGTCTTTGCAATAAATTGTGTTGGATGTAGTGGATTTTACTGCTTCAGAAGCAAATGATGGTTTGCAATGGGTCTTCAGGGATGAACTACTGTGCTGCTGAGAGAATGCCGCTGACAAAGATCTCTCTCTTTCTCTTCCATCTGTCTTTCCCTCCTTCTCTTCCTCTGGTGCCGCTCAGATTTCTCTGGTGGTGCTGGCCATAGCGCCATGGCTCAGACCCTTCAGATGGCGATCCCAAACTTCGGCAACAATGTCCTGGAGTGTTTGAACGAGCAGCGGCTGCAGGGCCTGTACTGCGACGTGTCCGTGGTGGTGAAAGGCCACACCTTTAAAGCCCACCGCGCCGTGCTGGCGGCCAGCAGCTCCTATTTCCGTGACCTTTTCAACAGCAGTGCGGGCAGCAAAACCCCTACGGTGGTGGAGTTGCCCCCGGCTGTACAGCCGCAGAGCTTTCAGCAGATCCTGGCCTTCTGCTACACCGGACGCCTCAGCATGAACGTCGGAGACCAATTTCTGCTAATGTACACGGCTGGTTTCCTCCAGATCCAGCAGATCATGGAGAAGGGTACAGAGTTCTTCTTGAAGGTCAGCTCACCCAGCTGTGACTCACAGGGCCTCCATACTGAAGAAACCCCTCCTTCAGAGCCTCAGAGCCCAGTTACCCAGACTGCTGCAGGGGCTGCAGCAAATGGTGGTGGTGGGGTGGTGGCTACGGCGACCAGTCGGCCAGCTTCCTGCTTGACCCCATTGCCTCTGGTGTCTCGAGTGAAGACGGAGCAGCCGGAGACTTCACCCTATTCGGTGGTGTGCACACCGGTGGCCAAGCGGCTCTGGGAAGGAAGCAATCGGGAAGGCGGTGGAGGCTTAGGAGCAGCCGGTGGAGGAGGAATAAGGAAGGCGGCTCGTTTTTCCCAAGAGATGGCACGCGGAAGTGCCATTCAGCAGCAAGGTAGCATGGGACTTAATATGGGTCTTGCAATGGGTACAGGAGGCCACGGTGCAGGCAGTGGCAGCACCAATGGTAATGGAACAAGCAGTGCCACTCCTGAAGGCACCAGTCCCGGTACTTTGAGTGCCTATGCCAGTGATTCGCCCATATCTTACCATGATGACGAGGAAGAGGAGGAAGCAGTTGATGATGGCACTGAAGAGCAGTACAGGCAGATCTGCAACATGTACACCATGTACAGCATGCTCAACGTGGGCGCTACAGGTGAGTACACAGTTTCAATGAAAAACCATCAAATAATTAACTCACCCTCATGTTGTTCCAAACCTGTATGATGACTTTTGCTTCTGTGAAAAAAAAGAGGTGACGTTTGAATTGTGTAATGGTTGTCTTTTCCATGCGATTTACAATGAATACAGATTGGAACTTTAAATTACGCAATTAAAAGTCACTATTCACTGTAGTTAAGTTATCAATATGACTTGTATGTTATAGTTTTAAAAATACGTTTTCCAAAATAGGGTTTTCACTGATGTGGTAGTACAACCATTTTTCTTATTTTGAGGAACTTTTATGGCCCGTTTCCACTTAGTGGTACAGTAAGGTACAAGTCTGTACGGGTCACCTTTATTAGGCTTGCATTTCCACTGCCAAAAGGGTACTAATGATGGTTTTGTCCCGCTAGGTAACTTTTACAAAGGGTACCCAAAAAGTGGTACGGTTCGCTTTGCTATTTGGTACCCTTAGACAGTGGAAACGGCCATAAAAGTGCACTGAACCGTACAGTACCGCACCACTCAGTGGGCCATTACTGATCCTTTTCACACTACACCTATTGTGTAATGGATATATTAAATATAGTTGTTAAGAGTTCATGGTGTCATTGATTCTGAAAGAGAACAGTTATTAGTAATTGTAAATCTGAAACCATTCGGAAGCAGACACTGAATTTAATTTGTAGTAAGAATTCAACATTAGATAACATATGCATGTTATTGCTAAATGTGATTAATTTCATTAATCCATATATATGATATTGTTTGTAATGTTTTTTTTGCAGTTACTTGCAGGGATTGCAACCAAGAATTGATAGTTGGAACCAGAGCTTATTTTCTTTTTCACGCTACCACTATACTAGAATGTACTTCACAATAAGGATGAAGAAATAAACTGCTACTTCAATACCTTTTTTTAATTTATACTCTTTACATCTTTTGAGCTGTTGTGATCATCGAGTCAGTCAGATTTATAATTGAACAATTCAAACTGGTTTAGTGACCTGGATGAACAGATTTATTTTGTAAAGGATTACAAATCCAATAAAAATGTTTCAGTGAACACTGTCAGAAAAGGCAGTTCCAATCTCTGTTCGTTGACACAGACGTCATCTTTTTTCAACTGAAGAAAAAAAAGTCAAACCGGTTTTATGACAGAATTTACATTTTTTTGAAGTTTTAAATTAACACTTTTCCAAATCAGCACTTCAGCAATCCTGTATGTGTTGTAATGTATGCATTTTCCAGCTTTTTTGCAGTTCCCGTTTTTAACAAGTTTTAACAACTTGCCTACTTTCTTTTGTGCTTCTTAAATAGCAATAGCTAAATTCACACTTTTTGTTAAATGCTTCAACTGTTTGGAGCTCATGAATATTTTATCAGAAGGTCTTCTTATCTTCTCTCAGACGGCATGAAAACTAAATGTGTTCTGATGCCTTTGGATTTCACAGGTCTTTTATTAGTCTTAGTCCCAAGAGCTCTGTGTTATCTGCCGGTTTTTGAGTCAAAAAGATTTGAGTGCTGTTTTAATCTTTATGATGTCTAGACTGCGTGAGCTGAGCTCACGTTTTTGTTTTCACACTTTCACTGCTCTCTATAAACTTCTCTTTTCATTTTCACCCCTCATTTTCAGCAGGGGAGCGTGTGGAGGCCCTCCCAGACCACTCAGAGACGCGGCCCAGGATGCGTGGCCGCCAGGATCTCGCCTCTCTCCCTGCCGAGCTCATCGCTCAGATTGGCAACCGCTGTCATCCCAAACTTTACGAGGAAGGTGACCCTGCAGAGAAACTGGAGCTCGTTTCAGGTCTGAGTCAGATCATTGTACCCGTTTCTTAAGAAACCCCCCAATGCATCAACGACTCTTGTGTCAGAGTTGCATTACAGTGAGATAAATCATTCTTTTGTTGTCAAGCAATCCTCCTGTAACCTCTTATAAACTGTCTGCCAAAAATAAGTTAATATATAGAAGAGACAAATCGCTGATATAACCGGCATCATGCAACCGAGTCATGTTCAATAGCCCATGAAAAGCAAATGATCTTTGGTGGTGATTGATGGGTTGACAGTGTTTGGAGAAGCCGTGTTTTGGTATTGTGGTGAAGAACAGGTTTTGTTGAGTGACTGTAAAGTAATGGAGGCTTTTGTGTGCTGTAAAGCGTGGCCTTATGTGACTCCCAGCCATCCGACTGGATCTGTTCAGTACACATTACAGAGGAATCCTGCTAATCGCTGGAACTTTATTTAAACAGCAGTCACATATATAAACATGCACCTCAAAGTGCTTTACAAACACGATAAAAGAAAGTGTACGAGCAAGACCAGACATGAAGCAATATAAAGTGGAAAACGAAATGAGGAATCGAAACAGACGAGCAGACTAACGATAAAAAGGACTTTGGGGAAAAAAATGTCATCAGAAAGTCATTAAAAGATGAACAAATACAAAAGAGCTGGAGGAGGGAAAAGCAGAAATGGAAATGAGACAAAAATGTTTAATTAAGAGCATGATGGCAAATAAGCCTTTTGAATGATTTTGAAATGTAGTTTTAGGCAGGTTTTGTTCTTAGGATTATGACCAACGGCTGTTTAGTCTTTTTATCTGTAATCCTGGAAAACTAAACAAGCCGGTGCTTGATGATCGGACAGAAACATACTGTCAATCATAGACCAAATTCTATGACTATTTGAAAACTGTGAAAATGCAATTTACTACATTTACATGTCAACTGGTTTAAATGTGGATGGTTTGACTATTCAAAAGTTTACGGTCAATAAGATTTTCATTTTTAATTTTGATTGAATGGATTAAACTGATCAAAGTACTCACTTATATGATTATATTCTTATTACAAATATGCAAGCTACAATGTTTAAATGATGCTCTTTTAAACTTTTTGTCCATTCAAAAAAAAAAAAAGGTTTCCAAAGAAAAGAGAGGAAATGGCACACAATTCTTTAATTTTAAAAGCTGTAAGAGATATTTGGAGCAACAATTTCAATGACGACAATGTGATTCTTTTGGAATTATTTATTATACTTTTATTATACTTATTTTAAATTATATTAATTGACAGTATAGTCTTCATTTTAAAGTTGTTGTTGTTTTTTAAATATTGAACGAACCTACCAAACTTAATATTTAATATTGTATTATTATTATTATTATTATTTTGTCATTTGAACTAATTGCAAATGGCCAGTCGCATTCAAGGCATCAGTGTTTGCTAACAATGTTAATCTTTATCCCTTTACCAAAATGTACTAATTCTGACTTTTGTGGTCACTAGAAACTAGCATTCTGTAAGGGAACCACATAGTTTGTGCATCCATCTCAAAGAGGAACAAAATCACTGTTCCTTGCTGGATTTAATGTAATAGTATCATGTTTTGCTTGTGTTTGACAGTCACTCTAGAAGCTGCGTGTAAAAAAAATATATATTTTTTTTTACTGAATTACAGTGCTGAGTATAGAAAACATTTTGAAATTCAGAAATTGATAGGTTGGCAGGATGTATTTACATAGCATTTAATTTACAGTTAGATTTCACAAGTATCTGCAATTGGGTACATGCACACAGACTTTTGATTTCAGTCAGCCCGGCCCAGGGCTTCTGGTTAGTTGTCATCCTATACAAAATCGCTGCGTTTAAGATCTGATTTCTTTAAAAAAAAACATCGATCTTTACTGCCTGGCTGAGTTGGATATAAAGTGGGTATCAGACCAAACAGGAAGCACTGCATTAAATACAATTTTTTCGTGCCAGTTCTTTAAAATATGGAAATTAATTTTACCCCAGTATCAAGTATTTTCAAGGAAATTTCTGCGGTATCCTACTGCTAATGACGGCGCCTGCGTTTAAAAGGTCTTTAGTTTCGTTTTACTCTTCAACAACCAAATGGATGCTTAAGTCTATTTAACTGATTATATTTGAACTACAATACAACATCGATGCTGTAAACGGGACCTTAAGATATTGAAAATAGCCACATAAAGTTCATCACTGGAAGTTCATCATTGGCTGAAAAACCCTAGCTGTGCATATGGCCCATTTGCCTATAACAATGCCAGAGTGATGATCGCACAAACGGGTGCAGCAAAACAACCATATTTAATAAAGACAAGTGCGGAAAAGGTACATAAATAGAAAGTCGTTGTTAATAAAACCGTCAGCACTCAAAGTTCACAAGGTTGCAGTCATTACTAACACATGAATGATCTTCAGTGCTAATAAGGAGAGCTGCATGTCTTTCTGAGCTCTGTGTGATTAGTATTCATTCATTAAGCATTCGTTTGACTTGTATGCATTCATGCAAACTGATGAGTCATGAAGCATTTGTCAGTGTTTCAATATAGATCTGCTAGCCTTAGTCCTCAGTACATTTAATATGAATGCAGTTTCACACTTTCACGTATATTGTTCACAGGCACCAGCGTGTACATCTCTCGAGCTCAGCTGATGAACTGTCACGTCAGTGCTGGGACCAGACACAAAGTCCTTCTGAGGAGGCTGCTGGCTGCTTTCTTCGACAGGTACGTCTAAGAAGTTTAAGTTGTCTGCTATAATAGTGAAACCGCGGCGCCTCTAACTTTCCTGTTTCTGTATGACACACAGGAGCACTCTGGCCAACAGTTGTGGAACCGGCATCCGTTCCTCCACCAATGACCCCAGCCGTAAGCCGCTGGACAGCCGAGTGTTGCACGCAGTCAAGTGTGAGTTTATCATTTTAGAAGTCTCAGCTTATATGCCTAATACTTTAATGGCCATGTACACCAAGCTTTACAACTGCACATATCTAACTTCTAGTTTAAATTGAAATAAGTTTTGATTCTGTAAGAATACAGAAGTCACTGGAATTACTTTCAGAGTTTTTTTTTTTTTTTTTCATCTGATGAATGCAAAACACAGTGCAGTCAAATTAAGCATTACAGACACATTCATTTAAAGTGGCAGACAATATTACTGCAAGTAGAATACATAATAAGCAATGTTATGAGGTGTAACATCAATATAAAAATGCAACATTGTGTATCACATGTATCTCAAAAGTCTTCATTTAAAGGGATAGTTCGCTGACAAATTACAATTATGCCATTGTTTTCCCATCCTCCTCTTGTTACAAACCTGTCTAAGAAGATATTTTAAAGAATGTTAGAAACCAGAAGACCTTGACTTCCATAGTATTTTTTTCTACTGTGGATGCTAATGGCTACCGATTTCTACATTCTTTAAAATATCTTCTTTTGTGTTGATTAGAGCAACGAAACTCATAAAGATTCAAAACCACATAAGGGCGAGTAATTGGTGATTTAAATGTTCATTTTCAGTGAACTATCTCATTAAGGTGTTTTTAGATATAAATATTATTGATCAGTGCACAAACTTGCAAATATACCTAGAAACTCATACATTTGAGTTCCCAGCTTGTTAATTGTTACTGGTAATTAATAATAAAGTATTTTAATATTTACACTTTGACATTGACAGTTTGTAATGTAAAGTATGAATCATCTATAAAATTGTAATGAAGATCAAAATATGAGCCTATGTCCAAATAGGCTCAAATTTAACAGATATTTAAAAGTATAACCCTGCATGCATTTTTGCTGTTCGAAAAGAAAAAGAAAATGTCAAGTTTGTATGGGACGGGAAGTTTGCATGGGACGATAACCGTTTTCAAGGTATACCACGGTTTGAAAAAGTCATGGTTGCTATACCATTCCTATGGTATATATTTTATGTTTATATATTATTTATTTATTTATTCATTTTATGTTTTGCTTTAATTTCTTTATCTCCAGCAGAAAAGATATCCAAGATGTAATTTTAAATTGTAATGAAATCTGAGTTTTTGAAACTAAAGACAGCAGAAGTCATTGATTCATTTGAATTATTTAGCCTGACGTGTTTACCATTCCAAAATATTTTAAATAGTTTCTCAAAATACAATATTTTGTGTTCAAGGGTAAAAACATTGCTGTTTTTTACCCAGACATTTAAAAAGGCCATATTTTTTTTAGAGCAGTAATCACAATACCAGGAAACCGTGATTTTTATTATTATTATTATTATTTTATTTTTATTTATTTATTTTATATTATATTATTTATTAATTTTTATCCAAGGGTGTCATGTCGTCAAAATCTTATACCGGCCCATGCCTTGTTTGTAATCAATCTTGGGATTGTTTTGGGCTTTGGAGAATCCATTGTTTTTGTCTGGGAAATGAAGAACATACTTCAAGGCTGCATTTGATGGAGGTGTTAAACCGGGACGGACAGTCTTTGAATGCAGCCTTCGAAGGATACAATGTTTGAATTGGGACACGGCTATAGTTTTAGTTTATAAACTTCTTCCTCCTGTATATCAACAGTTTACTGCCAGAACTTCGCCACCAGCTTTAAGGAGAGCGAGATGAATGCCATCGCGGCAGACATGTGCACTAATGCTCGGCGTGTGGTGAGGAAGAGCTGGATCCCCAAGCTGAAGCTACTGATGGCGGAGGGAGATGCCTATGCCAGTTTCCTCCCCGACAGCAACAAGATGGATGCGGACGGCCTCAGCGGCGAGCCCACCTTCGAGACTGCAAGCCTGGAAGGCGGCACTTCCGTGGAGACCGGAGGATCCTCGGGCGAGTCTCTGCAAGGTGTGGGTGGAGACAACGGCACTTTGTTTCAATAAGCAACCCGGCGAGGAAATCCCTGCCCCATCCCCTCTGCCGCCCCACCTCCTGCCCACCTCCCACCCCGCTGCGTGACTCTTGGGCTCTGCTGCTTCTGCCTGGGATGGGAAAGGGAGAGTCGGGTAGGAGATTGGAGAAGAAAGCACGGTCTAGCGTTGGGAGGAACATGGGGGGTTTATGTCAGGGGCGCCATTTTCTTTTCAATCATTTTTGTTTTTGCTGAATAACCCTCTTTTGCACAGAAGATCCCCTTTGCCTCCATGCTCGGCAAGTAAATCTAGTCACCGATGCTATAGGAATGCATAATTAGGACCAGGAAAATTATAGCGAAGGGAGGCGTGAGGTTCCCTGATCTCACTCTACTGAATTTGAATGTATTAGTTTGTAGCACCTGGCTATGTCAGACTAGCCGATTGTATTTGGCCCAGGAGAGAGACAGGAAAAATGCTTGTCATAAGATCTGAAGGAACAGCAGATGGAGAAAGTAGTGAGGGAGGAGAGGAGAAAGAGAAGTAGGTGGCATATTCCGTCTCTCGTACTGTCTAAAATGGAAAATATCTGATATCCTCCTCTCCTTCCATTCCTCCCAAAATATATGTGGGATCTTAGTCTGCCACGTTCTTTGTTTTTTATGTCGCCGTTTTCTCCTTTCCCCCTCTACTTGTTCCACTGTGTGTGATTTCTTTTTTTTTATATATATATATGAATCCAGAGTTGATGAAAGATGATTAAGGACTGTAAAGGATAAAAATATATTTATCTGCTCGCACCTTTAGAGTTCGAGAGAGAGCGAGAGAGAGAGAGAGAGGGGGATTGTTTTAAAATCTCTACTTGTTTTTTTTTTTTGTTTTTTTTTTTTCTTATGTTTCTCGAGACACCTTGTTATTGGGCTTTAAATGGAAGTAGTGAGAAAACGAGGACTATTTTTGCATAAAGATTATCTTGCATTTTAAAGACTGGTGCTTGGCTTGTATTTGGAACACGATTGTGTCCGTAGCTGAATTCGATTGACCTATAGACCAGTGATGTACCATTTGCAGCTCTCATTATTTAAAGTGACAGTTTGTTTGAAAATGAGGATTTGATCATTTACCCGCCCTCATGTTAATCCAAACTCGTTTGAATATGACCTGTTTTGGACTCCCCTTGACTTCCGTTGTATGCATAAATATGATCAAAGCGTCATTTAAAATTTCGTTCCACAAAAGAACCAGTCAAACCATTTTGGAGTGGCATGAGGGTGAGCAAATGACGACACGATTGACTAAACTGTCATTTTAAGAATTGTGTAGGACATCAAAACGTAGTGTTTTTAGCTGTAAACCTTTTTAGCTTTCTTCCCCCTCCCCGTGATCGCACACAAACACGCTTTTACAGCCCAGGGGGAAGGGAGGTTGTGCTTCTTATTGTTAGTCACTTTACTGTCTTAAGGTTTGGGCCTGACTTTGTGTGTGTTTGGGAGCGGAGGAGGGTTTACATTGCCTGTGTCCCAGGAGAGGAGGAGCAGAATGATTAAGTCTCTCCATGTTGCCCATGTCCCTGTTTGGGCAGCTGCGTGTGTGTATGTCTGTGCTCGCTTAGGCAAGCATGTCTGTGTCCGCACAAGTTACCATCTGTATACATTCCTCGCACATAGTTGGCACTGTGTGTTTGCATGTGGATGATGTGTTGATTCGGGGATTTAGGGTGTGTTTATGTCTCATGTGGATGCTTTTAAGGAAATTCGGCTGTCTGAAGGTTTGCTGTAACCCATGAACTTTTTGCATATCCCAGATTTCCATCGAGATTTGAATGGGATTGCATGTTGATGTCTTAATGTGCACTCAGGCATAGATTTTAAATGCACATGTCTCGCTAAAACAGAAACGCGATACTTTAGGCTATTTTAATATTTCATGCCCGAGTTATTAGGCCATGTGTGTTTGTGTAAGTCCTGTTTTTTTTATGCTACTGACCTCCTGGGACACATACAGTAGCCGCCCCCTTTCTGACAGAGGAAACGGACCTCTTTGCACCTTTTCGTAGACTGAACTAGAGCTTTTTGCACCTTTTTTGTAGAGGAGAGTGGTGGATTGTGCACCTTTTTTGTAGAGCGTAATTGATGGTTTTTGGACTAAACTTCGTGGATGTGTCGGTATCTGGCCCGGAACAGGATGCACCCCTGTGTCCGTGGTCATCTGTGCTGAATACTGATGTAAATATCGAAGAGACTGTTGAACAGATTTTGACCACGTTTTTTAAACAGGTCGTTCATCTTTTTAATTGATGGCTTACATTAGGTCTTTCACCCCTCTTGTTTTTAGCTCATGTTTTTTTTTTCATTCTTTTATTTGCATAACCAAGTCTGGCTTATCTGCTGTTTGTATATCTGGAAATTGTAGTTCTTTTTGTTTTGTTTTGTTTTCAGGCTCAAGAGTCGTAGCAAATAAAGTGAACTCCTGGCAAGTTTACTTCTTAAATGCAGTCTGGTTCAGGTCTGACCGGTGACCTTGTTTGTTTGTTTTCCTTCAATTTTCTTTTGGACCAGAAGACAATATTGCCTCTTGTGTAGAAATGTATAACATTCGCCAAGCCTGCAAAATCAACATCTGGGAACGTGCATGTATCCATTTCCTTCTGTTTTTTTTATTGTTTTAGCAGACCACGTGTACTGTATTTACTTTTCAACTACTACTAATTCAAGGTGAAAGAGTTGACTTGCCAAGTTTTTTAAGGATACAATATAGAGTTGTTTGACTGATGATAGAGTACTGAGTATTTTTTCATTTCTTTTTATCGACTAAAGTGCTGAGAAAGTGGGGGGGCCATGGTGAGGGATGTACTGGTGCTATGTGTGCTATTCTTTAGATGTTAAAGGCCTGCTGGGTCACTGGTGCCTTGAGGAGGACTGTGGGAGACGGACTGCATGTGTATATCTGGGTGGGGTGTGGAGCAACGGCAGCGCTCCTCTCTCTCCTCTCGCGGGCTATGACTGTGCCAGTGTTTATGCGTCCTCCATTTTGATGGCACAGATCACATATGCTGCATGCGTCGCTGGAGAGGAACTGCTGTGTCCATACGCCACCTGCTGTCTGTATGTTGTTACTGCGGTTTAGATTTTAACTACTTACAGTCAACACCAGGGGGTGTCATAACTGAGAACGATCACTATTGTTGGCCACAAGCAAGGCCTTTCTAGTACTGGGAAGTAAAGGTGATGTGTGTAATTATTATTTTCAATGTAAAAAAAAAAGAAGTAAGAAGCCATTTGTAGGTTGATACCCCCCCCCCGAAAAAAGTATAACACTGTGGCTCTGTGGCACTGTCAGAATGCTGCTCTGTTTGTTTGAGCATCACAACCAGCCTGAAGGAGCATCAACCCATGGCGTTCGATCAATATTTTTGCGATTCCGTTTCAAATTACACACTTCACCTTTTAGGATTGTTTTTATTTTAATTTAGTAAAACTTAAGTCTCGCCTGGTATGAAAGGTATTTTTAAGAGAAGTCTATAGTGGGAACCAAGGGACCAGTGTTGATTATTAAAAAAAAGATGGCCCGAGTGTCCATATCATGCTGCCTATCTGTCAGCTCTCTGTGCCCGAGCAAAGCACCTTTTTCTGGGGTTTGCGTTCATAGACGTGCTTCTCAGAACCTTGCAATTCAGTCTGACTGTGTCGTGGAGCTCAGAGAGCAGACAGATGGCAGACGCCTGTGTGGTTGGAGAAAGAGCGTGAGAGTTGAACTGCCCATAAGTCTTGTCGATCTTCCTTGTAACGCAGTTTGTTGGGGTACTTGTGCATTGTAGATCATTGTAAATTTGTAACCTGGTGGATTGCTGACAGCATGCAAGAGAGAGATTGGAGCGATGTATTAAAAATTGAACTCTTTTATAAATGCCGACTGTCTCTCCTCTCTGCAAAGGCAGAAACCGGGCACTTGCCACATTTTGCAGGTTTCCCTTCAGCTTGCAGTTTTCGCTACTTTTTTGTCAACCCTAAGTCAGCAGAATGCAGCACTGCTATCCCACTAAATAACAGTCATACAACATGAAGATACTCTCACCTCTTTCTCTGCGTGTTGCATTCTCTTCCAGCACACCCCAACACTCTGCTTTCAGTCTTTCCCCTGAAATGAGATGATGATGATGATCATGAATATAACCCAACTTTGCAAATGTTTTGGTAAAGTAACGTCTGACAGCCGGACAACCGAGTTGTCCATACATGGTATCATGAATTACAGAGAAATACAGACAGGATGGGGGATGGCATCAGTTTGCTTAAACACTCAAAACAACAAACTGGTTGTGAACCTTTTTTACGATGCAGTGTCTCACTTTCTATGACTACATCCCTATACAAATCTATATACTGTATATTACATAGAAGCACTAATGAAGTTTGATTGTTAGTTGTGCACTCTCAGCATGAGTTGTAACCCATACCCAGCTGTGCTCATGCAGTGACCCTGTAACGCCAGTGCTCATCCACTCCATTCTGTCTGTGTTCAAAGTGCCAATAACTTTGTGAATCCCTAACTGTGACCCAATATTATCAAAAGTAATTGCACATTAACTACTGTAAAAAACGAGTAAGAGAAAAGTCAAAGGATACAGCTGAATATCTTAATAAAAGTTTGTAACAAAGATTTTTGTGTCTGGCTCTTCTTTTTTATTTTTTTACACTCCAAAAATACTTTTACTGATTGTCAGAACGATGACATGAACTATGATATGAAAAATAAATCAGAAGTTAATTTTATAACAAGAAAAAAGTATGTGATTAGGAAAAACAAGATTATTTTCTATGCCTAATTGGCTGGTTTTCTTGTAATAATAATAATAACTTAACCTCCTAGCTTTATTTGAGATTTAAATATTTGCCATCTTTTTAAGCAATCTTGCAGCTGTCCTTGGAAATCTGGCCAAGCCACCTGGTTTAAAAATTGCATGTGCAAAGTATTTTTAATAATAACAATACACTGAAATTGCAGTTCTTTATCCTGATAATTACATTTTGGTTAAAGAATCGAGCATTATGCAAATTCCAGCTTATGTGTTTTGGAATAATATCGTTAGTCAGTTGAGCAGAGCAGGATGGTCAGTATGAAGGCACAGTTTTCTGCATCTGACACTTTAAAAGCAGTATAGTTACACAGCTCCAGTTTTCTAAGGACCATTTTTTTAAAAAAAAGGAACTGAACTCTTTTTCTTGTATCAGGCTATTCAGTATTGTCTTGTAGACCTTGGGAGGTTTAAGAGCTTATTCATCAACTGGCCCTGAGCTGTTGCTTTACCTGATCACAAAGAATGAAAAGCATGTGCAGCCTTTCTCGGCACAGTCTGTCTATATCTGCAAACCAGATATTTTGATAGTTTACTTTTCAATCATTTGCAGGTTTGTTTGTCTTTTGTTTAAAGAGGCTTTGCTTGTGAAGAAATGAATGTATTAGCAAGTCTAAACGTTTGACATGCACTCATAACTAAAGCATTAAATGTGTGGTTCCTTCGTCCAAGCACTTTATTGAACTGGGTAAAACGAAACACGTTTGACAAATACATAGTTCAACAACATCTGGGAATACAGCGTTCGTAAAATGGTGCTGTTACGGCTTTTATCAGAAAACAGCTGGATATGCGCCGTAAATGGGCAGAGGAAGCTCGACGCTCTCGGGTCGTGTGAAGTTATTGGCTATGACGAATCTTCTGAGACAAATAAGGCAACCGGAAGTAGCCTATGCGCCCACGCATCATGGGTTTTCCACAGAGCGGACTAACTGGCGGATGTTCCTTTTATGGGCATAAAAGAATGAGGAAGCCAACCATAACCATTGGAACGAAAGTGTCTTCTCAAACCGAGGCTAAAAAGGGGGCAAAACTTTTGACACATTTGACAACATTATCTATCTATCTATCTATCTATCTATCTATCTATCTATCTATCTATCTATCTATCTATCTATCTATCTATCTATCTATCTATCTGT
>CAIGQQ010004433.1:2724198-2767291 GCA_903798035.1 Danio albolineatus | reverse complement strand
GATATATATATATATATATATATATATAGAGAGAGAGAGAGAGAGAGAGAGAGAGAGAGAGAGAGAGTAACTGAATATAACAACATCACCATTTTAAATTAGTAATTTAAAATAAAATGTACTAATAATACAATAAGAATATTATATTAGGCTATATCGATGCTGCATTGCTTCTTTCCTTTGTATAAGGTCAATTGATAGTGAACGTTTGCTGACAATCTGATTAGTTTAGAAATTATTCATTTTTTCATAGATCCACTGGCGGATTACATCAGGAACTGTGTGATACACGTTCTGACTTATTTCCTCAAACAGAACCCTCAAGGCATGGGAGGAGCCCGGGTGTCAATCACAAGAGCATACACGTCACCAAAACTATATAAAGCCCGCTGCCTTTACGCTGAGGTTTTCTTCAGTGAATGAAAGCACGGTGAAAGTAAACTGAGCTCAGAGAAACATATCTGCACATCATTTGTATTCTCAAGAGTGAATTGAACATCTGAGAACAATGGATGTCACAGCAGAGGCCAAGCAGATTATGGTCCAGGCTTTGGGTAAAATGTACAGCTCGCGCACACAGCGTGGCGGACTTCGGCTCCACCGGAGCCTGTTGCTGACGCTCGTCATGAAATCTGCAAGGGACATTTACCACTCTGCCCGACTGGCGAGCGAGAAAAGCGGACAACCTGTCACAGAGGAGAGCACATCACACACAGAGGAGCCCATGGACACGTCGAGCTCCACGGCGACACCTCTGCGCGAGACATCGGCGCAGTCCAGCGAGGATGGGCACAGGTCCGGACTCGAGGGTCATTCGCATCCACACAACCCCGTTGCGGACAAAGAAAACTGCAGCCCATCCAGAGCGGACCGTCACTCCAGAAAGCGACGGAGCAAAACAGCCACGGATCCAGACTTCATCCCATGCAAAAAAGCCAAACTGGAGTGCGCGGAGGTCAGGGGGGTTCTTCAGAACAATTCCGCGAACTGCGGCAGGGCGCTGGACTCGCTGTCACTCGTGCCAATGCCAAGGACAATTGTCACTTTTTGAAGAGACAAACAACAGAAGGGCAGTGAAGTGAACTTTGCGCACCACTGGAAGCGGACTTGTGGCGCAGAAATGGCAGCGGGCAGTGTTGAGGGCACTCGAGAAGCCAGTGGATAGTTTTACTCACAGTGGAACAATGTGACAGCTGGTTACTCATAGGAGAGTACTGGGTTGCTGTGGACATTTCTGACTAATGGTGCTTGTTCAACCCGTCATGTTTCTCTGAGTCAGGATATGACGGGGTGCTTCGACAAGAAGTGTGACTGGGAAAACCACCACGGACATTTACATGAACTTTATTTATTTATTGGTCAGGAATGTTTCTGGATGTTCTGTTCGTGGTCCAGACTGTGTTTTTCTAAAGGTGCTGTTTGGATTGTCAGTCCAGTCGTTACACTGACTGACTCACTTGCTGGAAAATCCACATAAAACTGTTAGGGGATATTTTAGCTGGCCAGACTAGTCAGACTGTGGATGTTCAAGCAGGTCAACATGGAATAAGCTATACAACAAACATCTCGATGTTATGATTAAATCGACCTACCTCACTTTTGTACAATAAAAGATGTTTAAACATATGATTTTCTCTGTGTGTGTGACGCATTCTGTTCAGACCGGTTTTTCCAGGAAATGTTTTGACTGTGTCAGCTAGTTGAAAGTACTGGCGGTCATGTGACCGGAGGCGCGGATGGCTCACGGGCAGGAGGTGTTCGCGGAAGGCAGGAAGCGGTGAGCCCGTCAGGCCGGATGAGCACTGTCGACACTTTTCACACTCCCACTGCTTTTCAACCCCATTTAAATGGCTCAGGATGAGGAACAAAAGAATTGAAGCTGTAAAGCGATTCAACAATTTACAGGTTATTAATGGGCCATTAGGAGGTGTTGTAAATCTAAACACGTGCTTTAAACGTCTTCATGTTGTCAATTCTGTTTAAAAGCTAACACGCCTAAGTTGCCCATTCATGCCCTACTAATGTGTGCACTGGTTTAGCTTCCTTAAAAAGTGTTATTACTACAAAAAGATGTGAAGTTATTTTGTTAAAAACACAAATCAAACACAATTTAGTTAAACTCTGCTTATTTAAGAAAGTGAAACAAATGTGTGTGTGTGTCACTGACCTTATATCGGTGTAAATATCCAAACTGCAACGAAAAATTATTTTTCAAAAGTATCGACGTTCTTCGCGCGCTTCCAAATTGCGTTTTGGCGCCCCTAGTACAAACTCACTTCGGCCTACCCCCTCATGGGTCGCCACCAGAACAAACCCATGTATATTAATTAAATACAACATACACATATATATTTTTGAATGAATTAATATATTTTTTTAATCGAGTGATAAACTAGTTTACATTATTTGTAGTTTGTTTTTCAACGGCTCTTTAGCAACCAGCAGTTGCTATGGTAACGATTTCTGTTGATTTTTAATATTTTAGCCTAAACAGTTCGAATTAAAAGCACTTATTTGATCCAGTATACAGCCGTTCAAAAATAAATGAGAATAAACTTTTTAAAAAATACCATTTGGATTCATGATTTAGCTGTGCTTGCATAAAACGTGATTTTGGTTTTTATTCTTTACAGTAATGAAAATGATTCCTAATGTAAAATAAAATTTACATTTTAGAGTTTTTTGTTGCATAAAATAAAGATGCTGTGTTTTATGTCATTTATTTTAGACAGCAATACCAATGTTTTGTAACTTCAGAAGAGAGATGAATATTTGGTAGACCCAAGTGATTTTCAAAACCAATTAATAAAAACCGAAGTAATAGAATAAACACATACACTACCTATAACATCTAGTGAAATTAGCATTTTTAATTTCATTTGAAATTTTTTATTTAAGTATATTTATTAGTAGGCCCAGTTGTTATGGTTTGCTTAAGACTAATAAACCTTTAGTTTTTTGTTGCTGTTCTACAGAAATTATTACATGCAATTAAATAACATAAGGGTGAGTATTAAAACAATTATGACAGATTATTTGATTTCCTCAACACCACTGAAGCTCACAAGAAACAATTTTCAGATTTTTGATTATTTTCATCAGATCTAGCCTGCGTTAAGATGATTCGCACTTTAGTGTTTTCTCCAGCAATTATATGGACCAAACATGTTTGAAAGGCACACAAACCTGCAGGAGAGCCATGTCAATATTTGCTGTTGACGCAGCAATCTCATGCCCCACGTTGACCGCGGTTATTAGAGCCGGAAGTGGGGCAGGAATGGGCGAGTGAGCGGAAGGAGGTGGGCTATTAATAGAGCAGAGGAAGTACTGTACCTTCACACATCCGCACATCTGGCTGACATACAGCAGGCAGACAGCTAGGGGCGGGGTGCCGCTGAACGCCTGTGTGGCCCATCGATTGTCCTGCTAATGGAATGAGCCGCTCCCCCTCCCGAGTGTGAAACCCGACCCTCCAGTGTCTGAAATCTCGCAGAAATGCACTGTTAGCTCCTGCAATCTCCTGACCAAACGACTTTACAACCATGGGATCAGCAGAACCACACGCACACACGCAAAGATCTGCAGGAGCGGAAGAGGACAGAGCAAGGGTAAAAACTAAATGACACAAGCTAATCATTTATCAGGACACCCACTGATACAGTACGAAGAAAATTATAGTGCATATATTGCTTATATTCATTGTATATGGGATATACTCAGTAAAATATTACACTGATGTCTTATATTTAAAACAATGGCACATAACAGAATTGAGTTTTATACTTTACAATAAGGTTTCATTAGTTAATGCGTTTACTAACATGAATAATCATGATCAACACCTGTACAGCATTTATTAATCATAAATGAACTTCTACTAATGCATTATTATCGTCCAAGTCCATGCTTGTTAACATTAGTTAATGCACCGTGAGTTAACATGAACTAACAATGAACAACTGTATTTTCATTAACTAAAGTTAACTAACATGAACAAATACTGTAGTAAATGTATTGTTTATTGTTTTTTCATGTTAGTAAATGCATTAATTAACATTAACTAATGAACCTTATTGTAAAGTGTGACCAGTTTTACTAAATAAAAATGCATTAAAAATATTTTTTTTTAAGTTAGTAAATAATACGGTTGAGCTGTTTTAAAAGTTCACTCTTAGCTGATGATTGGTAATAAAGCTAGTTTGGCATGCTGTCCTGGGAGAGAGCCCTAAGCTCATAAGATCCTCGAGCCCGGGGCTCCCTCCCATTTGCAGGTTGAGAGGGGAGTTTGAGCTCAGGTAGATCTCAAGAACCCCTGCCCTCCCGCTGCTTATAAATTGCTATAAGGGGATGCTGCTGGTGGAATTTGTGTATGGTGCTGATTTGTCTTAGTCAATTTACTTATGTCTCCTGTTTTGGACTGGGGGAGGAAATCGGAGGACCTGGGGAAAACCCACGCGAGCACGGAGAGAACATGAACTCCACACAGAAATGTCTACTGGCTGAGTAGAGGCACAAACCAGAGGCATTCTTGCTGTGAGGCAACAGTGCTAGCCACTGGGCCACTGTGCTGCCCTATAAAGGAAAAGGGAGGAGAGGGGGTGGAAGGGGGGATTCTTCGAGACGAAGATGACTAAGGCATGATGCTTTGGTTATTTATACTAAGGTGGGAATCGTCTGATTGGTGGATTGTGCATTAGCTTGACTCTGGGCCAGCCGTGTCAATCATAAGCACACGCTCCTCTCGAAATTAGTTTATAAATAAACTTCACTTAACTTGAGACAGTAAAGGGGAATTACATTTCATGCCAGAACTAATGTGTCATCTTATGTTTTAGTAACCCTTAGGCCCAGTCATACTAAGGCGTAATAACTATATCACAACAATGAAGCTAAAGGTTCTTTTTTGACATCATTATTTTCACAAAGAAGCTTTAAGATTCATTAGATTATAGAAGTGTTTTCCACACAAATAAATGATCTTCTTTTAAGAAAATGGTTCATTTAGTGAAAATGTTTCTTTAGTGGAACAGGTGACAAACTCACTACCTTGACGCCACAACTCTGCACAGTTTAGCTTTAACCCTAAGCAAACAAATATGATTAAACTAATTGAGTCCTTTAGAAACAGAGTTGGAACTAAATTCTGCAGGGCCGCGGAGCTCCAGGAACTGATCTCGACACCCCAGTTTTATTGCATCCTTGCAGAAACCCTTATTTGGAGGCTTTATTTTTAGGTAAATGCTGAAGATATTGTTCTAAAGGAACACCTGAATCCAGACCGTAACTAAAAATACACGAGTAAAATATATGTATTAGTGGTAGTTTCGTCTTAGAATAATTGTTGGTGTTAATAAAACTTACATTTTTAACACGATCTTGTTGTTGTTGTTTTACAGAAGAAAGCCATACCTGCAATTAAATGAATGACACGAGGGTGAGTATTAAAAATGACGACAGATCATTGTTTGGTGTTTTTGAGTTCCTCATCACCACTGAATATTTTGAAATCTGGCTCATTAGATTTGTCTTATACAAACTCATTCGTGTAGTTCAACCAGTTCTGTTATTAAAGCACAAGACACTAATAGGACAACAATTTACACACACTAAAAAACTGTACTTGTATTTTGAGCCCATTGTAAAGTATGGGTCAAAGACAACATTTTTTGTTTGTTTTTGTCAGCATTACATTTAAGATTAACACGCATTTTAAATAAATCAAGCGTCTAATAGTGCAATTAACTTCTGTTAAAAAAAAAAGTCGAAATATGGGTGAAAAAAAGCGATGTTTTTACATTTAAGTACAGGTCTGAATAAGTGATTACGCTAAATGTTTTCCATCATATAATTAAAACTTCATTACAAAACATCAATATTTAATTGATTAGATGGTACTGGGACAAATATATTTATATGGATATTTTACTGCAAAACACACACACCCATGCACGCACAGGATTTTGATATAGCAGTGTGCATGTACTGTAACTGATAATAGTATTATGAAATTGTTAAATATTGCTCTGCACACTTTCCCCAGACTGTACAGTATTCAAGCAAGACCCTTTAACCCCTGAAGCAGTGGAGGTGTCCTGTGACAGACTGCTCCTGTGTCTGTCAGATAACACAGACAACAGGATTGCTATATACCGCTGCAAACAAGAGGACACATTCAGCTCTGAGTACATTCACAATCACGCCCTGCTTTGCTGAAAGCACGTTCTTTGGGAATTGTGTAATAATCAGAAACTCAAAACAAAGGGGAATTTCAGATCTAAAAACTCCAGACAAAAAAAAAAAAACAGTAAGTATTTTTTTTCTTGACTCTTTTATTTCTTTCTTTTTTTGTGACAGTAGTCATATTGACGTGCCCTGAACATAGTGTTGAAGTGTCTCTCTGTCTAGTTGGCAGAAGAAGAAGAATAAAACAGCTAGAAACAAAACGAAAGAAAGAAAAACAACTTTCAAATTGCAAAGTGATTTTCCTCCCCAGAACATGTTTTTTTTTTTTGTTTAAAAAATAGAGCATAAAGGAATATATTACTTTAAAAAAGATTTATCTGTACTTTGTGTTTTTTTTTCTACAAAACATTTTTTTTATTCCTGCAGCTGACTTTTTATCAAACGCTGTGGCATGCACATTGCACATGCAGTTCTCGAGGTAAATGCTTCTCTACATCATTTTTTTTGTAATTTGTGACAAAAACTTGCTTATTTTTTAAGTTGAATCTTTTTACAGTGTGGCTCCCACATTGGCGCTGTACTTTAAGTAGACATTTGTTTTTGCCAAATATGAACAGAGGTTGTTAGTAATAATGATTTATGACAGACAATGAGAAATGTCAATGTTCTAACCAACCTATACCGCATGTGTTTTCACTTACAGCTTCACACACACACACAGACTGAAGTTGAGAGAACATCCTGCATGCAAATGAGAATGAAATCATTCACAAGGTGATTTTTGAGACGAACACATTATTCAGAAACACTCTAAAAAATTAGGGTTGTTTAAAGACCACATTTGAGTGATGGAAACCCAACTGTTGGGTTTAAAAATTAATTTCAGATATTTCAGTTTGTTCATATTTTACTCAAAATTTGAGCTGAAACAACCCAGGTTTTTTAGTGTAGCGATATCATTCCCCTTCTGTGCATGTTCCAACTTAAAAATCGCTTCATATTGCATATTTAGATTCTGTCCTTGTAAAAAGTACATCTCTCTAGCTAACTGCCAACTGTGGATAAACGGATGCAAAAAGAAATTGTTTTTAAACTGCTATTGTAGACATTTATGCTAAATAACACGGAATTAAGGCACTGATAAATCTCAGTAATACATTCCTAAGAATGCCGTTCTCAAACGAAATCAAGTAATAGCAAGGGGACAACTATACTCACTAGTTGTGGACACACTAATCTCCAGGTAAAGCCACAGACTTACCAGTTTTACCAGTAATGCTACATACAGGATTCGCTCAAGTGGGACTGTGAATGATAATATGTTAGTAAATGCTACATACATTGTTTCATTTGCCCATGCTGCAAAGTTGGACTTTTTTCGGCAGCGTGTCTTGTGTGTGCGGAGTCATTGTAAAAGAAGGCTGAGATGACGATGGATAACATGGGCAGAAGAGACACAAAGATCAGTGGGACACAACAGACAAGTTTGGCAGAAAAGGCCCGGTCATTGTTTTCACCCATGCAATTTGATTGGCGGTGTTACATGTTTCTGTGCAGTTTGATTGGCTGTGTTACATTTCCTGAACACAGAACGGTGCACCATCGGTGACAGACACATAGTACTACTCTCAGTGTACAGGTCATTGACATAAAAAACATGGAACAGAAAAAGGTGAGACTGACGGGGCCAGAAAAATCACTGGCTGCCGAGCAGTGTGGATCACAGCGCCATCTGCTGGTCAAGTAGAGGTAGTGGAGCTCAGTTACCTTCTCACCATTCAAATTTCTTCAGGACTTTCAGGCCTGGTTAAAGCAGTGGACGAGGCTTGGATTTTTATGCCATTTCTGCTGTCATTTATGACAAAGCTGCTTATTTTCTATCTTTTGTTTTTTAAAGGGGTAGATGTGATATTTTAAGTCAAGACACTGCAGGTCAATAGGTTAAAAACAAATAAATAAATTAAATAAAGTTATCATACTTCCCTAGCTAATTGATTGCATTAAGCGTATGCACTTTGTATTACAAGTTTTCTAAAATGTTTTGTTTAAATATGCAAATGTTGCATTAGTTCATTGAATATGTGCTAATTTGCTTATTTCAATTATCAGCTCAAGTTTTAAATTCAAAATAGTATTTGTTTTTAATCATATTTTCTCTCATCATTTTTGGAGAATCTCATTTTTATGCCTCATGATTCAGTAAACTGCAAACAGCCAGAAAAGAACATTTCCCTTTGTAAAAACATTAACAATACAGATATTAATAAAGATGTGGGGTCTGGGGTGTGTAAAAGCTACTGAAGAGGAGATTTATGCCTCAACAAATTGTGAATTTTCAAATATGCATCGTAATTAAATTGTTAAACACTTAAAAGTGATTTTTTGGATGTTTTTTTTTTTTTACATAAAAAAAAAAGCCAAAAATCTTAAAACTGACAGGTGTTTTTGGCTGCAGTGCCTTGCCCTAAATTAAATGAATTAACAGCAACTTATTCTGTGATTTCTTTCTCCAAATATTGTAATATATCATTATTGTTTTTTCTTTACAGTAAGTGTTATTCAATAATTGTTGGGCTTCTGCCCTGCTGGTTGAAAGCCACTGGTTTAAAGGTATACAAAACAAATTATAAATAGATAATTACAAAAATAATGTAAATCAATAAAAATATTTTAAATTATTTTAAAAAGAAGGTACTAAATAACAGAAAATAGAGAAAATATTAGAAAATATATCTATAAAATGTAACCTAATTAATTCTTGTCAGCTTATATTTTTAGACATTACAGACGTTTATATCACACTTACATGGTCGATAACTAGTCGGCTCTTCCTCTACTTTCTTTTTTTCCTTCTTGATAAAAAGTGTTCACAGTTACAGAGACTCGAGATCAGATGCATGCTTCGAACTGTCATTAACTCTCACTGATGTGTCATGGAAACAGCCCAAGTGGAGGACGTGGACTGAAGGTCAGATGGGTTTCTGTCATGGCCCATAATGATCACTATCACAGAGCTCCACACACCATCTACACGAAACTCACATGAAAACAAGTATGGCAATACAAAGAGCAGCTGAGTCAAATACAAAACAGGTAGAAAATGAAATCAAAATCATCATCATCATCATAATTATCTTCACCATCATCATTAATTATCAGCATTTATGTGATCATCTCTATACACACACACATTGTCGTTATCAACATGAAATCATATGTAAAGATGGAGCGGTTCTCTCTTTCTTTTCTCCCCTCAACTATCTCTCTCTCTCTCTCTCTCTCTCTGTATTTACCCTGGAAGACTGGAAGAGCATGGTTTTTTTGTGGTGTAAAGAAAAAAATCGCACGTCCTTTGCTAGCTTTATGTGCTACTACATCTGCATTCTTGTGCAAGTGAGCTAATTAACTATACAGTGAAATAAAAGGTTATAAAATGTCTCAAGCTTAAAAGCAATTGTGCTATCCATTTGTTTTCGAATCACAATTTGTTTTAATGTACGCGGTATTTGGCACCAAATTTGGTATAAAACCTTGCAGACATCTCTCTGGTCACCCATTTGCTAGTAGTTTGAGTGTTAGCAATGGCTTCTTCTCTTGAGGAGAGAGGGATCACAGAGAGCCATGAAAGAGAGAGCGAGAGAGAGGAGACTTTGATGAGAGAGAGAGAAAGAGAGAACGACACAGACATGACAAAAGAGCCAAGGAATCGATCCCCCCTTCCCCCTTTTACTCAAAGTTTCTTTGTGTATTTTTTAAACTTGTTTTTTTTTTTCTTTTCTTTTTTTTCAATCATGCAGGATTTCCAAGGGATTTATTTTCTAGGAGTTCAAACAAAGCTGGGCAGTGCAACAGAAGATTCAAACTCCAATGTTTCCAATGAGAAGCAGAAGACGAAGCCGTAGAAGAAAGAGTGAGGAGCTTTTTTCACTTTTTTTCTCTCCTATTATATTTTTTGTGTGTATGTGTGCGTCTGTGTGTTTGTGTGTACGTTTCTTTTCTTGCTTTTGGGGGTCTGAAGTGCAGGGTGGGCTTAACTAATTTTAGTTCAGGTGAGAGTTCACCTCCGCCCAGATCCAGCTCCCACCCAATTTACCCGCACCCCCTTCCACTGGGATTATTAATAACAGTAAACACAGATGATAAAACTCATCAATATTTCCCAGCATCTGGACTGATTTTTGCAATAAATGAATCTCCAGTCAAGTTCTGTGAAATAAAAAGTGATTCATCTTTTTTTGTTGCTGTTGTTGTTTGTTTAAATGAGCGCTAAAGAGTTCATAGCGTCTCATTTCTGGAGGGACTGCGTGAAATGTCCTGGAAAAAGAAAAGTTCAGACATTCCTCCTCCTTATCAAAAAATTGTTTGTATTCTTCAGAAAAAAAGGCTAAGAACAAGATTTCATATTCGCCAGTCTTCATGTTCACTGCCAGCTTTCAGGGAAACACTCGGCAGCAGAGGAATCGTAAAAGAAACGAGAAATAGAAAGAAAGGAATCATGCCTTGATTTCCCCTGTGGACATTCAGCACACTGCCGTGTGTTTCCCTGGACAGATGGGCCACTGTTTCACCGGTTGTCCATTCCAGAAAGCACAAGGACTCGGCCCTCCTCCTCCCAGAGGCTAGCACCAGTCGTCCTCATCAGTCTCACTGTAGGGTTCATGGAGGCCTTTTCTGGGCCCTCTGGGATGAGGAGGTTTATGAGTTCCAGGGTGAGCAGGCGCGTGGTGGTGCGGAGAGGGCGAAGACGAGCGGTAGCCGTTTGGCATGCGCCGCGGGTGCGCTTGGCCCTGAGGAGGGGTGTTGTGGCGGGAAGTCCTGGGAGAATGGGGATGAGGGTTGCCCTGCACGGGGCTTTGCTCATAGGACGGAGGCTCGTGGTGATTGAACTCATAGTCTTGGTCGTCATAGAAGCCGTCACCCTCCACGCTCTCTGCAGGCCCAGGGCCCCAGTGAGCATGTCGGCCGGAGCGGGGAGAACCGTGGTGGGGCGGTGACGGGTGGTGGTGAGGGGGAAGCGGGGGCTCGGGGCCAGGCGGACTGAATCGTCGGGAGGTCGGGGTGGGGAGTCGGCTCTGCTGGCCGGGAGGGGGAGTACTGCTGACGGGCTTACGGACCACGGGCGAGTAGGTGACGTGTGGCCGGGGCGTAGCAGGGGTTTGGGGGAGCTGACGGCGGCCACGGCGGGGGGTGCTGGTCCCGGAGGTGGAAGGGACTGGACTGCCGCTTACTGAACTACTGCCCTACATGAAAATGGAACAAGGCAAATAAAACAGAACCACAAAATTAACCACACAACAAGAAGAAAGACAGTAGGAGGTGACACAGACAGACACACCACAGTCAGAAAGAGAGAAGAGCACAATCACAAGAGAGAGAGAGATGCAAGAATGATAGACATTGCAAAGCAGTAGAGCAAAGCGACCAATGCCAACAGCCATAAAATAAACAACCAAACAGTAAGCAACATATCACAGGGAAGAGAGAGGACACAAGGAAGAAAAAAACAACAAAAAGAATTGAATTATGTTGCAGATGTAAAGAATATATGTTGTTTAGGTTAAACTGTTTGTAATAGTCAGTACAAATGAAACTGAAATAGAATTCATTTTTATTGGTTACATTCTTTCTGCTCCAGAGTAATGGATATTGGTACAATATTAATTAAATAACAAACAGCATAAAAAAGGAAAACATCCTGTTTTAAAAGAAGAAAAAAGTTTTTTTACTATAGTCATTTTCTTAATCATCAATGTTGTTTTCCAGTAAAAGTATCAAAACTTCCCTTTATGTTTTTTTTATTCCCACCAAGGCTGCATTATTTGATCAGGGTACTTTTAAAATGTAAGAGCAGTAAATCTGTTTCATGTGCAGTTGATGAGTTGGATGATGCTGTGTGGACTTATGGAAGTTGTTGTCTTCATCACATCCAATGGGACTGGTGCAGAAATAATGTTCATGGATAAACTTTTTTTAAGCCCAAGATCCCTAACCTTGGCCAAGCTTAAAGGCAAGGTCTATCAATATTAATAATGAAAAAAAAACTGCCAGAAAAATAAAAGCAAAGATTTCATTTCCAACTTGGGACATTTAATTAAAATTTTGAACTATGTAAAATGCACTATTTAACCTATATTATTTTTGACAAGATATTTGGAGGGGTGAAAATGACGATGCACTGTGACACTGAGACGTGATCATTATTGTGACAGTGGCGTAATATCATGTGTCAGTGTAAACTAAAAAAAGATGAATGAAATGGATTTCAGTGATACTTCTGTACTATATAGCTAGTAATTATTAGCGTTTTATAAATTAACTGTAATAGAATTCATTCATTCATTCATTTTCCTTCGGCTCATCAGGGGTCACCACAGTGGAATGAACCACCAGAATTCTACAAATATTAATAACAGTAATATTAATAATAACTATAACAAGAACAACATCAATAATAAACATACTAAAATATTCTGAGATAATTTTGCAATTTGATCTGCCATTTTGTACCCTATTTTTCGGCACCAGATATTAATGTGCGTGCTTAGGATCCATTCACAGGTTAAGGATCATTCTTTTGGCTGTGAGAGTAATGAGCACCAGCTGTTTCGTTTAAAAAAAGAAAGGAGAAAAGCACCCTGAAAAAACTTCATTCCTGTTGCACATTCAAACCATTCTAAATACAGCCGTTACTACCCGGATCTACCGAGACAGTGATAAAGATCCAGTCCATCTCGATGGGTTGGTTGGTGACCACTGAACCAAAGTAATTTAGACTTATTATTATCGTAGCCTGAAGTCAGGCTGAAAGTTGGCAAAGCAGAATGAGATGCTAACTGCTGATGAGAGATGAGCATGATGTGGAACAAAAGCAGTGGAGCTTTTATTATGCCAGACGACTGCTTCAGATTATTTCGGTCATGATCATGTGTGGAAGCAGCCGCACCATTTTATCATACTAAATACATTTTAAGACTGTGTTATAATGCTGTTCTGTGCAGACTAATAAAACACACAACATATTAAAGTGACTTTCTATAAAACAAAACAGGAAAAGGTATGTGATGTCATTAGCATGGCAGCACAGGACATAGCCCATGTCACAAGTTAAAATGGCTTATTTCTCTGGATTTTAACATTCCTCAAAACTTGTAAGATAATGTAGGTACATAGGTCAGCAGAATATATAACACTGTTCTAGTGGTTTTGGCATATTATAATAAACAAATCTTACATGTTGTGCCTTTAATCAGGCAACTGTGAAGCCAAAAAATCTGATTAAGAAAATGACTTTTCGTTCAATGCTTTAAAATGTTTAGCTGTTACAAATGTCTCCAGATTATGAACACTTTGTAAATAAATGGCCCACCTGTCTGTGAGTCAGACAATCTCTGCCCTCACTGGGAGAGCGGGACCAGCGACGGTCTCTCTCTCTGGACTGTCTGTGGCCGTAATCTCCTCTGTCTCTCTCATGACCGTAGTGCTCCTTATCTAAAGAGCCGTGGTGGTGATGGTGATGATGATGGTGCTTGCGGTCTTTGGCTCGGCCCCGGTCTCTCTCCTTGGATGGCAGGTCTCCTGACTGCGTGGTTGTGCTGAGGTCAGTACCAAGACCTGGTGGAGAATAAAGGCATTAGCAGTAGCTCTCCTATTCTCTTGACAGCTTTGTTACGACTGTTCAATAGGTTTCAGCTTCGGACCTGTGTCAGCATCAGTGTAACGGCTCAGGGAGCGTTCTGACGCCCGGTGGCTGCGGTCTCGGTGGCGGTGCCCATGCCTGTGACCCTCTTCTGGGATAACCCTCTCCATGGCATAATCCTCACCTCGCATGGAGCGTCCTGCACGCCCGTGTCCCAAAGATGAAGCAGAGCGCTTCATAGGACTGTTATCTGTGATGGGCTGCTGAGAGAGTTGGCACAGGACAGAGAGAGAGAGAGGGAGAGAAAAGAAAGGAAAGCGAAGGAAGAGAGAGGTTTCGGTTTATTGGAAATTAATGGGACTGGAAGATTTGAGAAGGGAGCTTCATTTCCGTATTATTAGTAAAGGCAGGCAGATGATTGAATGTTTGGCTCCATTTACACCTGGTATTAATGTCAGTCTCGGGTAATCCCATTATAATCAGTGCTAACAGTTTGTTTAATGTCCCATTTAGAAATTCTGTTGACTATAAACTAACTCTGCAACTAAGTCCATCTTCTTCTGGTTTTATCATGAACTTTCGGTAGCCACAAGTTGTCAGCTAAGATGCATGACTGTTTCCACTTATGCTCTAATTTCCCGTACCTCTTATTTCATCATGTTTTCATGGGAATGATCAGTGTGATGCATGTATATTTTTTCATAGAACTTACAAGTGTGTTGGAAAACTGGCATATGTAAACGAGATATATCCAGCTGCAGGCCAGCAGAACCACACACGTTTCAGGCACACTCAATCCAGTGCACACGATGTAGGCAAACCATATATGGTTACGACGGATGTTAATGTTATTAACGTCTTCTCGGACATCGTCATCAATATACTTATATATATATTGTTAATAAATATTGTATATGTATATTACTAACAGTTGCTACAGTTTAGTGAAAGATAGTAGTTTAAATCAGTTTATAACTATATTAATTCTAAATTATTAACTAAAGTAATTCATTTTAATGTGACACGTTATTGTTTGGTTTTCTATATTTTACAACAAAACGATTTTAACCAAGTATGACAACATTAAGATCCTGAATTAGTTTATTACAGTTAATCCTACAATTAGATGGTCTGTTATTTTTTTCTTTGTGTATGTGGACACGTGAATAAAGTCAGCATGGGCGGTCTCGATCGCCATATTTGTGAAATACAGTAGGTGGCAATAACACTCCTAAGGAGTTAGTTAGTCATATGGTTTGCCTAGATTGTGTGTGCCTGAAACGTGTGTGGTTCTGCGGGCCTGCAGCTGAATTTTATTTATGTAAACGGCAACTACAATTTTCTTCATGATTGTTGTGTTTCAGTATAATGTAGTGAAATATCAATGCTTTGTTTTGATCCGTTTTCAAACAACACATCACATGATCACATAGGTGGAGAGCAGGTGGTCCTTTGAGGAAAAGTGATGACAAAAGCTATCTGAAAACGTTTCGTACTGCTGAAATTGGTTAAAAGTGGAAAAGCTCAAAAAATTCAGACCTCGTTTACACCAGTATTTAGCGTCATCCACTTGTGACAGGGTTGACAAAAATGTATCTTTATACCAGGTGTAAACAGAACCTGAGTAACTTCATAGCATTCACTAGAGACCTAATCCCAGGACACAAAAAGTTAATAGTCTGCAATTAAGCAATGTCAGGTTGTTTTTATCATCAGCGGGCCCTTTTGGTTTTTTTAAGAAACATTTTTTGCCAATTCTGTTCTAGAGACTGTGTGTGTTCTAGTGCAATGTGAGTTCTAGTGATGTGAGGTGAATTTTCCTCAGCAATTACTTTTGGTTCCTCAGCAATTCCTACCCTTAGTTGACTGTATGTAATAGTAATATTCACTAACACTTTATTTATGACCATTTGTTTAGTGCTTTTATTATGGCATTACTAAAAATTTTTATGCTCAATAAAAAAAAAGAAAACACTTCTATGCAGCAAGAATGGAATTAAATAAAATATATTTTTAATAAATGCTGTTCCTTTGAGTTTGTATTAATTTCATCAAAAAATATCAAAAAAGCTATCGTGTTTTTTTGTTTTGTTTTCTTTTTTTACAAAACTAATCAAACAACTAAATTACTTAGCTTACACTCCTAAACATTTTGTGTGTGTGTAACTGTATCGGCACAACAGTTTATTAATACCAGGTGTAAATTAAGTGTATGATGGGGTCACACTACTACAGTTCTGTAGGTCTGGGAGTTGGTGTGGCTTGATTGTGTAAGATCTTGGCTGACACTAGCAAACAAATGCAAAGATTCACCATTCATCATGCAAAAGTCATAGTAGAGCAGAGAGACAGAATAAATATAACACCAAAGGTAATCGTGCTCACATGCATCATGGTCTGCATATATAAAGTCAAAATCCTCATCCATGAATTGACATCCTGCTACAACATTGGGGAGAAATGCATTTCTACCCTCTCACAGCCATGCACACCACAGAGAGAAAAGAGGCTTCAGTAAGGATGTGTGGGGCAGCAGCAGATATTTATGGTTTGGGTAGAGGGACGTGCAGAGTGAGGTGGTTTGCAGTGGCTAAAGCCCTGGACCATCAACCTGATTATTTTCAACATAACCTGTACTTCTCACAAAAGCAACAACTGGACTCTTTTGGTGAAGCTTCACTATTAAACCCTATCGGCATTCACACCTCGCAGAGTGGATGCAGTATAACATACAAACAAGAGTTTTCAGTTTGTGAGTGTTCATGAACATTCTTAACCCACATATTTCTAATCAGCTGACGATGTGTGCCGGCCATGTAAATGTGTTAAATCACTTTTCTCTACTGCTATAGGGTCATGAAAAGCCTAAGCATAAACTGATCAACACAGCTAGATATTATTTTGCCCATTTTCCCTGATTTCATCCAGCATGCAAACGCCATAACCTGGATTTTATTAGTTTACATGAGTAGTATGAGACAGAAATCCATCCTCAAGACATTGAATAATCGGTACAGTTGTAGAAACCTGAGAATAAGTGTGCAAATTTCCAACTGACATTTTGGTGATATTTAATGTTACGTTCATAACACAGTACTTGCCACTTCTGGCGAGATTCTGAAGCGTGCATACGATGGACACTTTACTATCCCAATGAATGGAAGTAAAGTGACGCATTTGACAAATCTCTGTGGATGTAGTATGTTTGAATTTCATTCATACTACGCACATTCATACTAAATAACATACTTTAACATTAGTGGTTGCGAAGGAAGTTTCAAACCAAATGTAGTACCTACTATACAGTATGCGAGTTTGGATGCAGTGCTGAGATTTTAATAAAGCCTTAAAACACAAATTTACTTACATTGTCAGGTTATTGATTTGCCTGTAAACTGATAAAACGGGTTATTTCAACAAACAGAGGTTTGATGGTTATCAGGTGTGCACGTAAACATGCTCTCTGACTCCTTTGTAAAAATCCAACATTCAGAGTCACACTGCCCATTTGGTGTGTAACCTGCAGAAAACCTACAAGTGATAATAGTAGCTAGCTTATTTTAATAGCCCTGGAAGAAGTTAAGACATGAACTGTGCTCTGGATTGTTACTTTTAAATGACATTTAATAGAAAGTATACTTACATTACTCAAACTACAGTAATATTATGTTGGGGTTTCTTTAAAATATATTTCCAGTGATTAGATATATAATTAGGCTGCGTTTACACTTGACATTGACATGAAACACCTTGATTGGATAAAGCAGATTGGATCAACAGCTAATCAGGACACAGCATGTGTACACAGAAACATCAAGTGGTTAATGTATCTGGATAATTTACTGGATCTGTTTTCCACACAAAATTTGATTGATTCTGCTGAGGGGAATATGCAGGAATAAATGGTTCTGCAACTGTTCACTGTATTTGCCATCAACCATTAGTAAACAATTTTTGTAGCTTGATATATAAAACACCAAATTGGGTATACATAAATAAATATTTATTCTATGTACAAGAAAGCTAATTAACAATAGAATATGAAGGCAGTGTGGTAAAGGGTACAACAATAGTAGTGGAGTTTTGTGTGAAGTTAACCTGTGGATGATGGCTGGATTACATTACTTTATACAGTACTAAGATCTGATCATCTTGCATCCTCGACTACCCCTAAACCAAGACATGCCGATGGGATAACATCCAATCACAAACCCGTTTAAGCTTGTCTTTTCAATTCATATTAATGCCAAGTGTAATCGCAGCCTTATTTATTTGCTGTGGACAAGTGGTTGTGCCTTCATCGGGGTGTTTCAACAGCTACATCACTATTTGTAACACAAAGACATCCACACTTTATTTAACTAAAACAATAAATAAAAAACAACACAAAAGTCCCTCTTTTCCCCTGTGACCCACTGAACACCAAAAGATCTCTGCACGTCTCTGTTCACAATCACGGTCTCTCTCTCTCACACATAGCACAAATAACTGCACACCATAAAAAACTGTGGACAGATATGCACACAAAAACATAACATGCACATGGACTAAAAGCACATAATGAGTGTTGCAGAGCACACAGACAACATATAAACATAAAAGGGAGGAAGACCAGGAGTTTCCTGCAAATTGATTTGCACAGTCTAAAATGTGCCCGTATGTTACAGATAATAACAACAGTCTACTATTACTGTCAGTGGCAAAGTGTTCGACTTCATGCTGTTTAATTAGTAAATCATTGTTTTACTCTTCATTTCATGACAATTCATGTCTTTATGAATAAACTCATTCAAATCAATGAACTGATTCAATTTACTTATTAGCATCATCACTAAAAATCTTCACCAATGTCAAATTTTATTTACTAAAGTGATTGTATATACATAGAAGTGTGTCATTTTAATATCTCATCAAATTATTCTTGATTTAAAGTCTGTGTGAAATCAAAACGTACAACTATTTTGCTGGCTCGCATTGTTATTCTTTAGGTGAACAATTAATCCATGCAAGTTAAGACCAATTGCTTCTGTGTTTGGAGTGGCGGTCCTCCTCAGTTGATGCCAGTTTGACGCCACAATTTTCTTAACCACACTCTCTTATTATTAGTTTGCTGTGAGGCAATAAAGTAAAAACAGAAAGCCCAGCTCCCCTACTCAATATTCAACTTCAGTTGGACTGAAATAAAACTGCATGTTCACACAAATGTTAAATATGCCTGACAAGATTTATTTTGGTATAAAAACTGTTTTAAAAATTGAATTAATATTTATCTGAAAGAATTTAAATATCTAAATATCTACCACTTTGAGTGTGTATGTGTGATTTTAACCATGATTTTGAATCAAACATTATAAGTTAGGAATAACTGACGACAGTGTGCATTGTGTTCTAATACAGTGGTCCTCAAACTTTAACCTTAGAACCACCTCAGAAAAAAATGGTCTCTCCAAGTACCACGATAATGACCAGTACTGAAATACAGTAGCATAGTATGCGTAATTAAGCAGCTACAGGCCTGCACAGTTCAAAAACGCCGCAGATTAATTCTAAATTTTATGAATATTTATTATTATTATTATTATTGTTGTTGTTGTTGTTGTTGTTGTTATTATTAATATTATTATTTATCAGCCACTTTAAACATTCTAAATAGTTTGAACAGAGAAATTAAAGTAGGCTGTGCATTAACGTAGGCTTTATGTGTCAGAAAAGCAAGCAATTAAACTATACCTGTCAACATTGGGATATAAAATACGGGATACACCCCCAACAACCGTTACAAATACAGAGAAAAAAAAAATTGCATGAAATGAAACAAAATATAACAAACATTAGAAAATTAAAAAAAAAATGTTTAGCCTAATAAAATCACTGATCACATCTGTGTTATCATACACATCAAAGAGTTAAAAGTGTGTTCATTTTTTAACTTTAATTATTCAGCGATTCCTCCGCGTACCACTAGAAGTAAGCCTGCGTACCACTACTGGTACACCACAGTTTGAGAACCACTGTTCTAATAAATTCAACAGATCAGAGTCAATTATTCTGTTTATACTACACTTGACACACTGTTCAGATATTCATATTCAGAGCCCTGCTTTGACAACTGAAATCATTCATCATGGAACTCTAATGTGGTCAAAACTTAATGTTCACAACAAGTCCTGAACTACTTTAGATTTGCTTTATCTGAAAATAATTGCACACACTAGAATGTTCATGAGCCAATCCGTATTAAGCATTCAGCTCTACATTTTGCAGGATCAACCTTCTTGTTTTCTATTTAATCATTATTATTGTTATTGTTATTATTATTATTATTATTATTATTATTATTATTATTATTAGTGCATTTTCTTATATATGTAAGTGGTAATTATATCATTTAGTAAATAAATACCAGTCTGATAGGGTGAAATCTAGAGTGACAATGATTGAGAGAGGATTCACATACAGTGAGATTTTCTCCCCGGTGACGCCCTTTCCTCCGTGGCTGCTGCACAGCCATTTTCATACAAACACAAGACACGGCACAAACACGTCCATACACAGAAAGCACACAGGGCCAGATTTAGACAAGACGAGGTACATTAGCCCAGGCATGAGAGAGAAGGACAGAGAAAGGTGAAGAGAGGGATTCATGCAGGAGTAAACGAGGATGAAAGAGGGGAAGGATAAGGAGATATAAAGACATAAATGGAGAGAAGAGAGACACAGAGAACCTGGTTAGACACAGAAGCAGTGGAGAAGGAAGAAAACACTTACCACAGCAGCACAAACACTGAGGGCCAGAGGCAGTGTTAGAGACACGGCACAGTACAGTACAGTACAGCACACATAATGACACAGTGAGCAACAGTACACTGAACACAACACGCAGAGAGCTCACACACATACGGTACATGAACAGCAGGAGACCACACCATCAACACTATCGTCCGTTTGCTTTCTAAAAGTCATGTAAATCACTTTTACACTGCAGCATGTTAGAGTAAATATACACAACACACATCACCATTCTAAAGTTTGGGGTCTTTGAGATTTTTTTAAAATACTTATATTGAGAATATTACAATTTAAATTGTTATTTAAAAGTAAAGGTAGTTTATTTAATTTACATCAATAATAATTTATTTGTGTGATTCAAAGCTGTATTTTCAGCGTCATTACTCCAGTCATCCATGCTACGTGATCCTTCAGAAATCATTCTGAAGATGATTCTTTAACGTTCAAGAAACATTTACTGTTATTACCAGTGTGAAAATAATGTTATTGCTATATTTTCTAATCTGGATTCTTTGATTAATAGAAAACAAGCAGAACTATAGAAGCCTGTTTTCACCACAGGATAAGTAATAACTTTGTATTTATTTATTGTTGACTTTTATCCCCAAATTCTGATTTATTTTATTTTTATATTTATATTTTTTGCTATTCTGAGTTTGTATTTTGCAGCTCACTGTTCTGAAAATATTCTCACTATTCAGAACCCTCAGAATCTTGCAACTTTATCCCAGGACACACCTTCATATCTCTCAAGCCTGAGATATCTACCTACCACAAGATACATTATTAATGTCTTTGTCACTTTTAATCGTTTGAATGTTTTTGCTTTAATAAAATAATAATAAATACAAATTTTACAGACCCCAAACTTTTGAATGCTGCTCTACATTAACACACACTCACACACAAACACATACTCACACAAATCCACATTACAGAACCAACTCCCAAGTCACTGTCTACTTTAAATGTTCATTTTTTCTAAGCGTTATGATCCTGAATGAAATGCAATTAAAACGTGGACTTAATAAAAATAGAAAGAGAGATTGTTGTCAATTATGCATAAAGTAATCGAAAATTGTAGATGCAGTTAAGTCTAGAACTGCGCAAAGACAATAAGGACACCGAGAAAGTCAGGGTTAGCCAAATCCAAAATAAAAAATAGAAATTTAAAGGCTCAAAATCAAAAAGGCAAAGTGATAGAGAGAAGTACTGACTTATATTGACAGAAAACTTAAGGAGACAGGATGAAAACATTTATTCAGGAAAAAAGGAAGCAAACCCAACCCTGCTTTATTCTGACAGATTCTCAGCTCCCACAGCAAAATATGCACAAGTTTCAGATTCCCAGCAGATGCAGTATGTCATCTGGGTATTGTGTTTTATGAATATAGGACATTCAGATGTGATACTCATGTGACATACTGCTTAGTCAAATGTGTAGAGAAGAAGTGAGTATATTTTGGGTCTGTATGAATGAAGAGGAGGCTACGCAAAGGCCAACAGTGAGAAATATGAAAGAAAACAAATCAAACAAAAGACTCATTTCTTCCATGTTGTATACCTGCATCAAATATGCATCATAAGTAATGAAGGTGCATGTTGTAATACGCTAGATATTGTATATCTAGACAATTATATAAAGAGAATGTTTGAATGCAAATGATGTATTTTTAATACATCACATCAAACACATATTGTGATCATTACAAATACTTAAAATGCATATTTATGACAGGGCTGCTGATGGAAATTTATTTAATAGTGATTGAAAAAGCTTTTTTTTTTTGAGGAGTGCTGCAAGGGTCTGTTATTGGCCCATATTTGTTGCTATTATTGCACAATTAGAAGCCATATTCTTATAGTTTCTTATAATATTCCCTTTGATAGAGACACCGCTAGAGAGTGATACACTACACAATCCAAAATACGTGAACAAAAATGACGCCCTAATGAAACTGAATTCATACTCATTTAACAGCTTCTACTCTTCTTCTAAAACTGATATGATGGTCCTTTCAGCCATCTATTGTGGATATAACTTAGCCACTTAATATAACTGAGTTGTCATTTTGGCTCACAATTGCATGTACAGGACATCAGCCTATTTCAGATTCTAAAATTGGTTCTCTTAGCTCACTAACCGGTCACTTTTGTTTAATGCATAGGCAGCGATGGAAAGTGGGTTGTCTGGAGGGTCAGGAAAGGAAAGACGGATGTGAAAAGGGGGTAGAAAAAAAGGAAGAAGGGAATCATGAAGGAATGACAGGATGAGGCGCTCACTTGGTTGTCTGCTGGGAGTCGAGGCATGGAAGCAGCCCTGCCATGGCCTTCCATCGGCAGATATTGCTCTGTGTCCGAGTACCCGTCCCGCCCCATCTCTCTCATCTCTACTGTCTGCAGAAACAGAGGGAGACCATGCATGACTGCCCAGGGACAGCAGGCAAGAGTGAAATGCCAGGGGCCTGGGAGACAGGCCTAAGCACAGTGAATGGAAGGAGGACATCTCCACCTTCATCTCTCCCTTCACCCTGTGGGGAGATGCAAGAGTAGCAGGACAGTCCTGCCCCAGCTTTTGTTCTACACATCACTTATATTATCTTTGCAAAAATTAGGATCTGATGCTATTAGATGGTTGAATTCATGCCGGTCTGTAATAATAGGCTTATCAAAAAAAGACCGGGACACAATCTAGACTCAAACTACACTCCACAGAGGAAGAAATGCTAATGCTGTTTCGTTGTGCAATGTACTGTAATAACGCGACATTGTTCCAGAATGAAAACCTTTCTAATGATAACATTCCTCTAACCTGTGCAACTTAAATTATTCTGTGGCACACTAAATTTTCTTTTGGCCTCTTTTTCATGAATTTACAATAAAAGTCTTTGAAAAGGATGGCAATGAAGCCATAAAACTGTCTTAAGAGTGACCTAAATTATTTGTGTAAGATATAAGTTCTAAGATATAAACTTAAAAGGAAAAAATGCTGTAAATGGAGTTACAGAATGGAACTGAACACTGATTTAAACGGACTGATTTTGTAAATAATTGAATGAATTTACAAGATCTGATCCAATTCGAACATGAATCAAAGGTTTATTTTTTTAATAAAGCACATAATAACAGAATTTTATTTTTGAACTACAATATGGCACCACATACTTTTGTTTCATCCTGGAGATCCCTTAGTCATTGTCATTAGTTTCTGAAAAGGGTGCTTGCGGTATCCTTAAAATAGTGTGTAATATGTTGTAATCCAGATGAGGTTCATTAAATGATTAGTTTTTCAGATTTCAAATGAAGTGAACTGTGCATGCAAGCTCTTGCTATATACAGTGGATATCAAAATTAGGGAACAACCTACATTGGTGTCACTGCTTAATCTTATTTGAACTTATCTTAACAGGAGTAAAAGCGCAGTTGTTGTTTTTTAGGATTTGTTTGAGCAGTTTTGCCTTCATTTATGACAGGAGGCAAAGTTGGAAAGAAAGGGGGATTGAATCAGGAAAGATCCAAAACTGGAACTCAATCCCAGGATGTCCAAAAGGCAGTGGCACAGTCTATTTGTCGACACACTGGGTTATCAGTGCCTACAAAAGAACCGTTTTAAGTATATTTCAAGAGTATGTTTTTAAGAATGTTGCATATATAATGAAGCACAGTATAAAATCTTTAAAAAGATCACTGATCAATGACACTTTCTGATACCTATCACTTACTTGTGTTTATCTAACACCAGATTGCCTGGGGGTAAATTTCATACATTTTTCTGACAAACTTCATGTGACTAGCAGCCTAAATGCTAATTTTAACTGACTTTACAAGATTATGAGCTGCTGTAATGTGACTGAAACTCTTACTAGCATGGTATAGGCTAAAAATAAAGCAAAAATAAATAAAGTGTTTAACTATTAAATTATTTCATAGTTTTTCCATGTTACCTTTTTTTTTTTAAAAACTGATTATGTCGCCTTCCTTATCAATGAGCTACAGTATACGGATAAAAGCAGCTGTTGTTGCTGTCATAAACTGAATGAATAGCTGGGCAGGAGTGTCACGCCTCCTCAGTACAATGGCACTCAGGACTGTGGAAGGGCTTAAACATCCTTCCCAGGCAGTCGAATATGAATGCATATATTCAATGACATGAGCTTCACCATACAAAAGCAGACATGTGAAAGTAATAAAAGAATATAAACGATAACAGAAGGACACACAGACTCAGGGGAAATATAAGAAAGAGAATAAGAGAGTGGAAGAAAATCCGCTGAATTTTATTTTTTACTCAGCAACAGAGAAAAGGCTTTGTTGCTGTCTGACAATGAGATGCACATGAATGAGAGATAGAAAAAACCTCGCCATTCAGGTTTATGAAAACAAACCGCTCCAATGGACACCCTCCATAAAAGACTGCGAATATCTGATACGCTGTCTTGTAAAGGCAAAGAAAACATTATTGATCCATTGAATTGTCCAATGGTGTGAAATTTTTCCAGCTCAAGTGATTATCATGCTGTGAGAGAGTTATTATGCTGATGAAGAATTTATTCTTCGTAACACAGTGGCTCTTACAATCCTAATACTATTGTTTTACTGCATATTACAGTGTGTCTATATTTCTCTGTCCTAAACTCATTTTCTTACATCCAGGCATTTACACAAATACTGTCAATTGGACGGGACTGACTGTGTGTACCTGAGACTGCCTTCTGTTGTCTGTGGTGTCGTCTGGATGTTGGCCTTCTGGACTCCAGTTGCCTGCTTTTTGAGAAATCTCCTGTGCTCGCGCCGTCACCCATGATTGGCTCTCCGGGATCCTTTCATCAACAGGCCTGACAACACAGCCATATTTAGTCAGATTATAAGGTCTTTACGGTCATTGAAGGGATCAGTGTTTTGTCTGGTATGTCACCTATTTAGTTTTCAAAGATCTTTCCCATTAGATGTTTAGCCGAGGTGAAATACAGCAAGGTAGATTGATCCTCAGTAGTATTGATTGTTTACACTGTATTTGTTATGAGTTACTAAACAAGTGACCAGCCTTTCTACTTTAATTAATTTAGTGTTTGTTTTCCATCCCAGTTTTAAGAAAACATATAAAAAATGCTAATAATATTATAGTTATAAAAAAAGACAATATTAAGTGGCCAATATTATTAATATTCATTATATATATTATTTAAAACTGGCTTGGCCAGTTGGTATTTCTGTGTGGAGTTTGCATGTTATCCTAGTGTGGGTTTACTCCGGGTACTCCGGTTTCCCCCATAGTCCAACGACATGCACTATAGGCGAATTGAATAAACTAAATTGGTGTTTTTTTTTAATAATCATTATGATGCATGGCTAAATTTGATTAGCAACTTGCACTTTTTGTAAAGCCATTTTGGAACACAAACTTAAATTGAACCGAATCTCCTAATGCATTTAGTGTCTCTGTTTTATTACTGATAAAATAAATAAATAAAATTAAAAATACTGAAAATGACACCATAAACCTTAACATCAAGAGACTAGGAAGAAAATGTAAGGATGTTACTCACAGATGATTTGCAGGGTGCATTTGTGTATCAGGAAGGCCAGTGAGTCCTGGTCCCACATCCTGGCTTGGAGATGGCGGCTCCAGACGCTGAAACATTAATGGCGTTCGATTCTGTGTAAGATACAACATGGCCTACAGCTGGTATCAGGCAAGCTGATGGGAAAATGGGGTTGGGGAAAGATATGGGATGCAGAACATCCCATGTGCGAATGGGGAGGGGATCCAGCAGCGGTCAATCAGGAGGCATTCCAGGAGCATTATGGGTAAATGGGTTGGTCCTGTGAGCTTTGCTGCCTGAAAGCTGCCGATGGTACCATGCTGACAATTCATTTACTTTCATTGTCACGGTAAATGAACAGTTTCTGTAACCACCTGGCTGCTAAAAGGTGATGATAAATCCTGGTGTCATTCAGTAGATCACATAAAACCAAGACTGGCCTGTCTGTTAAGCTGTGAAGTTCTCTAAATGTACAACTAACCGAACAATTCACTTTCAGCGGTTATGCACTACTGTTCAAACGTTGGGGTAAGCAAGGATTTAGAAATGATTTAAATTATTAATACAATAATCCAGCAAGGACACATAAAACTGATGAACATCAGCAAAGACAGTTTGACATCATAGGAATAAATTGCGTTTTAAATGGTATATTACAGTAAAACGTTTTCAATCCAATTTTTACATATGTACAAATATTTTTTGATTAATGAATTTTTTAAAAAAATATACTGAACTCAAACGTTTAAATCCATTTTTTTTTCTAGAAAAAACAGATCAGAAATATTGATGACTCCTCCTGCACTGCACGATCTTTTATCTAATCAAATGCTTTCTAAAATGATAATGTCCTCCCTCACAAATACCACCTCAAAAAGCAGCCAAATGTCATGTTTCAACAAAAATTCTATCAAGGATAAGACGGATTTCGGTGAATCTACTATATGAACACTTACTATTTTATTAATTACTGCCTACCATTTTTTATTTACATTTTTGTGCTTATTTTAGTAAAGCAGACAATTGGTACCACCGGCCAAAAATGACACCTTGAGATTTGGAAAATGAAGAAGAGGGAAAAAAATCAACTAATCCAGTGAAAAACACAAAATGCATGTAGTATGTAGAGGCAGGTTTCATAAAAAATCTCATGAGAGGAAGAAACAGTTGGATGAAAGCTGATAAAGAAAGGGATCATCTGTGAAAAACATGCACAGATTGAGTTTGTTTACGTAACACTATCTAATGGATGAGTTAGGAGTTTGGCTGTATGAGGAAAAGCTCAGCAAGTTCAATGGTATCTGCAAAAACTGCTACATCCACTTGAAACACCACAGGTTACCGCTGAGATTGTACAAAACAACTCTGTATCTAGAAAACTGATCAACTTTCATGTGGATGTACAGTTGTAGATCACACAAGAACAAAACTGTAAAAAAAAATGTACATCAGGCCCATGTTGCATTACACTGTGACATTCAGACTAATGCTCATCATCTATAACAACACATGTATACATGGTATATTCTTCATATAAGCTACAGAAGAAAATAAAGTAAGTTGAGTTTCACTGATAAAATAAATAACTGAAACAGTGCTTTAGTACAACCTTGCTGCAATCAAACATATGTTAAATGCTAATAATGAGTCACTGAACCACATTATTTAGTTAAAAGAATGAATGAATGTAATTAAAACAACCTTTCAGATATACTGAAATATTAAACCATCCACTGCAAGAGACTTCATAAAATTAGAAAATGAAGTCAGTCGGTCAATAAGTTAGACAATGAATTATTAATCTAGAGGTTTACATGGAGGGCAGCAATCTTGCAAGGAAATACTTTTTGGAAAAACCTTCAAATGGAAAGCTTTAGGAAGTGTTTCCAGGTTTATTCGATTTCATTTACATTCTTGAAAGGATGTCACATTTGTCATAGATGTGATGTGTTAAATATATCATAATAGAAAGTATAAGGTTAACCAGGTTAATCTACTGTAAGACTGCATTCAAAAAACATTATCGCTCAGAATCCCAAAATGAGAAAGAAAAGGTTGTCATATTTGATATGGAAGAACACTTAATTGTCACATTCTACACATGAACTGTGACAAGCAGTGGGATCCCAGCATACTTTTATTACTCTTTAAGGTAGGATTGCGTTCTAACCTTAACCATACTCTAAATTGTATCCATACAATTGTTTTGGTGTGGATATAGACATGATTAGTGTGTTCCTTTGTGACTAGTGCCATTGTCTGTAATTGAGATGTATACATCACCTGAAAGCTGAATAAATAATCCTTCTATTGATGTAGGGTTTGTTAGGACAAGCCAATATTTGGTAAAGGTATTTGAAAACCTAGTATCTGGGGCTTTAAAAAAATTTAATACTGTGAAAATCCTCTTTAAGTTCATGGCAATGGACATCACTAATTAACATTAGATTTTGATACATTGTGGTAGGACAATAGCAACATTTCTTAATGGAACACAACCTTTACTTAATATTCAAATTCTTAATATGTTTGGCATAAAATAATATATTTTTGACCAATGAAATCTATTTTTCCATGGTTCAGTGTCACACATATCTAAACAAACCAAAATAAAGGGAAAATAAAGCTGGATTTAAAGTTAATGCTTCAAGCAAGCCAACTGTTTAAACACCATAAGAATCATTTTAAAACAATTCCATCACATCCACATCCATTAGCGAAGCTGAGATTTGCTTGTCACAGCTCATTGTGGAGTGATCTTGTGATAGCAAGGTGAGAGGAAAACAGCATACCTGCTCATCATGGAGAGCTTGTGTCCGTTTGGCTTTACTCTGCCGATAATACTCCATGATCATCATGGCAGCGTAGATCTTTCCTACTGTCAGGTCTGTCGCTGCTGAGAAAAGGACAAGTTACCCTGCACGATTAGACAACATGAGATGGACCCTGAGCAAGGGGGATGGGAGTGAGGACGGGTCATGCACACGAAAAACGCACAAATCCACATGCACAACAGTGTCAAATTGACACACACAGAGCCAATGGTCTTTTCACAAGCAGACTGATTAAATCTTCTGAGCTTTTTAAGCTTTTCATGACCAGTACTTTAAATATCCTTACATATTTCTGCTGTTTTAGGTGTCAAAGCACTGCAAGAACTGTCAGCAAACTACAGCATTATTCCTAGATACAGTCAACAAAGTGAAATGGTTTCGCAAAAACGGCCTGTGCCGCTTTATGGAACCGAATTCACGTGTAGAAGTTACTAAAAGTAACTTCAGACTAGTTTTACATGCCATGCTTAGTGGTGCTTAAAGCCATGGTCACCACCTCTGTATCGGATCTGCATAGAACAATGAAGATAAAATTAGCATCAAACAATACAGATCTAAAATATTACATGCTTGCTGCAAACTCATCTGGAGTATACTTCCATATTACTAGCATTAAGCTTTTTTGCCTCATATGACAGCAATGGCACCTCATTGATTCATGCTTTGTCAACCATCTAGCTAGCATTTAGCTAGCTAGTTTTAAGCAAGTTCCATAAAATAGTTAGCTTTTAAGCTGTTTCAGCATGTCTTACCAGCAAACTAGTACATACATCTCATTGGAAGCATATCAGTGATGCAATAAAATATTTTTAATAAAACTCTTTTACATACACCTTTTCAGGAATCTCATAACCCCTGTAGTGAAAAGACATCTATAGAGGGTTGATCTATAGTAAGGCACCCCCTGATCTCAGGCAAAGTGAACTAGGATTTATTTGATTTTTTTCATACACATATTATATTAAACTAACTTTGTATACATTTTTGTGTGGACGGCAGCTGCTGTGACTTTTTTTTTTCTATGCAGCAAAAAGGAAGAAGCTAAACGCGCTAAAATTAACAGAACTTTACTAGTCGTCCAAGTTTGGTTTTTTTACTGCACTATCTTTACATGTATAATAGAGTATGTGTACACCATGTGACATTACACATAATACACTGTTAGTTTTAGCTCGCATTAACACCTTGTTTTTTTGACTAATTAATTTGTCTATAAGGTGGCAACATGGTCTTTGGGCTGTTGTCTGAGAAAAAAAATAATGCTACGCAACAGCGCCAACAACTTTCGATGAAAAAAAACAAAAGACAAATTGCACCATTTGTGTGAGAATGTACTTAAACAATAATACAGCTTAAGTGAGTATGTAGTATTTTTATTACATTAATATGAAAAAATTCAAACACAGGACAAAGATAATACTTTCTAATCTGCATGTGTTAAGCATCTTTTATTCTGAAAGACTACATGTTCATGAAAGAACTAAAGTATACTTGATACAACAGCTGTCTTGGTTCATTTGCATGTACATGTCTTGAATTTAATAATACATTTGCCCTAAGCAAACTACAACTAACATGAATCAAATATTATTTATATGGCTTTTATCTGTTTTATCTGTTAAACTGTTTGTTGTTGTTTTTTTGCTTGCTGGATATTTCAGTCTATGCACCTATTTTTTACTTTTCTGAAAACTTTTCTAATTATTTTTATTTCTACTTTGGTCTGTGAGTCCTTAGCTAATGTACAGTGATCATGTTTTAATCTCAAGTCTATGACCAGTCTGTAGTTAAAATGTGCTTTAAACAAATCTTTAACATCCTAAAAAATACTCTAATCTAGAGGTGCAGGCCTGGACCATCAGGGGGTGCAGAGCAGTGAGTGGGCTGACTGAGAGAAGCTGTCCTTGGGTGGTAAAAGAGAAACGCTGTGGATACACCAACCTCATGGGTAACTTACACTTGTGAGGAGTCACCAGCAGGTCCAGGTTCTTCTGAGAGAGATTAGGCCATATCGCCATCATCTCCTTCCTTAATTCAGCATCCATCTGATGTTTATCTACACCTCCTATTTACACGGCAACAGGTACACGTACACACATATGCAAACATAGTTCCACAAACACACACACAAATTGTGTTAAAATTTGAACAATGTAGCATTCAGTCTAATGAAGAAGTACAAAATTTGTACAAATTTCATTTTAAAGAGCCCATATTATGGATTTTTGAAAATGACCTTCCATGCAGTGTGTTACACAGCTCTAAGTAAAGTGAAATGTCCAGCTAAGGCTTAAATCTGAAAGTGCAAAGTGTTTAAAACGATTGATTCATATATAAATGAGTCGACTCATTGTTGTTTAAATGAATCGTTATTAGAACGAGTCTTTAGCCGTTTCGGCTTTACGTCAACGCGAAACATAATAGTTGCGCGCGCAGACCCAGGATTGCAACTGAGAAATTGAACTGCCCGGCCCCGCCCACAGACAGGAAGGGAAAGTGGAAGACAACAAGCACTGTATTGCAGTAAGTGTTGTAGCATAACCAGCGGGACAGCAGTGACGTGTGATCTGAGTAATATCTAAGTAAATCTTTATACTGTTTGATGGCAGTATAAAGATTTAGAGAGAAGTTATTGACAGCTTTTTTAGTTTTGGTTTTCGCGTTTTGCTCTTTGTAGACGGTCCCTAAGGACCGGTCTCTCTGCCGCCTGCACAGAGTTTAATATCATGCATCCAGCGCAAAGGCAAAGCTCATTTGTACGAAAATAAGGTTGTAGGTGATTGTATACATTGCGACGGTTGAAAAGAGGTGCTATTTGTGTAGGAACAATGTTTCGGTCATGAGTTATTGATCCGGAAAACACGACTGCTGCTAACTTTACTGAACTAATCGCCATTCCGGTTAAATCATGTCCCGTAGACGCTGTGCTCTGAAGCGCGAGGGAAAAGCTGTGCTATTTTCCCTACCTGGAAACCTCTTTTCCCTACCTGGAGTGGTTGAGGTTTATTTCGTAAAATACCTGAGAATTACATCCCCAACACGGTGCTGTATTCACGCCATCTCTCTGAAGAGAGCTACACCAATCTACCAGCTTACGACGCGGGATTTATTGCACGGTTGTTGTTAAAGGATGGATCAACACCCAGTTTATTTGGACCAGCATGTTCTTCCAGTCGTGTTGACTATAACAAGGTAAATATTGATGTAGTTGTCTGTATTGTGTTTGCTCCGTGCGTGCAGCATGTAGCGGTAGCCATTTAGCTTACTGCCGAATGTAACTATTTGTTGGCTTACAATAGTCCATGAAGTGTTAATTATTACTGAATGTTTGTTGTTATGATGAAGAATATAGCAATACGCTGTTGTACAAAAGCAGTGATTTGTTTTCAATATGTTCTGGCATCGGGCTGTTGACACAGACGTGACGTGGTGACGTGACGTGGTAGCGTCACGTAAAGGAGGTGCTTGGGGAAAAAGACTCGCTCAGACGATTCATATGGGAGTCGGTGGGAAAATGAGGTAAAAATAAATAGATATTATAAGACATCGAAAGTGTTTTTTAACTTTGCATACATATCATCCTGTTGTTTGGGACTTCAAAAAGTGAAATTTAACCATTCTCAACCCACCATATGGGCTCTTTAAAGCCAAAAGTATACACACAAGTGTCTGTGAATAGGCAGCGTGATGCAGATTTTGCGACCAGATTAGTACATGCACCACATGATTTTTATAACTTTGACTTGATTCTTAACTTGGAGTCTACATGGAGTCAACAATGGACTAGCCCATTGATTCGCAGTCCGAAAAGAAATACTGAATTCTTCTAAAGCATTTATTGTTTTTTGTTGTCTAAAAATGAATATATAACATATTGTCTGTAAGAGTAATATATAAACACGTCTGAAACATAGCAACTGCTCTGTTATTTCATGCCAAACTAAAATGCTCTAAATGACGTTTCTATTTTAAATTTAGAAGAAATACTATTAATAGTTTACATGACTACCTTGAAGTTTTTCTCAAACAAATAATTATAAATCATACATTCAGAGAAACAAAGGATCCTTTTCATTTTTCCCATAGTATATTTTAAAAGGTGGTGTGTGTATTTTAACATATACGTTTAAAAAAATGTATACTTTGGACTTCATGACAATAAGTCACAATGTCCAGTGGGCTTCCAAAGCCCTATTATGCCCGAATATCCTCTTTTTTCTTTCTCAGACCTTTGTACCCACTTTACTCAAACAGCCATAGATAAATGCATCAACTGTTCAGATGTTGAAGCTCAAACAGAGGAAAAGTTATATAACAGAGAAATACTGAGAGGAATGAATGAAGGAGAAAAGAAGAAAGGGGTGTCAAACCTTCCCCACCCTTGGCGATCTTGATGTCCAGAGCGGTTCGGATTAAGGCCATAAGGGTAGAATTAAAGTGCACTGTGTTGTCATCAGCAACCGGCAGATCCATCCGCAACAGTCTCTGTGGAGAGCCAATCAGGGCCAGTCAGAAGAGCAGAGCAACAGAGATCTGTGTGTTTAGAACCTCCGGGTAAAGAGTGCTTTTGGTGCGTAAGAGGGAATGGGAGGGGAAAGGAAGGAGGGGTTCTCAGGGTTAGCTCTGTGACCTTTCATATTCAGAATTAATTTACTGCCGTAGATTAGTAACCATTGCAAAGCAGAAGACTGATTGTGGTTGGTAAGATTTTCATTGTCTATCTGGAATCTAGATCAGTGTTTAATGACTGGTTAATCACAACTTAGAAATTTGAGAAGGAAATGATTCGCATATATTTTATTGCTGACATTAAGGGCTCTCTAAACTCATTTGCAATTTGGTGGATTTCTCCCAAATTAGCAGGATGCCAACATCAACAGGTTGCATGATGAGAGCTCACTCTAAATATCCATGAGTAAAAACAAAAATCAATAAGAGTAACTGACAATTAGCACAAGTTTAATTGATATGAACAGATAGTACCAGCTAACAATGTATTTTATTCCGTCAATTACAGGTTTAAAAATAATAACATAATAAAAATTAGATGCCTATTGACTCAAAGTTTTGGAGCAATTCAGTCAAGAACCACTCATCTAAATGTCTGTGAAACTGAAGCTGCAAATTCTACAAATTAAATTTGTATCTTTTATCTTGAGCTATCAGTCAAAGAGCTTTTCCAGGAGGAGGTTCACATGTTAAACTCAGACCAGTGGATGAAGTAATAAATTAAAACACTGTTAAGCAAATGCCACTGTTTTAAAGTACAATTCATCCTGTACTGGTCTGGGGAACAATTAAAGTCAAACACAGAAAGTCATAATTGCATTGCGCAGGGTTAAATGTTACCTCAATCCATCCGTCACCATGACACCCTCTGCAATGCAATCATCGAAGGTTACCCAAAGTCTTCCCGTCCCACTCCATCCAAGAAACACTCACCCTCCACCCCTCCTACCCTCTTTCCCAGCATGCATCATGCAGTCACATGCATCACAGTACAAGCAACAGAGCAGCCAACACTGAAAGCATCATCTAGTTGGTTCATTTCAGCTCATTCATTTAGATTTAGTAGTGGTTGCTGTCATTGAGACTCAATCATAGATGGGCTACTGGATAAAACAAGAGCTCGATCCAGATTCTCTGGTCTCTCAATGCAAAAAAGATGGGTGCAGGCTATTGGTTTAAGTTAGAGCAGCATTCTCCAGAGGAAAACCAAAAGAAGAACAAAAAAGGGAATGGCTTTGTGAGTTGTTGTTGTGAAGAGGATGAGCTAAGAGTGAAGATTTAACTACCTGCTGCGCGAAGGTAATACTCTAATGCTACAGATGATAAAGAGAAAAGCAGTGGGCTGCCAGAGAGGAATACTGGAGCAGGAAGTTGGTTTAGGACTGACAGCTTTTACACAAGGAGTTTGGATGGTGGAGATGGTAATAATGGAAGAGACAGGACAAGAGACAGTGACACCAAATTTAAAGAGAGTTCAAAAGCTACATGAAATCCGAGGGTGAAGAAGAATAAGATAAAACTAGAGGAAACGTAAGAAAAGAAACCTCTACCACAGGCTGGTCACATTCTCTACAGACGATCCTCTATTATGGGCCCTAATATTTAACAGGGAGAAAGTGGGTGAATGCAATGGTCTTGGTCACTATTCAATTCATTCTACTGAGGCTAGGCGGGCACAGAGACCCTTGAATGAATACACTGCCACCACAAGTTTATCTTGGTGGAGATCACTGAACAGGCTTTGGAGCAAAATAGTTTAATCGACAATGAAATGGGAGTTCAAATGGGACAGAGAAAATGAAGGGTGGGAGGAGCAAAGGTAAGAGAAAGGAGATCCTAAACTTGTTGAGGGCTCACTAGCGGCAGAGATCTCCTTTCCTGCAATATGTAGTTGTCGTTCACTGACCAGCAGGTGACATGTCAGTGTACGATTGCAGACAAACAGAGAAAAGAGAAAAACCTAAGGAATATCTTGTGAGAGGGGCACGTGGCCTGAAAGGCAAGGCATGCAGATGATTGGCAGAATGTAAAGAGGAGGGGCTGGAAACAGATTAGAACTGCATTGACAGAAGAAAGAGAAGTGGGAAAAGGATTATTTGTGCAAAAGAGTTTTTTGATTCCATCGTAGTGCCTTAATGCTACCCAAGAATGTGTGTTGTTGCATATGTGTGAGTGTGTACATATCTCTGTGTAAGCAAAAAAGAGAGAGACAGAGAGCTGGTCCCATGAGGAAAGGGTTCCTAAGAAAGCGTCATCCACAGAGCTGAGGGACGCGGAGGACTAAAGTCCTGCAGGCCTTCCAACCACTGCTGCACACGCACATTTGGGGGTGTTTTTGAGCGCATGTGTGTGTGTGTGTGCACGCACGATGATGATGTGAATGTACAGTATGCATGTGTATGTGCTTAGGTGTATCCCATTTTGCATACTTATGCACTATTCTATGGTAATTGTTTAGCACAGACGGTGCGAGTAGTGTGTTCACAAAATGGGGCAAAGGAAACAGAGTGCATATGGCCCAAAGGTTTATAAGGGTCCATAGTGATGTACTGGGTCACAGGGTTTGGGTAGAGGGGTTAAATGGGTGTGGACCTGGAATGCAATTGCTGAAGCCCACATTGTTGAAACATTATGTAAAGGCAGTATCATATTGTACCAAAGGAGGTTTTATAAACTAATTTCGAGAGGAGCACGTGATATGATTGATCGCGGCTGGCATCACATCAACAATCATTGCCAGCCCAATCATATATCATTGCTAAACCAATCAAATAAATTCTAGCCTCCAATAAATAAGCCCATTCATCCTACCTTCCTTATCTTCGTTTTTGAAGAACCCCCATCCATCCCATCTCCCTCTTTCCTCCATTACCAGGGGGAGCTCTCGAATCCCGTCATGCTACATGACCAGGCTCAAATATCTTGGAGCTCAGAGTTCTCTCCCGAGACAGCATGTAAAATCTGTCACTCTATATCAAGCAATAGCAAAGTGTGAACTCTTGAAATAGTACCAGTGAACGGTACCGCTCTGCGAAAATGAGGCTTTAGCAGTGATCGTTTACGGACTCAACTATTGCAGCTTTCCTTTGATGCTGTATGAGAAATACAAAACTGATAAAAATAAAAACAGAGAGCGTATTCGCTAGACAGTAGAGTACATAGTATAAGTGCATAATTGTATAATGCATCATCTGGGACACAACTTTTGTGCTTATTACTATACTGTATCTCAGATCTGAAATTCAATTACTGATCACAGCAGAACATTAAAGCTTGAGCTTTTTGCTTTAATGTATCGATAACAATACAGTTTGTAACAACAAATCTGAGACATTTACATTTCATACTCTGTACATGTGTACTAGTGTTTATGACTTTGTGTGTTCATACGGTGCAAAAGTGCTTAGAAGGTTTGTCCGTTCCCGCTTCCCTGTGGATCGTCCCGCCTGAGTGTAAAACCCTCGATCCCGACCCTGCCACCAGAATCACAATAGCGGCCTCCGTCAGACAACGAAGGAGGAAAAGAAGGAGAGAAAATAAAAAGAGAAAACACCAACAGTACAGACACAGCGCTGGCCGCTCGGAGGCCCTATACCTTGTAGGCAACCCGTGCAGGGCACTTCTTCCCCAGGCCTAACGGAGGAGACATGTGCCTGAGCATCTCATACATATCCCTGTAACTGATTCTGCCACTGGGCAACCGAAACAAAACAAAAAACCAAAGGAAATGTGCATGGGAAAGAGAGAGAGAAAGAGAAGAAGAAAAGGAGTAAATCAAAAAGAAGGGTTCGGGTCAGGGATGAGGGAGGGGAGGAGAACAGAACAAAAAGAAGGTTATTGGCCTGGACGAAAGGAGTGGTTTGGTAAACTAGGCTGCCGTAAGACTGATGATTGATTTATTTGTGGGTAACGGGAGGGGGAGGTGGGAGGGGGTGCTCAACGTCTGAGTGCTAAAACGGCATTCTATGCAATGGGGCAAGTTGCATAGAAGAGCAGGGGGGCTTCAGAACAGGCACAAAGTCCCGCTGCTGGCAGGGCGTTGTAATGAAGTTTTATGTCAATGCAGTTTCTGTCCCCCTCCACCCAGAACAATGCACGCTACCATACCAGTTAGACCTAGCCGTGCCTCAAGAGCAAGCAAAACAAAAATCAAAGATGGCTGATTTGTTTCTTTCTTTTTTTTGTTTGTTTGTTTATTTTTCACTTTAGTGGTTTTCTCATACGTTTGTTTCACACATACTTCATGCTTTTGTAAGTGTCGGCATTGTCCTGCACATTCTCATTGTCATATCAAGTAGAATGCAAGTAGAAATGGTGAGAGTACAAAAACATTGTTGAAAAGAAAAAGAAGAAGAGGTAAGCGACATTCATTGCATTCTCGATGCTAGCAGGTAATATTAGTTTTTAAGTGGAAGTCAAACCTTGCAGGCCACCCTATGAGGACATTTCTTGCCTAAGCCCAGAGGGGGGTCGATAACTCGCAATAAACTGTACATATCCTTATAATGAATGCGCCCGCTGTAAGAAGAATACAGGGAAGTTAGAGAACACAACTCAGAACAGAGACATTGGCAGGAAGAAGAGCACAAGAACAGGAAGAGAAGCACAGAATCACACAAACACACATTTTCCTATTTGCTCGTCACCCATTTGTGTCTTCAAAACCTGTCTCTACCTCATATCTTGTATTTTTGGCCTTCACTTCTTTCATCCTTCACATTTTCAGCATTTATTACACACTTTTCCCCTTTTACCTCCCATCCTTTGCTTTTCTTTTACTTTCCCTTCTCACACATGGCTTCCTTCTACTTTCATTCCATCCTCACTAATACTTTCTTTATTTATTGTCTCCCTTACTCTACCTACTTTTCTCTTTATACTTTTACCTAACATTTTCTTTTCATTCTCATTATTATACATCCTTCTCTCCCTCCTCTTTTCATTCAATCCTTTTGCCTTTTAAATTGTTTTCTCTTACTTTTTCATTCTCTTTATTCAGTTAATTATTCAGTTCTGTCCTTCCTTATTCTCTTTCATTCCTTTCTTCTATGCAAATTAGATTTTAATCATAGTTTCTTTTTTATTTATTACTTTGCTTTTTTAAGTTCATTTTTTTCCATTATTCCTTTCTGTTTTCTTTTTTCCATTTGTTTCTTTTTATTACTTTTTTCCTTGCCTGTGGTTTCTTAATCATTCCTTAATCTTTCCCATTATTTTACCTTCTGTTCTCTTTGGATTTCCATCTCTCTTTCCTCTTTTTCCTTTGAAATTACATTGTTTTGTTTTTTATTTTCTTATTTTTTTTCTTTGAATTGACATTTTTCCTTTCTATCTTTTCAATTTCATTTTCTATTCGTTACTTCTGTCCACCTTTTTTCTTTTATTATTTCTCTTTCTCTTTCCATTCCAACCTTTCATTTCAATTTCCAAACTTTCTAATAATTTTTTTCTCCATTACTTTTCTTCATTTACCCAGATTGATCCTGCCTCTCAGAAAGAAGACTCTCAGGCCCCGTTTACACTAGTACGTTTTCGTTTTAAAACGCATAAGTTTTGCTATAGTTACGCCATCCATCCACACTACGCCGTAGTTTTCGAAGTGCGAAAACGGAGCGTTTTAGAAACGCTGGAGACGGCGTTTTCATTCTAAAATGCCGCCGCAGCGTCTCAGTGTGGACGGATATCTTTGAAAACAGAGGCGTGGCTGCTGAGATCCGCTACGTGATTGGGGCTTTGGGTCATTGCGTATCCTTCCCTTATTCGTCAAGCGCACGTGGCTATAACGTCACCGGCAGACAGCAGACCAGCCTTCACTGTAAACACTGTATTTTCGATAGCCATGGATGTTTTATATTCATTTGTTACTTTAAGTAACAACTCAACCTCGTCGTATGTCCTCAAAAAGACCTCTCTTGCTTTCTTTACCATCGCGTTCATCGTTCAACCAGCATTTGTTGACTAACAATAACCGAATGCCGAGCGAGACACATGCTTCCTGTTTACACTTGACCGCGCATGCTCAGAGTGCGCCAATGGTCACGTGATATACGTTTCTGGTGGATTAGTGAAAACGGTGATCTCTTGAGACGCTGGGTGAAAACGCGAGTGTGGACGCGGATCGTTTTCTTGCTAAAACGCCGTTTTAAAACTAAAACGCACTAGTGTAAACGGGGCCTCACTCTCCTCAATCTTTTCAGCATAATGTGCCTCTTTAAAAAGGCTTTAATCCTTCTTGCATGTTAAGATTCAGTCCTTCTCTAAATATTTGATTAACTCTCGGTTGCCTGCTTACATTATTGTCTAACACACAACATTAGGGTGACAGGCACTGGAATGCAGATACCGGGAAACTTAGCGTGTTCAGTAGAAGGAAGGGGGCTGGCACAGTAAGTTTGGCTTGCAGTATGCAGTATTCCAGAGTGGGAGGACTGGGACTCACAGAAGGGCACGTAGGAGGGTTTGGGGGGGGGGACTGATGGATTTTAACAGAGCTGAGAAGCTCAAATCCATGATCCCTTTTTCTCAGCTGGTACTATGGTATTCTCCCCTCTGTTTGGTCCAAGTTAGGATACAATGAAGCCAGGCTCTGTAAGATGAAGACTGTGCCAGAGGCCACGGCTCTGTACCGATGTCAAAAACGAATTGTTCCAGTCGAACACATAAAAAAAGGTCAATGTGTTCTGTGTTATACAGGACAGAGGCTCGATGTGTTAGACACATCTAAACCACACTGGCTTTTCATATGCAAAATAATGGTTTTAAAATAGCCTCTTAAAAAAGGGTGTCTTCAGCAAATTTAAGAGTCAATGAAATTCTGTTACATCCAAACTAGCATTTTTAAACAAGTACTTAAAGATTGCAAATATCATGTTTCATGAGCATTATCTGTTAACTAAAGTTATATATACATGAAAGTGCCAGGAGTGTATTGATGAATTAATAGCTTGTTTTACTTCAAGTAATTAGTACTCTTCAGCATTAGTAAGTAATATACAGAATATATACACCATTAGTATAAAATATAATGCCGTGTTTGTGTGTGTGTTAGTGTGGACAGGTTCACATGGACTCACCAAGCAGCAGGATCATATTCTGCCCAGATCCTAACATACTCGTCCAGGTGATGGGGTCCCAGGATAGAGGAGTCACGCGTCAGGTACTCAAAATTATCCATGATCACAGCCACGAACAGATTCAGCATCTGCACACATGTATAGTAAAGGCTTGAGCAGACAAATCTGATGAGTTGAGCTGTATACTACACTAAATGTGTAAATACATGAGGCTATGTTATTCCTTTGCTAGCTCACCCCAAAAGGTGATGAGTGTGGGCGGGACTGAAAGATGTGGGAGTGGAGCGAGGCCGCTGGCTGGAATGTTTAGCAAGTGTTGAGTGCTACAGAGGAACTCTAGATGGATAAAATTGTTGGGCGTTTACTTTTAATGTGATCCTTGAATGTGAGTTTGAGCTACTTCTACAGTAGCATCACATGCATTTCTGGCGAAAACCCAAAACATCAGCACAGAAACTTGACATGTTGGAACATCGAAACTCCATTGCCTACTAGCGTTTTAGAAGTGTTACTGTCAGAACAGCACAGGCAGAACACAGAAATATAAATGCTCACAACGGCATTCTCTACATGCATAGGGTGCGCCTAATGACAGTGAAAAAGTTTTGTCCAAGACCTCGGCGGTAATGTAAGAATTTACTTCCTGTGAGGATTCATTCATTTTCTTTTCGGCTTAGTCCCTTTATTAATCCTGGGATGCCACAGCGGAAAGAACCACCAACTTATCCAGCATCTGTTTTACGCAGCGGATGCCCTTCCAGCCGCAACACATCTCTGGGAAACATCCATACACACTCATACACTATGAACAATTTAGCCTACCCAATTAACCTGTACCGCATGTCTTTGGACTGTGGGGGAAACCGGAGCACCCGGAGGAAACCCATGCAAACACGGGGAGAACATGCAAACTCCACACAGAAACGCCAACTGACCCAGCCAAGGCTCGAACCAGCGACCTTCTTGCTGTGAGGTGACAGCACTACCTACTGCGCCACTGTGTCGCCCATGATTTTCTATTTATTTATTTTTTATTTTAATATTGCTTCACTGTCCCCACAATGGCCAATGTGTGACTGTGAAACAAGCTGTTATACAGGTCTGTTGGACAGAAGATATAGAGGGACTGCTCGTGAAAGTTTGCCTGTATAACTTGTTGAAACCAAACAACCAGATGGCCAGAAGTACTGTTCAGAAATCATCTCGCTTTTTTGCGTGAGTGTAAAAAGCTGTGCCCTACCAATCAAATAGCTAGACATTAGTGATGATCTGTTAAGTCAAACCATGTGTAGTGCTCCCCCTAGCATGATAATCTTAATATTTTGTAGCATGTGCTGCGCAGTGCTTTTGTAGATATTGTAGAGTGTGAAGATTTGAGAGAAGAAAAAGTGTGAAAATTCTCCGTATAGGCATGAATGATACAATCAAAATTAATAACCTGTTAGGATGAACCTACTGAAGTATAAGCCCAGCTTAAAGGAAACACATTCCTTTTCAATTTGGTTTGAGATTTGCAAAACATGCCATGTATCTGAGTCTCCCTTCACCATGGATGGCAAATGGAGCAACCACTCAGTAAAACATTAAAATGATAAATTACAGAGCAAGGCTTACTATTGTTATATTATAATACCCACTAATGAAATGAAAACTTCTGCTCAACAAATGTAAATCATTTCATTTTCCACAGTCTATTAGCAGGGGTAAAATTACCCATTGCAACAAACTGCGGTGACCTAAATGACACCCATGAGCATGGTGGCAGTGCTCTTGTACTCACCAGAAATGAACAGAGGAAGATGAAGGAGACAAAGTAGAGGTAGGCAAACTCGCTCCCGCATTCTGGCTCCTTGTTACCAGAGAGAAGATCACACGGCTTCTTTCCCAGACATGACAGCATTATGTCATGCCATGCCTCACCTGTAGCACTCCTGCAAACACAGAGGTGAACTATGGTTAGAAAGAATACATAGGCCGCACACAGTAGTCAGTCTATGATGCACACACAAACCTAAAGAGCAGCATTAGGGCCTGGAAAAAAGTCCTGAAGTTGTTGTGCTGGGTAATGGCACTGTCACTGTTCTCCTCAATCTCAATGTTCCCAAACAGCTGTGAGACACAACAACATACCGCATAGGTCACTAACCTTCAAAAATAGTTGTTTTGCTATTCTCAGTAAGTCCAGTTGTGCATCCCACACTCTGTCTCACATACTCACCTGCATGCCAATGATGGCGTAGATGAAGAACAGCATGGCGATGAGTAGGCACACATACGGCAGAGCCTGAGCACAGTAGAGCAATCAAAATGAGCCAACACGTACTGCATGTGAAAATCTCACATCAGTTTGACAAGCCGATTTAATGTGACAAGCACTGTCAAAATATGAACATGTGCATGTGTGTGTTCATTTTTACATTGTTGTTTGTTATAGTATCTGTCCTTTTATGAAAATGACAGAAATATATAAATGAAAAAAAAATATATATATATATTCATTCATTCATTCATTCATTTTCTTTTCGG